>CM024615.1:41266314-42466314 GCA_014182575.1 Eucalyptus decipiens | reverse complement strand
ATTAGGGTGCGCATGGCAATATTTCTATGGCAATATTTCTATCCGAGAACAATTTCGAGTAAAATAAGGTGTTTGGTAACTTTATAAAATTTATATTCTTGGAATAGAAAAAGAATAAAAATGTGTTTCGTAAAAACTTATAAATTTCTATTCCTTTCCAGTAAACAAGAAATGCTGCATGATCGCCACACAACCGTCACACGATCGCCGCACAACCACCGACCGTCACTATCGATCGTTGCCCATAGCCCACTAGCCGCAGGAGGGAGTGGTGGTCGGTGGGCTGTGGGTGACGATCCTGTAGTGGCGGTCAGCAACAACGATCGTGTGGTGGCGGTTAGCGGCAGTCCACGATCCACGATCGTGCGGCGAATGGCGACAGTAGGTTGCCGGTGAATGATGGTGGTTGTCAACCGGTGGGCTATGGGCGGCGGCAACCGCCTATGGTACGGTCGGCTGCCTATGGGCAACCGTAGTGGCCGACGGTTGGCAAGCGACCAGCGGTGGCCGCAACAAGGAAGAAGAACAAAAGAAAAATAGAAAAGAAAAAAAAAAGAACTTATTTCTAAAATTGTTCTTGGAATAAGAAGTTATTTTTTCTCATTTCTTGTTTATATTCTAAATCTATTCCCCAGCCACTTTTATATTCCGAGGAATAGAAAAATAAGTTAGTGTTACCAAATAGATTTATGTTTTTTTTGTTTCGGGGAACAAAAGAACAAAATCGGGAGAAATAAAAACATTATCATGCAGGCCCTACAAGGTCATGATGAAGTATGTGAAGGCTTTTCGTTGCATTGATTCAATGCGAAACTTATTCATGAGGCTGGGGTGCCTCGATGAACTTATCAATTTGGAGGAACACTACGGAAATTTTTCAGAGGCAGCGAAGATTGTGAGGATGAAAGGTAATCTACTTGGGAAAAGCAGACTAAAGAAGCGTCAATGAAGGAATATGAGAAAGCAGGTGTCACTTTTTTCTTTTTTCAAGTTCTTTCATTTCTTTCAAAATTATGAGAAGGAGAACTTATATGCTTGATGCTGCTTCTTTATATTTCTTCTTGTTGTACTGATTTCAAAGCTGCCTAAGAGCTGGAAGTTTGATTTTGATCTCAATTATTCTGTTATTAATAGTTTTTTGCATGCGGGGTACCGTCCTGTTTACCCATTTAATTAGTTATGCTCTCTAGTTATTCTGAAAAAAGAAATTTGATGTCACTTGTTTATTTCTAGAAGGTTTTGGTGAATTATGAGCAGCTGCAAATGATTCGACTTCATGATTAATGCCTTCGCGTGGAGACATTGATTAATTTTCTACATGACAACCCACCTCTGCACTCTTATCAATTTGGAAAAATTTGAGCTGCAAAGTTCTTATCACTGACCACACCTATAAGTTTAATAAAAGCTGCAGCTATCAGTTGCAATACTCCATGCTGACTATGTTTTTCAAAAACTTGTTTGTATTGTAGCCACCTACGGACGTTGATCGTGTTTCGTATCTTGACATCGGATTATATAGTTGAGCTGGGCAGAACATTTCTGGGAGTTTCTAAACGTGCCTTTGCTAATGTTTTATATTCCTGATCATCATGGAGTTATTAAATTTTACAAAAACATCAGGACTGTATAAATGAGACTGACATTGCATTTCTTTATGCTTCAACAGGTAGAATATACATGGAAAAACGTGGAGAATCTGCTTTGGAGAAAGCTGGAGAGTGTTTTTCTCTCGCTGGGTGCTACAGTCTTGCAGCGGAGGCAAATGCAAGGGCATGTATTTTCTCAAAGTGCTTGTCCATTTGTGCAGAAAGAAACTCTTTGAAATGGGTCTGCAATACATGGAGGATTGGAAAATGCAAGGGAATGAGAACAGTGGAATAATAAAGAAAAGTGAAGAAGTGGAGAAATAGAAACAAGACTTTTTAGAGAGTTGTGCGCTTCATTACTATAACCTCAATGACTACAGGGCCATGATGAAGTATGTGAAGGCTTTTCATTGTATCGATTCAATGAGGAACTTGCTGATGAGGCTGGGATGCCTTGATGAACTTATTAGTTTGGAGGAAGACTTTGGTAACTTCTTGGAGGCGGCAAAGATTGTGAGGATGAAAGGTGACATCCTTCGTGAAGTTGATCTACTAGGGAAGAGCAGACAAAACAGAGAAGCATCGATGAATATCCTGTGGTATGTGCTATTCTATTCCCTTTGGGCTCCTGGAAGCAAAGGGTGGCCTTTGAAGCAGTTTGCACAGGAGGAGGAACTGGTAGCAAAAGCCAAACATCTCGCGGAGCCTGAGCCTATGGCCTTCTATGAATACGTTTCTGTAGAATTGAGCATTCTGTTAAATAAACAGTACAGTTTGGCTGAAATGAAAGAACATTTGAATGCTTCCAGTAAAAATGGAAGTGTCAGAGGTGAAATACTATGCGCTCGAAATATTCTCAGACTTCCATCTTCGTCAAAAAATCTCAAATTTTTGTTGGGAATATGATTGGCTTGTTGATCCAATGAAGTTTTCTGAACAACTGATCTTGGGGAATCAGATTTCTGTTGACTCATTGGTCTGCTTTTGGAATCTTTGGAGAGAGAAAGTTGTTAGAATTATAAAGTGTGTAGGATGTGTGGACATGTCGGTGGAAAAGGAAAATAGGTGTTATTGGGAGTTCTGTTTGAATTGCTTTGGTGTTCTGGAGCAACAGAACAATGTGCAAAGAACTTGTCACCTTCTAAACCCACATGCTGATTGGGTCAGAAACATAGATAAAAGATTTCTTCAAAGAAATGGACAATTGGTTGCTTTGGAGCTTCACCAATTGGTCTCAGCAGCTCGAAAATATTGGTATTATGAGCTTACTTCTGTTGGTATGGAGCTCCTGCACAAATCGGATGCACTTTATCAAAATTTGGCAAAGAGTTCTCGGTCGAACTTCTGGCAAAGCAGATGTATTGCTCTCTTACATGAGGTTGCCAAATTCCTTCGAGAACTCAATTGTCCGAATCACTCCTTCTGGGATGGTAGGGCACTGGACGGTTTCATTGAAACATCCAGGAGGAGGTGCTTTGGTCACATATTTCCTCTTGACTGGAGATTATCATCAACAGAGAATATGATTTCTCTGAGAGGAAGTGAGGCTTCTCGTCATTTACTGAGAGAAACAATGAACATGATAATTTCGAAGAAGCAATTTTCACATGGGAAGATGGGTGATCTTGCGACTTTAATTCTTGGGTCTGGAATGCTCATCGATGAATTGTACAGAAAAATTGTGCAATCTTCTAAGGGAAATACGTCAATTGGAGAATTGCAAGAGACTACATCACTCCGATTTGCTTCTTGTATCTCTTGGAATGACTTTTGATTCTGTCATCTTGCTCCAAAGGGCAGTTTTATGCAACCAAGTCTTCTGTAGTTGAATGGCTCATCTGCCATGAAGGTTTAGCAAAGCCTAGCTTCAGTTTCAACCCGGGAAATTGCTTGGAGCCAACCATTCAGTTTGTTACCATCACAATTGTGCAGCTTCGTTACAATAAGGATGATACCAGAGAATGGATAAAAAATTCGAACCTAAATGTGACGGAGTACTACCCGTTGTTGGTCTTGAAGTTGGTTCTGTTGGTTTGCTTGCTTCACTTAAATTTTGGCATCAGTCCAAATTTTCTCATTGACTTGCTGGGTAAGAGTTGGATTTCTGAGCAAACTACCTTCAGAGTTTTGTTGAATTCTTTCACGTCACTGGAGGCTGAACTTACAGAAAATTTCAGTGGATGTTCTTGCTGAAGCATTCGAAAAAGTTGACAGTCCCCTCATGATTACCAATTCTGCTTCAGATTGTTCAAAATGTCCACATGCCATCATTTTAGATGTGAAGTCGCACAAATGCAAGAGACTATGAAAGTTCTATTCCTCTTCATCTTCTGACATTGTAGCACCAGTTGTGCATTTGGATGGTGCAAACACGTCGTCATTGCGGGACGAGAAACAGGCTTAGCGAATGAGGAAGAGAAGGGCGAAGTTGTGGAACCGCAAAAAACCAGTGAAGTGAAGAAGGGTGAGCAGGCTTCTTCATCATCTTCATTTTCCCAGACCGGTGGTGCGGAAAACAGGAACCAGAACAAGGGCAATTGCAAGTGCAAAAGTAGGAATAATAAGAAAGGAAGAGGCAAGAAGAAATAAATCCTCACTACATTGTCCCAGATACAGTTTGAGTGAAAATTGTATGCTGTTATAATCTACAGGTAGTCCACATTCTTGTTAATACATGTGGAACTTTTTGGTAAAATAGTTCTTAGAACGAAGAAAAAAAGATCTCTCGACATGAAGCTCATTAACGTGTTCTGTAAGTTCTAGCAGAGAATAGTCATGAAAATCTACTATTCCTTGGCTGCAGATTATTGTTCCTTCTTTTTTACCTCTCTGAACCTTTAATTCTCTCATGCCTTGCGATAGCTCGTGGAATGAGAAAGGAAGTGCAACTTTCTCTGCATATCTTTTTTACTTACAGATCATCTTGATGGAGAAGGTTGCTTGATTGGAGGGAAAACCCATTATGAGATCCAGCCTGTGAGAGCATATGTCCGTATGGGAGTGTACATAATTGATCTGTTTGTACCCTCACCGGACGAATGACGACTCTGTCACCGGAAAACTCCCCTGGATAAGCACAACATTGAGCCAAATCTGGCTCTTGATGGAGGAGAAACGATGATATTACTACAAGATTTGAACCCTTGAGCAACTCTTGCAATGAGTCACCTCCTGAACAGCTTTTGTGGTGCTATATGATTTCAAGCCTCGTGATTGTTTGAGTGATGTCGATGTTGTAATTTACTGTGGAAGTTATCAGATATTGCAACTAAATCTACGAGTAATCATTGAAAAATAAACGAGGAACAATAAATAACATGAGAATTACATGATTCGGTTCAAGTATAGGTATTTACTCCCTGGAGAGAGTCAGCCGTCACTAATAAATTAGATAATTATAGAGCCACAATCACTCACATGCTGAAGCATTTCTCAGCCCTAGATTACACCTAAACCACGGTGTTTACAAGGAAAAACAACTCAATTCAAATGTAGAACTCACAACACAGAATCACCTATGTGTTCAGCGCTTCTTTTTTGCACGATCCGTGCTGCAAGAATACAGTGTTATACGGCCAATCCAAGCAAGGCTAAAGAGACGTGAATTGGAATTCTTGACCGAATACTTTTGTGTTGGAGTCCCCATGGATGTTGGAGTTCAACCGAGGACTTATTTAATTTTCTTTAAATAGGTTTGACACCAATTGTTGTAATATAATGCGGAGATTATTGGATCTTGCAATTGCAATTGAATCAACGAGGATATGAGCCATTTAAACAAAATAGAGAAAGCCTTGGTTGAACTCCGACAGCCATGAAGATTCCTACACATAAGTATTCGGTCAAGAATTCAAATCCACATATCTAATTCGGCTACACAGACTCAAATTCAAGACGTAATTTAATAGTTAAGAAGCGAAACCGCTCGCCTGTTGCACCGCTGAGAAACCTCGAAAAGTAAGTAGCAATGCCCCTACTTTGATTTGGAAGAAAGAAGGCGACATCGTGAGTACCTTGAAGTAGTATGAAGGTATGATGTCTTGAACTTGCTCAGGAAAAGCTCTCATATACTATAAGGTTTTACCTTGTTTTTACGTCGAGCACACTCAATGTTACTAGCTAAATTGATGCTCCGTTTACTTTGTGAAAATGAATGATTGAGAATATATTCCAAAAAAATAATCACTTGTATCATTTAAATAATTAATCGATGAAAAATGTTTCATTATCGATAATAATATATGTCTAAATAATTTCATAAATGATAAAAAAAAAAAAATTGTTCGTTTATTTTTTCTAAGGGATACAAACGATTATTTTTCAAAAAATGTTTTCTCAATCGTTTATTTTTCACAAAATAAACATATACCCTCTAAGGGATAAAGGATGGGCTCGAGTCAATACAGAATCAAGGCCATTTACAATGAATAGGACTTAATTGTCAAAATGTTGAGAACCATGGGTCAAAAACTAAGAAATTTAACATGTGACGTACTCCAATCTTAACTCCAGGGATTTCATTGGACTAACGGCTGAAAATGATGACCTCATTAAATTGGGGTCTTAAAGAAAGGAATATTTAGAGGAGATGTGGTACCCAACTGATTTGATTGCCCTTTAATGAACTGTCACTATCTAGTATCTTTATTAAAAGTGGCACGGGAAGATTGAAAGATTGGCGTAAAAAATTTTAATTTAGGAAAATAATTATCTTTTTAATTTGATCAAAAAAATTTTGCACAATTTTCCTGAAATTGTGACATGAGCTTTGAGCTCTAGAAAGTGTGAAATTACATGTATAACTTAAAATTAACATATTCTTTTCCTTGCTATGGAAAGACCAAATGTTGATTAAATAAGTAATTGTGTACCGTGACTGATTATTGAGTAATTTAAGGGCTTGCCCCATTTCATACCCAATTAAACAATTGGAGAATTACATTTTCGATCCGATACAATTGGGGGTATCCACTTTGCATCTCGATGATAGTAAGCTTATTCGCATACTAGGGAGGCTATTAATATTAGGCATCAATCTCAACTCTCGATTATTAAGTTACTTCTCATGGAAATGTAAAAGTCACATTTCAAATCTCATCAATTGTCTACTGTAGGGTCCGAAAGAAATCTAAGGGACCAAATTTGAGCATTACAAAATGTATGGGGATTAAAATTATAACTTTTGTTTAGATGCTTTTACGGGTAGGAGCCACGTCTCGAGAACTGGTGTGGGTGCCTCAACAATTCTTGACAACTTTTAATAGGAAATTTGATGAAAGGATTTAAATTGTTGTAAAAAACATGATTATCATGGGAAGATTTTTCATAAACCATCCATACCAATAATGAGTTAGAATTGTGATTATAAAATTTAAAAGTAATGTACGTTTCTATGAAACTAGTCCTAAATAAGTTACTTTGAATTGAAAATCAGGATGCCATTGTCATATATAGAGAATTTAATTGTAATGGGCTGTCAATCTAATTAGGTGTACTTGCAAACATAGGAATTACTAATTTACATGGTGCGTTTGTTTCATGGTAAACTCAAGATTTAGAAAACATTTTATGAAAATGATTGTTTATATTACTTACAAATATGAATGAATGCAAAATATTGTCATTACCCACGAAAATAGTTATGCATGAATTATTATTTATAATGAAAACATTTTTAGTCAACTAAATTTTCTAAACGATATAATCAATTCTAAATTTGAGTTTTCCGTGAAACAAACATACCTCTTTTGATTTGACGTTTTCATAAAGTTTTAGACAAAAACATGAGAACAATCAAGTTCTCATTGAAAAATAAATTCGAGATTAGTTTTGTCACATCAAGTAAACGATACGAAAACCACAACCGAAGTGTGCTGCAAAGGTTCGTACATGTAAGGCCCCACATGTCAACGTGGAAATTCGAGCGGTGGAACTTAAAATTGTTGCATCGGAGTAGCGTCAGATTCCAATTTGGAGCCAAATGAAGTATAAGATCAGGGTCGAGTTCCACCAGTGCTGTACATGGTACCAAGATGCAAATCTACCCTGAAAGAATTTGCCAATGGGAGGAGCTATTTGTTGATTCTTTCCGCATAATTCGGGACAGCATTATGCCAAATTAGCGAGAATCTGCAGCCAGCCACCTGCCATCGAATTATTGATGCTCGGTGGCTTTTTGCGGTGGGTCGCATCCATCGAAAGTTTATATCTTTTGGACTACCAAAAGGGTCTATTTATACTGTTGAAAAATCAACCCTTTAAAGAATATCATTTATATAAATGAGTGAAGAATAAATGTTTCTGTTATCCAACAAAAACAACCGCTGATAATAAAAACATTTTCTACCGAGCGGTTTCTCTGAGCTAACTAAATAATTAGTTTTCGAAATTGACATTTTTCAATGCGATTTTTCCCAGCTACGACTTCTAAAAAGCTTTTTTGGGTTATTTAATTTTTGATCGAATAAACCGACGCTACTGCCATCCTCAGTTTTGTGGAACTGGGTATCAATGCAAAATGTTTTGTGGAATTAGTTTTTTTTTTTTTACACATTTTAAAATATATTTCTGGGCGAAAAAAAAAATTAAAAAAAGGAGGAAAAATAAGTTACCCGCGATATTCCATTATTCCCCTCCTAGTAACTCAAGAAGGAATCCCAGGCTTCAAATTACTTCTTTAGGGTTCCCCCAGCAACAAAAAATTGAAAAAAAAAAAAATCGTTCAGTTTTTCCATCGATTCGGAGAGAAGGGCTGCATCTTCTTCTTCTTCTTCTCCTCCTTCCGATCGGAGCACCCGTTTCGATCGCCCTCGCTCGCTCGCTTCCGCGTGCATTGGTGGTTCCCGATTCCGGCGACCTGCCCGGATCTTTCTCAGGTACCGCGCTCGTCCGGGTTTTTCACAGAATTCTCTCTCTCTCTCTCTCTCTCTCTCTCTCTCTCTCTTCTTTTGTGGTCGGCGAGAATCGCGAAACGGGCGGCGTAACGGCGCGGCCGCGGCGGGGATGCGGAGGCGCAGGCGGTTGGGGGTGGGGTTCCGCGCGGTGGAGGCGGAAGGAATCTTGGGTCGCCGGGGGTTGGGGCGGCGCGGCCGTTTCCGAGTCCTTCGACGGCCGATTGTTTGTTGATTGAAGAAGATGGTTCTTGGACGCCCCGGGAGTGAAAAAAAGTAATCTTTTGAGGCGGGTCGAGGGTCAATTGCGCTGCCCGCCGGGGGGGGGGGGGGTGTTGTGCCCTTGCGAGAGTTGTCTCCCTTTGCATGGCTCTGCGATGAATGTGAATTAAGGCTTGAATTTGGTTGAGATGTGTTTTTGTGTTGATGAAAAGAGACGACGATGTTTCCGGACCGTTAAAGGCATGGTCTTGGACGCGGGAAGATGGTAAACTTGAGGCGGAAGTGTTGATCTCTCTCGGATTACGCCTCGGTAGAGTTACGTCCTTTGCGTGGCGCTGCCATGATTATATATGAATCCTTGCCTTTGGTTTTAATGTATTATGTGTTTGCCAAAAAAGATGCCGATATTTCCGGTCCTAAAGAGATGGTCTTGGGTGCCGGAAAGGAGTAAATTTGAGGCGGTTTAGGCATTAATCACACGGATTGTGCCTTGCTAGAGTCATCTCCTTTCTATAGCTATGCGATGGATATTAATTAAACCTTAGCTTTGATTGTAATGTATTTTGTGTTGACCAAAAAGGTGCCGATATTTCCAGACCGAAAAAAGATGATCTTGGACGCCGGGAAAAAGTAAAGTTGAGGCGGATTTGGCGTCAATCGCTTGGATTGTGCCTTACTAGAGTTATTTCCATTCCATAGCTATTGATGGATATTAATTAAACCTTAGTTTTGATTGAGATGCATTTTGTGTTGAATTAGATAGCGAAATTGATGGCGAACCCGCAAGGGAACCATCAAGAACCCGCTCATGCTTCATCAACTTTTAATGGCAATGGAAATATTGCTGCGGTGGCGGCAGTGACGGCGGCGCCAGAGAGTTCAAGCACAACGTCTGCAATGAAGCACAATCCTGGAATCTCAATGGACTGGACTGCAGATGAGCAGGCTGCACTTGAAGAAGGCCTTGCTAAGTAAGACCCTATTTTTATTCTTTTTTCTTTTCGTTTGGTGATGATTGTGTCACTTTATTTCAGGTTATAGACAGATGTGTTTAGACTACAGAATTTGACTTCTACCTCAGGGGTAGTTAATATAATGTAGCAAGTTCATTTAATACGTTGTTCACTTCTCTTGCCCCATTTTTTGAGCAAACTAAATTTATGTTCATTTATGGTAGCACGGGTAATAGAAAGGCTGATGATACTTTCTAAGTTTGTTCTACAGCTTTTTTCCATTTTTTGTCGGGATGTGTACCTCATTATGTTTCTAAAAAGTTTTTTTGGGACTTGACGATTTTTTTAAATTTGTTATTACCTGATCGGTACCCTTTAGAGTACTTTTTGCTGATAGTTTACTAAAAGTAACAGATTTACTTATTGAGAGGCTTCCGTAGGGAGGAGATAGGGGAGATAAATTCCGAAGAAAAACTGTAGGTGCAGGCTTGAATAAGCCACCAGTTCAGTTCATTCCTTTGACCAGGGAAAGAGAGACACGGCATAGGTTTCTTAGGCAAGGAGTCTTTAGAATTAAGAAGTGTTATTTCTGCTTTAAGTGAGCCATCATATCTCCCATCTGCATTTGTTCTCCATCGAAAACAAGTGGGCAACAGACAGCTTGGAAAATTTTATCTGATTTAAATTATAGCTTCCTATTTTAAGAAGAAAAATATTTGAAGCTTCAGGAGACTTAGAAGCTCTTGATACCAAGTTACTGCCCGTAGTTTTGATCTAGCCGAGTTAAGTCATAGTAAAATCAAATTCAGCCGTAGAGCCTGTAATTAATCTTTGTTTGGGGAACCTTGCTCTTGTCACAAGCATATGAGGAATGTTTACACTATTATTGTGATAATGACAACTTCATTTGTTCAACTATTATATTTCTTTGCACTAGGTTTGGCGGCATTAAACTGGATGAGTTGCTTGATCTTGTGTCTCATGTCCTATGGCTGTTATGCATGAATAACATAAGCAATGTGGTGTCATGTCTTCAGATTTGTCGCAGAAAATAAGGTGATTAGCTATGCAAAGATAGCTTTACAGCTGCAAAACAAAACAGTCAGGGATGTGGCATTGCGTTGCCGTTGGATGTCGGTAAGCTTTCACTTCTTTTGCTTCTGCAGCCTTTCTTTTCCATAGGGTAAATGCTCCTCCTACTAGTAGTTATCTTGAGGCCAACAACAGATTGGTTAGTTATTTTTTCTATCTTTTCTTCCATGCATAGTTACATTGTTGAATAAAACTGGCCTAGTGAAGGCCATAATATGCTTTTGTGATTTAAATAGATATGAAAAAGATGCCTTAGGTCTATTTTCCCTATTTGTCCATGCTTTTCTTCACCTAAATGTGAAAAGGACGACATAGTCTTTCCCTTTTCTTCAGAAAGGCCTTGAGGAATCTGACTCGAGTGGATCATTGCTTCTCTGATATCTTGTCATCTCAGTCAGCATATCTACTTGCAGTACAGAACTAAACCTTTTGATTTTGCCTGGCAATTCGATCAGATGTGAACTATGTTTCAGTCAAAGGTTTCTCTCCCGATAATTAGTTTCCTTTGGGTTAAATAAAAAGGTATATTTGCAGATGAAACCTGTAAGTAAATAAGTTGACTGGAACATAATAATTAGTCAATAATTTCATTACTGGGTTGGATTTTTCAATGTTCTCCTAAACAGAAAGGTAAATTAGGTTAAATATGAGGTGCATATTGAAGTTATGCCTCTTTCTGTTATGAATTAAAGTATGAAGAGTTGGAAACTAGACTTGAGTACATCCGATTTTGTGTTGACCTACTTTTATCATGATATGATGTTTTGGTTTGTGAGGTGACATTTTAATTTTAGTCTTGCTGGTGAATGTGTTGTGACTCTGAGATAAATTGTTAATTTATATTATGCTATGTCTCAGAAGAAATCCATGGCTGATTTTAACTTTTGCATATGTTGAGCACTTGTCTCTTTTTTCCTGATTTCAAGAGAGCATGCGGTAAACTGGATTATTGAAAGAATAAGTTGGATGGTACAAGGGTTTTTAAATTTGCTGATAGCGGCTTTGACAGCATTTTTGCTTTTACTATGTTTTACCCTTTTTTGTGTCCTAAATTCTCTTTGTTTCCTTTTTTCCTGTCTAGAAAAAGGAGAACAGCAAGAGAAGGAAAGAGGATTATAATCTCAATAGGAAAAGCAAAGATAAAAAGGTTTGTTTCTTTGCATTATCTCATTTCCAATTTGATCTTTTAGTTTTTGATATTATGGAAGACCTTTTCCTTAGCTACGATTTTGCAAGGTGGTGTAGTTATGTATTTTCTAAACACCCCCCCCAATCCCCTCCCGCGCGTGCGGGGCTCTCTGTATTTTCCACTAAAAATTATACCAAGTGCATGCTGTCCTTTGAAACATGACACGAAGATTAGAATCTACTCTTCTGTCTCCTGAAATGGCAGAAGTTCGATTATGATGATCAGTTGTTGTAAGATTATGTGGTAGCTGTAATCTGCACTGTGAAATTTTTGTCCTCAGTTTTTGAATTCAAATCAGACATTTCGTGTACTCTATAGTGATTCATGGTCTTGAAACAGAAATACTAGTGATCTTTGATGTTTTTATGTCGAGGAACTATGTTGTGCTAGTAGCCCATAGTTGGCACGGTTATCTACTCGCTCTTCCAAGTACATGCATGTGGAACAGGTCAAGTCTATAAGTGCTCCATGGGCACTTGTTATACTTATAATTAATGAGGAATATTCGAACTTCAAAGCTCTGATTATGCATATCACAAATAAGTGGGATTATTAAAAATTGAGACATTTCCTTACTTGGGTAAGTCTTGAGAAGGAGAAAGGGAGCTTTTATTGTCTCTATATTTCATGCCTTTTGTATTTGGTTTGAGATCTTGCATATAGTGGTGAATTGAGATGCTTTGAGCAGGTTGATTGGACCCACTCCTTATGGCTTGTCTGTTAGTTTGGTGGGAGTGAGGGAGGGAGCTTTTATTGTCTCTATATTTCATGCCTTTTGTATTTGGTTTGGAATCTTGCATGTAGTGATGAATTGAGATGCTTTGAGCAGGTTGATTGGACCCACTCCTGATGGCTTGTCTGTTAGTTTGGTGGGAGTGGGGGAGGGAGCTTATATTTTCTCTAAATTTCATGCCTTTTGTATTTGGTTTGAGATCATGCATATAGTGGTGAATTGAGATGCTTTGAGCAGGTTGATTGGACCCACTCCTGATGGCTTGTCTGTTAGTTTGGTGGGAGTGGGGGAGGGAGCTTATATTTTCTCTAAATTTCATGCCTTTTGTATTTGGTTTGAGATCTTGCATATAGTGGTGAATTGAGATGCTTTGAGCAGGTTGATTGGACCCACTCCTGATGGCTTGTCTGTTAGTTCGGTGGTTTTGTATCATGATGAAAGAGAGAATCATGTGGAGGATGATTTGACGAGATGCCTTTTCAATAATAAAATGTATTATTTGATTGGTGAACCAGTTTTAACGCCCATTATATTGGTGAAATGAATTCTGAAAAGTACTTTATACTGGGTTGCGTGAACTGTATTTCAACCTTCTCCTGCAGCCAACTGAAATTTTGGAAAGAATTTAGGCTAAAACTTGAGTTTTTCCTTTCCTTTTTTTTTTTTTTTTTTTGGTTCATTCAATTATGGTTTAAGGGTTATAATAGAATATGGTACTTACATCTATACTCAGAAACTTCTTTGCTGTGACATTTTAGGGCAACTTTTCCTGGAGTTTTACACTCTTATCTATCTCTTGAGTCGTAGGCTAACGTGCTTCTTGTGCATCATTACTTTTAATTGATGTTGTTGTCTCTGCTGTAGTTTTATACCACCTTATTGACAAGCTTCTCTGGGATATCATGTTGGTTCTCTCTACAGGAAAAGGTAGCCGATCCTTCACCGAAGTCTTCTCAGTTTGCTGCCCGGCCTAATGTTGCTCCCTACATGCCACCAGTGATTCCTCTGGACAATGATGATGGCATTTCTTTTAAAGGTATTGGCTTTTGACTTGAAGAAGTCTCTAGTTATATTTTGGAGCTTAGATTTTTGCTTTTGTGTTAGATGTTCACCAAACTTGAATGTACATTAACAGTACTCTGCGGGTTTTTCTTGATTTTATCTGCGATAGGGAGGCTTTGGGTCTTCCTTATTGAAATTGATGTTTGTGCGAGGACTAATCTGATTTGGCTTCTTGTTCTGAAAAGTTTGTTTTGACGGGTAGAATTTCTTGACAAACATTTATATCATTTACCTGATATGGTGGTTGCTTATATTCTAATATGAGTGGGACATTTTATAGTTTTCAGCTAATTCCAGAGTTTGTAAAGTACTTGAGCTTAAGTTGAAACCAACCCCCCTCCCCAAACACGAAGAAGAAAAAAGAGTAATTGAGCTTAGGGAGTTTTGACTTTGAATACCTTGATGTCACAGGATTTTGTATACCTTTTGGCTAGTACAGAAAACAAAGCAGCTTCAGAAGTTCACTTGAATGTTGAATAACTGTCCAGAAAGATCCTTAGCTATTGAAGTTTCACTTCCCATCTTTTTCCATTGTAGGTTAAATATGAAGTATGAAAAAAATTTAATTACCAACTGATATCTCCACATTTTTTTTTCCTAATTTGAATAAGGGCCTCTATTGGCTGCTGCTTTCCGCAAGCATATGACAATGGACTTTACTTGTCTGGAAATTAATCAGCTTCAAAATGCATTATTTTATCATGCTGTGTGCATTTAGTTGTCTGGTTGGTGCTAATGAATTTTCTTCAGTTGTCTCTATGATTGTGTTGATTACGGAATTGTATCAGTCTCTTTGCATTCATTGAATTGAAGAAACTTTTATCTGTAAATTTTGTGTTTGACGCAATTTTTATGCTGAAATTGTTCCATGCTGTGCAGCAATTGGTGGTCCTACTGGAGACCTTCTTGAGCAGAATGCACAAGCCTTTACTCAGATACATGCAAATTTCGCAACATTAAAGGTGAAGCACTTTTGTCATAGTTGGTTCAGACAATTCTTGGATATGAAAGTGTATAACAGTTTGGACCAAACTTCACAGCGACACTCCCATTTCAGTTTTATTTCTCTTTTCAGTTTAGGCTTAGTAATCACTCTTGATTTACATTTTGATATTTCACACGGTGTCTATTAAATATTGTGTCAATTTTGGCAGTGTTTAGCATGCATATTACTTTTAAGCCTATGGATAATGTGCACTCATGTCCATTTAATATTCTTCTCCTTTTCTTTTCTTCCGTGTGCATGTGTGAACATAGCCGAGTAACCAGATGGTTCATGTCCAGTTCTAATTGATGACCATGCAATGCCCAGATTCTGGTTGAATTAAAGCAAATTGTTTTCCTAATGCTCTTTTATTTTGTTTTTTGTATCGGAAACACTTACATGAGCTGGTTTGTGATGATTCTTGCACCCCAGGATAAGAATAAATTAACTTCCAACGAATGGCTCGTGTCGCTTCATAGTCATGCACAATATATTGGGGAGGATCATCAATGCATGGATCTTGCTTCTGTTATCTGAAAAGCAATATTGCAACAGCTTTGTGCTGTCGCTTAATGTTTTATAATTTGTATTCTGCATTATCTTCTGTGCTGTCGCTTAATGTTTTATAATTTGTATTCTGCATTATCTTCTAGCACCAACTCCAATTACTACATTTCATAATGTTTGTTAGATGTAATGCAAAATTGAAGTGTGAATTATGATATAGAGTGCACGTAAGATGCCAATCTGGTCTGCAATTATGGCTTTTTTATGCTGTTCTTTTTATCAAGGCATCAGTTGAATGTTGAACTAACTTATGGAATTATTTTCTTTCAGATTCATGACAACATCGGTCTTTTCTGCCAAGCTCGCGATAACATAGAAAAAGTCATAAACGGGTGAGTTTTGATTGTTTTATCTCTTCTTTTGTGGTATTCAATGCTTCGTCCATGACGGATATCAAGTGGCAATATAAATAGCTATGGCTGTCACTAGCTTATGTCAGTGATGGTGCCTTACAGAATGCTGTGTAATTATTGTTGATTAATCAGTATGATGTTGAGAGATGTCTCTTTATTCGACAGCATTAATTTGTTGATGATAAATGGTGCTTTTCTTTTCCTTTCCGCTTTGAGATGATCTCTCTGTGGTGTCACGGGATTCAACTGTCATTCTTAATTCATTGTAGGCAGATTATGTCCATTTCTAGACAGATGCTGTGATTGTGCTTAATTGACTTGTTTTTATGAGACTTACCTACATTTTATGTTTCAATCACAGAGTCTAACGAAGTAAAGGAAAGAGTACTCCATATCATTTGCATATTTTTGCCCCCTGTGAAAATTGACAAATCTCGTATTTTATGAATTGCAGTTTGGGTAACCAGGTGGATATAATGAGGCAGATGCCGCCACTCCCTGTTAAGGTGAACGAAGAGCTAGTCAATACGATTCTACCCCGAACAGCACTTCCACCGCAGTCCTGATCCTTTGTTTGCCTCTTATAGCTTTGGAACATTGCCGACAGATACCAACTTCAAGGGTGATTTGTTAATCGATATCAACCATATGGGAGGAGGCAAATTGTCAACTAAGTGAAGCCGTCTTTCCCGAATTGTTAGATGACATTAGTAACTCCATTGCTTCAGTTTTTGCAGAGTCTTTTTTTTTTTTTCCTTTTTCCTGCTTTTAATTGGATAGTTGATGCTGTACAGGTCAAAATAGAGGTGGTTTAGGGTTTAGGAATGGCTGGAACAATAAGCAGTTAACTAGTTAGTTCTTTTCATTTGAATTTCGGGAATTTGTCCTTGAAACAAACGTAGTACTCTCTCTAGAATCGCGTTGTCAAACATCGCCCTGAGTAGGTGGTATAGTCCAGCTCTTTTCATCAGATGTAGGACTACAGGAATTGAATAAATTTCAATCGATAGTTCTTTCTATGATCTCACTTAGCATCTCCCTCTGAAGGCTTACTGAGGCATGATCAGGGAGCAGCAAGCATCATCTTTCCCAAATTTCCCTACCTGAGGCCTCACCCCAGTGTAAAGTTTTATGTATTTGCTATGCCGTAGCGAAGTTAAGCCTTAATGCAGCCTGGTGAAGGGGCTCGCCCTCGCCTAATCCAACATCGCATGCCTTGAGGCCTCGGAAAACAATCTGAAAATTCTGGGCAAATCCTACTGAAATTGGGATTAATCTAGTTCTGGCTGAGGCACGGTATCTTTATCGGTATACCGGGCCAAGCAGAAGAACCGGAGTTTCGACGGACTGTCGCCAAAATAGAGCTACAAAACAGGCCCTAAATAGGTATCCCACGACGGTACTGACGTTGCAAAGCTAGATTGGCACGATAATGTCTCTCTGATGTTAGATTTGAAGATAATTCCGCAAAAGCTCATATTTTGCACCGATGACGTGCGTCAATGCATCGTCCATGGTACTCCACAGAGAACTTTGGCTCTTTAAAAGGAAATCAAAATGCACCTTTCATAATTCGGAAGAACCATGAAGGCGCTCTCCAAACTTAATGGAACTTGCACCTTTGTTATGGTAGTATATAACAACTCGGAATGCAAGCAGACTAGTCTAAAATAAAATGGACTTGTCATCTAATGGTACCTTTTGTCAAAATCAACCTCAAAGTAAACAAAAAAGTAGCTACAATCCAAAAGAAATTTCAGGATTATATTGATTTCATTCGACATATGGCGTCAGGTATGTATGTGCATTTACAGCAAGTGAACAAAAGAATCCATTTGCATATGAGAGAGAGAGAGAGAGAGAGAGAGAGAGAGAGAGAGAGGACAATTGAAAGCCATTTTCGCTCATGAGGGACTGCCTACAGAAATACCACCTGAACAGAGCATTATGCACATCGAAACAAGAAAAGAGCATGCCCTGCTCCACGTTGAAAGGCCTTGCGTCTTCCCATATGTCGGTGCACATTGAACATGGTGAAAATTCCTCACTTCAACATCACAATCTATTTTCTCTTCCCTCCGACTGATTGCACTACTCCATCACAATCTACTTGTATATCCATTCCTTGGCACGGCCACCAGACTCGTCCATATCTATGAAAATGCTAACTGCCTGCGACAAAAGCATCAGTGGTTGCAATCAATCAATATATATTCAACAGTCCTAATCATACCGTACGCATTCTATGCCTTGAAGTAAAAACTAGAATGAACTTTGCATCGAGTGCATGCAAGTTTGCAAATGCGAACTTTTCTGGACATTTGCCAAGTATTGAATCATATCTTTACCTTTCCTATTCTCGGACGCTCTTTTGACTTTGCTAGGCTGTTTCTAACATGTGAGACAGCTCCCCAGCATTTTAATGTGTTCGCCACGTCATCGAGCCTCAGTATATACTCCTCTTCAGTTAGCGGAAAGGATCTCTTGGGGGAAAAAAGAAGAAAGGCACATCGAACAGAAGATTCAGAGAAGATTTTCATCCCAAAACCGATATAACAATATTCTTAAATTTCATCATTTCTGTCTAAAGCATTGCTGGAGATACTACCAGGAAACTGTAAGACGTGGGTCGACCATCCACTGACCTGTTCAAGGTACTTCCACATGACATTGAGCGCCAGAAGATTTCTTCCCAAAAATTCCTGTAATGTATAGCATTTATAATCACAACCGAAATACCGGAATTTCAGCAAAGACAACCCAGTTAATCCAGTGTGAAGAGATATTGCTAGACAAGAGTACCTTAAGAAAATGTCCCAGCAAATTATACTTTCAGTCGACACATTCTCAGACATATAAACAGTGATTCTATGGCAGATAATTATTTTCTAAGTAAAAGCTCTGAAATAGCAGTCTTCCAAACTACTAAAGCTCTTGACAGAGGTGGGTGTCCAGAATCAAGTAATAGATGTAAGATATAATCTCTAAGAAATCGAGGGTTGAATCAACCATGTAATTGACTGCTCATTGAAGTAAGAACAATAAGACTGGAAACCTTAAGCATGATATATAAAAGTCTCATACAGATTCTACCTCATGTTTGAAGTTCTACAGTTAAAGAAAAAGGTCCTTCCACTCTGAACCGCTCAGAAAGGCATGAATACGGAAGGCCTAGGAAGTTATGTTCGAGTCAAAGAACACTGAAGTTGGAATAATAGAGCAACTGGAGCTCGAGAATATACCTTCTTTATAAGCTGAAGGTCATATGACCTCCCATATTTGTTTCTAATAAGAGTGGCAAGATCTATGCCACTAAAGGCGGAATCATCTCTGCCAACAATCCTTTCAAGCTTCTCTCTAAGCGATTCATCACTTACCTGAAAATTTAAAAACAGTAGCACAGATGCAAAGCGTAAATGTCTTGCAGCACAACTCTAAAATTGCAGGGTTGAGGCATATTTGTTCCGTGACAAGAGGATCCAGCTTCAAACATTTAAATTCTACCAAATTGTATGGCACTTGAACCTTTCTTCTTTATTCAAAAAGCAATAACACAAATCCAGAAAAGTGGACAAAAGAAAAGAGGAGATAAGATGTTCTTTCCTAGATTGAGAGCAAACAGTCTCTGAAAGCAGGCTCTTAGGGAGGCAAGGATGTGATGGCGAGAGAAGTGAAATCTTAAACATCATTAAGATGAATCTTTATGTTACCCATATGAGGAGCATGAAAGGCTCATAATTGAAGATGAATAAACTTTTATTGCTTTTCAGTAAGCACAGTCAATTTCTTTTGTTTACCAGTTCACTCCATAGATAATGAATATAGAATTAAATTAATGATGATTGAAGCAATTTTCAAAATGCAGACTTGCAGTCCTTGAAGATATTTAGAACACAAGAAAGAAAACAGCTTAATAAGCCGAAAGTCCAAATAAAGAGATGAGGACAAACTAATTGCTCTTTCATCTTTCATTCCTCTGTCAGTAGCCAAACATAACTTAAATGGGTGAAAATTGCGGCACTTGATGCTTCTTTTGCAACATCACTCAAAATCTCAAAAAATGTCGAATCACCAGAGTACCAAATCCTTAAGAATTAATGTTGTATAACTTTTACTAAACCAATAACATTAATAGTCTCACACAGTGCTCCACCAAAATATTGAATCAGAAAACTAGCATCACTGTCTAAAAGATGGTCTAGCAATTGATGAAACGTACATAATTAAGTACAGATAAATAAGATTAACAATTACCTCTCCTTTGTCATCATTAGTAGAACTCTCATCGTTAGGCTCATCTTCAGAGTTCTCTGAGTCCATCCCATCACCCACTGAACTGGAATAGACTGGCCCATGTCTTCTTAAGCTTGGACTGGGTTCTATTGAAGGCTGTTGAGCAAGGAAAAACATGCTTCCATCTGGGGAAAAATATGTGCCGGAATATCCTAAACGTGGAACCTTCTTGCATTTTCCTTTGAAAGAAAACTCTGGGATCCTCTGAGACCAATTACAATGATGGCTTGGGAAGAGACTTGTCATATCCTCTATATCACAAAAAACATGGATTAAGAATTTCCAGGTAGCTCACGGAATCACTTTTTCCTTTTATCTTGATTTAATATAATGAAAAATTCCGCACATCAACAAACCATATCTAATGTTTTTCAAGAGGAAAAGATTTATCAATTGCTTCGGAGAAAATGTGAAGAATCTGCACTAAGAGTTTAGAATCTAGAAACCAACTTTTCAACATACAAAATGAAGAGGGAAATAACATTCTGCTAAATAGATGCATTTCCATAGTCTACTGAAGTTGACATATTTTCTTCATTGGCCATCTCTCCTGAAGCTGATGCAGCCGCAAGGGACTAACAGAAGTAGAACTAGAGCACAAGCAGACAGGTTCAACACACACGAAGTGAAGCAGAGAAAAAGCTCTCAAAGTCTGTACTTTTCTAAATAGAGGCAAATGTCTAAACAAATTGAACATGACAAATAAATAGACTAATGTCCCTAGAATCCTGATATTACCCAACAAATTTAAGTGTAAAACTGTCCCATTTAAATTTCAAATGTAATTTATTTATCCAATTGGGATGTAAATCTGCATTTGAGCTCAGTATTATCGTCAAATACTCAAATGACATGCTCCTTTGGATGGACAAAACACAACCGCGAGTTTAAAACAGTTGTAGATTTCCTTTGATTGCTAGGAACTCTAGAACCACATTACTGAAGCTTTCTTACTTAAGCACGGTTTATGCACTTAGTACAAACTCCTCTCTCCCTTCTTTCTCAGCTAAGAATTAACCTACAGATCTTGTTACTGGTCATGTGTATGTGAGCTTTGTACTTCAGAATTGCATCCAAAGATGATAATAACACGTGCTGTCCTATAGTGAAACTCTGTCCTCTTTACCGGTCATTCATGTCAAACAAAGTAAAACCAAGCATCATGAAAGGACGATGACCAACTGTGGTCATTGCCTAAGTAAATTATTACAGCGGATCAAAGTAATCGAAGATGGACACAGCCAAGATTACTTCAAATGGCGAAAAGGCCGACTCAAAGACAGCCCTCTGCAATCACGACAAACTAAATCGAGCAGGGCATGGACATACACTTCCCAACGGTGGGTATTCACTCGGCGACTGATCCAAGCAACATGGATGTATCTTGCACTAGCAAAGCAGCTGAGAAAGCACATAAACTATGAAGCTTCCGATCCATATGGGTTTCGAGTGCTGAAACTTGCTTTCTGAGCCAATTAAGGATGAAAGGTATGCAAGTCTCGTTAACTTAAAGCAAGCTCTGGATCCAGAGAGAATTCAATCAAACGTTCCGCTTTATCTTCCCTTTAGCTTTCACCCACTCATTTCATAATCTAAAACCGCTATGCGGGTTGAAACAGAGGCCACCATGCACTCTCTGTTCACTTCAGAGTCCCGACAGACGAACAGGGAAAAAACAGAGGAAAACGTCATTGTACCACAAAGATATTCCCACTCGGGCATTCGTTTGTCAAAAGCCTTTCGAGTTTCTCCAGGTTGCACGATCGAATCCACAACGAACCCAGTTCCAAAAAGATGCTAGAGAGAGAGAGAGAGAGAGAGAGCTTACGAAGTGGATGTCGTTCGTCAAGAGTCAGCTGCTGGCTAGTGGTTGGCCACCGATAGCTTTATGAAGCTTCTGCTTGGGAAGAAGCCGAAAGAAGAGAGAGAGAGAGAGAGAGAGAGAGACGTGGAAGGGAGAGAAGGAGAGATGTGTGGAGCAGTTTCGTCTCTGCAAGTGGACACTCGAGCGTCCACAGAGAGAGAGAGCGCGACTATTCTCCTCTATTTACGTATGATATGGTTTTCTTTTATCGCTTTTATTTTGAGAAAATTACAAACAAGAATATGTAGTGACCATATAAATCTAAAAAAAAGCCTGAAATAGATATGATAGTCTCGAGTGAGGGCTAACCTTGCTGGTTGATAAAAAATTCCGGCCGATCAGAAATATTTTCATTCAAACACAATTTAAATTTAAACTAAATTTGATTAAAAAAAAATTTAAAAAAAAGGAAAAAAAAAGAAAGAAAGCAAAAACACAAGTGAGAGGGAGGCTATGCCTGCCCCAAACAACAATGACCGATGGGGTCGTTGGCACTTAGGTGAGGGCTTAGCCCTCGTAAAAAAAAGGAGAGGGTGGTGATCATTTCCTTTACCTTAGTGAGGATCGCCCACCCTCACCTCAGTCTAGGCCAGGGTTGCTAGTCCTCATGTAAGGCCTAGCGGCCCTCACCCAACACCCCAGACTTGGGCAATGAGGTTTGGGGCCTTGGGCAAGGGTTGATGACTCTCACCAAAAATGGAAGAGAGCCTAGGCACAAGATGGAGCGAGCCACCTCCAAGAGGGAGCGCCCCTTTTTTTTTTGAGTGTTCTTTAAAAAAAAAAATTTTTTTGAGTTTTTGTGAAAAGAAACAACAGAAAAAACAAAGAATTAAAAAAAAATTAACAAATGAAATTGCCATTTATCAAACAGTGATTTTAGATCCATATTTGTGATTGATATGGACATGTCATACATTTATTTAAAATAATATTGATATGATCATTTCATACTCTCATTTGAAATAGTATTTATTTTAAGCCTTTATTTAAGAAAACTAAGAAGATTTCAAGTTCTAGTTTGGAATTTTTTATTTTATTTCCTTTTCCTTTCTTCTTTACCTATTTCTTTATTTTTAATCTTTGAAATAGCTCAAAAAAGAATTGATTTGCAAAACCAATTCATTAATTAACGTGACTGACTGCTATTAGTTATCATATACGGCCCGCTAGTTGTATAATCATTTGTAGTTTAGCACTGCGCTCAATAAGACGATTTTATAGAGGAGCTAGCTTTTCAAAGTCAGGGCGCGGGATTATTTGAGTATGCTTTTTTTTTTTTTTTATCAGAACAGCTTTGCTAGAACCGAACACTATTTTAAAATTGGAGAATATACATAAACTTTTGAATAAAAGAATATAAAGAAATATCAATTACTAATTTACAGGGCTTAACAGGGAAGGTGACACTAGAGTGTCATCATATGGCCTTCACTTTGTTATCAAAACTTTTGTTGAATTATTTAAGTACCATTTTTTAAAAAAAAAAAATCATCACTTAAGTGTCTTTGTCGGTTTGGGATGTTGGAAATCCAATGTGATAATATTTTATCAATTTTTATGGCCGATGTGGTTTGCTGGTGCTCCAAGTTAGCATTGAGAGCTCTAAATGATGTAGTTCAACATTTTTTTTTCCTAAATACAAACTCTAATTCAAACAAATCAAGCAATTTCTCGAATTCTTCAACCCCTGATTCGGAACGCATTTTGGTCTGAATACAGAAAGCATAATTCAGCCAGCAAACGACCATCCTTGGTGTTGTCGATCCAGCCGCGGTGGGGGAGAATAAATGTGATTATTGCCCAAGTCAAAAAGCTTGCGTAGGAGGGAAGGAAAGGTGATGGAGATTAAGCAGCAATGGAGAGAGATTTGTTTATGATGAGGGAGAGTTTTAACTTGAAGAGGATATGGATTCTTTTAGGTATAGAAAGACCACGTCATAGTCCACGTTGGACTTGCTTTTCTATAGATATAAGCCATGTATGAATTAACATTTTATTAAATAGTTATATATGGTATTTTACTAGAATTTATTATCGGAGGTATTTAAGTGATTGCTTTTTCTTTAATTTGTCATTTAAGTGATCTAGCAAAAAATTTTGACACCACAATAAGCACTCTATAAAAGTTATAGTACTTCTAATATATTTTTTTAACTTAGAGGATATTTAATGAGCTTCGATCTAAATGGTCGCTATTTTACCATTAAAATTAAAAGCCCTAGTGAGCATCAAACTAAATAAAAAGTATATCTTCTTAGGCCACTTAAAGTAAACGCAAGATGCTCTTCCATAACGGAGATTTGATTGAGTTCTAAAGTTAAAAAGCGAAGGAACAAAAGCTGATTTAGAAGATGAACATGACAATATTACTTTAAGAGAGATTTCGCCCTAAAATAAGAAAATTTTTAAATAAGGATCTAAATTGCCTTCATTTCTTAAATAAAAATATGAAGTGGACATTATTTCAAATAAGAATCTGAAGTAGTCATATCAGTCTCTTGAAGTTTTTTTTTTTTTTTTTTTTGAAGTCTCTTGAAGTTGATATGGTTGTTTTTGTCCAAACACAATTTAAATTAAATTAGATTAAAAAAAAGAAAAAATACAGACGGGAGAGAGTGGCATCCCCTCATCGCTAGTGGGGTGGCAGTGATGGCCAACCGTCGACCGGGTGGCGACCACAAGTAGGTGGGAGCCTCCTTCCCGTGCTCATTCTTTTATTTTTATGTTCTGATTTTTTTTAGTATTTGAAAAGGAAAAAAGAAAATTTTTTAAAAATTCAAAAGATGAAATTGTTTAGACTATTTTTTAATATTGATATGGTCACTTCAGCCTTTATTTGACACAATATTTTTTAAAATTTTATTTGAGAAAATAATGACACTTTGAGCTCTTAATTAAAACAATGTCCACTTGAAAGCCTTATTTGAGAAAATGAAAACATTTCATACTCTTATTTGGAATTTTACTCCCAAAATATGACATAAATTGCTTTTGTTAACCTTGAGTATTTTAGGTCACATGCTTATGTTTCAATCTTGATTATTATTCACGTAAGTTGGCTGCCCGTCCACCATGGAAGTTGCCACTGGAATCCCTGCTCATTAAGTAGCATCGATACTGACACGTGACACGTGATACGACACGCCAACACGTCGTTTATCAAAAAACAAAGAAATCCAACACGTCAAGAGGCATTATATATTAAATATTATATTTTTATATTATTTCAATAAATTATCTTTTTTTTGATTATTTCAAATTCATAATTATCAAATAAATAAATAAATAAATCTTAGAATTAATATACACTAAAAACATTAATCCGCCATTTATTAATATCATTTATTGTTTCAATTTGACAAATTCAACTTTATTTCAATAATTTATAAAACTTGGAAAAAAAAAAGAGATTCTATATTATGAACTCGCATGTTAGATATGTTGGAAGAGGAAAAAAAACTTAAGGGGTGAATTGCATATCATAGGAAGTGAGAATCAGAAGAGAAGATAAGACTAGATTTTTTATTTCTCAATTTATTATTTTTATTATTGTGTTTTATTTTTTCACACACACACACATATATATTTTGACATCTTATTTATTGAATTTTTAAAATTGACGCATGTTGGAAACTCGTATGTCAGAATTCCGACTCGAGTGTTGGAGAGTGTCGAGAAAGTTGACCAGGTGTTGGATTTTCCAAAACGTGTTGACCGAATGTCGGAGAGTGTTCGAAAGTGTCGAAGAGCACGTGTTGAAATGTCCGACATAACACGAACGCTCTTGGAGAGTGTCGGTCTTCCTTCGTAGCATGCTTAGAGCTAGTAGAGAAGATGTGACACAGCCCCAAAATCTCTGCGGCTGGCCTGAGTGGATGAGAAAGAAGTGGTGGGTGCAGACTGTCTGACCCTCCAGATCGTCGCCGTCTGTCGACGACGCGACGCCTACCGTTGTTAGTTGCCCCTTGCTCCGTTCCTGTGTAACCCGTTGACTTTCACTGAACGTGGGTTGGTCAACCTCCATTATAATCATGCCAGCCATGGGGGTTGGGAGGAGGAAGGAGAAGAGTTGCGAGACCAACCCTTCAACTCCAGTTCGTTCGTGGGCACCCATCAATTCTCCCCCCTCCCATCCCTGTTTCTGGAGATTCTGGTTGACGACCCGACGACGCCGTGCCGAATGCAGAGAACAATAAAATGATCGGTTTGCTTCTCGATGGACATGACAGGATCGTCGCGTGATCATTCTACAGCTGATTCTGTCCATCGTTGTCATGTTAAATCGAGTTGGTGTCACGACTCAGTATATTCGGAACCCCTCCCTCTTTCTCTCTCTCTCTCTCTCTCTCTCTCTCTCTCTTGCTCGCTTGACAAGTTTGCTTTTTTTAAAAGAACTTTTATTGAGACGACCGAGTTCAATACATGTATTCTATGTGCCAACACGCTTCAGTTGATTCCCCAAGTGGTGGCACGTATGTAGGATGGAGGGACATCAAATTTGAGGGACTCATGATGATGACCATTTGAATAGAACTCCCAGATCATGCAACTTTGCAACATCGAAAGTCAAAAGATCAGACATCTAAGGAAAGTGTATCGAGTTAAATCACTATAATCCATGTTTGTGTTAGACTACTAACTTAGCTAGATATGGCATTGATTACAAGCGTGGCATTCTTAGTTCCTACAGGACGGCAACTTTTGTGTTCTTCCTCTTGATGCCCGGCCTCACTGTTTTTTCTCTCCGGATCTATTCACGGCAATGAGAATGTAGTGCACAGCTTCAGGGAAGTACAAGACGTGGAGGAGGATTGGAAAAATGCTCTCCCCACCCATAACTCCAAAAGAGAGAGATGCCGGTGCTGCAGAATTCTCGTTCTCTGGTACTGCCTTCTAATCAAATGCCGCTGCTTTGCCAATCTGCCTGCTTTTGTCTTCACTGTTCTGCTTCAAGAGTTTTTCCTGAGATCCATAGTAGTAAAGTGCTGGCCTGCTGGTGAATTCAAAGAGGTCCTTAACCGTCTCAAATCTGCTTTTGGGTGATACTGCATGGTGTGGTCTGAGTCCGCGAAAAGGGTAATCAAGGTGGCTCATAGTTTCATTTATGGCGTTCTTCATGAAACTGGCCATAATGTTGGCGCTCCGCACAGCCACAAATTAGAGGGCGGCACAACAATCTTAGGACTTGCATTTGATCCTACATCAATGCAGTTGGCTAATGCAGAACAAAGTGCAAATGCCGTGCTATCTCTGATTGGATTCTTTTGAGATGTTGTCGAATTTGGGAGGGTATGTGGTTTCAAGCCGCTTACTTCTAGTGCTAGCGGTTCTCTTCATTTCACGGGTTAATCTGGTTAGATCAGGTGATGCAGAAGCGCTTCTTGCTCTAAAATCAGAAATCGATCCCCGAAATTCCTTGAATTGGCTGGGAAATGGGGTGTGCCGATGGCGAGGAGTCAAAGAGTGCATCAATGGGAGAGTCAGCAAGCTCGTGCTTGAGCATTTGAATTTGAGCGGCACTATAAATGACGGCATTCTGAACCAGTTAGACCAATTGCGCGTGCTTAGCTTCAAAGGCAACCTTATATCAGGCCGAATCCCTGGTCTCTCCAGCCTCGTTAATCTCAGATCTCTCTATCTCAACGACAACAGTTTTGCCGGCAAGATCCCGAGCTCCCTTTTGGAGCTGAACCACTTGAAAGTGATAGCCTTGGCCGGTAATCGACTTTCAGGGACTATACCTGAGTCTTTTCTCCGATTGGGTCGGCTCTATGCTCTCTATTTGCAGGACAACTCATTTACCGGGACCATCCCTCCATTCAACCAAGCCAGTCTCACGTTCTTCAATGTGTCTAACAATCGACTATCCGGTCCAATTCCCACGACTCCTACCCTGATGAGATTCAATGCATCATCATTCTCGGGCAATATAAATCTCTGCGGTGAACAAGTCCATGTGATGTGCAGAGGCAGCAGCGGGCTCCTGGGGCCTTCAATTAGTCCTGCGTACCCTCCTATTCTACCGACCTCTAAGGGGTCGGAAAGAAGAGCAAAGCTCATTAACATCATTTTAGAGACGGTAGGTGGACTAGTGTTGCTCATAATAGTTTTCGGCTCATGGATGGTCTGGAAAAGTCGTGACAAGAGCAAAGCTTTGGGGGAGGCAAGAGGGGAAGAGGGGGAGGCAAGAGGCGAAGAGAGTAGGAGTGCAGCAGCAGAAGGCGAAGAAGAGTCGAGTAGAAACAGAGGCGCTAATGCTGGGAAACAAGGTGGTCCTTTGTTGGGAGGCGAACAGCAGGAGGCCGGGGGTCTGGTGTTCTTAGGAGCAGGTGATCAGAGGATGAGCTACGGCATAAAGGACTTGCTGGACGCATCGGCAGACATGCTCGGAAGAGGCACTGTGGGGAGTACTTTCAAGGTGGAGATCACCACGGAGTATAAAGCAGCCGTCAAGAGGCTGAAGGACACTAACTATCCGAGCATGGACGACTTCAGGAGAAGCATGGACGTGCTCGGGCAACTAAGGCACCCGAACCTGGTGCCGCTCCGGCCTATTTCCAGTCCGATGAGGAATGCCTTCTTGTCTACGATTACTTTCCTTATGGCAGTCTCTTCGCACTGATTCACGGTACGCTTGGTTTCTCTCTTTTTTCTCGTCTTTGTTCCCATAAATGAAACAGTGACAAGATTCATATGCAGTTCTTGCCTTCTGCATCCTGTTCTTGCAGGGTCATCAGGGACTTCAGGAGGGACTTCAGGAGGTGAAAGCCTCTTCACTGGACGGCATGCCTCAAAATAGCTGAAGACGTGGCCGCTGGGCTTCTCTACATCCACCAGGACCACGGTTTAACCCATGGAAACCTGAAATCTTCCAATGTGTTGCTTGGTCCTGACTTCGAGGCATGCCTGACGGATTACGGTCTCTTCTCATTCCCTGATCTGAACACTCCTGAAGAGTCGAGCGGCTTTTTGCTATTCTATAGAGCTCCCGAGTGCCGAGACAATCATGAGCCAATCACACAGGAAGCTGACGTCTACAGCTTTGGCGCCCTGCTGCTGGAGCTCTTGACTGGCAAAATGCCGTTCCAGGATCACGTCCAGGAACACGGGTCCGATTTGCCAGGGTGGGTTTGGTCAATCCGCGAAGAAGAGACGGAGACCACGGGCGATTCTGCTCTAGGCAGGGACGTGTACGAGGAAAAGCTCGAGACGCTCTTGAGCATCATGATGGCCTGCCTCTCTCCCGATCCGAACAACCGGCCTTCGATGAGGGAAGTCCTGAAGATGATCCGAGACTCGAGGACGGGATCCCATGCGTCCTCCAACCCCAGCGAACATCTGTAGATCCGTTGGTTCGATATGCTCCAATCTTTCCCTAGAGACTGGCATTTTCCGACAAGCTTCGTCAATCGGCCTTCACCTTCATGAAGACGTGGTTCTCGCTTTCGCGGCTTACTCGGGACTTCATTGCGAAAAAATTACAAGATTTGCAACCTCAACACGATCGAATTTAGCTGCCGAGATCGTGCACTTTAAGTTTCGTCACGCGACATGCTAGCTGGCAAAACTGTTGAACGTAGCTCTGATACTAGATGGAATGATTTTTTGATGTGGAACACTCACAACTCATACAACACAAACAAGAGAGGAGGCAAATAAACATTTGGTTTTCTTTGTTTCACCTTATCACCCTATCTTAGAAACAATTTCAGGGTCGCCTTTTATGGGGTTGATGCATGACTCAATCACTTAATGACTCATTAAATATTTGTAACATTCTAAGGAGATAATTTACTTGGAATTTACAAAACACTAACTATACATAGAAACACGAATAGTCAAGACATAGAATTACAAACATTCTTCTTAAAAGCAACGTTACAATAATAACTTTTCTTCAATTCATGCACCGGTTTGAATGGTCACCAACAATAATAACCTCTTGGCATCATTAGCATCTTCAATTTATTAGTTTATAGCTGAAATTTGGTTTAATTACAAACACTCCCTCTTAAACCAAATTCTCTTCCATCAATCATTTCAAGTAGACTCTTAAACTTCCAAAAAGCATTGATATTGAGATATTTATTAAAAATATCTGCTACTTGATTTCTCGTTTTCACATTGTGACACTTCAATTTCTTTCTCTTTCAATTGTCTCAAATGAAGTGATATCAAACATCAATGTTTTTGCTTTGCTCATAAAAACTAGATTTTTTGCCAAAATAATGATGGAAAAATTATCGAGGAAAATCTCCATTACTATTTTATGCTCCACATAAATGTCTTTGAGTAGTTTTGTTAACCATGTTGCATGATAAACATATGAAGATGCCACTACATATTTAGCTTCACATGTCGAGAGAGTAAATATTAAATTGCTTTTTTGATAAGCATGTGAAAGCAGTGTTGCATAAGAAAAATACAAAGTATATTGTGCTTTTTTCATCATCATGTCTCCACCATAATCACTATCTGAATAGGCTCTAAGATGAAAAAATTGAGACTAATAATAATGTAAGCCATGAGCAACAGTATCTTTGATGAAGCAAAGTATCCTCTTTGCAGCGTTAAGGTTGTATTTGGTTTAGCTTTGGAAATGAGCCTTGGGAAAATGCAAATATCTTTGGCCTAAAGGGCTTTGGAGAAATGCAAATTGCATTTGATAAAAAATTCTTTGAAAATTATTTTGACATAAAGACTGTTTGGCAAATCTTTTTTTTTATAAAGGGCTTTTGGATTTCATTTTTTTATTAAAAAATATTAAACTATTTGCCAACTCTAGTGAATATAAGGGTAGTTTTTGAATAATGAGAGGTAAAACTGAAAAACTAAAAAAAAATATGACAGTCAGTTTTGAAAAAAAATAAAAAGTAGTTTCAACATTTGGTCAAATGTTAAAATCTCAAAATTGGTCCTTATCAGTATTAGGCTTTTAGTTTTCCAAAACCAACATTTGATTGAATGCCCTTTAGACAGGCTTGCCAGACGCTTCAACATTTCCCTAAGGGGCTTTGGAGACTAAAAGCTCATTAAGAAAGTTGAAACAAACTCACCCTAAGATGAGATGACTTCGGTTTCTCTTCAACACTACACATGATATCTGGTCTAATGCATGTCGAATATCTCAAACTTCCAATCAAGCTTCTATAGTACGTTGAATCAACACTGACACCATCATCAAACTTTGAGATTTTGGTTCCGTACTCCATCGGTGTATTGACTAGTTCATAGTTTTTTTTTATTTTTTTTTATTTTTTTTTTTTTTTTTTTTATGACTTGGGAACCACCGAATAGCCAACAACCGGTGACGTAAACCCGGGCGATGCTATCGCGGGGACCCACCTCCCACAGCGCCGATGTATACTTTTTCATATTGAATTTTTTAAGGATATTTTAAGCATATCCTTTTTAGGAAATAAAAATCCCACATGCACTTAGTTTCACTAATGCAAAAAATGGAGAAAAAGAAAAATGCACGAGACTATTATCATTCATCTCAAATTCCTTCATCATGGATTCCTCAAAAGCATAAATCTTTTTGGATTATTATTATTATTATTATTATTATTATTATTATTATTATTATTATTATTATTATTATTATTATTATTATTATTATTATTATTTTTGTAAAAACAAGGTCATCGACATAAAGACAAGTCAATAAAACATCACATTTTTCTTGCTTCAAATAAAGTGCATGTTCGTATGGACATTGAGAGAATTCATTCACCTTGAAATGAGCATCAATTCTGGAATTCCATGCTCTAGATGCTTGTTTAAACCCACATAGAGCTTTCTTCAACCTCAACACTTTGTTTTCATGACCTTTCACAATAACCACTTGAGTTGTTCAACATAAATTTCTTCATCGAGGATGCCATTGAAAAATGCTGATATGACATCCATTTACTAATTTGTCATCCATTTTGAGTTGCAACATAAATGATCAATCTAATAATTTCCATGCAGATGATAAGGACAAAAATTTCATCATAATTGATTCGGCTTTTTGCTTATATCCTTTCCATGATTAATCTAACTTTATACCTTGTCACTTCACCTTTCTCGTCCTTTTTGACCTTGCACACCTATTTGACACCGTTTGCTTTCTTATCTTTTAGAAGATCAGTAAGCTCCCATGTTTGATTCTTCTTAATGGTTTCTATTTCTTTATTCATGGCTTTTCTCCAATTTTCTTCTTTAGCAGCATCATCATGGACAAGTAGTTCACAATTTGCAAGAATTTATACGAGGTGAAGCTAATTGGTGACTTCATAAATCTTATACTATCTCCTTAATGTTGATTTTGATGGTTCATCGACACCATTTGAAGAAGTTAGTAGAGATGAACTTGAAGAAGATATTGGAGAAGAAGGTGAAGAGTGATCCTCTAACTCCATTTTGTTGGAATCACCACAAGTATTCGTTTCATTTTTCAGATTTTCTTCTCACGCGCTTCTTTATCAAACTCGACATCTCTGCTTATATACACTTTCAAAGTGTTAGGATCAAATAATTTATAGGTTTTGGATGAGGAGTCGTACCCAATAAAAATGAGCTTTTTGCTCGTCTTCTAATTTTGATCTTTTTTGGTTTGAGCCTGAGCATAAGTAATGCTCCCAAAAATTCTCAAGCGTGAAACACTTGGTGTTCTTCTGCTCCATGCTTTTGGTGAAGTTACACTTTTAAGTCCATATGTCGGACATCAATTTTGTACGTAGACTGCACACATAACAGCTTCACTACAAAAGCTCATTGGGCAAATTTTTGCTTCCCAACATGCTTTGAACCATGCCAAGAATGGTTTTGTTTCTTTGTTCAACCACACCATTTTTGTTAAGGAGAATATGGAGCCGTCCATAAATGTTGAATACCATGATCCTCATAGAATTTGTTGAATATGGTCGAGGTGGTTTTTCCCCCATAGTTAGTTCTCATAGCTTTGATAAAATAACCACTCTCCCTTTTCAACTAAGTTCTTGAATTATTTGAAAGTATCAAACAGTTCTATCTTTTCTTTCAAAAAATGCATCCAAAGTTTTCAAGTTAAACTCATCATTAAAAGCAACAAAATATTGATAATTACCATACAATTGAGGAGTGATTGAGCCGTACACATCAAAATGAATCAACTCCATTGGGTTTTTTGCTGGGTTAGTTACTTCCTTTAGAAATCTAGTTTTGGAATGCTTGTCGATGACACACCTTTTTGCATAATTGATCGGGATGATCAATATGTGATAAGCTATATACCATCTTCTTCTAGGAAAGCAAATTGAGTCCACCAAAAATAAGATGGATGAACCTCAAATGCGACAACCATGATGATCATCCAAGCATGCCTTTAAGCATTGAGACATCTCATTTATTTATTTATTTATTTTTATTGAGAGTAAACATCTTGTTTTTGACATCTTGACATTTGCAATCAAATTTGTTATTTTGCTCTCTTAGCACAAGATTAAAATCTTTTATGTGGACAGCATAGCTTTTCTCCATAAGCTGTTCCAAACTCAGGAGTTTGCTCGATATTCGTGGAACATAATAAATATGAGTAATAAATTGATGTGCATCATTCTTTAAACGAATTAGAATTGTATCTTTACCTTCGGCAATAATTTTGGAATTATCATTAAACGAGACTTTCCCTTTGATTGTTTCATCTAACTCAGCAAACATATCTTTTCTCCTACACATGTGATTACTTGCACCAATGTCCAAGTATTATGAATCATGTTGTCCGCCTTCATCTTCTTAAAATGCCAATAAAAGAATTTGTTTGGCATGATTTACCGAGTTTGCCTTTTCGTCCGTTGCACTTCTTTCTCTGTACCAACAGTTAAAAGTACAAGGCCAAGTTTATTGTAATGATAACATCGAATTTTACATTTATCATACCATCGACCTATTGAGTTATTTCTTCTTTCATGAACACCTCTTTGATTAAGGTATCTATTGTCATGTCAAGCAACGTCTCCTTTACTTCGTCCATGACCTCTACCTTGAATGTGACCTCGGCCTCGGCCTTGCCCACGATATTAATTAGCCCTAGTTTGCACGGGATCTTGACTTTGCTATTTCTCATCTCAAATGGTCAACCGAGTTGGGAGTACTTCCTCCATAGGCTCTTGCTTGTTTCTTCTGAATCGTTCTTCATAGGTATGCAATGAACCCATAAGCTCATTGATTGTCATGGTATTCGAGTCCTTTGACTCTTCGATTGCAATGATGATATGGTCATACTTTTTTTTTTGGTAAGTAATGATGTGGTCATACTTCTTGTCTAGAAAACTGAAGAATCTTCTCAACAACTCGAACGTTTGAAACATCTTCACCATTTCTTTTCATCTAGTTGACAATTGCCAAAATTCTTGTGAAATAATTAGTAATGATTCAGATTCTTTCATGTGGATTACCTCAAATTTGCCTCTCAAAGTTTGAAGGCAAATCTTTTGATTTTTTTTTTGTATTCCTTGGTGTGTGTTGTATAGGATTTCCCATGCCTCCTTAGCAGTGGTGGCATTCAAAAACTTTTGAATATTGAATCATCCAAAGCTTGATAGATGATTGACAAGGCATATTGATCTTTTGCTCAAACTTTCTCCAAGGCATCCCTTTAGTTTTGATTCAAGGTGGCATATCTTCTAACTTGTCATGGTTGGTGTTGATAAATTCCCATACACCATAGGCGCTGAGTGAGGCTTTCATTCTAATAGCCTAGTTACCATAATTTTCTTTGATAAGCATGATGGTAGTGCAAAGGAAGTTGAGTGTTTGTTGAGACAATGATCATAAACCGTGTATTGTAATACCAATTTGTTGAATGTCAAAGGCGTAGCTATGATACTAATTTGATAAGATAATTTTTGGATGTGAAACACTCACAACCCACACAATTCAAAGAAGAGAAGGGGCAAATAGACTTTTGGTTTTCTTTGTTTCACCTCATCTCACCTTATCACCCCATATTAGAAACAATTACAAGGGTTGCCTTTTATAGGCTCGATACATTATTTTTACACTTAGTGACTCATTAAATATTTCTAAAATTCTGAGGAGATAATTTCCAAATAATTTACAAAGCACTAACTAGACATAGAAACATGAGCAATCAAGATATAAAAATACGAATAGACTTCTAAAAGGAAAATGCTATAATAATGATTTTTCTCGATTCGTTCACCAGTTTTGAGAGTCGAACAATCATCAACATTAAATCGACCACATATTCACTGCATCGATAACAACCTCGTATCATCGGCATCTTCAACCTATTAAATTACTAACAAAAGCATCTTTTGATTGATCGAGCGTTCTTGGTTCACAAAAGCGAATTTCTCATGTCCACAAGAACATAATTAAATTCTAACGCTGAAAATGAGAAAAAAAAAAACTTTTGACTTTGTTTCGAGCTTCAGTGTGAATGCATATGAGTCCAATAATAGGAAAAAGGGCGCATTAAAAGAAATAGAAAAATGGGAAGAAAAGAAAAAGAGAGAAAAAGGAAACCAAAGGTGGAGAGTCCACGATAATCGGCATCAAATGCTCCCTCATGGGGATTCGCACTGTTGCTGAATTCCAAGATGAGAGAGAAGAGAACCACTCCCTCTCCCTCCTCCAATTATATTATTTCTTTTTGCTCCAAAATCGAATAAATTATCTTAAAATTGCCCCCATAAAAATCAAAAAATTCCCTCTTTCTCTCTCTTCTTTTCTTTGGAATCATCCTCCTATTTATCTAATTCGTCAAAATTCGATGTATATCCCACAAAAAAAAAAAAAAAAAAAAACAGCCGGTGGTATGCAATACCCTTTTTGATACCGTGTGCAAAAAAAAAAAAAAAAAAAGAAGAAAGAAAGGAAAATATCGAATAAAAAACGAGAGGAGAAAATGGATTAAAAAATTGAAATAAAGAATGAAAAAAGCCCATCCCAAGTTCCCAACAGCAGTAAATACGGCGGGCACCACATGAGTTTTGTTGATTTTTCTTACTTTTTTTTTAATTATCACCATATATTATATATACATACATACTAGGAAAATAACGCAATGATCCATGAACTTTTAATTTAATTGATGTGATTCTTCAATTTTAATTGATGTATAATATCTTTTTTAAAATTTTAATTTGTTCAATGTAATCTTAAAATTTTTAATATATATCCAATTCACTTTCTAAATTGTTTAATATTTCCCATAAAGTTGAATTAGTAAAATGGCAACACTACATTGAATACATATTGAAAGTTTAGGGATTGTATTAATTAAAAGCGTTAAACTAAAATTTATAAACCGTAAAAAATAAAGTACATGTTCATAAATCACATTGTAAAGCAAGTAAGAGTTTAATGACCATTCGGGTCATGATCTTTTTATACATCGTAGCACCAGGCAGAAAAAGTTGTAAGAGAAATACATTATTCGGGAATAAAATTTATCTTATTCTAAATCCATCTTGGGGTTGCAAATACTACCATATAAAAAAAAAGGTGGGAGATAAAGGGGTGGTTTTAATTAATTATATTCTATTTGATTTTTTTAAGTGAGAGAAAAAGGATGAGCAGCCAATTAGGGCTCTGTCGGAAAGTTGAGCCCCAAAAAGTTAACGTTCTCTTATTGCCCCTCTATCTCTCTCCTCTCTCTCCGGCTCTGATTCTGTGCGCTCCGATTTTTCTCTCTCTCTCTCGCTGCTGCAATTCCGCATCCTCGATCGAAGATGGCGTGAAGAGGAGCGGACCCAGTTGGGAAAGCTTCCCTTTTGACTACTCCACCCCTGCAGCCGAGCAGCTGCTGCAGCTTGCTGCAGCAAAGATCGGTTCTTGATTTTTGCCGGGAATTCCTGCCGGGCAGTTTCAAGTTCCCCGCTTGAGCACGGGGGGCGTCCGAAGAGTCCGTGAGGAATCGTGGGTCGTTCTTCTTCGCGCCGGAATCGCGATCGGGGATGGTGGTTTTTTCCGGGGCCGTCTCGGTGGCGGACCGGCTTCGGTGAGTGGGGCGGTGATGGAATCTGAAGTCGAGGAATTTCGGTGCTGAATTCTCTTTTGAGCCTGTCGTGGTCGGCTGAGTTTAGCGGGAGCAGCGGTGGGTTCACGAGGTGCGTTTTGGTTTCGAGAATCTGCGGGGGGCAGGGAATTTTTTTTGTGTGGTTGGGGGAGGTTCGGTGGTGGTTGTGACGATAAAGTAGATGGCTTTGAGGTGGTATTAGAGCCACCAGAAGTGTGAGGCGAGGGAATGGCGATGGAGTCGAACATGCCGAGCTCGTCCGCCCTGAGCAGGCACGCGATTTCGTTTCAGACCGGCGCGTTGAACACCACCTCGGAGATGGTGCCGATGATGGGGAGCGGTTACTTCGGGGTCAACAGCACGGGCGGGATGGTTTTCTCTGCCGGGAATTCCGCCGTCCTGAGCAACAATCTGGGGTTGGCTCAAGCGGGCAATTCTTCGAGCTCGCTCCTCGTGGACTACGTTCCGGGGCTTAAGCACGATGCGGATTTGGCTGTGGAGTGGTCTGCTGAAGAGCAGGATAAACTGAACGAAGGCCTCAGGAGGTAAATTTATTGTGCTTTATCTCTTTTCGAAACGTATGTGATTTTTTTCCATTGCTTTGCTTATCTTCAGCTCGGGTTTTATTAGTCAGGAAGCTTTTTGAGCTTGGTCTATTGGCCATGTAGTTCTTTCACTCTTCCGCGCCATTGAAAGAGAAGAAAGAGGAGAGACATATTATAGAGCTGCCTCGTAGGCTTGTGGCTAATAACATCATGCTTGAGCTTGTTATTCTGAATATTAAGCGGAGTTATGAGGAAGAGAGCACGCACTCTTTGCTGTTCCACAGAGGCAAATCATTTTAAACCTGATATTTGAATTCTCTTGCTAGGTAAAAATCCATCTTTTGCTGCTCGACGGAGACTCCTGTTTAAGCTACATATATTGAATTTCTCGTTTAGCTGCTGCAGCTCTTCTGCTTCTTCTGAACATTTTGTCCTCGATAACTCTTTTGGTCGCTGATAATGAGTTTGATAAGCTTTTATAGGATCTCATGAATAATCTGCTGTCTAGACTTTTATTCTAGGGTGTAATTTCCATAACTGTGCCTGTTTGTACCACCTCGAAGTGTATCCTTCATTTCCTTTGTTGGCTCTCATGTTTCCACTTATGGTATATGTACTTTAACTGAAGTCTTGGTGCATGTGACATTAAGCATTTTCTACATCAATCATGAGATTATCTTCTTTTCCGCTTTGGAAATCATGAGTGCCTTTCTCCCTTCAATTATAGATACGCTGATGAGCCTAATATAATGAAGTACATCAAGATAGCGGCCACGCTGCAGGACAAAACTGTGCGGGATGTTGCTCTGAGATGTAGATGGATGACGGTAAGTTACATCAGGAATGTCCTCAGAGAGTAGATAACCTTTTCAACTTCAGTGGTTGCTTATGATGCGTTTGGATGTTGTCAGTTGTTTGGACTTGGTGTCTTTGCTGGCATAATCTTGTTGATGCACTTATGTACTTGTCAAAGCAAAATGTTAGATTATTTGCCTTTCATGTGTGGGGAATCAAGCCTATGTCATGCACCTAAACCCCACTCATTACCTTAATTTTCCCTAAGAGCAAGGCATACTTTTATAATCAAGTAATCAAAATTCAGCTGATATTATGTTCTTCTTGTGCATGCACTCGGAGGCTTGGATTGTCTCAGTGCATAATGTTTCTTCAAATACCTTCTTAGAGTCCACTATTGTTTTTCCTACTTTTGTTACTGTCACTGGGACATACATGCAACTTCTGTCATGGGATGATTTCTCCTTCTTTATGTCAAATTCAATGGAGTGTTGTTTTAGTCAGTTAAGCAGTAAAACATATAAAACTTGGCCTGATGTTGAGGTCATTTGCTTTGGTTAAGGAGTGAATCTAATCATGCTCCTTTGCCTAACTTTGATGACTTTCAATACTAGGAAGTCAATGCAATATTTCTGCAAATTCATATGCGGCTTAGCTTCTGATGTAATTTTCTCCTGCATGATATGCAAGGACAGTCCATAACAATAAAATTTGTGCGTGTTTATTGGGCTAAGTTTGGAAACTAAACCACACTCATTACTGAAATTTTCCCTAACAACAAGTCAGACTTTTATGATCAAGTCATCAGAATTTAGCTGATTTTGATGTTCTTGTGCATGAACTTGGAGGCTTGGATTGTCTCAGCAGATTAATGCTTCTTGAAATGCCTCCTTGGAGTCCACAATCGATTTTCAATTCATACTCACGTCATTGTAACTGGGATATATATGTGACTTCTGTCATGTGATGGTCTTGCCTTCTTTACTTCCAATTTAATGAGTGTTGTTCTTAGTCAATTGAAGAGTAAGACAAATAATGCTTGGGCTGATGTTGAGGTCAGTTGCTTAGGTTGAGGAGTCAATCCACTTGTGCTCCTTTACCTAACTTTGATAACTTTCCCTAAGAAGTCAATAAAATATTTCTGCAAATTCAAATGCTTAGCTTCTGATGTAATCTCATCCGGCACAATATGCAAGGAGAGTCCATTACAATAATAATAATCTTTGTGCATGTTTGTTGGGATAATTGTGGAAACTAGTGGTGGCAAGCTTACTTGTTATCTTGATGGTCATTCCTTGTTTAAATTGATTGTGATGACAAATTTTATATGTTATATTCTCATACTGAATGAATGAAAGTAGTGTGGTGTCGTTAAAATCCATCAGATTTATCTTTTGAAGGAAAAAGAGGAAATCATTGAAAACTATTGTTAAGGGTTGAGATGACTTGATAGCTCATTGGGAGTTGTAAACATAGTTGCTTCTCATACCAAAAAGTACTTGAGCTGCCTCCTGCTTGATCAGGTTTTTTGCTCCTTGCTTTTATAATATGATCTCTTTCCTCGACCTTCTGGTAACATGCTAATCAATAGAAGAGCTCACCATAGTATTGGAGAAATTTTTTCTGAAAATTAAGGCCATCTGGAATCTCATAATGATCTAATGTTACATGAATGAAACTTCATCTTGATAATATGATAGATGGAAATTGCTTTGCCTGATTATGCTGGTGCTTTTAGTTCATGAACTTCACTTTGTCTCCTTTTCTTTTTTGAGAAATTTGCTTTTCTTTACTGGTCTTACTTGATATCTTGAAGCCACAGAATCTTGTAGGAGAATTTGCACTATTTGGAGCAATAGATGTAAACTTGAATAATCGCTTCAGCATTTTATTACTGGGTTTTTATGAGAAAAGCATCAGTTGTATTTTTTATTTTTTTTGCTACTAAACAGTCTTGCTTCCTGAAATGCGTACATACCATTTTATATTCCATCAGAAGGAAAATTACACTAAGAAAGGGTACCAGGCATGCCAACATGTGTATGAAATCACTTAACTAGCTACAAGATAATAGAAGAACCTTGGAAACTGCAATCTGTGACATTGCTTATGCTCCATTGAAGCATAAGGGTTGATGGTCACTCTTTCAAGGTTATTGCCAAGAGCTTCTATTTCTTCTCTCCGGTTTAAGTTGAACCCAGAAAAGAAAATGAGGAATGAAAAGTAACTTCTCTCATTAAAGAGAATGTGAAATTTTCTGTGCTGTCATCTTGACAATCACGTTTATGTCTCACATGTTCATGAAGTTGTTGCCACCTCTGCTCGCATTCAATGTAATAACAAATAATAGAAAATTAGGTGTTGTCTAGCTACCCCTGATTTGGTTGAGTTAGAAGGATATATTTTGCAAATTACAAGTGCTCTATCACGTTGTTGGAGTATCAGTTGGTAGATGCCAAGCCTCTTTTGGCCAAGGTAGTATGTTGGAAGACTTTGTTATTCTCCATACTTCAGCCAAAGCAAAGAATAAAGTGTCACAGACTTCTTTTTCGCATTGTTTCTATTGACTGATTAACCTACAAATTTTTTTAGCCATTTTGAGAATTCACTTTGTCATATCTAAGATGGCATATTCCTATTTAAACCTTCTATAGCTGTTTGTTGATAGTTATAAGCATGTATATATATTTACCCTGTCTTTGACTATTATATGTATTTGGGAATTATTAGCCTATCCAATTTCTGTTTGGTTGATATATAAATCTTCTCCTCTCAAGATTGTGAGAGTAACATCATTAGTTGCTTAGATTTACTTTTTGGCTCTGAATGTTTGGTAACACAATTATTCCGGTCATATGTTTCATCAATTTATTTGAAAACATTTGGAACTTTGTTCAATGATCAACAGAAGTTTTATAATTGAAAGAGTAATCATTCGTGAGTTATCTATTTAAAAAAAAAAAATGGAAACTGGTGCTATACACCTGAAAAAGAGAAATTTGCTGGGCAACTTTTTAAGTGAGAGGACCCTAAGATATTGTCAATCTTGCACAGAAGAATCAATTGCCAGAGTTATCTACAGAAGAATCTCAAGTCTATATCAACCCAAACTTTCATATTTGTCTTGATTAAAACTGACGTCACTCACCAACATGAGGATAAAGATGTGCATCCCCTCGGTACCTTTTCAATTTAATTTTGTTTTTATTGACCAACATGGCAAGAAAGGGGGTGGGGGTGGGAAGGCCTATGTTACAATTTTTTAATGGGCACAAGCTGAGATGTCTCTTATAGCCCCTATTAGTTTAAAAAGCTAATTGGTGACACAGTTTGAGAAATTCCAGTTTGTACTAGGGCAGTGGACAGACTGTTGTACTGCATCTCTTGCAGGTGATATTATAATATTCTGATTGCTTAAATTGACTGGCACTCCCTCCTATGTCCTCTTATGTTTTGAAATCTTGTGCTTGAAAGTGCACTTGTTAAGAAAGTAAGTTGATTGTGTTGGAGTAAGTGGTGAGGTTGAACATATGGGCTGAGAACTAGGTCTATTTATTACTTCTCCATTTTTCTCCCTAGTCGATCAAAGTTCTGGGGATAAATCGACAGAAGGTTGGGGATCTTTCCAGGCAAGCTTTATATATGTTATTTTATTATCGAACCTTTTCTGAACAAAGTTGGCTGATAATATATGAAATGGTGGCCACCGTGTGGGATTGTTGGAGGAGGTAATGGTTGTTAGATTAAGGAAACATGGGATGTTCTTACGAAAATACTTCCTCATGTTAAGCTTGGGCTACAAGACCTTCTTGGCTCTTTTGACTTGCTTTGCAGCTTGAACTAACTGGTTTGATGTACTGACCGGTAATATGACCTTTGACATGCTGAAGCATACTCAATTATTTCATACTAATTATAAGATTTGTATATTTATATCCTTTCGTGAGGATAAATCAGAAGATTCATTAATCTGACTTATGCTGTGGAATTGCTGCAGAGGAAGCGAAGGAAACCTGAAGAACACAATCTAGGAAAAAAGGTGAACAGCCGAAAGGTGTGTCCCCCTTTACATTTTTGTTGAACGAAAAGTGTTTTTTTGAATACTTCCAAGTTATTTAAAATTTAAACTCAGAAACATTATCTAGAACAGATGATCTTACTGGTGATGGCAACCAATAGCTATTCTTTTCTTGTTTGGGATTCCTGTGTCCTTATATGATACTACACAATTACTGTAGGTTTCCTTGTGTCCCTATATATCTGTGCCTTTGGAACCTTTTGGTAACCTCTATCATAAAAATTGCAGCAAAATAATTTTGTAGTTAAAACCGGTCCTGGGATTCTAGAAGTGAAAGTTATACTTTGTGAAGTTTCTATCATGTGCTTTTTTCTTACAGAGTGTATATCATGTTCTACTGGTGTAATTTGATTATTCAAAACATTTTTTGCATATAAATTGATTGCCTTGCTTACTACCTTAGCAAAACAAGTTATTTTGGATGTGATGATTTCATGACCATGCCTCTTCAGGATAAGCTGGTGGAATTGTCTGCAACTAATTCTTCATGTCTACCACAAAATGTGGCTGCCTATACTTCTATGATTCAACATATGGACCAGAATGAGCTTTTATCTTGTGAGGGTCAGTAGCTCTGTTTGATTTTAGTGAACAAAATCAGATAATCCTGTTTCTGTCACAACTTCGTTCATTATTTCACCTGTTTTGTTTCTATGATGGCAAATTAAAGGTCATATTATATTTTCATATTATGTCATTCCACTGAAATCAATTTGCTTCATTTGTCCTTTCATTTTTCCCCTTTTCCTTTTTTCTGTTGTAGGAAGAATGAATTGACATGAGTTGGTCTACTACTCATTTTGCTGATGAATGTCTCAATTGCATGTCATCAGTTGTAGGTGAAAGTTTAAGTTTGTTGCACATATTTTTCTGAAGCTGCATGAATATTTCATTAGCTAAGGAAAACCATTGCTTGTTCCGATGTTACTTTGAACGGTTATTTAGCTTCACCAATCAGTCTTTTATGCCATACCTGCTGCAAAGGTCATAAGGAAGACTGATATTGGACTAATCATTAAATTCTGCTATGTCTAATTTGTTTGCAGAATTTTCTTGCTATTAGTGTAGGAGGAGATAAATTTTTCTGTTAAATCTCCTTTGCATCATTACATTTTCCACTCAACTTCCTTTTAGTCCTTTCTAATTAAAGGGGTACACTATGTGTATCTTTTTGGTGCCCTCATATTCTATAGGAGATTAAATTGAGCACTCCATTTAACACCCATGGGATTATACCTCAATGTCTCATGGCTCCAGGTCACAGTATACCAAAGCTGCTTCTCATTCCCTGACCTTGTGGTAGACTGTTTTTCCCATCTTTCACAGATGGGCTGGTTATACTAGAATTCACAAGAAGCCATGAGTCAAATATCCTTTGGATGTGTTTGTCTTATAATATATGGGATGCCAATTATCTTGAGTTGCTTTCTCAGGGATTGATGGTGCTTCTAGGCTGCTCTTAAAGCAAAATGTGCAAGCGTTCAACCAAATCTCTACGAATCTTCATATGCTCAAGGTACAGTGCAAGAGGCCTCTTTGCGCAATAATTTTGCATGTTCTACCTGAAGAAAGTGTGCAAAAATCTTTTTTGTCTTATATGAACAAAAAGCTTGTATATTTGGTCTAGTCAGCTTTCTTTATCATATTTGTTGGAATTTTGCTGGTAAGGTTGGAGAGTACATCTTCATTCATGCTCTGACTTTTCTTTAAAATTTTTTTATCTGTCTTCAACCGTCGTTTTTGTGGTAGAGCTCTCTCTCTCTCTCTCTCTCTCTCAATGTGGCAAGAAATCAGATGTATCCACAGATACATGCTCACATATGCACTAGTTTGTGTGGATGATGATTGTTAAGAGAAAATTGCATGGAGAATCTGGTCAATGGACTGATGTTTAGCATTTTTATTTGTTTTATGAAAACATGGGGGTTTGTCTGTTCACATGATGTCACTATGTTGGTCTTCAAAATATCAGACTATAAGTTCTCTCAATGGCAACAATGCAGTGCATATTGTTCCATAAGTTGTTTATTGATTCTTGTCTGGTTAATAACTTATTCCTTTATTGTGAACATATGTACTTAATTGATGGCTGTTAAGCAGTCACCTTTCTGAGGTACTTGTCGTACCCAATGATTCTGTCAATATGGAGCTAATTTTTTCTTTTGAAGAGAGGGCAATCCAATGTATCTTAAATAAAAACTAAGAGAACTGCTATGGATGGGCCTACTTGATTTCCATTTGTATGGTTTCTACAATAATTTCCAGGTTCTATCAGTCATAGACATATTGTTGGGTCCCTTTTCTGGACATAAGAATTGCTGTTTATTTCAACTTTCTTTATTGCACAATTTGGTAAATTGTATGTGGAGGAATTCTACTGGCTTACTTTCTATCTAATGATTATGAGTAACAGTTACAGGAGAACCTTGACCTCTTCTATCGTGCGAGGAACAATATAACTTCCGTCCTGAAAAAGTATGTTGATCTTCATTGTTTCTCCTTTCTAATAGTTTATCAATGGTAGTGGCCACATTGGGTAAATGGTTTCTCCCAATGATTTCCATTGCATTGTGCAGCATGAGAGATATGCCTGGTATAATGAGCCAGATGCCACCACTACCTGTTTCCATTGATGAGGATCTCGCAAGTACTATATTGCCCAATATTAGTCAGGTAATACAGAATCAATTTCTCTATGCGGTTTATGCAAATTTGAAGTGTTAACCCTATGAATAGATTCCTTTCTACTTAATTTTTGGGACATGTTTACATTTCTATGGGAATGCAGTTTGAATTGAAGTCTCTTATTCTTCTCTGTTCAATTTATTCCAGTTCCTCCATCCCAATTTTTCTTGCATCTGCTTCATTTTATAGATATGCACTTATTTAACTTATCAGGTCAACTAGGTCAATTATTCATCTTTGCTAATATTTTGGATATTTTCCTCAGAAGTGTCAAAAACATGGTTTGTTTTCAGAACCGACAAATTTGGTAATCTTTGGTATAATCTATTGCGGAGTAGTGGATTCTCGGGACGAATTTGGTTAGTTATTTGACATATTCCATTCTAAGGCTTATGTGAATTTGTGAAATAAAAGGGTAGCAGTGCTCAGCCGTTGCTCTATATACTAGTAATGAGTCTAGGTAGTTAGTGAACTGATTGTGTTGTCAGGTAAGTCTGAACTGGTTTTATGTCAGGCAGGTGGTTCACTTTTGTTGTGCAATAGCCTATAGGTATATTCTTACATAGGTCCTTGCATGCTCAATGCTGCCTAAAATTGTGTTATTGCTACCTAATATGTCCTGCCTGTTTGCTCCTTTCAGTCAATCATGTTTGGTTCGCATGGAAGGATCCAATTGAAGCAGGAGCCAAGGTGCTAAGGGGAACTGACTGAAATTCAATTGCATATAAGATTTGTGAAGTACAGAACAATTCTGCTGTATAACACAAGATGCTGTTGCTGAACATTCTTCCTTCCGTGGAAATGAGCGTCTAGCGATTACCAAAAAGTTCAGAGATCGCATTTTTGGAATCAGAACCTCCACCTCTCAAACTAGCGAAAGTGAAAACTTGACGATAGAAGCGCAGAACATGCGTTATCTACTCATCTTGAAAAAAGAGGTTTCTTGACAAAACTTCCTTTTCCTTGGTGAAGCTCTAGTTTAAGTGCATTGTGTATAGATCATAGACATCTACTCTGTATTACTTTTTCAGTGCCTGATGTGTAACTTATATCTAAGTCAATACTCAGGTTAAGCCACTGATCTTATACATTGTCAGCATCCACGTTTTGATTCTTCGATGTACTTTTGGAGCATTTGTGTTTTATCATTCTCGTTTGGGTCAGCCGGAGCTCTTTTCACTTTGTAATAATGTACCAAAAGTCATTTTGACAACCTCTGAGCTCCGTGAAAATAAATTCTTTTAGAGGGACAGTGATGCGGGTCCTTGTTTTTATCTGTAACTAAATTCTTCTGCACGATTCCCCAACTGTTTTTCGCAACATTCTGCAGTAACATTGACATTCGGTGTTGGTTTCTTTAGTTATTGTAATTTTGATTCATTTCTGTGATAGCAGCTGATGAGAACCTTTTAGCTGAGTGAGGCAAGATTTATCAGCATCTATGCTCTGACCTACTCTTGGTTATTTTCTGATATTCAGTAGCTGGGCAAGGTAATAGATTCCAAGGGAAGCTAAATGCCAAACGTTCTAAACATATTGTTGGTTAGGATATGAATTTTTCCAGCCATAATACCGGTTTAACCGAGGCTGATTCGTTCAATTAGTGGAGTTGTCTCCTTCAAGATATCAGACTTTCAAGTTGCTCTTGTTGATTTCGGTTGTGTTTTTTGGTTTTTTGTTTTTCCCTATTTCTTCTCTTCCGATCTAGATTTGGGGGTCATCTTCTCCCACTCTAATTTTAGATACGAGTTTAAACTCTGCTGATTTAGTTTTAAATTTGAAAGCTATCTTCTCCTGATCTAAGTATGAGAGTTTAATAATTGAGTTTTGGGGATTTGACGCCCTAGTGCTTTGTTCTCCACCTCTAGATTTGATCGCAAGAGTTTGGGCGTCTTGCTGAACCATGAAGATATGCTCTCCTAAATATTAGATTTATGATCGTTTAACTTATTTTGGTTATTTCCAAATGGTAATGATGTAGAGAAAGACAAATCTAGCTGAGTGTACTGTCAATTGGCAATGTCATAGTTACTAGAGAATACCAAATACCAAATTTAGTAATCGGTCGTTAATTATTTTGCTTGACAAATCTGTTATCATGGAATGAATGCGTACAACTTTGCTTGTGCTCTGTTGATCTTTTTTGTTTTCTGGATCTAGGTTAGTTTTGCAATCTCCTAGACTTTGCTATACTTTTATTTGCTTTGCTATAACGTCTATGTAATTCGCATGCATTTTTTTGTTCAATGAGTTCAATTTTGTTTTGATAAAAAAGAAGAGTGCCGACATTATTTCGCCGTCCACATATGGTTCCTCACTGCCGTCGGCGATTGCGACATAGGTGGCAAAAATTCAAGAGGACTGTATAAAAGAGATTCCTATTTGGAGAGCCTAACTTCATTTACTTCCTAATTTCAGAAGATCTTGGTTTTGCATGGCCCCCGGCTACTTTCTATCTAATCTATCCATATGATTAATCCCTATTCCTAAAACAGTAAATAAAATGATTTCAGCCCATCTTAATATAAAAAGAGAAAAAGAAATCATGTGGCCAGGAGAGGAAAGAACCAAGATAGCTTTCTATATTCCTAGACACAAGCTTCCAATTGGAGCAACGACACATTCCACTAATTCAAAATTAAATTGACAGAAAAGGGCTACCTAAAATCCAAAAATTCCCTGACTTTTTCGATTCAAGAAAAAGACAAAAATCGCCTAACCAACTCAAGAAAAGTATGCTTTGTCTTTTCATTAATTCCAAGTGTGCTAATTAATTAAATTAATTGATTAATTAATTATCCCCCTTGGTTGTTACTGGTGAATCACACCTTCGGTTGGCATCTAAATTCCCCTTCAAGAGAGGCCAACAAAATGGCACTTTCTTCCAAACGGAAAAATAGTCACATAGCTTTACAATAGAAAGAAATTGTACATACCCGTATGTTCTCATTCAATCAAATTTGGAAGATTATGCAGAATATCGTCATCGATCCCATTTCGAAGTTCCGGTCAAACTTCCAAACGTCGCTTATTTCAATTGAAAAGCATCTGATCTCTGTCTTAATCGCTGGCTAATCAATTCGGATTAATTTTAAAGCTTTTGCATTGAAAAAAAGGCAATGTCATTGGTTATTAAAAAACACAATTAGTTCGGTCCTCATGGGTGCATGGACTTTTGTAATCGATCGATGAGGACATTGTCCCCGTCTTTGGACGGCATCTCATTTTCAAAGAGGTCTATTGTCAATGTGGCTTCTTTGACTTTTCTAATTTTGTTTGTTGCTTTGTGTTGGGAGTGCAATATATTATCTGTCTAGTATTGAGTGCAATATATGATCTACCTAGTACTCTTCCTATGTTCCTTATGCGGTTTCATAAATGAAGTATTTTGAGTCATTTAATTATTTATTTCTTTGTTTTTTGGTGCTTAATGAAGCGAATCTTCGTGGTTTAATTGCATCATAGAAGAAGGCCGACTAAAAAAAATAAAAATGGAACATCTATTAAAGCAAAGATTTCTAATAATAGTATACATAGAAAAATCAATGTTTGGTACCTTTTGCTCAATAATAAAATGGGTTAGATTAGACGGGTTGAAACTTTTGGGACTTAAGGAACATGGAAGCGAATGAAAAAAAAAAAAAAAAACAAAACAAGAATAGCAATAAGAAAAGAGAGGGAAAAAATGTAAAGAAAAAAAAAAAAAAAAAAAAGTAGAAGAACCTAGAATTTAAATGAACAAGTTCAAACTTGAAAATTGACAGAAATTCAAGAAGAGATGACAAAAATTGAAGAGGAGGTGTGGATGTAATTGTATCTTTTTAATAGTACTTGTACATGTACTTAATGATATTTATAACACAAGAAAATACAAATAGGAAAAAATATACAAGATAATATTTTCCTATTTTATCAATTGAATATCCAATTTTACAGATTGATTGAATCAACTAATCCATAATCTAAGGAATCAGAATCAGATCAAATCCTATCTTCAATGCTCTCCCTTAAGATGCAGCTTGTATATGTCAAAGGCGCCTACCTTACCTAGTAGATATGTGTGTTATCTTTGGCAAAATGGTTTCATGAAAATGTTTGTAGGTTGTTCCACAGTTCCAATCCCACATGTTGTAACCATCACTTCTTGGATTTTATGTCAAGCAAAATGACAATCATCTCTATATGTTTTGTTCTTTCATGAAAGACTGGGTTTGCCTCCAATTTGAGTGCAGCATCATTGTCACAAAACAATTTGCTTGGTCCATTGACTTGCATGTCGAGCTTCAAAAGTAAACCCTGTATTTAACTTGTATTTAACCTGTATTTAAACTATTCACAAACAATCTTTGCCATAACTCGATATTCTAACTCGGCTGACAATAATGACACAACCGATTGTTTCTTTGTCTTCCATGAAATCAAAGAAAAAAAAAAGATCTTCCCAATTTAATGCAAAAAATAGCGATAGATCTTTGGGTAAGTGGACAAGTAGCATAGTCCGTATCACAATAGGCTGTCTTTTTCATCACGCAATCACGAGATACAAATATTCCAAGTCTAGGGGATCTCTTTGAATATATTACAACCTTAAGTATTGCATTCATATGGGATTGCTCGGGGCTGTGAATGAATTGATCGAGTATTTGCATTGCATAACATATATTAGGTTTGGTCATACTAATAGCTTGATGGATCTTTAAGCAGTGGGTCTTCGTAAGCTGATGATGAACCCACATCATAGTCAAGTGTTGTTATTTTGTCATTTTACTCTATTGATATGATAGCTAGCTTGCATCTGGATAGTCTTGCTTTTAAAATGATTTTCAAAATGAATTTCTGTTGGCTAAGACAGATTCCCTTATCAGACTAAGTAATCTCAGTACCAAGAAAATATTTAGGAGGCCCTAGAATTTGATGTGGAAAGTAGAGTGCATATATTCTTCAAATTTTCTGACAGCTGGTCGTCATCTCTCATAACAAAGTATATCATCAATCTATTTAATCAATATATATATATATATATATATATATATATATATATATATATATATATCAATAAATAGATTGATGATTTACCTTTAGTCCCAATAAATAGGGCATATCATGTTTATATTGCTAAAAACACAAAAATTGTGAGTGTAGTGGTAAATTTGACATACTATTGTCGAGAAGCCTACTTAAGCCAATATAGAAATTTACGGAGACAACATACTTGAGACTCCCCCTGTCTTCGTAAACCCCGTGAAAGCTCTATGTAATTTTTTTTCCAGATTGCCATAGAGAAAAGCATTTTGGATGTATATTTGATGTAGTTGCTGATTGCAAAATGCAACAATAGATAAAAAGAGAACAAATAATTACCTCTTTGGTGACTAGAGAAGAAGTCTCATGATAATTGAAACCTTCTCATTGCATGAACCCCTAATCGGGCCTTATAGTGTACAATAAAACCATATACCTTGTACTGGATTTTGTATCCATATGCAATCAATTAGCCTTCAATGTGAAGGTAAGGAAACAATGTCCCAAGTATGATTTTTCTATGAGGGCATTTAATTTTACCTGCATAGCCTACTATCAGCATGGGTCCAAGCTGCTTCGTCATAAGAAGAAGGTTCTTGTTTCTCGAATATGCAACTAATACAATGCATGGTCTAGTGATAGTCGACTAAATGAGACATGAAAGGATACATGATAATATATACATGGAGAAACCGATGAAGGGCATTTGTAATCTTTGGTCCATGTAAGGGGCGAATATGACGACCAAAGGTCGAGGTTGCTTAATAGTTGTTTGTTGAGGAATTGGTGAGGAAGATCCATCAATAAACAATTGTACTAATGAAGCAGGTGAATAGTTCTCTTCAAATGATAATATTGGAGACTTGATTACTTGATTCGAGGTATTAGGATTGGCTGGCACAGAAATGGGATTTCATGCAATGAAGACATATTGTGGAGTCACTAATAAATCTTCTTCTAATAAGAATTGATGATGATTTGATGTTGAGATAGAGAATTGAGATGAAAATGTCATATCTTGAAATGGGCACATCTTTGTCAAAACAACATCTTGGCTTACAAAGAAACGACCTGTAGATTAAAAAGATCATTTTTATTAAAGATAGGATTTGATTTGATTTTGATTTCATTAGATTATTGATAATTGATTCAATCAAGCTGTAAGATTGGAGCAACATTTTCTTAAAACCAAAAAGAAACCTGTTTTTATATACCTATGTATGTATGTATGTATGTATGTATGTATGTATGTATGTATGTATGTTGATAATACTAGTACAAACATCTAGAGGAGGGGATGAATAGGTGTTTATAAGAAACTTTGATAAATAAAATAAATTTCGAAGAAAATCTGATAAATAAGTCATTAGACTTCTGATGAATGTTCTGAATCGGATAAGAGATGGAACTGATTTTTGCGATATCTAAAATAATGCAACATATTTAAATAAAGAGAGTTAAGGGAAGAGAAGATTGCACACGGAATTTATAGTGGTTTAGCTTAGATCAAGCCTACGTCCACTCTCCCATGCCGACAGCCTTTTGGATGGAATTCACTATAGCATCAACTAAAAAGTACAATTTTTTAGTGCAAACACTCAGTGGAAGATCCCTCCTCACTCACTAGGTCACTCTTTTTGTGATTTTTTCTCTTGGATACAATTTATAAAGATCGCCGATGAAGAACAAGTAGTTGGAAAGACTTTAGATTTTGGAATTTCAATTTTCACGTCTCTATCTCAAATAGACTGAATGACTACTTTAAATGCTCCTCCATGCCTCACTAGCCGTTGGCATTTTCTAGAGGAATTTCTTCCAATCAATCCATTGGATAGAATCGATTAAGAAGATCTTGTAGCCGTTTGAAAATTGAGATGAAAATCCGTTGATTTTGATTGCCCATACAATTAAAATCTACGTTTCCATAAGTAGATACTTCTTAAAAAGGTACTTGTCTTCAAGATTGATTCCATCGATTTGTGATTGATTCCATCAACGTATTTATAGAAGGTAAGTGAGGTTCTTTGCCAGAGAGCTGGATGTTGTAGAATAAATTCCTAATGTGTTCATTTTGAATTCTTGTCGCAAGATCAATAAATCTGAGTCTGATTTCATCATCGTTCTGGATAAAATTTCAGTATGGATTGCATCAAAGTGAGAAATACTTCTGGAATGAATAAATTTTGGCAAAAGTCTGCGATATAACTTTAGAAGTATTCTATTATTCAAAATAAGAATAATAACTAGAAAGTTCTGTCAACTTTAAAACTTGATAGGACTTTTCTCAACAATCTCTCCCTTTTTTTTTATGGTGACAAAACCTTAATGTAGATTTAAGTATAATGGAAATGTTATCCTGCAAAACATTACTTTAATAAGATAATAATATACAATAAGCATTACACTATAACACTTTCCAAGGTATGGTCTGCACAATAAAGTCAACATAAAAACACACTATGCCAGTAAAGCATAGAAAACACAAACTGCAAACACAACTAATAAGTCAAATCTTCAAATTTGCAAAAGTCTCTCTTTTTGTCAACATCAAAAAAGGAGAAAAACAAACAAGTATAAAGAAAATAAAAAAGAGATAAGGGGTTCCTTGAATCACGGACAAGTCGAAAATCTTCTAAAGTTAGCACGGTCTCCTCAAGCTTGGTCAGGCACTGATGGAAGACAGTCTCAACCTTAGCCAAATTCCAAGTGGCCTGCTAATTCATGTTTTGAACTTTGTTATCAAGAGACTGTACCTTTCAAGATAGAGATTTTGAAGTAGTACTGAGAGTAGCATACAATTTTTGCATTAATCTCCAAAAAGAGTTCCACTCTTCGAGGATAGTTTGAATCTAGTTCGGTTTGGGCATTAGCCACTGCAAGTTGAATTGGAGGGGTATCCAAAATTGAAGAAATATTGACCTGAACATTTGAGGTATCTTGCTCCCCCTGTACATTAATTTTTTTGTCCTGACCTCCTAGAGATTCTTCAGGGAAATGAGATGCATAAATGTCCTTTGCATTTGGAGGAGATTGACTAACACCATCACTTATAGCTAGTTCTGCAATTTGGTCGTGAAAATGAGTTTTCTCACCTACTCCCCCTATCTCAGTGGCTTTAGCCTAAGGAAGAACTCCTTTTCCTTCTTGCATTCCTTCTCTTCCAATACTGGTTTGTTGACCAGTTTCCTTGTTCTTCTCTCTAGCATCTCTTTCATCAAGTTCTTTGGTATCATCTCATTCCTTATTAGAATGCTCCTACTCCTTATTCAAAGTTGCGTCTCCTTTCCTTCATCTGAGTGATCTTCCTCACTTTCTTTCTCTCCAATGTCTTCTCATTCACTTTCCTCTTTTGGATCTTTCTTGCTCTCGTCTTCTTCTTTTTCTTTTTCTTCTTCTTCTTCTTCTTCTTTAGGATCAGCTATACCAACAATAGGGTTTCTCATGGCAATATTTGCCACAATATCAGAAATAGTCTCGTCTTCATCATCTTCCTCTTCTTCATCTTGTAGAAGAAGAAGAAATCTTTTCCTTTTTAGAGTATGTAAGATGATGCTCTTCCCTTTCCGCTTTTTCTAAATTACAGATCTTGTCTTAGATTTACTAGTAGATTCCTTCTTCATAAGTTTCAGAGCTCCAGAGAGATCTTATAATCTCATTTTTTTATGTCATTTTGAGTTTAATTTGCATTGAAAGGATGGTTTTGGAGCAAAAGTTGGAGGGCGGTTGAATTTGAAAGTGTTGGAAAAGTCTGGTCCCTAAAGCTGTATAAGAAAGTTGACCTTTATTCTTCATTACCGTTCTGTACATATGCAGCAGAATGGTATAAGGAAGTGAGAAAGCAACTTCATTGCAAATAGCCCACATCATTTTTACTTCAAATTTCGAAACATCAGTCTTGGAGGCAGCTTTGGGTTTGATGCAATTGATGACAATTTTGTGGAGCAAAATGTTAGTGGCAGATATCCTCGAACTAATGCTTCCCCTAAGGATTTTGTCCTTTACTAGAAACTTTAATTATCTCTTCATTTGAGACATTTATAGATAAAAATCCACTTCGTTCTACTCCAAGAATATCAGCCAACAGATCAATATCAACATCAAAAACTTTTTTACTCACAGTAAATTGAATATGAGTGGGATCCAAGACTAACAAGTTTGAATAAAAATAAGTGGTCAATTTAGGATAGGTATAAGATGACTCCACACAAAACCTTTCAATCTGAAGTTTGGCAAATTTCTCTCGCAAGTTTACCTTGATGGAATCCAGAAAATCAAAATCTACCATTCGAGGGTTGATGACTCCTCTGTTCAACATCTGCACATAGACCTTCTTATGCCCCTTTAATCGAAACAACTTTCCTTTAGTTCCAGTGATTTTTGCAGGAACACCCATTTTGGGTTGGAAATTCTTGAACATTCTCTCATTGTCATCTTCCTTTTTTCCTTATGTCTGACCCTTTGTTCCGAAATGAGGATTAACAGGAAAGATGGTAAATTCCTCTTTTGCTCTCTTCGAGACTTTATCAGTCCTAATTTTTCCATGGCTCTCAAGAACAAAGTTTCGTTCTATACCCATTTTCTTTGAAGAACAAAGTTATAAAATCCATGATACTTCCTCCATTTTTAAGAAACTCATAGTGATTAAGAAGAACTTTAGGCTTTCTTTCCGAAAGAGGAGTTGCATCTTGAGTAACCTTTTACTCTGGATGGCCGATTCGTGCTTTTTGGTGATTCATCTCCAGTGAAGTCGAAGTGTATCTAAGTATCAGGCACAAATCGAGGCCTATGACTAGTAATGCAAGAGGACCTCCTCTGAGAAGATATCGAAATAGACTTGGAGGATTTTGACGACATGTTCTCGAGTGATTGAGAGAAAGATTTGCAGAGAAAGTGAGAATGAATCAAGAGAAGCAGAGGTTTGAGATAGATTAGGGTTTGTGAAGATTCTGGTGATTGGGAAAAATAAACTGAAGACTTATTTAAAGAATACGAACCAGGGCAAACGAACAGGCATAGAAAGGAAAAATAACTCCCATTTTAAAATTTTTCAAAAAAGTAACTATAAATAATTTTTGAAATATTAATTCTGAAAATGTCAGCAACAATATAACAATTTCCAAAAATATAAAAAACAAGTAATAATTCGAATAAAATATTCATACCTATTCAAGAAGGAAAGAAACTTATGTGCAAAAATTTGAAATACAACTACCTGAGTTTGTAAGAGATTTTAGAATGATGTCTCTTCCAGAAGGTTGATTTGATGAGTTTGCTTTTATATAGACTTTAACCAAATGTATGGGTAATATTCAACTTTTCACGAATGAACTCGAACGATCCTTTCTCCAGTGGCTTGGTAAAAATGTCTGTCAGTGATTCTTTGAACTAATGAATTGAATATTGATTTCACTATTTTGTACATGGTCTCTTATGAAGTGATGACAGATTTCAATATGCTTTGCTCTTGGATGGAAAATGAGATTTTGGGTGAGGTTGATCACACTAACGTTGTCACATTCCAAAGTCTTTTAGTTGTTGTCTAATTCGAAGAATTTGTGAACAGTTTTTTCCAAGAGTAACATATTGTGCTTCTACCATTGAGAGTGCCATAGTATTCTGCTTCTTAGAGAACTAGGACACTAACATATGTCCCAAGAGCTGGCATGTACCAGATGTACTTTTCCTATCAACTTTACAACCAGCTAGATTAGTATTGAGTATTCAAATAGGGTAAAGTCTCATCCTTTTGGATACCACAGACCTAAATTTGGATCTGTTGTAATATACTTAATAATACGTTTGACAGCACTGAGGTGTGATTCTCTAGGATCAGTTTGGAATCTAGCACACATGCACATATTGAATAAAATATCAGGTTGAGAAGCAATAAGATAGAGAAGAGAATCGATCATGTTTTTGTATGTCTTTTGGTCTACTTTCTTTCCATCTTCATTTTTATTGAGTTTGAAAGAACTTGACATAGGAGTCTCAGTCTTCTTACAATTTTCTATCCCAAACTTCTTGATAACATCTCCGGCATATTTCTCTTGATAGATGAAGGTTCATTTCTTTGATTGTCTAACTTGTAAATCCACAAAGAATGTTAACTCACCCATCATGCTCATTTCGCATTCTTCTTGTATAGATTTTGAAAATTTCTTGCATAGACTTTCATTAAAAGAGCCAAAAATGATATCATTTACATATATTAAAACAAGTAGAAAATCTTTTTCTTTCCTTTCGATAAACAGAGTTGTGTCAACCATTCTTTTCTTGAAACTATTACTTACCAAAAACTTACCCAGTCTTTTATACCAAGCTTGAGATGCCTATTTCAGACCATACAAGGCTTTCTTTAGTCTATAAACAAAGTCTGGTTTTCTAGGGTCTTCAACTCTTGGTGGTTGTTCCACATAAACTTCTTCTTGGATGAAACAATTTAGAAATGTATTTTTGACATCCATTTAAAATAACCTAAAATTATGAAAACATGCATATACAAGTAATAATCTCATAACTTCTAATCTAGCTACAAGTGCGTATGTCTCATCATAGTCTATTCATTCATCTTGTGTATAGCCTTTTGCAAAAAGTCTTGCTTTATTTCTGGTCACTTTACCATTTTTATCCATCTTGTTTTTGAACACCCACTTAGTTCCAATTACAGATTTTCCTTTTGATTTTGGAACTAACTCCCAAATATCATTGTTTTTGAATTATCTGAATTCTTCTTGCATTACTTCTATCTAGCTTTCATCAATTAAAGGTTCTTCTACTCCCTTTGGTTCTATCTTAGAAATAAGAGATAGAGCATTTGAGTCTCCTCTTACTTTGGATCTAGTATGAATCCCTTCTACTATATTACCAATAATGAGATCCTTAGGATGAATTGATTTGTGTTTCTAGCTATTGTTTAGTTTGTCATTATCAGTAAGAATATGCTGAACCTCCGTTTCCTTTGAATCTTTTAACTTTTCTTCAGCTTGGCTTTGTTCACCAGAAGGCAGAGTTTGCTCAAGGGATTTGGATTTCATTAAGTCCGAAACTAGCTCAAACTCTTTCAAATTGAGTCTAGTCTTATTGGTTCTGGATAACTTCTTGAAATTTGACATTCATTGATTTTTCAACAGTCTGTGTATTCTTGTTGAAGACCTTGTAAGTTTTGCTTGAAGTGGAATAACCAAGAAATATCCCTTCATCCGATCTTTCTTCAAACTTGCTCGGTTGATCATTTCCATTTTTCAAAATAAAGCATTTGCAATTAAACACATGAAAATAAGAAATATTTGGCTTTTTCCATTTATAAACTTCATAGGGGATTTTCTTTAGGATGGGTCTTAGAAATACTCTATTAATAATATAACAAGTAATGTGAACTACTTCCATCCAAAAGCGAGAAGAGACTTTACTTTCAATTAACAGAGTTCTGGCCATTTCTTGCAAAGACCGATTTTTCTTTTCTACAACTCCATTTTGTTTTGGAGTGTAAGGAGAGGAAAAAACATGTTGAAAACCATTTTCATCACAAAAATTTGCAAAGTCTTGATTTTCAAATTATCCTCAATGGTCAATTTTGATACTCGAAATGGCATAACCTTTCTCATTTTGAACATTTTTAGCAAACTTTGAAAAATATGAGAAGGTTTCTACTTTATTTGCTAAAAAGAAACCCAAGTAAATCTTGAGTAGTTGTCTATTACTACCGAATAATATTTCGTACCATCGATGCTTTGAGTTCTAGTTGGTCTGAAAAGGTCCATGTGAAGAAGATGCAAGATGTGATTAGTGGAGACATGATTTATAGATTTAAATGAGCTTCTGACCTGTTTTCCCAAGATGCATGGAGTACACAATTCAAACTTCTGGTACATCATTCTAGAGAGATCGCGGGCCAACTTTCTAGAAGATAGTTTAGCAATCCGTTTCATACTAACATGTCATAGCTTGTGATGCCAAAGATTTGCTTCATCTTGAATTGAGATAAGATATTGAGAACTTTCTGGACTTGTGTTCAGAAGATAAATGTTGCCATGCTTTGATCGGTGAAGGTTTGAGAGAAGTCTCGACTAACTCCAAAACAAACATTTTCTTGAAAATTGATTCTGAACCCTGTATCGCATAGTTGAATGTTGTAGTTCAAGCCTTTCATCAGGGAAATATTGTTGATAATCAAACTGCCAATTCTCACAGTTCCATGTTCAATAATTTTTCCTTTTCTGTTCCCACCAAAAGAAACATTTTTTCATTTTTGTCTTTCTAATTTTATGAAACTACTTGAATCTTTAGTCATATGTCTAAAATAGCCACTATCCAAGTACCATTTGCTTCTCCTCTTAACAGTAATCTATAGTAAAAAAGAGATCCCAAACTTTCTTTATTACCCAAATTTTCTTGGGTCTTAAGGAGTTAGTTATAAAAATAGTTTTTGTCCAATTCTTTTTAACAGGTCTCCAAACTTTAGGACATTTATTCTCAAAATGTTCTAAGCTATTACACTTAGAACATTTAATAGCATTCTGATCAACAGGTTTTATAAAAACTCTTTGAAAGTAATTTTTGTAAATAGATTTAGAAGGTCTTTGTCTAAATCTCTAATTGACTTTTGGAAAATCAATCAAAAGAACACTTTCTTAATTTAGACCAAAACCAAATTTGTTATAATAAGGTATTTGAGTTAGAAGAATTTGTTCTAAATTTTTGAGCCTTTGGAGAACTTTGTTGAAATATCTGAAATTTCCTCTTTCAAATTTCATTTTCTTTGAAAGAGAATCAGAACTTTTTCAAATCATCAAAATTATTTTTCAAACTCTCAAACTTTTATTTCCAAGAATTATCCTGTTGTCTGAATTTTGAATTTTCTTTCTTTAATTTGGAGATCCTTTTAAAAAAAGATTTGAGGTTTAAGCAAAGCTCATTTATATACTTAGAAACTTTGATAGGAATTTTTGAATGACTTACCTCGATTCCTTGTCGAATTCTGAGTCTGTGTCTGAGTCAGATTCTAATTTTAAGTGAACCATCAGATAGATATTTGCAAACTCCTGTTCACTTTCCTCATATTCTGTATCACTCTAGATTTACGCTTTTAGAGCTTTCTTGTATTTTTCATACTTACCTTTATTCTTTTCTCAGCAAGGGACAGTTATGCTTCATGTGTCATTTCTTCTTACACTCAAAATATATCACATCCTTGCTAGATTCAACATCTTTCATTGATCTTTTCTGGAAATTTTGCTTGTTTTGCTTTTTACAGTTCAATCTTTTTCATTTCCTATTCAGTTTCCTAAATTTTTTTATCATGAGAGCAAGCTCCTCGTCGTCCATGTCATCATCTGTGTTTGTATCATCAGTATCAACATTAGACTTAAGTGCAATTGACTTCTTATCTTTTGGATCCTCTTCATCATTGATCTATTCTACTTCGTACAATTGAAGAGTGCTTATCAGCTCATCAATAGAGAGGGGTATGAGAGTGCTAATATGAATAAAATAAAGGAGTTAGGGAAGAGAATAAAAACACAAGATTTATAGTGGTTCGGCTTAATCCAAGCCTACGTCCACTCTCCCACGATGACAGCCTTCTTGGCTGGATTCCAATATGCAATCAACAAGAGATTACAACTTCGAGTGCAAACACTTAGTAGATCACACTATCTCACTAAGTCACTCTCTTGGTATTTCTCTCACGATTACAAACGTTTAAGCTCTCCAAAGACAAGTGTATAATCGAAGATCGCTCAAACTTTGGAATTATAAATTCTACGCTCCGTCTCTTACTTGCTCATCGGTCCTTCATCTCCTTAAATACTCATCCACTTCCAAATTACCCGTTGGACAACATCCCGGAGAATCGTCTTCCAATATACCCATAAGATTTGGTAGCCGTTGAGTGACAAAGGTAAAATCCCAAATTGATTCCGATCGCCCATACAAACGAAATCTTGGTTTCCATAAGTAAAGCTTCTTCGTATAGAAAGTTCTTGTCTTCAAGTTCCAATCGTCAATCAAATAGATTGAATCAATCAAATCAATCTTGATGTGGAATCCAAACCGGATCACTAGCCGTTGTATGATTGGGCTTGAGTTACGATTCATCGAACTGGATGTAAAGTCTCGAGAGTCGTAGACTTTACAACTGAGTCGAGTCTGGCAATCTTCAGACTTTGAGTCTTGAGTCTGGCAGTCTTCAGACTTTGACACGTAAGTCCTGGATATCTTCGAGAAGATACTTTGGACATGAGCTACGTTCAGTCTTACGGTCGTCTTCACACTTTGACAATATCCTTTACATGTTCTATAATCTGCATGGTCTATTACTTAACCATCAAACATGTTAGTAGCCTTTGATTTATTTTGTCATCTTCAAAACATCATAAGGGATTTCCCTAAGAATCTCCCCCTTTTTGATGATGACAAAACAATCTTTGAATATGCAGATTTGTAAACATACTTTTAAATCAAAGGATATCAGAAGATAATAAATAGATTGAGCATGACAATATATAGAAAAATAATCGCAGCTCAATATTATGCAATAATATCAAACCAATCAGCACATATGCATATTAATATCTTCTCCCCCTTTTTGTCATAATCAAAAAGCGATAACAATAGATTCACGTAGAGAATGATAATCAATATCTTGCATGAATCACAATCTCCAAAAATCAGCCTTTTTATAAAACAAGTCGAATATTAAAGATATGCAATATAGCTCACTTCGATCATATATATCAGGAAATATCCAATGAAAATCACGGATGCATCATAACTTGCACGTACCAAAATGATAATATCAATACAAGATTTATTAATGACAAAAGGTAATAAAAGATGAACTAACCGGATTTTTTAGATAAATTCTGACACATTTACCTTTCCTTTCATTTATAATAAGATCACGATCAATCCAAAAAGATTTTTCCATAATTGATCAAAGCTCCCCCTCAATTTGTTGCCTTTTTGAGATGATCACGATTCTTTTCCTTTTTCTTCTGTATTTGATTTCTCCCCCAATTGTTGCAGGAGGTATTTTCTGATTGCACCAAAATTTGTGTAGATTCACAATCATCCTTCCTTTAAAGAATTTCCTGCAATCAACTCATTTCCCTTTTTGGTATCCATCAATTTGGATCCTTCCATGACGTTAGAGTAAAATAGAAAATCTCCATAATCAAATATTCTTTCTCAATTCATCATAACAGAGTACTCAAAGAAAGAATATTATGCACAATAAAAATAAATTCTCACTTAGTCATAGTACAATAAAATCAGAGAGAATAAAATCATTGAGTATCTAAAAATATCTTGCAAAATTAGTATAACGTAGAATCGGATTTTTACTTTGCAAAATATGACACTTTGAGAGCATAAAATTATACCAAATAATCTGAATTATCTCAAATAATCACACGTACTAAATCAAATCTCAACTCACAAATCACAAAAACAAATCATACGATTCTTTCTTCCATAAAGCAAAATATGATCATTATAAAATCTCAATCAACCAAGGATATATCGAATATCAAGCATAATGAGAATTATTGCCCAAATCAAATTGAGAATAAAAATTCCTTACCAAATCATCTTTCTTCTTTCTTCTTTATATCCTGCAAAAATAACTTATCTTTCCTTTGGTACCCATTTTTCTTGCGTCCATGAGGGTTAGCAGAATATGTTGCTTTTATCCAATTTTCCTTAATAGGTCTCCGACTTGAGAAAGATCTTGTTGCCTAAGTCGAGAATTCTCCTTTTTAGTTCGAAAATCCTTTTAAGAGAAGATTTGAGATTTGAACAAAACTCATTTATATACTTTGAAACTTTGAGAGGAATTTTTGAATTGCTTACCTCGATTTCCTCATCGGATTCTGAGTCTGTGTCCGAGTCAGACTTTGATTCTGAGTCGGTGTCTGAGTCAGACTTTGATTCTAAGTCTGTGTCTGAATCAGACTCAGATTTTGAATGTGCCATCAAGCATATATTTTCTTGATCATCATCTTCTTTCATGATTCTTTTATGGCCATTATGCTTGTATTGACTTCTTCCATCGAATTTCCTTCCTTTTCTACTCAGCTTTTTAAATTTCTCGACCATGAAGGCAAGTTCTTCATCGTCCATGTCATTTTCTGAGTCTGTTTCATCAAAAACAACATTAGATATTAAAGCAATGGACTTCTTACCTTCGGGATCTTCATCATTAAGTTGTTCCACTTCATAGGATTGAAGAGTGCCGATTAATTCATCAACGGAGAGTGGCATAATCCTCCGAGTCTCCCGGATTGAGGTCTTGACATGGTTCCATTCTTTTGAGAGACCTCGCAAGAGTTTGTTGACCTTCATCGGGGTAGAAATTTGCTGACCTTGATATGCTAAACCATTTACAATTTCTGTAAAACGGCTAAACATATCTCCAATCGATTCTCCTTGCTTCATCTTGAAGGATTCATATTGGCCAAGCAAGAAGTTTACTTTTGTCTCTTTTACACGATCGGTCCCTTCATATGTAACATGAAGTTTATCCCAAACTTCTTTTGCTGTTTCACATGAAGAGATTCTATTATATTCAGCAAGAGATAAAGCGCAATATAAAGAATAAATGGCTTTTGCATCAAGCGCTTCTCTTTTGGACATCTCCATCCGAGACATAGGAGCGGGGTTTAGTTTCTTTGTCTTTGCCATTCTTATTTGATGTAGACGCGGCAATGGGGTTGATTCCTCTTTCCACAACATCCCATTGTAAGAGATCTCTGGATCTTAGGAATGCTTTCATTTTGTTCTTCCATACGTCGTATTCCTTTCCATCAAAATATGGTGGCCTTGTGTTGCTTTGCCCTTCCATAAGTCCTGGTGCCAACATACTAGCCATAAAGAATCTTTAGCTCAAAAGTAAAAACACTTTTATAAACCGAGCACTTGGCTCTGATACCAATTGAGAGTGCTAGTATGAATAAAATAAAGGAGTTAGGGAAGAGAATAAAAACACAAGATTTATAGTGGTTCGGCTTAATCCAAGCCTACGTCCACTCTCCCACGATGACAGCCTTCTTGGCTGGATTCCAATATGCAATCAACAAGAGATTACAACTTCGAGTGCAAACACTTAGTAGATCACACTATCTCACTAAGTCACTCTCTTGGTATTTCTCTCACGATTACAAACGTTTAAGCTCTCCAAAGACAAGTGTATAATCGAAGATCGCTCAAACTTTGGAATTATAAATTCTACGCTCCGTCTCTTACTTGCTCATCGGTCCTTCATCTCCTTAAATACTCATCCACTTCCAAACTACCCGTTGGACAGCATCCCGGAGAATCGTCTTCCAATATACCCATTGGACAGCTCTGTATCTAGAAGATTTGGTAGCCGTTGAGTGACAAAGGTAAAATCCCAAATTGATTCCGATCGCCCATACAAACGAAATCTTGGTTTCCATAAGTAAAGCTTCTTCGTATAGAAAGTTCTTGTCTTCAAGTTCCAATCGTCAATCAAATAGATTGAATCAATCAAATCAATCTTGATGTGGAATCCAAACCAGATCACTAGCCGTTGTATGATTGGGCTTGAGTTACGATTCATCGAACGGATGTAAAGTCCGAGTCCAGTAGACTTTACAACCGAGTCCTGGCAGTCTTCGACTTTGAGTCTTGAGTCCGGGCAGTCTTTAGACTTTGACACAGAAGTCCTGGATATCTTCAGAATATACTTTGGACATGAGCTACGTTCAGTCTTCCGGGTCGTCTTCACACTTTGACAATATCCTTTACATGTTCTGTAATCTGCATGGTCTATTACTTAACCATCAAACATGTTAGTAGCCTTTGATTTATTTTGTTATCTTCAAAACATCATAAGGGATTTCCCTAACAGGGTATAATTCTTTATGTCTCCCGGATTGATGTTTTCACATGGTTCCAATTCTTTAAAAGTTCTTGCAGAAGTTTGTTGACCTTATCGGGGCAGAAATTGGTTCACCTTGATATGCCAATCCATTTACAATTTCTGTAAATCGACTAAACATATCTCCAATAGACTCTCTAAGCTTTATCTTCAAGGATTCATATTGGCCAAGCAGGATATTTATTTTTGTCTCATTTACACGATATGTTCCTTCATAGGTGACATGAAGTCTATCCCAAACTTCTTTAACTGTTTCACATAAAGAAATTATGCTATATTCAGTAGGGGACAAAGCATAGTATAACGAATAGATGGCCTTTGCAAGAGCCAGTCTCTTCGTAATTTCTGCTTGATTGATTTTCTTGCATCCACAAAGACTATCAAAGTCTATCTTACATCAGAAGTCCGCTCCACTCTGATGAAGACCCAGACTGAACTCAAGTGAAGATCGCAGAAATAATCAGACTTAGGATTATTGTTCTTCCTTCAAAGACTCAGTGCGGACAATATATATATGGTTTTCTAGATGGAAATCTTACTTACCTTTTCGGATATTATTGATGAAATCAATCTCGGAATCGAAAAATCAATTTGAAGACAAGTATATTTGGAAAGAATACACTTATGTAAATCAAGATTCTGATTGTATGGGCAACCGGGATCGTCGGACTTTCATCTCAATCTTCAAACTGCTCAAGATCTCCTTGATTGATTCTGTCCAACTGGTTGATTGGAAGAATTTCTTTGAATAGTGGCAACGGTCATAAAAGCATGGAGGAGTATTTAAGGAGGTTTTTCGAGTCATTCGAAAAGAGACAAAAAAGCTAGAATTCGAAAATTTGAAGCTTCTCAAATCACTTGTTCTTCATCAAGAGTGCTCATACGTGTATTCGAAAGAGAGAAAAACATTAATGAGTGACTTAGTGAGGGAAAAAGAAAACTCTTTACTAGGTAGTCAGTGTTATATTGCTGTAATTCTCTTTCGATTCATAGTGAAATCTAACCAGAAGGCTATCAACGTGGGAGAGTGGACATAGGCTTAATTTAAGCCGAACCACTATAAATCTTGTGTTCATTTTCTCTTCCCTGAACTCCTTTAATTTATTTGCTGTGATATTCTACTAAGTTTCGCCATATTTTAAAATATCTTATTTGAGTTCGAATCTTTACTCAAATTTTATTGTTTAACAGACTTAATTTTAAATAATATATATATGTTTTTGGTACCTGGGAACCGCCGTACAACGTAAACCCGAGGGGCACTAGCGTGGGAATCCACCTCCCACGGCACCTCACTTAAGTTGCGCAACGTGACGAGTTGAGGAATCGAATCCTGGCCAGTGGTGTGACCAATGTATGCCCGAACCAATTAAAAGAAAAATACTCTTATTGCATCTTTAAACAAATATGTTTTTACACCTATTCACCCCCTCTAGGTGTTTATATTAGCTCTTTCAACCTAAAAACTAGACTTTGGATTATATTGATCCGACTCAAGAGGAGCGGTTTTCCATCCAAGACCATACTAGTCCTATTTAATATCTTGGTCCATTGATTTTCGGTTCAAAGCCAACGGCCCATTAGGCCAAATCAACCGTAAGTCTAGCACAGTCCGTTTAGAGAAGAAGCAGCTCTAGCTTGGAGCTTAGCCTAGTAGGGTTGGGCCGATTCCTTTTGTTCTCAAGACCAACACAAATATTGGGTCGAAATGGTCACCTCCAAGTCAAAGACCCAAACTGACACTAGTGAGTTTAAAGACAAATCCCTACCTGGTTTTTCAACCCGATTTCTTGCCCTCTATTGTTCCAACCATCAGCGACCACTCAGACCTTGGCGATCCACTCTATACATCACCAATTGATGGACTAAAAGTATGATTAATCAAACAACAACTCATCAAACCAAACAACTACTCCACCTGAGCTCGAGATTTCTAATGAGCTCTTGTGACGAAGGACAATGTTTCCTTGATAGAACTGCATCTTTTTTTACTAACGACCAACTACAACAATATTGGCGCAAGTGCAACTAACTCGTTTGCATATGGATTGAGAGCTATGTAGCTCCCGAGTTCTTGATCGAACTCCCAGTGACCGAATACTTCAAAACTATGTAGGACAACATCTACATGATGTATGGGTAAGTTTGACTGAGTCAAGATCTTGCTCACCCAAGCCTTGTGGAAGTTGAAGCAAGGGAACCTCTCTACCACTGCTTGCTTCAATTAACTCTTGCCTCTATAGAATGAGCTTGAGGTAGTTGAGAAATAACTTGAGGGACCCAAGACGACTCTCAAACTATACCAAGCCATCAAAGAGCAACAAAAAGAGACTCAATTTCTCATATTCTTGAATGAGAGCTGCTCATCTTTGTCATAGATCCTCGCCATGGAACTTGTCTCGCTTCTCGATCAAATCTACCAACTAACTGCCTAGGAAGAGAACCAATGCCTAGCCATGATTGAATATGTGCGAATGGGAGAGAGTAGGGCACTTGCTATGTCTATGAGTCGTCATAGCAAGCTCTTGTAACGCTCACGTCCCACCAAGCAGTGCCTGGACTTCATTAAGAAGAGGAAGGAAACCCTAGAGAGTTTCAAACAAACGGCCTAGTTTAGAAGCAAGGATTCGAAGGCTATTGTTCGCCCATCCATGTGACCGACTCCAATAGCCCATATCAAGCCTCGTTTGCACCAGCCTTTAAACCATCTAATGGTCCATATAATACTACATCATCATAGAAATGGGGTCGTCAAAATTTTAAAACAAAAGGTAAATTTTGTGAATATTACAAGCGTCCGCATCATACTATTAATTCATTGTGGAAATTACAAGGAGAGTCAAATGATAAAGAGGGGGAAAGAAATATTTGCTTATTAGGTTTCGGCAAAAGGGTCTAAAAAGGCAAATCAAACAAATACCCAAGATTGGTATCAAAATATCACAAAGGCTCTTAGTCAATTGAGAACTACCAACAAGACTGTGAGTTTTTCAGGTACCTAGTTTTGCAAGACAAATTCTCTTTCAATTGATGTGTGGATAATTAATTCAAGTGTCAACAACCGCATAATATGCAATAGACAATTTTGAGTCACCGACAAGATATGGATATTTGAATTCCTTATCATACTTCACATTGTGACAAATCTCATTTTTTCCTCATTATTGTGGATGATTATACCTATGCCACTTGGATTTTCCTGATGCATCCAAGAGCCAAACTTTTTCCCATTTGTCGAATTTGTTCTCCTAGAACAAAAATCAATTCAATAGATCCATCCAATGAATTCGCACAGATAATGGATGCAAGTCTTTCACTACTAAATGCATGTCTTTTCTATCTTCTCATGGGATACTCCATGAAAGCTCTTGCATTGACACTCTCCAACAAAATGGGATTGTTAAGCGCAAAGATTGATACCTCTTAGAAGTAGCCTAAGCACTTAAGTACCAAGCTTCTATTCCTAAAACTTTTTGGGGAAATTGTGTGGTCATGGAAACCCGTTTAATCAATCGCATGCCTAGTTGAGTCCTTGAAGGTCAAAGTCCTTTTGAGATGCTTTTTGGGAAACGATCAAAGATTGACCACCTAAGAGTTTTTAGCTATTTGTGCTATTTGACAACTATGGGTCCATGTTTTAAGAAAACGTTGCTCTAGTCTTATGGATTGATTGAATCAATTAGTCCATAATCTAAGGAATCAAATCAAATCAAATCAAATCGGATCAAATCCTATCTTCAATAAAAGTGATCTTTCTAATTCTCGAAGAGTGAGGGGGCATAGACGTTGATCAAGACAGTTTTCTTATTCTTATACATGCATGCATGTGTCACAGGCCAATCGATCTAGCGTTCCCTTGCCCGTGTGGCCTTAGGAATTTCTCCCAAGTAAGCCTTTCTCACACTCACTCACAAGGATCGTAGAGAGAGAAACTCTAGAGAGAGAAGCTTTGGATTATATTCACTTGTGAAAATTAGATGATACAAATGAGGGGAGGAGAACCCTATTTATACAAATACAAGGCAAACCGTATCCGTAGATCTCTTCTTGATCTAACGGTGGAGATTGAATCTCCCAAACTACCAACTACCCGCATTTATTACATAATGGTACAATTCCCGTATCGCCTGCCCCCAGGATTATTCTAGAACACTCAAGAAAAACCCTAAGTACCCTAAGTGTCGGGGATAAGCCGAGGGTCGTTGGATCCATGGACATGTCACGGCCGTCTCGTAGGAACCTCTTGGACTGTCATTCTTTCGGGCCATGACACATGCATGCATGCATGCATACATACATACTTACTTACTTACTTACATACATACATACATTGGTATATAAAAATGGTTTTTTTTTTCTTTTTAAGAAAACGCTTCTCCAATCTTACGGATTGATTGAATCATTTAGTTTTGTAATCTAAGGAATTAGAATCAAATCAAATCCTATCTTCAATGAAAATGATCTTTCTTATTCTCAAAGAGTGAGGGGGCAAGGAGATTGATCAAGAAAGTTCTCTTATTCTTATACATACATAGGTATATAAAAATGGTTTTTTTCTTAAGAAAATGTTGTTCCAATCTTACGGATTGATTGAATCAATTAGTCCATAATCTAAGGAATTAGAATCAAATCAAATCCTATCTTCAATAAAAAAGATCTTTCTAATTCTTGAACAGTGAGAGGGCACGGAAATTGATCAAGAAAGTTATCTTATTCTCATACATGTACATATATAGGTATATAAAAACCGATTTTTTTATTTATTTATAAGAAAACGTTGCTCAAAACCATGAACTTGTGACCGGGGCTTAAATTAGAGGATAAAGTTCGTAGCTTTATGAAGCAGAAATTAAAACCGACCTAAATTTTGCCGGTTGGCCGAAGGAATAAAGCAAAGTCAAGTTTCCATCCCGTAAAAAAGGGAAAACCAAAGGTAGGCCGATCCCGATAATATGGATCGGCCTATCAAACACCCAAAAGAAGTACAAAAGAAGAATGATTTCCAACAAAGACAATATGATTCCACGGTGCTGTGCAACCTTTTTCTAATGCTTGGGCGGCAGCAGATCTTTCCAGAAATGCTGGTGTGAACGTGAACATAAGAAAAAAATGAGGATGATGGGGAAATAAAGAAGAACGTGGGAAAACAAGAAACAGACCAGACTCTGCAGGGCGGCACCATGTCGTTGAATCGAGAGTCCTCGGTGATTTTTGGGTCATGACATGTGCCTCAAAGGAGCACAAATGCATCATCCACACGCGCCCTTTTCCCACACTGTATAAACATGTGCATGTGATGTATACACTATATTGTACTGTGCTACTATATATATATTAGATATATAAACATATATAATTTTTTGAGTCCTAGCCCAAAAAGAATTTCCTTCTTTTTTCTGGGTTTGGTCATATTACTTTTTCTAGAAAGGTCTTTTTCTATATAAGGGACACTTTGCCTTGTGCCACTTTTGATTCGACAGAATTGTGTGGAGAGGAACTATAGGAACTTTGAAAAGGAGATGCCATATGTTTAATGTTTCACGCCGGACCCTTCTTTTCTTTGTTCTCGCGGACGAAGACAATCCCTTGCAATAAAGCAAAAGTGCATAGGCAAACCCTTTTTGCTTTGTAGGTTTAGATGAGCGTGCCTTTTTTAACAGGAAAAAGAAAGTCACCAGCGCCTACTGTTTCTATATTCAAGCTCTCCTTTCTCCCCTGAAAAGAAAAGAGACGGACATTTAATAAAATATTTGGCGTTAATGGATTACTTAGAAGTGGATGATCCGTATATTGCCTGATCCTAAAGAGCCACGATGCACCGAAAGCCCACTAGGTACATTTAGTCCTGTCCTAGTCGGGCCTAATCTGGTCGGTCCTTCTCGGCTTCCGTGCCTAATCACATGACTGTTTACTCGCTTTAAGTGGATAAATTCAATAGGGCATAATGCATTTTCCGAATAAGAGATCTTCTGTCAATTTCCAAGCGCCCGAAAAATACTGTGCATGTGGTGTTGTGTAGCTTCTTAGAAACCACCAAAAGCCAAAAGGGGATAAAGACATATTCGCGGAGGACAAAGAGAATGGGGACAAGGACAGAAGAAATCAAAGAGCGTTTGTGCTCCAAGTCCAAAGCAAAAGTTTCATTTAGAAAAAGTTTTCTAGGACTTCATTGCCATCGTCCACGCACGAGAAGGGTCCCTGACCGTTGAATTTAAGAACCTTTTTCTCATGTCTTTTGGAAAACAGTCGAAAGATATGATGTGGGTTTTTTTGGATCCATTCCTCTTATCGCCTTGCCTTGCCACTCTCCAAAGACTTGAGAGGAGTACTAGCTGGATTCCCCAATGAAATTTGAAAGGAGAACACTCCCAACTTTTTAGGGAGAAAAATAAAGAACGTGCCAAACCGATTGCCGTTCGTGAAAAGTGAAAGTTGATTTAATGCGTCGAAGAACATGATGGTATGATACGAACGGCACTAGTACCTTCTAGGGTGCAATGTCACGGCATCGAGATTACTACCCAAGCGCAAACTGGAATTTGGCTGCGAAAAAGCAATAAGATTTAGGCAAAATCCATAAAAAAAAAACCCTAAACTATATTTACTGTGACATTTGTCCAAAACTTTCATTCGTGACATAAAAAATCTTAAATTTGTACTTGTATGACACATTTATTCTATGAGATATGTTAAAAATTTGCCTATACAGATGATAGAAAACAAACAAAGTTGATATGACGCCTACATAACTTAAGTGAAACAAAAATGAGTTGGTTTGATTGAAAAATCATTTAACGGAACTTTAACGGAAGGGTAAATGTGTTAGGTAAGTACAAGTTTGATGTTTTTTTTATGTCATAAGAAAAATGTTGAAGGTAAATGTGTCATAATTAGCATAATTTGAAAATTTTAATATCACAAAAAACGGATCATTGTAAATATATCACAATGCATATATTTACGTGATTTTCTTCCTAAAAAGTTATTACTTTTCATGGAAGCCTCTCGACTCCCCCGCCTTGTTTTCTTGGGGAGACCGAGTCTCTCTCTCTCTCTCTAATTGGAGACGGAGGCGAGAGGGGAAACGCTCTCATGCTGCCAACTGTCGCTATATTTGGAGCGCCTCCCTTATTCCCTCCCCCCTCCCCCGCCTTCGTCCCCGTCCGTCTGTGCTCTTTCGCCCTAGCCACTCCTCTCCCCACTTATAAATACGAGCGGCCACCGCCCAACCCACAACTCTCTCCACACGGCGTTGCAGCGATGGGCTCGATCTCAGACCCACCCCTTCTGTCCGACTTCACCCAACTCCTCCGGAGTTGCCCCACCGTCTCCTCCTCCTCCTCCTCCTGCTCCCCCTCCTCTCCGGCCCAGAATGCCGATGTGGTGACGCCCCGGGAGTGCGAGCTCCCGGTCATCGACCTGAGTGGGCTGCGCAGCGAGTGCGAGGCGGCGAGGCGGTCGTGCGCAGCGGCAATCTGCAGGGCCTCCACGGAGTGGGGATTCTTCCAGGTGGTGAACCATGGGATCAGCAGCGAGCTGCTCGGGGAGATGAGGAGGGAGCAGGTGAAGCTGTTCGAGACACCCTTCGAGACCAAGGCCCGCTCTGCCCTCCTCAACAACTCCTACCGCTGGGGCAATCCCGCCGCCACCTCCCCTGCCCAATTCTCCTGGTCCGAGGCCTTCCACGTCCCCCTCACCAAGATCTCCGACCCCTCTTGCTACGGGCCGTTCATCTCTCTCAGGGGAGTAATGATGGAGTTCGCTGCTGCCATGTCTAGGCTGGCCAGGACGCTGGCGGGGGTCCTGGCGGAGAACCTCAGGCATCGGGACTGCAGCGCATTCGACGAGACATGCCACGAGAGCACGTGCTTCCTCCGGCTGAACCGCTACCCAGTGTGCCCGCTCTCGCCGGAGATGTTCGGGCTGGTGCCCCACACGGACAGCGACTTCCTGACCGTACTTTACCAGGACCAAGTGGGAGGCCTCCAGCTCCTCAAGGACTCCCGATGGGTCGCCGTCAAGCCCAACCGAGACGCTCTTATTGTCAACATTGGAGACCTTCTTCAGGTAAGAAAGCACAATTCAAAACAAAGTGCCCAAAGTCAGTAGCGTCACGGGTTCATCCGATCCATGCTTATACAGTCCTCCAATGGACTGACTTTTCTCGTGTCTTGAACGAGGACACTGATTGACACGAGTACGAATCGGTCATCTTTTTTGGGCAGGCGTGGAGCAACGACGTGTACAAGAGCGTGGAGCACAAGGTGATAACGAACCACAAGGTGGAGAGATACTCCGTCGCCTACTTCCTTTGCCCTTCGTACGACTCTCTGATCGAGAGTTGCAGAGAGCCCTCCGTCTACAGAAAGTTCACTTTCGGCGAGTACCGGAAGCAAGTCCGGGAGGACGTCAAGAGAAACGGCCACAAAGTTGGTCTCCCACGTTTCAAGCTACAAATGAGTGCATAAAGACAGTTCGTTTGATTGAAATATACGAAAGCCATCCTATGGGGACTTCCATCTTTTATACCAATGCACAATTCTGAGAAATTATTGGTTTATTAAAAGAAAATGAAGAAGGAGAGGAAGAAAAAAGGGGAGAAAAGAGACGGAGGACAATTTTTCTAGGTGTCTTACGATGTATCTGTAAATCTATAGCATACCATCTATACTCTGCAGCCTCCAAAAAAGCAAAGAAAAGGGCGGCACATCATGTGCGAGTCAATATGGCCTTTGTATAAGATCTTTTTGACAGACAACATTAGTACTTATATGTGAAGCCTTTTGATTCTCTCTCTTTTCATTCATATCTCACATGTCATGTCAATTCTCTCTTTTTTCTCGTTTGACTGCAAGTCATTCGTATCTCATACGTCATGTCAACCCTCATAAGCTTATTCCTCGGGATCACCGTGATTTTTTCTCGCCTTGCTTGAAAGTTTTTCTAAGAAGACAGTTGACGATGATCTTCTCGCACAAGGATGAGTTCAGCTCAGTGACCAGCTCAGCTTCCTCGAAAATGTGCACCTCGCCCCTCTCCCTCTTGGGCGCCACATCATGTATGAGTCAATATGGCCTCTGTATAAGATCTTTTTGACCGATAACATTAATATTAACTGATGTCAAGCCATTTGGATTCTCTCTATTTCATTTGACCGCAATTAGTGTTCTATCTTCATTAAATATGGCGGCACATCGTGTATGAGTCAATATGGCCTTTGTATAAGATCTTTTTGACAGACAACATTAGTACTTAAATGTCAAGCCTTTTTTATTTGATTCTCTCTCTCTCTCTCTCTCATTTGACCGCAATTAGTGTTCTCTTTTCATTCATATCTCACATGTCATGTCAACTCTCTCTTTCTCTCTCATTTGATTGCAATTAGTGTTCTCTTTTCATTCATATCTCATTTGTCATGTCAACCCTCATAAGATTATTCCTTGGGATCACCATGATTTTTTCTCGCCTTGCCTGGAGATTTTCCTGAGAAAACAGTAGGCGTAGTTGACAACAATCTTCTTGCACAAGGATGAGTCCAGCTCGTTGACCACCTCGGCTTCCTCGAGGATGTGCGCCTTGCCTCTCTCCTTTGCTTTCTGCATGATTTGCATCTTTTCTTCTGCTTCAAGGATTGCTATCTCTTCCTTGTGGTTGTCATCATTACTCTTGGCCTCGAGGAAGAAATACGAGCAGGATGAATTCCTTCAAGTTGTTCATCAATTGGCGCTGGAACTCATGAGGGTCCACTCTCTTGTCCTTGTGTCCGTACTGCACGATGCAGTGGAACATCCTGATGCTCCTCGGTTCAACCTGCCTGAACAGGAACTGCTCCTCCAGCTCGACCTCGCTGATCGGGAGGCTCTTGATTGAGATGACTAGAGAAGAATGGATTGACGGACTATTAGCCACAAAATGTGATAATATAGGAGGAATGCCCTGCACGAGCTCAGAGTAGAGGAGGGCAATCCCGGGGACCCTTTTGATGCTTGGGTTTGCGGCAAGTTCTCTGATGAACTCCGTTGAGACCTTGTTCTTGAGCTCGTACATGTACCATTGCTTTTGGACGTATTGCCAAATAATCATGACCGTCATAAGGACGGCTGCAACACGAGTCACAGGAAACCGCCCTCTATGAACTTGTAGAAGACTTGACGAGAGATAGAGCAATTCGATCGAGCCAAAGATGGGGAAGAAGAGCCCGATCCACCATATGCTTGTCTTCCATATCACAAGCATGATGAGAGTGACCATGCAAGTTGTGATCACCAGGACGCTCCCCACAGCGATTCCTGTAACCAAACTTTCAGGAAACAAATCGAATTATAAAAGCCACCAAATTAGGTCCAATTGGAATTTTTGTAGGGTGCCAATCTTTAGGCCGGTCTAGATTGATATAAAGTTATTAGAATTTTCGAATTCTCATAAGCACTGGTTTATTACTTATTGGTTTATGGAGGTCAGTAAGGTGTTTATTGAAGATGGCGCTGCTTGTAAATTAATAAGCATTGGAACGGTTCAAATTAAAATGCTTGATGGAGTAGTAAAGAATGTTGACTGACATGAGGCATGTACCAGAGTTGAGAAGAACCTTTTCTCATTGAGTACTTTTGACGGGTTCGGATATGGGATCTTTGCTGAAACTGGAGTTTAGTCTCTCAAGGTTTGCTAACGTGGACTTGGGGGAAGATAAACTACGAATTGTATCTCATCTATGAGATGATAATGATTAGCTCATTTGCTAGTTTCTTCGAGGCTTTAGGTCAGGACATGACACAGTCATGATCCAAAAGACTTGGACGTATGAATTATTTTGAGTCGAAGGGGTCTATTGTGAGATTTTTGGACTAAGAAGCTGAACATCTGCTAAGACTGTGACATGGATAATTAGTATAAAGTGAAGTTAAGTTCACCGGATCTCGGAGATGGCAAGCTGCATATACTCAGACTTGAGACCCTCTTAAGTTTCCTCCAATAGTGGTGTTAGGTATTTGTTATTCGTTAATGGCACTTCAAGGAAAGTGAGAATTTGTCTTCTTAAGCACAAGAGCAAGGTGCTTGATTGGTTCAAGTCTTGGAAGATGATGGTCAAAATGTATATAGAAAGGGAAATATTTGCCTAAGAATTGACAAATGGTTGAAATTCTATTTTGAGGAGCTTAGCCATTTTTGCACAGAGCAAGGCATGAGAATTATCACACTAACGTCAATTCACCACAGTTGCACAGAGTTGCCAAATTTGATAAACGAAATTATTTTAGAGAGAGCTCACTCTTTGCTTTCTAATGCTAGATTAAATAAAGATTTCTAGGTCAAAGTGGTGAATTTCGCTTGTTGGTTAGTGAATAGTTCACCATTACTAGCAATTGATTAGGAACTTAAACTTGGTTTGTTAAGCCTGCTAAATACACTGAATTCAGAGTGTTTGATGCACAGTGTGAAGAAATATAGTCTGTGGTGTATTAAGTAAGAATTATTGGAGCTTGTGTTGTGATAGTCTAAATTTTCAGAATTTGTTTTCAATTAAATAAATCGGGACTTCTGTTGACGCGCCAATAGTACTATTCTTTGAGCTGATTACTCACGAGATAATTAGACTTTTTGTGGAAGCAATTAAGGAATCTAAATGCAATGTACTTGAGAATTCAATTAGGAATCGACTGCTCGACAGTGTCGATCTGCAAGGGTCATTACGGCATTATCAAAATCGATCAAAGATCAGAGATAGGTCGATTTGATTGTGATATGTGATCAAAGTGTGGGTCATTCCACCTGATTGTAAAATTCTCATCGATCGGCACTAAATTAATTTTTTGTCGTTTTGGGTATTCTGTGTCTATAATTGATACATTGTGACTCGAGATAAATCGATAACAAGTCAATTGCACCATAAATTCCTAAAAGTTACTCGGTAGACTAGGTCACGCTAAAAGCGCGCCGGAGTGAAATCAACCGTGAATTTGAACTCGATTTTAGAAATTGAAAGTTCTGTCATGTCACGGCTTATTTTAGGAATGTCTACTCATCATTCGAAGAATTTTGGTGATTCCGAGATTTTCACGGAAATTCGATTAGGACGTTTCGGAAAATGAACGGAAATTCGGATTGGCCAAATTGAAGAGATTTTCGACTTGCAAACCGAGCTACTTGGTGGAGGGGAATTGTAGAAATTATGTGGGCTTTTTCTACATCGAAATTAGATGTTGAATTTGGGAAATCGTCAAAGAAATTAATGTCCCAAAAATGTGAAATTCGGATCTAGAAGAAGGCAGCAATTTTGGACTTCAAAATTTGGATTATTGATGGATTTTATGCGAGAAAGTAATAAGAGACATTAAGATAAGTTGAGGGTAGTTGGGGGACCATGCATTTAAGAATTGGGATAAGCTTGCTGGCCTTCCTTGGTCAACAACGCCACTCACAGAAGCAAATTGTTGACCCCATCATTTCCCTTCCTCGGTGTTGCTTCGTCGTCCGCCCCATCACCCCACGTCCGAAGCTGCCATCACCACCGAATCCGTCTCTCTCTCTCTCTCTGCTGCCTGCAGCTGCCATTTACGTGTCTTCATTCAGCCACGCCTGGTCAACAGCAGGCCCACAGAAGCTCCTTGGTTGACCGAGCAGCTCCACTTCGCTGCCACTTGGCCGTCGAGCCATCAAACGGCGTTTCCCCCCAACAGGCTTGACTGCTGTTCGTCCATCTTCCACGAGATCAGCAAAGCAGGCCCAGCTGCCGCGTGAAATCAGCCGCTCGTCAGCCCATCATTTGGGCTCAACCCAGCCCACAAGTGCAAGCAGCCCAGTTTTTGAGGCCCAATTCCAGCTCACTTGAAGTCAGCCCAAGAAGCCAGCAAAGCCCACGAAATTCAAAGCCCGTTCAGCCCAACTTTAGGCCCAGCCCAACTCAAGAACAAATCTCAGCTTGGGCTGAGATTTGTTGGGCCAAGTTTAGGCCCGGTCCAAGTCCGCCGACGCCACCGAAAATTCAAATTTCGGCTGCCGTCACGCCGCCGTCGCGGTAAACCCATTTCCGCAATAAACTGGTGAGTTTATGCACTAAACTCTTCTTAGTAGGCTAATGACGTTTAAGGAGTGTTTAGTTTAATTTAATTAGGAATTAGGTGGTTAATTAGATTAATTTAGTGATTTAATTATACAATTATGCATGTTAGGTGGTTAGATAGTAAGGCCTAGATAAATTGTACTATTTATCTAGAAGAATTTAGGAATTTTCCGGGTCTGTATTGGTATTTAATTTAGTGATCTTAGCCTAAGATAATATTTTTGGAAATTAAATTGAATTATTTAATTAGTTTTAGAAATTATTTAATTATTAATTATTTTTCCAGAAATTATGCCGAGATAGCCGATGACCGGAATTTCGTGTTGATTGCAATGGTGTGGTTAAATTCTGCAATTGAGTGTTAAATTATGCAAATTGAGTGCTGATTTATTTTTGGTATTTAATTCCAAAAATTGTGAATTTCCAATATTTATCCAAAAAGTCCCGGTGTTGGATTTTGACACCGAAAATAGTTTTAAGTACTATATAAAATAGTGGATTTTAAAAAGGAAGAATGTCAATTTTTCTGGGTCAAGTTGATCGTATACCCACACATGACTAATTTACAATATATTTCTAATACGAAGAAAAATGCTAGTTTCACCATTTTAATTGAATCATTTGAATACAATGCACGGTGCCTTGGGCCATATTTGAGTGATGGTGCGATGGTTAAGATAAATCGTTCCGGGCTGTTAAGTTGGACGTTATCCCTATTTGGGATACCCCTAGACAACGGGAAGTTGGTCGCAGTAGATTCTAGACCCTATGCTCATTCAGGAAAGCCATCTGAAAGAGATGTGCTGTGCTCAATGGAGTGAGATGAAGCCTGGCAATGCCAGAAGACTACCGAATAGAGAGTATGTCGTACTATATGTCGAGATCAAAACTAGGAACACATGTGTAATTGAGTTGAATGTGCCGGATTATAGGACAAAATTGTGTGGCACGGTATGGGATATGTCATAACAATTTGGCCCTATAATCAGAAGTCCTGTGCTTATTTGAGAATTTCAATATGGCATTCCAGATAATTGAGCTTAGTGGTTGCTCATGCTTTCATGCTGTCCGAGATATAAACTATACTGACCTGTAGGGTGGATCTTGTTGGAGAAATTCTCTTGAAATGTTTTGAAGCTGACAAAACGTTTCCATCAGTCTAGTCTGAAGGTTTGCAGACTCTGTTGTTTAAAGTCTGAAAACCTCTGGACAGCCAGACTCAAGATTCAAAGTCTATCATCATTGACAGTTTCTAATCCATTGAAGAAAGGCTATCCAGAACTGGACGTTTTATTAAGGATATGACCTTATCGACTGGAGAAGATCTCTTGGCTGGATATGACATAACGGAATCCTTTTAATTGATCGAGATTGATTCGAAGATTAAGGATCCGATGATTGGCGAAATATTCATGGAAGGTTCTAATTATGGAAACCGAGATCCTGATTGTATGGGCGAATAGGATTGATGGGCTATCGACATGTTCCTTTAATAGCTCGAATGATTTTCCTAATTGATTCCGTCCAACGGGTAGATTGGAGGAATTCCTTTGGTAAGTGCCAACGGGTATGATGGCGTAAAGGAGTATATAAGGAAGACGTTCTAAGTTGTTCAAGAAGTGCGCGATAGAAGAATTCCAAAGTCTGAATCTCCATGTTGTTTAGTCAATTCATTTGAGCGAAATCTTGTACGCAAAAGAGAGTTTGTATTTGTGAGAAACCTTGAGGAAGTGTGGTAGAATATCTACACTGTGGAATCAAGGAAAAGTTTCGTGGCCGTAACATCTCTTTTGTTCATAGTGGAATCCAGCCGATAGGAACAGTCGGTCGGAAGAGTGGACGTAGGCTTGGGATAAGCCGAACCACTATAAACCTTGTGTTTAATCTTCTTTTCCCTACTCTTTACTTTACTTTGATCGTAATTCATTTTGGTTAAGCAAAAGAGTACTTCCTTTCTATCGTCTGCTTAGTATTGTTGTGGTATCTCGAGAAATTGTTTTTACACCTATTCACCCCCCTCTAGGTGCTTATACTAGCTACATCAATTGGTATTAGAGCTTGTGTACTCACTTTGTTTGAAGTGTTTTACTTCAAAGTTAAAGATCCATGGCTAGTATGTTGGCTCCAGGGCTGGTAGAAGGCAAAGCAATACTAGACTGCCTTACTTTGATGGAAAGGATTACAACATATGGAAAAACAAAATGAAGGTGTTTCTAAGATCAAAGGATCCTCTGGAATGGGATGTTGTAGAAAGAGAAATCATTCCTAAAGCTGCACCTGTCTCAGAAAGAGGAAAATATACTATAGAGTCTAGTCAAATGACTCAGGAAGAGATAATCAAGAGACAAGCTCTTGATGCAAAAGCAATTTATTCTTTATATTGTGCTTTATCACCTACTGAATATAACATAATATCTTCTTATGATACAGCAAAAGAAGTCTGGGATAGATTATATATTACCTATGAAGGAACCGATCGAGTGAAAGAGACCAGAATCAACATTCTCCTCGGTCAATATGAAGCATTCAGAATGAAATCGGGAGAATCTATAACTGACATGTTTAGTCGTTTTACAGATATCGTGAATGGTCTTGAAAATCAAGGTCAACCAATTTCTGATTCCATGAAGGTAAACAAGCTACTGCGTGGACTCTCCAAGGATTGGAATCACATAAAGACCTCAATCAGAGAGACCCAAAGAATCATGCCACTATCTGTTGATGAGTTGGTTGGAACTCTTCAGTCTTATGAAGTGGAACGAATCAATGAAGATGAAAACCCTAAAGGTAAGAAATCCATTGTATTAAAATCCAATGATGATTATGATGTTGCAGATTCTGAAGATGATATGGACGATGAGGAGCTTGCTCTCATGATAAGAAGATTCAGAAAACTGAACAGAAAAGGAAGAAGATTTAATCTAAAGAAACAAAGTTATCAAAAGCAACAGACCAAGTCTGTTGAAGATGATGAATCAAATAAAGATGTAGTTTGCTTTGAATGTAAGAAAAAGGGACACATCAGACCCAACTGTCCTCTTCTGAGGAAGAAGAAAGGAAAAGCTGAAAAGTATCGAAAGGCTCTTAAAGCAGAAACCTGGAGTGATACAGAATGTGAAGAAAGTGATGATGATTATGCCAACATATGTCTGATGGCACAATCGGATTCGGATTCAAACTCCGAGACAGACTTAGATTTAGACAGTGAATTTGAGGTGAGTGACTTCAAAATCCATATTAAAGTTTCTAAATACATTGATGAGTTGTGTTTTAGTCTTAAGACTTCTCTTAAAAAGATTTCCGAACTCAAGAAGGAAAATTCTGCTTTAAAACAACAAGAAAATGTTTTGAAAGAAAAGGTGAAATGTTTAGATATGAATGTTTCTTCTCTTACAGAAAATAAAGATAATCTTTCAAAAGAAAATGCATTATTGAAAAATGATATCTCAAATATTTCCAAAAGATTTTCAATAGGATCGAGAAACTAGAAAAAATACTTTCTGTTCAAAGACCTTATTTCAATAAATCTGGTTTGGGAATGACTTTGAAACCATTCCTTTAATTGATTTTCCTAAAGTGAAGGAAAGAATCAAACAAAGACCCACAAGACATGCTTACAAAAATCATTTTAAAAGGACTTTTGTAAAACCAGTAGGTCGCAATGCTCTCAGATGTTCGAAGTGCAATAGTGCAGATCATTTTGAAAAAGAATGTCCAATGGTTTGGAAACCTGTTAAGAAAGTATGGGCAAATACAGCATAACGGACCCAAGAAAATATGGGTACCAAAGAAAGCTTGAGTTTCTTCTTTAAATGTAGGTCACTATCAAGAAAAAGGTAAAATGGTATCTGGATAGTGGATGTTTAAGACATATGACAAGAGACTCAAATTACTTCATAAAGCTTGTCCAAGTGAATGGTGGAAAAGTCTCATTTGGAGGAAACAGCAAAGGAAAAATTGTGGGATTTGGAACTGTGAAGATTGGAAACCTCACAATAAGCAATGTTTCTTTAGTTGAAGGACTCAACTACAATCTGCTAAGTGTCAATCAGCTATGTGATACCGGTTTCAAAATCTACTTTCAAGAGGGTATATGTTCAGGAACCAGTAAAGACTCTACTCAGTCATTTATGGGTCGAAGACATGGAAATATCTACCTCTTAGATGTGAAACCACATGAATCCCAATGTCTAATTTCAATCCAAGATGAAGCAAGCTTATTGCACAGAAAGCTTGGACACATCAATATGAAGCAGATAGCCAAAATTTCAGCAAAGAAACTTGTTCGTGGTCTACCCAATTTATCATATCAAAAGTTTGATCTATGTACACCATGCATATTGGGAAAACAGGTAAGAAATTCCTTTAAATCAATAAATCAAGTTTCCACTAACGTGTACTGCAGCTTACGCATATGGATCTTTTTGGACCAACCGAACACGTAGCATTGGAGGTAAGAAATATTGCCTAGTAATCGTGGATGATTACTCACGATTTACTTGGGTATATTTCTTGGCAAGTAAGTCTGAAACTTTCTCTTACTTTGAAAAATTTGCTAAAAAGGTTCAAAATGAAAAATGATATGTTATTTCAAGTATAAGAACAGATCATGGAGGTGAATTTGAAAATCAAGATTTTACAAAGTTTTGTGATGAATCTGGTTTTCAGCATTTGTTCTCCTCTCCATAAACTCCAGATCAAAATGGAGTTGTGGAAAGAAAGAATAGATCGCTTCAAGAAATGGCTAGAACTCTTTTGATTGAAAGCAACATTTCTTTACGATTTTTGAAAGCAGTTTCTGACTTGTTATATTATCAATAGAGTTTTTCTAAGGCCTATTCTAGAAAAAACCCCCTATGAACTATTCAAAGAAAAGAAGCCTATTGTTTCATATTTTCATGTGTTTGGATGCAAATGTTTTATACTGAAAAATGCAAATGATCGAGTTGGCAAGTTTGAAGAAAAGTCAGATGAAGGCATATTCCTTGGATATTCAACCACAAGCAAAGCCTACTGAGTCTACAACAAGAAGACTCAAATTGTGGAAGAATCAATGAATGTCAAATTCCAGGATTCTATACAAAATGAATCTATTCAGACTCATCTTGAAGAACCTAAACCTGCTCCAGACTCTACAAAGTTTAAATTTCAAGAAGCAGCTCAGACTTTGAAGGATCAGCAGCAAGTGACTGTTGAAGATTCAAGTGAAGGAAGTGACCATCAATCTGACAAATTAAATAGCAAATGGAAGCATAAGTCCAGTCATCCTAAAGACCTTATTATTGGCGACATTAATGAAGGAATTCGCACAAGATCCAAAAGGCGCGAAGAGTCTAGTGCTGTGGCTCTTATTTCTGAAATAGAACCCAAAAGCATAGATGAAGCTTTATCTGATGAAAGCTGGATTGAAGCCATGCAAGAAGAGCTCAGGCAATTTAGTATCAATGATGTTTGGGAATTGACTCCTAAACCAAAAGGTAAACTTATTGGAACTAAATGGGTTTTCGAAACAAGATGGACGAGAAAGGCAAGGTCGTAAGAAACAAAGCAAGACTCGTGGCCAAGGGATACACGCAAGAAGAAGGGATAGACTATGACATGACTTACGCACCAAGCAGCAAGGTTAGAAGCAATTCGTTTATTACTTGCATTTGCTTGTCATAAAAATTTCAAGTTATTCCAAATGGACGTCAAAAGTGATTTCCTAAATGGATTCATCCATGAGGAAGTCTATGTGGAACATCCACCTAGGTTTGAAGACCCAAGGAAACCAGACTCAGTATTCAGACTCAAAAAGGCCTTATATGGCTTAAAACAAGCACCTCGAGCTTGGTACGACAGGCTGAATAAGTTTTTAATTCAAAACGGTTTTGTGAAAGGTAAAGTAGACACTACTTTGTTTATCAAAAGAGAAAGCAAAAGTTTCGTGCTAGTTCAAATATATGTCGATGATATTATATTTGGATCTCCTAATGAAATCCTGTGCAAAAAACTCTTTAAGACTATGTAGGATGAATTTGAAATGAACATGATGGGTGAGTTAACCTTCTTTCTCGGGTTTCAAGTGAAACAACTGAAGAAATGAACTTTTATTCATCAAGAAAAATATGCTAATGATCTTGTCAAAAAGTTTGGACTGGACAATTGCAAAAAGGCTGACATTCCAATGTCAAGTTTCTTGAAGATAGACAAAGATGAAGGAGGAAAGAAAGTCGACCAGAAGCTATACGGGGAGTATCATTGGCTCACTTCTTTATCTTACGCTTCTAGACTTGACATTTTGTTTAGTGTTTGCATTTGTGCGATTTCAAGCGAGACCTAAAGAATCTCATTTAAATACTGCAAAGCGTATTATCAAATACATTGCTTCAACTTCAAGCATCGGCCTATGGCATCCTAAAAGAGGAGATTTTACTCTTCTTAGATACTCAAATGCAGACTTAGCCGGTTGCAGAGTTGATAGAAAGAGCACCTCGGGTACCTGTCAACTACTTGGAGGCAGGACGGTGTCTTGGTTTTCAAGGAAGCAGAGTACAGTAGCTCTCTCTACAGCTCAGCAGATTTTCGCAGAATTATGGATATTCTCTTGGAAATGCGCGGTCAAATCTATGCTCTGGGATGCGAGATTCAAAACTTGCAGAATGCAGGTCAAGTTTCTTCAAGTTCCTTGAAAGATTAGATCCAAGTCCTCTCTGTTCAGATTCAGGCTAATGCTAAGGGTGAGGAGGTTGCACAGGCGAAGGAAGACTTGAAAAAATTTGGAAGGGATCGTTCGAGTCCATGGGAGATTTCCAGCTTGTCCGCATTCCCAAGCAATCTTGACTTTATTCCATTTTCATCTCAACCTTTTTAATGCTGACAAAAAGGGAGAGAAGTGAAAGATTTGAATCAAACTTTTGAATTTTTAATCGTTTGGATTGTTTGATTTGGATTGTTTTGATGTTTGACTTTATTTCTTGTGTTTGGATTTGAATTTGGATTTGACTGCTATTGACTGATATTGATATCTTATGGATGGCTTTATCATATTCAAGACTAACCTATTTTCTGTGATTGCAGATTCTAGTGTTATTCTTTTAGCCATTTATCTTTATAAGATATGCATATTTGTTTGAGAAATCTTTTGCAGGTCAAAGTGATCCAAATCTGCAGGAAAGTTTTGTCACCATCAAAAAGGGGGAGATTGTTGGAGAAATTCTCTTGAAATGTTTTGAAGCTGACAAAACAGTTCCATCAGTCTAGTCTGAAGGTTTGCAGACTCTGTTGTTTAAAGTCTAAAGACCTCCGGACAGCCAGACTCAAGATTCAAAGTCTATCCTCATTGACAGTTTCTAATCCGTTGAAGAAAGGCTATCCAGAACTGGACGTTTTATTAAGGATATGACCTTATCGACTGGAGAAGATCTCTTGGCTGGATATGACATAACGGAATCCTTTTAATTGATCGAGATTGATTCGAAGATTAAGGATCCGATGATTGGCGAAATATTCGTGGAAGGTTCTACTTATGAAAACCGAGATCCTGATTGTATGAGCGAATAGGATTGATGGGCTATCGACATGTTCCTTTAATAGCTCGAATGATTTTCCTAATTGATTCCGTCCAAATGTAGATTGGAGGAATTCCTTTGGTAAGTGCCAACGGGTATGATGGCGTAAAGGAGTATATAAGGAAGACGTTCTAAGTTGTTCAAGAGGTGCGCGATAGAAGAATTCCAAAGTCTGAATCTCCATGTTGTTTAGTCAATTCATTTGAGCGAAATCTTGTACGCAAAAGAGAGTTTATATTTGTGAGAAACCTTGAGGAAGTGTGGTAGAACATCTACACTGTGGAATCAAGGAAAAGCTGTGCTGTAACATCTCTTTTGTTCATAGTGGAATCCAACCGATAGGCTGTCAGTGCGGAAGAGTGGACGTAGGCTTGGGATAAGCCGAACCACTATAAACCTTGTGTTTAATCTTCTTTTCCCTACTCTTTACTTTACTTTGATCGTAATTCATTTTGGTTAAGCAAAAAGAGTACTTCCTTTCTATCGTCTGCTTAGTATTGCTGTGGTATCTCGAGAAATTGTTTTTACACCTATTCACCCCCCTCTAGGTGCTTATACTAGCTACATCAGATCTGAGATGAGGTAAGTCTTCTTGATTGTATGATTGTGTGGTTACGCTTCTAGGCGTATTTCCCTCATAACGGGGTTTAGATCGTGAACTCGCTGAGATTTATATCTCACCCCGTCGTGGGCTAAATTTTCAGGATCTTCGAGTGGAGTACTTGGAGCCGAGAGGAGGTGATCTGAAGTGTAGGTCGGTTAGGATCTTTTCTTTTTGGAAAGTCAGTTTTTGTAGTCTTTTGGTCATAGACCTTGTACATGACTCTATGTGAATATAAAAGCATGTTTCGTTTTGTGAATCTGTTGTCTTGCTTTTCTATTCCGAGATGATTACTGTTAGGAGATTTATTTTCGCTTCCGTGGGTGCAATAAAAAGAAAAGGTCGGCAACTCGTCCTGGAAAGTCGCAAAATTTTATTGACCAGAAAGGGATGGGCACGAACTCGAGAACCGAGGCGTGACATGTGTCCATAGAGATGTTATCTTAGACAAATTTACTCAGTTTCATAAGAGGAGGGAGGGATCGATTGCAAAGAAAGATACGAATGATATGTATAAACAAGTGGAGCTTCAAAGAGAGCCTACGTATGTTTAGAGTACAATAGATGGGACATTTTTTGCAAAATTGTTACTTTCCATAGTAGTTGACAGTTGTTCATAGGTCTAAATGAAGTTTCAAGGTGGTTAACGAAGTTGGATGGGATAAAGGACCAATTGCATGCAAAAACTGATTTAGAAACTTGGGTCCACTAGAGATAGTTTCTAGTTTGGAGATGTAGAGAGTGAAGACCGTTGGAATGTTGTGAGTGACTTGGAGAAGTTATGTTGGAAAAGCATTGAGATGCTTCAACGTGTGATTGAGAAATTCTGTAAGTACCCTACATGCTACATATCATATATTGTTTAGACTATCACTCTGTACTTGGATGGAGGTGGAGCGCTTGTCCCATGCTTCACATGATAGTACCATTGGTTGTCTAAGTTATTTAATGGATAATACTAGGCTTGATCTTTCACATCCGATGTGACATCCCGATTTTTCTCAATTTTATTTCCAGTCAATTGAGTCGGGCAATTCATCGGTGCATGTAGTTCGTCTCTCCGAGTTGGCCACTCACGAGGGAACTAGTCTATTGAGTGAAGTAATTAAGGAATTTTACCGCGTCAAACTTGGGGACTGATCACCCTCGGGTTAGATGCAAGAAAATTTCCCTAAAAGCTACTCAGTGGATTAGGCGCGCTGAAATCGCACCAGATCGAATTCAACCGTAAAAATTGAGATTGAATTTAGAAGTTGGAAGCTCGGTCATGTCACACATCTTATTAGGATCATGGGATAATTTTTGTGGATTTTAATTGGATTCAATTAGAAGAGAATCGATAGAAAAATTGAAGAATTGAGTGTACAAAGAATTGGACCCTGGCGGAAAACGAAATTGAACCTATTGGACTAAAGTTGTGGAAGGTGTGGAGTTAGTGGATGATGACATCACATGTGATGTCATGGTTGAGGCAAGATGGACTAGGGTTGTGACAAGTGGAAGGTGGGGATGAGGCCTTGGAAAGGTGGGATGTCACTTCCCCCTTGTCCCCATCATCTTCAACCTTTTGAATTTGGAGGAGAGAGAGAGAAGGTGTGCGTGAAAGAACCAGCCGGCCATCTTCGACCGCCCTTCCTCGCCGCTCGACATCTCGCTCGGCCGGCCACCGTCTCGCCCGCGTGCCGTCGCTTGCCGTTCGCTGGAGTTCGTCCCGTCGCCTCCTCGTCTCACGCCAAGCCGCTCGCCTCCGTCTCCGCCCGTGAGCTCCAGCCGTTGTCACTCCAAGCCGCTTGCTGTTCGTCGCCACCGAAGCCCCCGTTGCCGCTGTCCGTCGCCGTGAGCTGCCGTTCGGAGCCCTAGCTTCCTTCGCCGGTCTTCCTCCGCCGTTTCTCCGCCCGTTCAGCCGCCGTTCAGTCACCTTCGAGCTCGGTTAGTTGCTGGAAAGAAAACCAGCAAGATCCAGCCCCTTCCGAGCTCATTTTGGTCCCCTATTAGTGCTCATTTGGTGTTGGTCCGTGTAGGTTTGTCGTCGGCGTCGTCGTGCTCTTTGCCGGAGACTCGTCGGAAAGTGATTCCGGTGAGTTTATCTCACTAAACCGTGATTAGCGAGTTAATGATGCCTTAAGTATGTTTAGCTTGAGTGGATTGAGATTAGGTGGTTAGATTAGCTCAATTAGTTGTGGATTAGATTAAGTTGATTAATTAAAGTAAAGTGTGTTTAGTTTAAAGGTTAAACATGTTTATTTTAAAATAAGCTTTGATGTGACTTAAAGGAATTTATTTATGATTTAAATAAATGCTTCGAAATTGTTGGATTATTTAATAATATATCATATTCCGAAATTCATTAAAATATTATTAAAAAAAAAAACTCGAAAAATTATTTTTGATCCCGATTGCTCGAATTTCGTGCCGATCGCATTCTTTGTGCATGTAGAATTTGAAATTGATGATTGGTTGTGGCGAATTGAGTGCGATTACGATTTATGAGGATTCTTTATAAAATCTTAAGTGTGGAAATTGATGGGAGATTGGCCATGACTAACCACCTTTTAGAGGTCGTGCCTAGTGAGGCCGTGATGGACCACCTATGAGAGGTCGAGCCTAATAGGGCCGTGATGGACCACCTATTAGAGGTTGTGCCCAGTGAGGCCGTGATAGACCACCTATGAGAGGTCGTGCCTAATAGGGCCGTGATGGACCACCTATGAGAGGTCGTGCCTAATGAGGCCGTGAATTACCACCTAATTACAGGTCGTGCCGAGTGGGGCCGTGATTGCCGGGTCATTAAACCTTCCTATAGGGTCGAGATTGGAAGCAGTAATTGATTTACTAGAATGACATGTAATCGGCCGAGTCGATTGATCGCTGAGACGATCCCCGTGATTGAGCTGTTCTGATGATGTGATTGTACCTTCGTCGTTGAGTTATTAGAATTGCACGTGGTTGAATTATATAAACTGTGCTAACCTGCAGATGAAGGCTAAGGCGAGGTAAGTCTTCTTGATGTCGTGGCTAAGCTACTTTGGGGCGTATTTACTTTCTAATAGGGGTTTAGGAGGGGTGAACTTGCTGAGACAAAGTCTCATCCCGGTTTGGGGAAAAATATTACAGGACCGTAGATGGCGGGACCCCCAGAGAAGAATGGCATCCCGGTGCAGATTATCGAGCGCAGTGCACAACTTCCCTGACCTTGGGAGCCATTGGGTCTACGAGCTGATTAGGACTACTGTATGGATCCAGGAGACTGAAGATGTTAGGGTACCCCATAGGTATAGGGCTTGGTTCCGTTTTGGGGCCAATGGCTTTAGGATTGGTCCACTTGACAGTTTTGATATTCCACTGGCCGTGATGGATGCTATCCTGGGTGAGGGTGTAGCTGACCTGCCTGATGGTAGGGTGGATGACCCATCGTCTCCGGACCCAGTGTTGCCAGAGGTGGAGGATGTGGGATCAATGAACGAGTCCGATTAGTAGTGGTAGGACTGTTCCTCTTTTTGGTGGACTGATCCATGTTGTGTAGGCTAACCCCTTTTTGATGCACATAAACTCTGACCCATTTTTGGTGCATAGTCTCTGGATCCTGTTGATGTACGTAAACCTTGGAATGATGATGATGTATGAAAGTATGTTGTTTGATTTTGAATTGATGTTCCTGCTGTCCTATCCCGTATGCTTTTGTAAGGGGTTTCTTAGTACGTTCCGCTTGCGCATTAAAATGTAAATTGGGGTCGGCGACACTACCTGGGAATGTCGCATTTGCATGACCATGGCGGGATGTTCACGTGGCCGAGGTTCGGGGCGTGACATCCGATCAGGAGAACATTTACGATTAATCTAGGTGAATATAGTGATGCTATGAAGTGGATCCTACTGATTTTATTGCGGATATCAGATGTTGGATATGTTTCAGAGCATGCGATTTAAGTAGGGTGGCAGTAATTGGATTTGTGAACCCTAAGGTCATGTAGGGAACATGCTGGATGGTCGATTTCCAAGCAGTAATGCCTTTACTTCTATCGGTTGTGTTGTGAGTTAGAAGATGTCATTGAGAGACATGATGATTTCAGGAAGATTGAGATTGGAAAATAGTGACAATAAAGGAGTTGAAGAGGAGGTGCGGTCTAATGAATTAGTTAACGATATTGGCATGGGACATTGGATTGATGCGGTGGTTAGTGAAAGTTGGAGATATTGCTAGAGAATTGAATTAATTGGTGACCCATATTTCAACATAAGAACTCACATGTTAGGAGAGGATTTGACAATGAAGAAGCTTCTTGTAGCAGAGAATCCTACTGATGTGTGGACAAAGTCCATTCCTCTAAACAAGTCCGAGCTCAACTTGGTCTTGATGGATGTTTGCAATGGTTGCATGCTTCCACGCAATAAGAGAGTTGACACAAGTGTTAAGATTATGTCTCAAGTTTAATTTCGCAAAGGAAACTCCATCTAGATAGAAGTTCCAAATCCGAAAATCACTTTTGGTTTGATGTCTGAATAAGTAAGGAATTATTGAAATAGTTTCCATGTTAGAGCTGGATAGGTTCCCTAGTTTGATTTAGCAAGTCAACTAAAAAAACATAAAAATAGAATTCTATTATATACTAAAGCAAACCAGAGAAGTGTTAGGATTTTCTCGCTGAGTTTTTTGAGTGAGTTTCTAGTAAGGGATTATGAGATTATACCAGTGTGTTTTTCTTTTGGTTTAATCTAATGATTGTGTAAGCTCTGCAATTCGCCGGATTCATAATGAATTTCTTAGTGATTGTGTCTCCTCGTAAAGTAAGTATCAACACTTGAACCAAACCACATTTTGTCATTCCTCATTAATTTCTCCAATGACTTTTTTTTTCTTGCATTACACTCGAGTTACAACATTCGTTAGCTTCTACCTTATTTCACAACTTATGACAAGCATATATTGGTGACCGAATTCACTGCAGTCTTTTAAAAAAACACGTGGGACCCGCATATGTTATGAGGTCCTCTCACTGTATTTTGCTATTTTCGATCAATGTGATTCAGTGACCATTCAAAGGTTGCATCCTAAACAAACATAGGCATTCACATTTCAGTAAAGACGGACGGAAGACCTCAATGCGATGTTTTATTGAAATCCAGTCAATATCAAACGATGAAAAGGAATTACTTAGCAGATGAAGAACATGGCTACATGCAAAATTTGCAAGAATCACCTTGACCGGCCTCCATGTTGAGGGAGTCGAAGCGACCTAGTTTCGCCCATGAGACCTTTCACTCCTTCATGTTCCGCTTTGCCTTGTTCTCCGCCTCCTTCGCATCTGTTGTGATCTCCGATTCTTCTTCTTCCTCCATCTCCGCCACCTCCTCCACCAACGATTCTCTTGTTGAACTTTTTCTATGTTTCTTTCTTCATTGTCAAGCGATGACTCCACTCTTCACCGGGCCCCGAGAGTCGATGACTGAAGTTTGCTTTTTTCGGCAATTTCACATATTGTTAGAAAGACGAGTTTGTTTTGCGGGACCAGGCTTCATCGGTCGGTTTGGTAGGTCGTGCGTTTTTGTGGCTATTCTAGAATCTTATTTGAGATATATTTATCTGTGTGGCAGCTGTCTTAGCATATTAATTATGTGCTGGCCCTAAAATCGTGGTGTGTCCGGAGCAAGATATTTCTTTTTTCCCCTCATTTTCTTTGTCAATTTTTGTGTGTGTGTATATATATACGTTGAGAAAATTATCAAAAAATGTTAAACATATGGCAGTTGTGCTTATCTAGTCATAAACTTTTTTTTTGGCTAATTTAGTCCTTAACTTTTTCCATTTGTGCTATTTAAGTCCATTTAACTAATTTTGTCTGGTCGGTGCCGATCATCCATTGGCAACGGTGAGGCTGCCCTCATCAGTTTGCATTTGGCCAATCATCACCGATGAGTGGTTGGAGGAAGAAGGAATAAGGATGGAAAAAAAAAAAAAGAGAGAGAGAGAAAAAAAAAAGAACAAAGAAAAAAAAAAAAAAAAAAATTTGAATAAAATAAAATATTATTAAAATTATCCACATTAATATTGGTCGGCCGACCGGCATCCATGTTAGTGCCAACTGTACAAAAATTGGTCGGATGGACTAAATTAGCATAAATACAAAATGTTTATTAGTTACAAAAAATGTTTAAAACTGAAGTGGCGCAATTATAATAAGTTTAAGACTTTTTTTTTGGTAATTCTCCCTACACACACACGTTGTATTATCTTCTTGTTCATTTGTGGTTAGAGAAGGGAGAATGTGTTAAGTGGTTTGGACCTCTTTCGTCATAGAAGCTAGTTCAAAGTGTGAGACTTTTCCTTACACTTATAAACCGACCATTGGCTCTTGGCTCCCGTGACTCTATCATGTGACTATTGAGTTCAGACTTATTGGCAGCCTTTGTTCTAATATAACGTAAGATTTTGTGGGATTACTATTAACTGTTTTAAAAGATCAAACTGTTAGATAAATGTGTGGTTTATGTTTTACTAGTCAAGAGACACAATGTCAAGTGAACATCACGTTGTTAATATCTAGGATGCATTCCTTGACATAAAACTGTGCCACACATGTACTTCCCATATCACTCCGATAGCTTGCTCTTTCTATGATACTATGAGATGTGAGGGTTCTACCATCCAAAAAATTGCCAGATGACACTAATATTGATTTTTGTGAAATCATGGGACCAACGTTCATTGCGAACTTGATTATGAGCTCCTTGGTTGTCAATTCATTATTCGAGCATGTGGTTTGAATGAAACAGATGTTGTATATGGACCTTCTTTGATATCTCTGTGGTTTGAATGAAACAGATGTTGTATATGGCTCAAACCTTCTTTGATATCACTCTGGCCACTTAATATATAGTCTTACCTAACGCAACTTAACGAGGCTATCCGCATGCATAGATCAGGAGGTGGGGATAAATGCAGTTGAATATTGTTTTGTAATCCACCTCCCTAAACCAATCACTATATCTTTGAGAAGGCTCAAAATTAATATAATAGCAAAAATACTTTTGTCTATCAATTACTTTATCTCTGGAAATTGCATGAAATCCCCCGGTACTTTTAGGATGATGAACATTTACCCCTAAACTTTCAATCGTTAGGCAAAATCCCCTTAAGACTTTCACTTTGTTTCAACCATCAACCCTTTGTCTATTTTTCAATTTGCACATAATGTTATTTTTCAAAGGTAAAACTGTAGTTCCTGTGAGGTCTTTGAGCCCTAGTCCTATGGCCAATCCATCCCTCTCAAATACCATGCTTCCCTTCTCATGTCATCTCATCTAATCTAATCTAATTCAACCCACCATCTAAGGGAATCTAGGTGGAAACGGATGAAACAGGGGACGCTGTTGAAGCTAGCGAGGGTGCTGGTGGGTTCCTAACAGGGAAACTGGGCCGTTGGGGCGGCGATGTGCTCGACGAGAGCAAGTACTTCCTCCAGCTGAACTACTACAGAGCATGCCGGCTTTTACCGAAGATGTCCAGGTTGGTGCCCCACATGAATAGTGAATTTCTGACCGTTCTTTACCAGAACCAGGTCGGAGGCCTTCAGCTACTCAAGGGCTCTCGATGGGTTGCCGTCAAGCCCAATTGAGACGGTCTCATCGTCAACATCGGAGACCTTCATCGGAGACCTTCTTTAGGTAACAAAAAGAAAAGGGCGCACAAACGCTCTCACTCCACATTCACATCATTCTCAGGCGTACCGTACAACATTAAGGTGTATCGTCATAATTGAGTATAAAAATGTTGTAACGCCTTTCAAAAATTGATTTATGATGTTACCACGAATTGTTGTGACCGAGTTTTAAAAAGAGTCCACAATGTAGTAAGGGCCTGTTTGTTAAAAAGTGTTTCTGTTCTCTGGAATAGAAACGTGTTTGGTAAAACTTTTGTTCTCAGGAACAAAAAATCTAATTTTTTGTTTCGAGGAATAGATTTGGAACAGATATAAGAAGTAAAAAAAAAATAGCTTTTGTTCTCGAAACAATTCCGAGAATCAATTTTTTTGTCTCTTCATTTTTCTTCTCTTTTTTCTTTTTCTTTCCTTCTTCTTCCCTTTGGCTAGTCGCCGACCTCGGCCATGGCTAATGACCGGCCGACCGGCCGACGAGGGCCAGCGACCTCACTTGCCCCAGGCGACGCTGAGCCTCGCCAGATCTGGGTGAGGCCAAGCCTCGCCAAATTTGGGCGAGCTTGAGCTCACCCAGCCAAGGCAAGGCCAAGCCTTGCCGGCCGGCGTGAGGCTCGGCCTTGCCAAAGGCCGGGGCAAGGTCAACCTTGTGCCGCCTAGGTGAGGTTGAGCCTTGCTAGTGGCTTTGGGGAGGTCGCCCGGCCACCGAGAGGCCACCAGCGAGGCTCGGCCTCGCCTAGATCTGGCAAGGCCGAGCCTCGCGGTGGCTTGGCAAGCTCACTAGACCTCGCCCGGCTGGTCGCCGGCCACCGCTTTGGCCGGCAATAGACCACAAAGGAGGAAGAGGGGAAAAAAAAAGAAAAAGAAAGAAGAAAAAAAGGAAAAATATAATAAAAAATTGAAAAATTAAAAGAAATAACAAAATTATATAAGTTTACCAAATGCATTTTTATTCCTAGAATAGAAATTTTTACAATTATCAAGTGCGTTCTTATACTAAAAATTATTCTTAGGAACATAAATAGAAAAAAACTATTTCTGTTTAAAAATTGTTCTCCAGAATAGAATGGTTACCAAATGCGCCCTAATATACCTTAGAATTTCTCATTTTTGTTTAGTTTAAAACCCTTTCTGCTGAATTTAGATTTTTTGGGGGGTGTGGGGGGTGGTGGGTGTGTGTGGAGCTTGCATGGAGTCAGCTCAAATGCTACTAGGCCGACCCAGATCGATAAAAGAGCCACTTGCTTTCGGCCCAAGTCAATTTGGAGACGGGTTCATCCAACCAATGCTCATCCAATTCTTCGATGATTAACTCAGGAATAAATTACTCATCTCATGTGTGAAGCGATGGCGTGCACAAGAGCGTGGAGCACAGCCCTTCGTATAACCCTGATCAGGAGTTGCGGAGAGCCCTCCGGTTGCAACCCAGAAAGCTCTAAACTGTTAGCTGAAGTCACAATTTAATATTTTAATAACATATCGATACCCCCTTACATGTATGCTAAACGTTGGCTCAAGCCTTGAAAAAAATTTAAACTCACAATCTCCTGTTTTGATATCATGTGAGATATTTTGAGATCATTGTCAATGATTTTAAAAGTTTAAGTAGATATCATATGTATATAAAAGGCATATAAACTTCATTGTCATGTGAGATATTTCAATGGCAATCAAGTCCGCCAGGACATCAAAAGGACTGTCTATGAAGTCGGTCTCCCATGTTTCGGGCTATAAATGAGTATATAAACATGGTTTATATTAGTCCGCAATTCTGAGAAATTTTAATTTTCATAAAAGAAGATGGGAAGAAAATAGAGAAAAGGTAGAGAAAAGAAGATTCCTTTTTTGGTTTCTTATGGTGTATCTGTATATCTGTAGCCTAACATTCATCCTTTGCGGTCTTCAAACCAGTAAAGAAGAAAGAGAGGCACATCGTGTATGAGTCAATATGGCCTTTGTATGACATCTTTTTGACATACAACATTAGTACTTAACCAATGTCAAGCCTTCTGTCATGACCATCCAATGAGTCGGCAGGCTCGGCCCGAAGCCTTCGAAGAAAACAATCCTGTGTCAAATGTGGCCTCCCTAAAAAGCATTTTCCAAGCTTTCTCATTACTAACTAAACAATCTTCGAGAATTGCTTTTATCTTTTCGAACAGAAGAGGTCTGAACCAGGGAGGCCTAATAGGTATGGTCGAGTCGTAAAGTGAACCGCAAGGCCTACCCATCTAATAAAAGTTACACTCGAGCTCAGCTTGCCTATTAAGACTGATGGATTGACGGTCCTTGAACATTAGTGTATATCATAGGTTTTCACTATTTGAATTTTCTGGTTATATGCAAAATGAAAGGTAATTTACAACTACATGGGAACAACATTTATCGATAGACACAAGGACGGTGCATATCGAAACATTTGTTGTATTAGTTATGAAACATGAACGTGATGTTTCTCCCATTAAAAGTTGCTAAATCTTATTTGACCACAATTAGTGTTCTCTAATCATTCATATCATATATGTCATGCGAACCAATAGAAGCCTAATATTCCTTGGGATCACCATGATTTCCACACCTTCTCATTATATATCATGCCAACTCTCAATATCTATTCCAGGCTCTAAACCCAAACTACCAATAAAATATGAACTCAAATTATAATAGCCCTTTGATGGCTCGAAGGCGTTGCCCCACAGCCCCTACTGAGGCACCTCTAGACCTCTACCTACTCATCTTGGAGTAGGACCCTGTGCCTTCCCGTCGATGGGAAGTATGAAACACGACAAAATTAAAACTCTATGCATTTAGTATAGGCTTCCGAGAAACTGGTTTTTACGCTTCCTAAGAGAGCTGGAATTTTATTTTGTTTGAAATTGTTTGAGATGTACCAGTGACATTTTGTCAACATGTCAACATGCAGGGGCAAGGATTGCTCCTGACCTTCGCTTAGCTGTTTTTCTGCCGGCTTTTATTTTCCAAAGTTCATTGTCCACGGAAATACATTAAAAAAAAGTTTCTTATTTTGCATTTCCTGTTCTATTTGAGTTTACCTTGGCATTGAAAAAAATTGATAAAAAATGCATGTAAAAACATTTTTGAAATAATTGAATATAGTATTTTTGCAATAGAATTGATGAAAAAAATGATCTATCGGTGAATTGCCAAAGGATGATGAGTTTGGCTTTTTAGAGCATATCAGTACATTCACAGAGGGAATTAAGGACACTGTGAACCTTCTAGGGATTCTATTACTAATAATCTTGGCCAATGGTTATGGCAACAGTATGCATGCCTATCTCTAATGTGCTTCACATACCAAGATTATCAAAATAACGTACATGACCATGTTTTGTAGGTTCACATGCCAATTTTTTTTTTCTTTAAGCTTTTTCTCTATTTTTGGTGGCAACCCATGACTTGATTTTTCGAAATTCTTACATATGTGCCTCGTTCGTGCACGCGTCGTGCCTGTTCCGTGAAAGAGGGACATTCATGTTGTGCTGTCTGCTATGTGGGTACGCAAATATGAGCCTAATCCTGAGTCACCAACCGGAGGATCGAGAAGTGTAGAACTTCAAGCTTGACAATCAGTCGAAGCAACTGCGACAGGCTCACCTTCATTAGTGGCATCGGCCTCTGAGTACGGTACATCGTCCACTACGATGGGCTCACGTTCTTCAACCAGTTCAAATACGACAACGTTGTGTTGCGCGCGTTCAACCCTTAGTACATCATTAGTGTCTCCTGTACTCTGATAATGGTGCTTAGATTTGTAGTTCTCGAGCACCATATTTCCTATTTTGCGAGGATGGATGATTACTCTTATTTTTTTAGCACAATATTTTGCTCTGGGAGTTTTCTTTAGAGTTTCAAGGACAATACTGCTGAAAGAGCTGATCGATCTGTTGAAAAGCAGATCGTAGATTTGCAATTTTATCGAGAGCTATAGAAATCGACAGAAATAAAACAAAGAACAATAAAAGAACAAAAGAAATTTATGTGATTTGGTTCAAATGTCAGGATTTATGTCTATGGATAGAACCAGCAAATAAACCACTATATTGGAGAATTACAGGATTATAATCGCTCACGCACTCGAGTGTTTTTCAATCCTATTGTATATCCAATACCCATTGTTTTTAACAACTTAACTCAATGGACTCAACTTACGCACAAATCTCTTGGAGCTTTCACCTCTCAGTCTCTTGAGCTCTCACTTCTTGCTCTGCTCACTTCATCTTCATAGGTCCTCCCTATAAAAGGAAACAAGACAAAAATGAAATTAAGTGGCCTCATTAAATACAGCACAGGCGCGCGCAACTCAAGCCCACAATCGGCACCAATGCCCACCAGCCAAATCTCTAGGCAATGCATGCAAGTAGAACTATGGACGTGGGGATAAAACAATGAGAAAGGTGCAAAAGTCAACACATTGGATGATGGCCTTTGTCTTCAACGTCCAACATGTGCAGCCTATAGGTAGAGTTGGATTATTTCGGCTTGGAAGGCGCGCTTTCTCATTAAATGCTCCGTGGATGTGCTTCCTCATTTCGAAAAAAAGCTGTGCATGAAGATCGGGTACCGTACATAGATTTAAACTTGACAAATTAATTTAACACGATCCATGTAGCCACTATTATATCATTATCTTCCACTATTCTGTAGAGTATCGTATAGATCGTCACTTGGAGAAGATAATGAATGGCATTCGTCTTGGTAAGTTCTTTTAATTTTTTCAGGTCAAATTAGTGTCCTCCCATTAAAAGTTGCTCCCACTGTTGTTTCTCCCATTAAAAGTTGCTAAATTTTATTTGACCACAATTATTGTTCTCTTTTCATTCATATCTCATATGTCATGTCAATCCTTAGAAGCCTATTCTTTGGGATCACCATGATTTCCACGCCTTACCTGAAATTTTACTGAGAAAGCTGTAGGCGTAGTTGACGATGATCCTCTTCAACAAAGATGACTTTGGCTCCACGACCACCTCAGCTTCCCCGAGGTACACCACTCCTCTCTCCATCGTTTTCTGCACAAATTGCATCTCCTCTTTGGCCGCTTGGGTTAGACTGAACACAGTTCCATTTGAAGGATTCCTCGAGTTGACCATGTTAAACGATTAGATAGAATTGGAAGAGAGATTGGATGGGTTTAGCTACGCCAGCGACTCCTCCATGTGGACGGTTGATCCCTTGCCCTGTCCATCTTCGGCTAGCAATGCCGAATCTGGTACATCGTTGTTGACAGACTCATCCTTTTGATCATGATCATTATTCTTGGCCTCGAGAAAGAAGTACTTGTGCCAGATGAATTCCTTCGAGTTATCCACCAATTGGCACTCGAACTCCTGCAGCTCCTCGCTCGTTCTTGTATCTGTACCACACGATGCAGCAGAATATCCTGAAGCCCCTCGGCTTACCTGCCTGAACGAGAACCGCTCCTCCAGCACGATCTTGCTGATTGGGAGGTTCATGATCGAGACAAGGACTATTATCAAATGGATAAACGAAATATTTGCCACAAAATGTGATAATATTGGAGGAATGCCCTGCACAAGCTCGGAATAGAATAGGGCGACCCCCGGGACGCGGTTGATACTTGGGTTCGTGGCAAGATCTCTAATATACTTGTCTGAGACCTCATACATGTACCGTTGCTTGCGGACGTAGTGCCAGATAATCATGATGGTCATGAGGAAGGCAGCAAACACAAGCCGTAGGAAACCACCCTTTACTAACTTGTAGAGGACCTACGAGACAGAGAGCAGTTCAATTGAGCCGAAGACGGTGAAGAAGAGCACAATCCACCATATGCTCGTCTTCCACATAACGAGCATGATGAGAGTGAGCATGCAAGTCGTGATCATCATAACGCTCACCACAGCTATTCCTGCAACCAAACGTTCAGGAGACAAATTAAATTATGAAAGCCACCAAATGAGGTCCAACACTTTTTAGTCCTCTTGTTGGCGATTCAGGATTAGGCTGACCTTTACAAACCTGCATATTAGAGAGTATAGCGCGAATGTCCCTCCTGCACAGAACATGCACGACATGGGCATGAATGAGGGACACAAGTCAGAATTTCCAAAATCAAGTCATTGGTTGCCACCAAAAACAGAGAAAAGCTAAAAGAACAAAAAAAATTGACATGTGAACCTAAAAAAATTGTCATGTACATTATTTTAATAATCCCAGTAGGTGAAGCACAATAGAGACAGGCGTGCGTACCGTCGTCATTGTCATTTGCCTAGAGGACAATGAAAACATACTTGAGCAAGAGGATGAGGGCAATCGTGTAGATGATCAGCGATAGAACTCCGAGAATGTACTTCTCAGTCTTCCGGTTGGTGATTCGGGTAGAGAATATAACGTGAATGTCCCTCCTGCACGGAATAGGCATGGCACGGGCACGAAAGAGGCACAAAAGTTGGAATCCCGAAAATCAAGTCATGGGTGCCAACCAAAAACAGAGAATCTTTTGCCGGACAAATCGTGCGGAAGTGTTTGGTGAACAAAAAAGTGTGATCATTGAAGTTATGTCGATAATTTGACACTTTGTTAGTGCGATGTCTCTGTTTTGTGCACTGGGTCAGTATGACAATAAAGGGCTTTCCAAGTACCACAATTTTCGTATGACATTCATTTGAATGTCATAGTTCTTTTTTTTCGATTACTTTAGCGTCATGACTTCTAAATACGTGTAGTTGAGTATCATCACTTTCAATCGATCATTTGAGTGATATATGTCACGACCCGACCTCTCGAATGCCCCAAATGAAAGTGGGAAAGGTCGGGTTTAGGGGTACTTGACCATGAGAGTTCTCTTACAGTTCGTGTTCTCAAAAAACATCATCAACTCGCTTTTTGAGACGAACCATTTTGAGTTCCCTTGTATACGGTCATGAGCTCTCTCAAGCTCGTACCTCGCGTGACGGCGGAAGGTATCGTGATTTATACCCACACGAGCGACACATCTCAAAAGATGAGGACATTGTGCACATCAAATTTCGAGGTACCTTTATCATGCTAGCCCTCACATTAGTACTCGCTCCCCATGGATGACATCACTTCATTCATTAGGAACTTTCCACAGCGGGTATGCTAAACCATGCGAAGCCTGACCAAGACTCATACCCCTTATGATGAGTTTATTTATTAACTAACTGTTTAAACAACTTAAAAAGACGGTAGTCATCACTAGCCTCGTTTTTGGGGGTCGACTAGAAAACCCAATCAAGAGTTGAGAGTTGTCCCTACGAAACTAGAGATTCTAAGTTCGAAGACTTAGGTTACGTTAATATATCTATTAGCGTCTTTTCGGTACCTAACAGTATGCTGTCTTTCCTAAGGTGTCCATGCATGTCTTTTTACTTTTTCGAGTCGATTATACTAAGTGATCACGCATGGATGGTTAGTTTCATGCAATTCTTATTCTATGAAAAGGAAAAGAAGGCATGCAATTGAATTTAAAGACAAGATAGAAAAGTAAACAAACAACTAAGCAGTTTAAAGAAAGCAACAAAAGTATCATGCAATTCTAATTGGCAAACAAAAATTAAAGCAAAAGAAACAAAACCCGCACCTCGTTGGGTGTTTATACAACACAAGAAAATCCAAAACATATATCGGGGATAAATGATAGAAAAAATATGATCAGATGGGACATCGACCTTTCATTGTCTTCAAATTTTTAGGGATCTCCACTTCTAAGGAGTTAATCTAATTCTAACCTAAATCTATACCTAGTACATACAATAGAAAAGAAACAACCATTTCACAACAAAACAGTCACAATCATGAAACAAATAAGGAGAATCAAACAACTGAAATAAGGTTTAAATCTAATCAAGTTGAGCCTCGGGGTTGACCTTTGTAATTCATACATTGGTCCCTCTAGACGCCTACCCCCAATTCATTTTCATCACTTATAGCCATTAGTGACTATTTATGTTTTCGCATAGTTACTAATGCTTATAAGTTCCCAAGACATGTTCTCTATGAATCCCAAGGTATACCCATAGAATCGGGTATCGCACCTAAGCATACATATAGAATTCACATGTATTGCGAGAAATAAACATGCAAGTAGGCCCTTAAGCCTTATTTTCCAAACAATCAAACAATTTCAGTGAACCGACGATAGATTACTTATTCATTCGACATGCGCCAATCACAATCACAAGCATTTCTAACAAATGGAATGGTTGCATGCATGTAAGGTTCATGTGATGCTTCAATGATTTGGATGCATTTAAAATGTTGAGAAAGGAAAGTGAAACATTTAGACAAATGAGCATCTTGGCTAGGGAACGCATTTAATTGCCAAAGCTAGTCTGGGCTGGATATCATGTATTCCCAAACATCGCAAGTATTTCAAATAGGGAAAAAACCACCAAAAACCTCAAACTTTGTCCAAAGTGACAAATTTGCTCCAAACTTTTTTTGTGATATGAAAAATCTCAAACTTTGCCAATCATAATACATTTATCCAAAAAAAATTTTCGCGACACAAAAAACCTCGAACTTGTATCCGTGTGACACATTTACCCTCAAATATAGGGCATTTTGGTATTTTATTTTTTAATTTATTTTTTCCTTTTTTCTTCTTCTTCTCTCTTCCTTCCACCAGCCATGGCAAAGTTGGCGAAAGGAAGTCGGAGTCAGGCCAGGGTTGCCCTCGTTGACGTCGAGCAAGGGCCGCCCTTGCCTGGGCTGGCTAAGGTTGCCCTCGTCGGCGTCGGGCGAGGGTGGCCTCGGCCGGGTCAAGTGAGGGCCTCCTCGCCGTCCGGTAGTCTTCATACTTTGACACAGAAGTCTAGAAATCTTCAAAATAGACTTTGAATAAGTTTTGTCAACTTCAAAACATCAAAGGAGTTTTCTCCAACAATCTCCCCCTTTTTAATGGTGACAAAATTTCCCTGCAGATTTAAAGATTTATATCCTGCAAAACAACACTTGACAAAGACATGATATATTATAAAAACAATTTGTCAAGGATCTAAATATCATCGATTTTGCAACCACAAAAAACATGTTAATCTTGAAAAATTAGACCCACATCAAGATTTAAACATCCATAAACTACCACAAAAATTGCTGTAGAATATAAGTGTTCAAAACATCAAACAAAATATGCAAAAAGTTAAGTTCAAAAGTTCAAATCTGCACATTCTCCCCCTTTTTGTCAACAGCAAAAAGTGGAGAAAGTCAAAATAGAGAAGAGATAAATGGAATCAAAGTTGTCGAGGAACTCGAACTAGTTGGAAATCCCCCATTGATTGCACTGCTTCCTCAACCTTCTGGCACTGGCAATGAACATTCTCGACTTCATTATGAATAGTTTTGAGAATCTGAAGCAGTTTGATCATCCTAGGCCACAGTTTGAGAGACTTGTTGATTCAAACTCTGTATTTGAGCATCTAAAGACTGTACCTTTCCAGTGTGAGAATCAGAAGTGGATCTCAAAGCAGTGTGAAGTTTCTGGATCTCAATCTCCATAGTGTATTGCTAAGCTTTTACCTCCAAAATGAGCTCTATCATCCTTTGATAGTTAGTATTTGGTTCAGTTTGCGCACTAGCTTCAGCGAATTGAATTCGTGGAGAGTCCAGAGATGAGGGAATATCAACTTGTCTAGTTCCAAGATTCAGAGTATATTCTTCAATGTCAGCTTCAGGAAATTGAGAAACATAGACATCTTCTAGTTTGCAAGAGATCAACTAATGCCATCACTCATAAAATGAGGAGAAGAAGTCCCTGTTTTCTCAACAGCTCCCCATGTTTCTGTGCCTACAGGTGGAGAAAGGATTCATTCTTCTTGTGTTTTCTCGTTTTCAGAACGAGAGTGATGTTCTTTTTCTGTTCGTACTCCTACAGGTCCACTCCTAGTTGCTTCTGAATCTTCAGACAATGTGATCGCAACTGTCTCTGCATAAGAGTCATCCTCATGACCTTCTTCTTCTTCTTCAGCCCTTGTTCCTTCTTCTCTTTCTGCTTCTTCCTTCTCTATTTCTTCTGCTTCATCATGCTCTCCTTGCTGTTCTTGCTTTGTTTCTTCTCTGTGTCCTCCTTCCTTTTCCTTTGGTTTCTCAAAACCAACAAAACCTTGAAGATTCTTTACGGTAATTGCAGATATTGTAAGATCATCTTCATCCTCTTCGTCTTGCAGAATGAGTGATCTTCTCTTCTTTACAGGTTCTTTCACAAATGCCTTGCCTTTCCTCTTTCTTCCAGCAGAATCTTCTTTGGTTTTGCTTGAGGACTCCTTCTTCAAGCGCTCGATAGCTTTGTTCAGATCTTTCAACTGCATTTTTGAAATCATCTTCAGTCCTATTATGATAGGAGCAACAATTCGAGAGCAAAGTGAGGCGGGAAACTGGATTTGAAAATGTCTAAACAACTGTGCTACCAGCGCTAAATAAGGCGATTGTCCTTTCTCCTTCATAACTGTCCTGTACATGTGCATCGGGATTGTATGAGGGAGTGAAAATCTCATTCCATTGCAGATAGCAAACATTAGTCTTGCTTCGAATCTGGAAACATTTGTTTTTGATGTAACCTTCGGTCTAATGCAGTTAATGACAACTTTGTGCAACAGAACATTTGAGGCTGACAGTGTAAAATATGTGATGCCTCCTTCTAGTAATCTATCCTTAACAAAAAAATCCGGTGGCTTGTCCTAGGGAGACACTGATCGGTTGAAAACCACTCATTTCCACCCCAAGAATGTCTACCAGTGTGTCAAGATCCACCACATAGGCTTTATCACTCACAATAAACTGGATTAGATTTTGGTCAAGAAAAGATAGATTCGAGTAGAAAAATGCAGTCAACTCTGGATATGCAATAGCCGTCTCAGAACAGATATTCTCGAGTTGAAGAACGGCCAACTTTTCCCTTAAGTTCACCTCGATTAAGTCCAGGAAGTCAAAATTGACAGTTCAAGTGCTCATCACCCCTCTCTTTAGCATTTGGTTGTAAACCTTTTTGTGTTCCTTAGAACGAAAGAGTTTCATTCTATCACCCGGTTCATTAGCAGCCACACCCATTCTAGGTTGAAAATTCGAAAACATCCTTTCATCATCATCCTTGTTTTCAGGATGCTCAGCACTGAACCTAGGGTTAGAAGGACAGTTAAGAAAAGCTTTCTCTGTCGATCCTTTCGGCGCTATTCCTAAGCATTCCATCGTTCTTAAAAACAACGTTTCGTTCCTATGCCCGTGTCCTCTTAGAAAATTAGTAATAAAGGACATTGGTGTACCACCCATTTTCAGATAACCATAATGTTTATAAAGAACCTAGGGGGTTAAAATCCTAAGAGGTACTGCGTCTTGCTAGCCTTCCTCTTCCAGAGGTTGGCGCGGAGGATTCTGTGGAGACTTCTGCGGAGATTGCTGCAGAGAGTCTTCTTTAGTGAGATCTAAATGTGTCTACCCTTCTGGCACATTCCAAGGCCCTTTGCTCGCAATTCGAGAGGATTTTCTTTGGTAAGACATGCTTACAGACTTGGAGGATTTCGAGAACGAGTTTGAGCATAGAAAAGAAGAAAACTTGTAGAGAAATCTAGAGAGTAAAAGTTGGAGAAGAGAGTTTGTATTCTAGGGTTTTGAAACGATGTGTTCGAAAGAAATACAAGAGGGTATATAAAGAGAGTGAAACGGGGTACTTGAAAGGTCACAATAAAATGCCTTTTTAGAACAATTTTCAAAAAGGCAACTTCCAAAAATCCAAAATCCAAAAATTATCAATTAAATATTTATTTATAACAATAAGTTAGGCAAGCGACGATTCAGATAATCATACATTTTCATACCAAAAATTAAAATACCTGGATTCGAGACATTCTCTTACTGAAGTAGCTTCTGGACATTCTGAGTTTGACTAGCTTCAGACTTTAAATGATTGAAGATATAATATTCAATTTGGTGCGAATAGACTCAAATAGATTTTTCTCCAAAGGCTTCGTAAAGATGTCTGCCAACTAATTCTTCAAATCAATGAATTGAATCATGATCTCCCCATTTTGAACATGATCTCTTATAAAGTTATGTTGAATCTCTATATACTTCGCCCTTGAATGAAGAATTAAGTTCTTGGTGAGATTAATAATAGCATTGGTGTTGTCACATTTGATCTCGGTACATGATTCTTCAATCCCAAAGTCTCTTAGTTGTTGTTTTATCCATAGGATTTGAGAGCAACAACTCCCAAGAGCATCATACTTTGCTTCTGCTGTTGATAATGCTACAGTACTTTGCTTTCTTGAGAACCAAGATACCAGCATAATTTCCAATAGTTGACAAGTACCAAATGTGCTCTTTCTATCGATTTTACAACCTACTAAATTAGCATCTAAATATCCAAAAAGAGTAAAGTTTCATTCTTTTTGAACACCACAGATCCAGTTTTGGAGAAGTCGCAACATATTTAATGATGCATTTTGCAGCACTTAAATGAGATTCTTTGAGATCAGACTGAAATCTAGCATGGATGCAAACACTGAAAAAAATATCAGGTCTAGAAGTAGTTAGGTAAAGAAGAGAACCGACCATGCTTTTGTACAGTTTCTGATCTACTTTCTTCCCTCCTTCATCCTTGTCTAGTTTCGAAGAGCTCGACATTAATGTCTCTATCTTCTTGCAATTCTCCAACCCAAATTTCTTGATGAAAACTTTGGCATATTTTTCTTAGTGGGTGAATATACATTTCTTCGATTATCTGACTTGCAATCCTAGAAAGAAAATTAACTTACCCATCATGCTCATCTCGAATTCATCCTGGATAAATATTGAAAATTTCTTGCAGAGACTTTCATTAGGAGAACCAAAAATATTATCATCTACATAAATTTGTACTAGCAGAAAATCTTTTCCTTCCCTCTTTATAAAAAGAATAGTATTAACCTTTCATTTTTCAAAACAATTATGAGTTAGAAACTTACTCAACCTTTCATACCAAGCTCGTGGAGCCTGCTTTAGTCCATACAAGGTCTTTTTCAGTCTATAGACTGAGTCTGGTTTCCTTGGATCTTCAAATCCTGGTGGTTGTTCTACATAGACTTCTTCTTGAATAAATCCATTGAGGAAGGCACTTTTGACATCTATCTTGAATAACTTGAAATTTTTATAACAAGTAAAAGCAAGTAATAATCTATTTGCTTCTAACCTCGCTACTGGTGCATAGGTCTCGTCATAATCTATCCATTCTTCCTGTGTATATCATTTGCCATGAGTCTTGTTTTGTTTCTGATCACTTTTCCTTTCTCATCCATTTTGTTTCTGAAAACCCATTTGTTCCAATCACGGATTTGCCTTTGGGTTTTGGAATCGGCTCCCATACATCATTGATGCTAAATTGTCTGAGTTCTTCTTGCATAGTTTTTATCCAGCTTTCATCATACAGAGCTCTGTCTACACCTTTTGGTTCTATCTCAAAAACAAGTGCTAGAGCACTAGACTCTTCTCTTCCTTTGGATCTGGTGCGAATTCCTTCATCAATGTTGCCAATAATGAGTTCTTTGGGATGACTTGACTTGTGCTTCCAGTTGCTGTTTGGTTTGAAAGTTTGTTGATCCTTTGTTTCAGTTGAATCTTCTTAATCTGCTTGTTATTGTTTTCCAGAAGTCTAAACCTCTTCGAGGGAAGTAGACTTTATAAAGTCTGGAGCAAGTTCTGACTTTTCAAGTTGAGTCTGATCTGGCTGATTTTGCACATAATCCTGAAACTTGACGTTCATAGATTCTTCCACGAATTGAGTCTTCTTGTTAAAGACCCTGTAGGCTTTGCTTGAAGTCAAATAACCAAGGAAGATTCCTTCGTTTGATTTCTCCTCGAATTTTCCAAATCGATTATTTGCATTCTTCAGAGTCAAACATTTACAACCAAAGACATGAAAGTAAGAAACATTCGACTCCTCTCCTTTATACGCTTCATAAGGAGTTTTCTTTAGAATAGGCTTTAAGAATACTCTGTTGATAATATAGAAAGCAATGGAGACTGCTTCTACCCAAAATCGAGAGGATATTTTGCTCTCTATCAAGAGAGTTTTGGCCATCTCCTATAAGGATCTATTTTTCCTTTCCACAACCCCATTTTGTTCTGGAGTGTATGAAGAAGAGAAAACATGCTGAAAATCAAATTCATCATAAAACTTAGAAAAGTCTCAATTCTCAAGCTCACCTCCATGGTCAGTTCGTATGCTCGAACTAGCATAACCCTTTCATTCTGAACATTCTTTGCAAACTTTGAGAAATAGGAGAAGGCTTTAGACTTACTTGCTAGAAAGTATACCCAAGTGAAGCGAGAGTGATCATCCACAATTACTAGGCAAAATTTCTTTCCATTAATACTTTGAGTTCTGGTTGGTCCAAAAAGGTCCATATGAAGAAGCTGTAGAGCTCGATTGGTAGAAACTTGATTCATAGGTTTAAAGGCACTTTTGACTTGTTTTCCCAAGACACAGGGAGTGCATAGCTCATTCTTCTAGTAAGCTAGATTAGGAAGTCCTCGAACAAGCCTCATAGAAGAAATCTTGGCAATCTGTTTCATATTAACATGACCAAGCTTCCGATGCCATAGACTTGCTTCATCTTGAATAGAAATAAGACACTGAGAACTTTTTGGGTTTACATAAATGTTGGCATGTCGACCAGTAAAGGATTGAGAGAAGTCTTGACTCATTCCAGAACAAATGCCTTCTTGGAAGTTTATTCTGAAACCAGTATCACAAAGCTGACTTATGCTCAACAAATTATAGTTCAAACCTTCCACCAATGAAACATTGTTGATAGTCAGGCTTCCGCATCCTACAATTTTTCCTTTGTTATTTCCTCCAAAAGACACTTTTCCTCCATTTAGTCTAACAAACTTTATGAAGCAGCTTGAGTCTCTTGTCATATGCCTCGAACAACCACTATTCAAATACCATTTGATCTTTCTTTTAATAGTGACCTGCAATCAAAAGAAAAACTCAAACTTTCTTTGGTATCCAAATTTTCTTGGATCCAAGAATGTTAGTATTAAAAATAGTCTTAGCCTAGTCCTTTTTAACTGGTTTTCAAATCTTGCGACATTTTTTCTCAAAATGTTCTTAACTATTACACTTTGAACATCTGAGTGCACTTTAGCCAATAGGTTTTACAAAAACTTTTTGAAAATGATTTTTGTAAAATGCCCTTGCAGGTCTTTGTTTAATTCTTTCTTTTGCTTTGAGAAAATCAATTAATGGAATAGTTTCTGAAGTCATCCCCAAACCAGATTTGTTAAAGTAGGGTATTTGAGCTGAAAGAATTTTCTCCATCTTTTCGAATCCTTTTGAAAATATTTTTGTAATATTTGAAATATCTCTTTTCAAAATAGTATTTTGCTTTGAAAGAGAATTAGAATTTTCTTTTAAATTATCAAAACTTGTTTTAGACTTTCAAAATTTTCTTTCCAAGAAACTTTATGTTGCCCGAGCTTAGAATTCTTCTTTTTTAGTTCAAAAATCCTTTTAAGAGAGGATTTAAAATTGAGACAAAGTTCATATATGTATTTAGAGACTTTGACAGAAATTTTTAAATCAGTTCAAAAACCTCAATTTCTTTGTAGAGACTTGAATTTTTAAATTAACCTCAATTTCTTTGTGTGAATCTGAATCGAGTTTGTTTTTGATTTTGAGTCAGAGTCGGAATGAGCCATCAGACATATGTTGACATATTCTTCTTCGCTTTCCTCACACTCGGTGTCACTCTAAGTTTAAGCTTTAAGAGCCTTCTTGTACTTCGCAGTTTTTCTTCTTATTCTTCAACAGTGGACAGTTTGGTCTACTATGCCCATTTTTCTTGCATTCGAAGCATATAACATCTTTGCTGGTTTCATTGTCTTCCATTGGTTTCTTCTAGAAATTCTGCGTGCTCTGTTTTTTCTAATTGAATCTTCTTCCCTTTCTATTCAACTTTCTGAATTTCTAAATCATAAGCAACAGCTCCTCATCATCCATATCATCATCTGAAGTTGTATCATCAGAATCAATGTTAGACTTTAAAGCAATTGATTTCTTACCTTTAGGATCTTCCTCATCATTGATTTGCTCCACTTCGTACGACTGAAGCGTGCCTATCAGTTCATCAACTGATAAAGGTGTGATCCTTTGAGTTTCTCTAATTGAAGTGTTCACATGATTCTAATCTTTTGAAAGCCCACGCATCAGTTTGTTGACTTTCATTGGTCCTAAAATTGGTTGACCTTGATAAGCCAGGCCATTCACAATCTCTGTAAAGCGAGTGAACATATCAATTATTGATTCTCCAGGCTTCATTCTAAAGGCTTCATGTTGTCCAAGCATAATGTTTATTTTGGTTTCCTTCACATGGTCAGTCCCTTCGTAGGTAACATGTAATATGTCCCAAACTTCTTTTACTGTTTCACAAGAAGAAATTCGGTTATATTCAGTGGGAGATAAGGCACAGTATAAAGAGTAGATAGCTTTTATGTCAAGAGCTTGTCTCTTGGCAATTTTAGCTTGTGTTGTTTTGTCAGCATCAACAACTTCTTTCCCTCTATCTTAGGTTTAGGATTGATCCCTTTCTCAACAACATCCCACTCCAGGGGATCTCTCAATTTGAGAAATGCCTTCATCTTGTTCTTCCACACATTGTACTCATTTCCATCAAAGTAAGGAGGTTTGGTGTTGCTCTTACCTTCAACCAATCCTAGAGCCAAAATACTAGCTATAGAAGATCTTTAGCTTAGAAGTAAAACACTTCAATAATTAAGCACACATGCTCTAATACCAATTGAAAATGCTAGTATAAACACCTAGAGGGGTATATAGGTGTGAAGACAATTTTTTGCAAAAAACAGTAGAAATATTTTACTTTTGAAACTGAGTCTGAAGAACAATAGACTTTGAACGAATTCATACTTTAACAGTTAAATAAAACTACGAACAAAATAAAGGAGTTCAGGGAAGAGAATAAGAACACAAATTTATAGTGGTTCGGCTTAGATTAAGCCTATGTCCACTCTCCCACGCTGACAGCCTTCTAGCTGGTTTCCACTATGAATCAAAAGAGAATTTACAATCTTGTGATCTCGACTTCTCAATGAAGAGTCTCTACTCTCTCACAAAGTCACACTATAAGTCTCTCTCTCTTTTGAGTACAATTTGAGCACAGTAATGGAATAACAAGTAAATGGGAAGTTTTAGACTTTAGAATTTTTCTTTCATGCACTCTATGGAATGACTAGAGAGGTCTCCTTAAATACTCCTTCATGCCTTCTCAACCGTTGGCACTTTCCAAATGAATTCTTCCAATCAACCCGTTGGACAAAATCAATTAAGGAGATCTCGAGCTATTTGAAGATTGTGATGAAAACCCGTCAATCATGTTCGCCCATACAATCAGGATCTTGGTTTCTATAAGTAGATTCTTTCCAAATTTATTTGCCTTTCGAAAAAGATTTTATATATCTAAATTGATTTCAATAAAGATAACGAATCATGTAGGTGTTATTATCAACTAGAAAGCCATATGTACCCTGTACGAACCGAAGCTTTGAAGAGAGGAAGATAATCTTGGTAATTCTTTATTCTTCACTTACGCAAATTTCACAGACTTTGACACTAAAGTCTGGAATTTGTCGAAATCTTCAAAATAGAATAAGTTTTGTCAACTTCAAAACATCAAAGGAGCTTTCTCCAACACTGATGTCAAATAGACTTTGGACACAAAAGTCTGAACGGCAAATCTAATATGGTACCCCACATTTGACACATAAAAGTCTTAGGCCACAACCTCCAAACTTGGCCAAGAAATAGACTTTAGATAAGTTTTGGACTTCTAATTTTCTTCAAAACATCAAATGGAGTTTTCTCCAATTTCATATACTATATAAACATTTTTGGCATCAAAAACCAACTCCCGGTATTTTTCTATTTAAATACCAAAATCCAATATGCATTGCCCAACAAGCACAACATCAAGAACAATCACAAAACCACTACCGGTCTTAACCGGCAGAAACTGGTCCACTCGAGTGTCTCCAAGTTTAAATCTAGAAACCTAATCAAACGAGCTCAGAAAATTCTTAAATTTGAATATGTTGTAAATGACACATAAACGAACATTTTTTATGGAGACACCTTAGCCCAGATCTTTCTAGATTAAGAGCATTAAATCACTCAATCCGTTACCAAAACTGTGTCCGTTTCCAGAAATCTTGTTTACCAAAACCAGCTTGGTTCTAAAAGGGCTAGTATGAACACCTAAATGGGGGTGAATAGGTGTGAGCACAAATTTTGCAAAGTTGAGTAGAAATAATTTGCCATTAGAAAATCATAGACGAATTTAGACTTTAGTAACTAGATAAAACTTTAAACAAAATAAAGGTGTTTAAACTTAAACAAGTTAATTAGAGCTACGAAGTCAAATAAAAGGAGTTGAGGGAAGAGAATAAGGACACAAGGTTTATAGTGGTTCGGCTTAGATCAAACCTACGTCCACTCTCCCGCGCTGATAGTCTATTGGTTGGATTTCACTAAGAAATAAAAGAGATTTTAGAGTCTTGCAGTCTCGACTTCATAGTGAAGAGTCTCTACTAGTCTCTCACAAAGTTTCATTAAGATTTTCTCTCTTTTGTATACAACTTTGAACTCAGTTAATGAAATAACAAGGAACTAGGAAACTTCAAACTTTGAAATTATTCTTTCACGCACCGTATTGAACAACTAGAGAGTCCGCCTTAAATACTCCTTCATGCCTTCATGACCGTTAGCACTTTCCAAAAAAATTCTTCCAATCTACCCATTGGACAGAATTAATCAAGGAGATCTCGAGTCGTTTGAAGATTTGTGATGAAAGCCCGCCAATCATGTTCGCGCATACAATTAGGATTTGGTTTCCATAAGTAGAACCTTCCAAAAGATTTGATTATTGGAATTGATTCCAATAAAGATAATCAATCATGTAGGTGTTAAATCCAGCCATAAGGTCATCCATAAACCATACGAATTGAATCCTTGAAGAAATAAAGATAATATCACATCTAGATAAGTCTTCATTCTTTAGTCTGGAAAATGTTAGTGTGGGCAGACTTTAAACCTACAGTCTGGCGATCTTTAGACTTTGATGCTAAAGTTTGGAAGTCTTCAGACTAAACTTTGGAAAGGTCTTGTCTACTTTAAAACAGTTAAGGAGTTTTCTCCAACAATCTCCCTATTTTTGATGGTGACAAAACTTTCCTATAGATTTGAGAACTTTTTGACTAGCAAAACAACTCTTAAGCAATACATGATATCTTATAAAAATAAGTTGATTAGGACCTGGATAGTATCGATTCTGCAACCACAGAAAACATTTAATCTTAAAAAGATAAGATAACTAACTATCCAACCAAAATCAGTATTACCAATAGTTGCCGCAAGCATCAAAAGTTAAAAAAAAAAAAGGTTAAGGTTCACAGTTAACAAAAGTCCAACAGTACCAAAAGATAACAAATACCGAAAGATGACAAATTTGCACACATTCTTCCCCTTTTTGTCAACAACAATATGTGGAGAAGGATAAAAAGTTCAACAAAATCAAGGCTTTTTAGGGATGCGAACAAGCTAGAAATCTCCCATTGACTGAACTGTGTCCTCTAGCTTTCGTAGTGACTCCTGCACCTTCTTAACATCTTAATTCATGGCAATCTCTTGAAGTTGGAGTTTAAGGTCTTGTACCTAATCATGAAGAGAGACTAAAATAACTTTTAGTGTAGATTGGAGGTTCTGAATTTCACACTACATGCCATATTATTGAGCCTTTATCTCCACAAGGAGCTTTAGCAGCCTTTGAAAGTCTGTAGAAGTCTCTGTTTGCGTACTAGCTTTAGCATGTTCAGTTGGAGGAGTGTTAATGGATGAGGGAACTTCAACTTGAACATTAGTATTTGGAGAGGATGTCTCGACATCAGCTTCAGGAAAATGGGAGGCATAGATATCCTCTGGATTGGCAAGAGGTCTTCAAACATCATCACTAGTAAAAACAAGAGAAGAAGTACCTATTTTTTCAGCAGCTCCCCTAGTTTTCGTGCCTACAAGTGGAGAAGGAAAATCTTCTTTTTGTTCTTTCTCTGTATCAGTACTCAAGTGATGTTCTTTTTCTCTTCCAACTCCTGCAGTTCCATTCTTAGTCTTCTCAGAATCCTCTTACAATGATATTACAAAAGTGGGTTCAGAAGAGTCATTTTGATCCTCTTTCTCTTCTGCTTATCTTCTTTCTTCTTCTTTTTCTTCTCTTCTTTCTATTTCTCTTTCCTTTACTCTTCATTCTTCACTTCCTTCTCTTCTCTTCTTTGCTCTGTTTCTCCTCGTCCTCTTTCCTCTGTCCTGCAGCTGCTCAAAACTAACAAAACTCTAATAATTTTTCAAGGCAAATGTAGAGAAAGTGAGATCATCCTCATCCTCTTCATCCTGCAGGATAAGGGCTCTTCTCTTCTTGATAGGTGCACTCATAGGCTCCTTGCATTTTCTTTTCTTTGTAGCAGAGTCTTGTTTTGTTTTAATGGGGGACTTCTTCTTCAAGCGCTCCAAGGCTTTGTTCAGTTCCTTCAGTCTCATTTTTGATACCATCTTTAGTCCTATAACCATAAAAGTAATGGTTTGAACACAGAAAGATTTCTGAAACTGAATTTGAAAGTGTCTAAAGAATTTGGTGATAAAAGTGCTTGAGTAAGGGAGTTGTCCCTTGTCCTTCACAACAGTCTGATACATGTGCATTAGGATTGTGAGTGGTAGCAAGAACTTCATCCCGTTACTGACGGTGAATATTAATTTTGCTTCAGAATGAGAGACATCTGTCTTAGAGGTTAACTTGGGTTGGATGCAATTGATCACAATCTTGTGTAGCAAAATGTTGGAGGCAGTCATTTTGGAATAGGTAATGTTGCCCTCATAAAGTCTATCATTCACAAGAAAGCTTGTTGCATGACCAATAGTCACATTTATTAGTCGGAAACTCCCTCTCTCAACACCAATAACATCTACCAATGTGTCCACATCCACCATGGACTCTTTTTCCCTCACAGTAAAACGAAATCTATTCGCGTCAAGAAATGACAAATTCAAATAGAAATATGCAGTTAATTTAGGGTAAACGACAAAAGTTTCAGAGTAAAATCTTTCAAATTGAAGGGGAGTCAGTTTCTCTCTCAGGTTCACCTTCAAAGAATCCAAGAAATCAAAATCCACAGATCGAAGGTTCATCACCCCTCTTTTCAGCAATTTCAAAAAAGTCTTTTTGTGGTCTTTAGAACGAAATAGATTCGTTCCTTCACCACGCACATCAATAGCAACGCCCATCCTAGGCTGAAAATTCGTGTACATTTTCTTATAATCATCTTTCACCTCTGGCTGATTAAATGAACTAAATCGGGGATCAACTGGAAAGTTAGCAAATGTCCTGTCTACTGTTCCTTTAGGCGTTATGCCCAACCTTTCCATTTACTGTAGAAACCAAAGTTTCATTCTTGCAACCTCTCTTGTAGAAACTCATCAATAAATGTCATCGCAGTACCACCCTGTTTCAACTGATTGTAGAGTTTGAAGAGAAACTGAGGTTTTAACGTTCTTACAGGTTCGACGTCTTCCACGATCTCTTCTTCCTCTTGTTGATGCGGAGGCTTTTGAGTGGCACGCTGTGGAGAATGACGGTGTTGAGAATATTGTTGTTGTTGCTGTTGTGGAGAATCTCCTTCCTCAGTCAAGTCAAAATGAGTAGGACCCTCTGGCATATTCTGTGGTCTCTTATTTGCGATCCGAGACGATTTCCTTTGGAAAGACATCTTCACAGTCGATGAAGATTTCTCGAACTCATTCGTTTGAAAAAGGTGAAACTTGTAGTGCAAACTTGAGAGTAAAAGTGAGAGAGTAGAAATTCTGTGTTCTAGGGTTTGTGAAAACGTAAATGAAGAAGGACTTCGATGGTATATAAAGCAAGTGAAACAAGGTATACGAACAATCACAAAGGAAAAAATAAACTGCCTTTTTTTTAAAATCAAAACTGCCAAAAAATTCAAAAATTCGAAGAAGAGGATTTCTAAAAATAAGCAAGTGACAATTCAAAAATTAATCATACCTGTTCGAAATTTTTATGCTAAAATTACCTACAAATAGAAGATATTAACTTACAGATGTAATTTTTGGATATTCTAAGTCTGGCCAACTTCAGACTTTAACCAGTAGGAGATATAATATTTAGTTTGGTGCGAATAGACTCAATTAGACTTTTCTCTAGTGGCTTTGTAAATATATCTGCTAGCTGATTCTTTGAGTCAATGAACTGAATTATAACTTCTCCATTTTGAACATGATCTCTTATGAAATTGTGTCGAATCTCTATATGCTTTGCCCTTGAATGAAGAATTAGATTCTTTGTAAGATTAATGGCTCTTGTGTTATCGCATTTGATCTCAGTGCACGATTCTTCAATTTCAAAGTCTCTTAGCTGTTGCCTTATCCACAAAATTTGACAACAACAGCTCCCAAGAGCCATATACTCTACTTTTTTGTTGATAGAGTTACAGTACTTTGCTTCCTTGAAAACTAAGACATCAATTTGTTGCCCAGCAGTTGACAAGTACCATAAGTACTTTTTCTATCAACTTTACAACCTGCTAAATCTGCGTCTGAATATCCAAGTAGAGTAAAGTCTTCTTTTTTGGGATACCATAGACCTAGTTTTGGAGTAGTTGCAACGTATTTGATGATGTGTTCTGTAGCACTTAAATGAGATTCTTTGGGATCTAATTGGAATCTAGCACAGATGCAAACACTAAACAAAATGTTAGGTTTAGATGCAGTAAGATAAAGAACCGAACCAATGATACTCTTATAAAACTTCTGGTCTACTTTCTTTCCTCCTTCATCTTTGTCCAACTTCAAAGAACTTGACATTGGTATATCTGTCCTTTTACAATTCTCCAATCCAAATTTCTTGATAAGATATTTTGCATACTTCTCTTGATGAATAAAGATACATTTCCTTGATTGTTTAACTTGCAATCCCAAAAAGAAGGTTAACTCACCCATCATACTCATCTCAAATTTATCTGCATACATCTAGAGAATTTCTTGCATAGATTTTCATTAGGAGATCCGAAAATAATATCATCAACATAAATTTGAACCAATAGAAAATCATTACCCTCTCTTTTTATAAATAATGTAGTATCTACCTTCCCTTTAACAAAACCATTTTGGGTTAGGAATTTACTTAACCTTCATACCAGGCTCGAGGTGCTTGCTTCAGTCCATACAAAGCCTTTTTCATTCCGTAGACTGAGTCTGGCTTTCTTGGATCTTCAAATCTAGGTGGTTGTTCTACATAGACTTCCTCTTGGATGAAACCATTTAGGAATGCTCTTTTTACATCCATATGAAATAACTTGAAATTTTATAGCAAGTAAAAGTAAGTAATAATCTAATTGTTTCTATCCTCGCTATTGGTGCATAGGTCTTATCATAGTCTATCCCTTCTTCTTGCGTGTATCCTTTGGCCATAAGTCTTACTTTGTTCCTGACCACTTTACCTTTCTCGTCTACCTTGTTCTTGAAAACCCATTTAGTTCCAATAATAGACTTACCTTTAAGTTTATGAATTAGCTCCTAAACATAGTTGATGCTGAACTGTCTCGAGCTTTTCTTGTATAGTTTCGATCCAGCTTTCATCATATAGGGCTTCTTCTATAATTTTGGGTTCTATCTCAAAAACAAGTGTTAAGGCACTAGACTCTTCTCATATTTTAAATCTGCTGTGAATTCCTTCATCAATGTTACCAATGATGAGTTCCTTGGGATGACTTGACTTAATGTTCTAGTTGTTGGTTGGTCTGAGAATCTACTGATCCTCTGCTTCAGTTAATTCTTTCGGTTTTGCTTGTTGCTGATCTTCAAAAGTCTGAACCACTTCAGGGAAAGTAGACTTTATAAAGTCTAGAGCAAGTTCATATTCTTCAACTTGAGTCTGATCCAATTGATTTTGCATATAATCTTGAAATTTGACATTCAAAGATTCTTCCACAGATTAAGTCTTCTTGTTGAATATTCTGTATGCTTTGTTTGAGATTGAGTAGCCAAGGAAAATTCTTTCATCTAATCTTTCTTCAAATTTCCCTGTTCAATCATTTGCATTTTTCAAAACATAACACTTACAGCCAAACACATGGAAGTAAGAAACATTTGGCTTCTTCTCTTTAAACACTTCATATGGAGTTTTCTCTAAAATAGGCCTCAAGAACACTCTGTTGATGATGTATTAATCTATAGAAACTGCTTCAACCCAAAATCGAGAAGAAAATTTGCTCTCAATTAAGAGGGTTCTTGCCATCTCTTACAAGGATCTATTCTTCCTTTCTACAACCCCATTTTGTTCTGAAGTGTATGGAGAAAAGAAAACATGCTGGAAACCAGATTCATCACAGAATTTCACAAAGTTTTTATTTTCAAACTCACCTCCATGGTCTGTTCGTATGCTCGAAATAGCATATCTTTTTTTCATTTTGAATCTTCTTGGCAAACTTTGAAAAGTGAGAGAAGGTTTCAGACTTATTTGCTAGAAAGTAAATTCAAGTAAAGCGAGAGTAATCATCCACAATTACTAAGCAGTATCTTTTTGCACTAATGCTTTCAGTTCTGGTTGGTCCAAAGAGGTCCATATGCAGAAGCTGCAAAACTCGATTAGTAGAATCTTGATTTATATGTTTAAAAGAACTTCTAACCTACTTTCCCAAAACACAAGGAGTGCATAATTCAAATTTTTGATAAGCCAGTGGGAAGACCTCGAACAAGCTTCTTGGATGAAATCTTTGCAATTTGCTTCATGTTGACATGACCAAGATTTTGATGCCAAAGATTTGCTTCATCTTGAATGGATATAAGACACTAAGAACTTTATGGTTTTATATCTAGAAGGTAAATGTTCTCATGTCTTTTCCCAGTGAAAGATTGAGAGAAATCTCTACTTGTTCCCGAATATATGCCTTCTTGGAAACTAATTTTGAATCCAGTATCGCAAAGCTAACTTATGCTAAGTTTATTGTAATTCAGACCTTCCACCAAGGAGACATTGTTGATAGTTAGACTTCTAATCTTCACGATTCCACATCCAATAATTCTTCCTTTGCTATTTCCACCAAAAGAAACTTTTCCACCATTTATTTGAACAAGTTTTATGAAGCAACTTGAATCTCCAGTCATGTGTCTCGAACAGCCACTATCCAAATATCATTTGATCTTTTTCTTGATAGTGACCTATGATCAAAAGAAGAACTCAAGCTTTCTTTGGTACCTATATTTTCTTGGATCCAGGAAAGTTAGTATTAAAGACAGCTTTTGCCAAATTCCTCTTAACGGGTCTCCAAACCTTGGGACATTCCTTCTCAAAATGTTCTAAGCTGTTACACTTTGAACATTTGAAAGCATCTCGGCCAACATGTTTTACAAAGACTCTTTGAAAATGATTTTTATAAAATGCCTTTGTAGGTCTTTGTTTAATTCTTTCTTTAACTTTGGGAAAATCAATTAAGTGAATAGTTTCTGAAGTCATTCCCAAACCAGATTTGTTAAAATAAGGTTTGTGTATAGAAAGAATTTTCTCTAGCTTCTCAGATCCTTTCGAAAATCTTTTTGTGATATTTGAAATATCTTCTTTCAAAAAGGCATTTTCCTTTGAAAGAGAGCCAAAAATTTCTTTCAAAATAACAAAACTTTTATCCAGATTTTCTAACTTTTTTTTCTAAGAAGTTTCCTATTGTCTCAGTTTAGAATTCTCCTTCTTTAGCTCGGAAATTCTTTTAAGAGATGTTTTGAGGCTAAGCTAGAGTTCATCTATATACTTCGAGAATTTAACAGGAATTTTTAAATTGCTAACCTCAACTTCTTTGTCTAAGTCTGAATCAGAATCTATTTCAAAGTCTGAGTCTGATTCCGAATTGGCCATCAGACATATGTTGGCATATTCTTCATCACTTTCCTTGCACTCGGTATCACTCCATGTTTCTACTTTTAGAGCATTTTTGTATTTCTCTGTTCTTCCTTTCTTTTTCTTTAATAGAGGACAGTTGGTCTGATGTGTCCTTTTTCTTGCATTCAAAGCATATCACATCTTTGTTGGTTTCATTGTCCTCAGTTGGTTTGTTCTGGTATCTTTGAGTGTTCTGCTTTTTCCAATTGAATCTTTTTCCCTTCTTATTCAACTTTTTGAACTTCTTAATCATAAGTGCTAGCTCCTCATCGTCCATTTCATCTTCTAAGTCTATATAATTAGAATCATCATTAGATTTTAAAGCAATTGACTTCTTACCTTTGGGATCTTCTTCCTCATTGATTTTCTCCACTTCATATGATTGAAGTGTGCTAACTAGTTCATCTATTGAAAGAGGCATGATGCTCTGGGTTTCTCTAATCAATGTCTTCACGTGATTCCAGTCTTTGGAAAGTCCACACAACAGTTTATTAACCTTCATTGATCATGCGATTGGTTGTCCTTGATATGCTAATCCATTCACAATTTCATTGAAATGACTAAACATATTAGTGATGGATTCTCCAGGCTTCATCTTGAAGGCTTCATACTGTCCAAGTAGAATATTGATTTTTGTTTCCTTTACTCGATTAGTTCCTTTATAGGTGATGTGTTGTCTGTCCCAAACTTCTTTAACTATTTCACGGGAAAAAATTCGGTTATACTCAGTAGGAGATAAGACACAATATAAAGAGTAGATAGCTTTAGCATCAAGAGTTTGTCTCTTGATTAATTCTTCTTGTGTCATTTCGCCAGTATCTACAATTTCTTTTCCCCTTTTTTGAGGTTGATGTAACTTTGGGATTGATTCCTTTTTTCTACCACATCCTATTCAAAGGGATCTTTCGATCTCAAGAATGCTTTTATCTTGTTTTTCCACACAAGCTCTTATACCAATTGAAATGACTAGTATGAACACCTAAAGAGAGGTGAATAGGTGTGAACACAAATTTTGCAAAGTTTAGTAGAAATAATTTGCTTTTAGAAGATCACAGACGAATTTAGATTTTAGCAACTAGATAAAACTTTAAACAAAATAAAGGAGTTTAAACTTAAATAGTTAATTAGAGCTACAAGTCAAATAAAAGGAGTTGAGGGAAGAGAATAAGTACACAAGGTTTATAGTGGTTCGGCTTAGATCAAGCCTACATCCACTCTCCCGCGCTGACAGCCTATTGACTGGATTCCACTAAGAGACAAAAGAGATTTTAGAGTCTTGCGATCTCGACTTCATAGTGAAGAGTCTCTATTGGTCTCTCACAAAGTTTCGCTGAGATTTTCTTTCTTTTGTATACAATTTTGAGCTCAGTGAATGAAATAACAAGGAACTAGGAAGCTACAAACTTTGAAAGTATTCTTTCACGCACTGTATTGAACAATTAGAGAGTCCGTCTTAAATACTCCTTCATGCCTTCACGACCGTTGGTACTTTCCGAAGAAATTCTTCCAATCTACCCATTGGACAGAATTAATCAAGGAGATCTCGAGTTGTTTGAAGATTTGTGATGAAAGTCCGTCAATCCTGTTCGCCCATACAATCAGGATCTTGGTTTCCATAAGTAAAACCCTCCAAGTTTACTCGCCTTCCAAAAGATTTGATTATTGGAATTGATTCAAATAAAGATAATCAATCATGTAGGTGCTAAATCCATCCATAAGGTCATCCATAAATCATACGAATTGAATCCTTGAAGAAATAAAGATAATCTCACATCTGGATAAGTCTTCATTCTTCAGTCTGGAAACTGTTAATGTGGGCAGACTTTGAACTTACAATTTGGTGGTCTTTAGACTTTGACACTAAAGTTTGGAAGTTTTCAAACTAGACTTTGGAGAGGTTTTGTCAACTTTAAAACAGTTAAGGAGTTTTCTCCAACAGGTTCGAGGTCCAAAACTTGTCCGTTTAATCTGAAATTTGAGTATATTTAACTAAAAGATGTGAAGAACAAATTTTATGAAGGTACTCTTTAGAAAATCGAACCCTAAGAGTTGATAAAAATCCTTTAAATACCAACAAGTTCCAACAAAATCCGAGATTCTGTTTTGCAAATGACGAAACTGAAATCTCATTATTTTAAATCCCTAAAATTTTGAATAAAATATATGTCATAGCTGAAGATGTCTTAAACATTTCTCAAGAAGAAAGCAACTTCAAAATCGTAGTAAATTTTTCCCCACAAAAATAGCAAATGGCGAGGGTTCAGTAACTAGATCCAAGAGAAATCCACTAAATTATATTAAACCATCCTCATTGGTGCTAATCTAACCAATTAGATTAACACTAATCCATCTTAAAGCTAATCTAACCAAACTAGCTTAACACTAATCCATCTCAAGGCTAATCTCATTTAATACTAATCTAACCAAGCTAATTAGTATTAATCTAACCCCCTAAGTACAATTAACAATTTAATCAAGGATTAAGGAGTTAACTCACCAGATTAGCGAGCAAATGGGTTCACGGTGACGCGACGGCGATGAGATCCCGTGCCTATGGTGACTCCAAAGGAGGCTTGGAAAATGCTGAAATTAGCCCAACACGGCTCAGCCCAAAGATTGAGATCTAGTTCTATTCTAGAGCTGGAAGGGCTGGTCGCAAGGTTGGGGTGGTGAGTTGGACGCGGGAACGACACGGCTACCGGACGGCCAACGTAGCTTGGACGGCTAAGAGCCACGGGCTGGCGGAATCGAGGATGGCGCGGCTGGCGTCGTTTAGTGGCTGAACGGCGGTCACTCGATTGGACTAAAGACGAACGGCTGGACCAGTGGACTAGCGGTGGTTGCGTCTGTTGGAAGGTGGTGACTCTGCTAGATCGGCAGCGAAGATGGCTACTCGATGGAATGTAGAGGAAATTGAGGATGAGGAAGAAGCTAAAACAAAAGCAAAACCTGGTCTACTGGGGCTACCGGTCGCACAAACAAGGAGTGGGGAACAAGGGGGAACAAGGGGCCATGCAAGTCAACTAGCTAGCCAATAGGAAGTCACACCAAATATCTTTCACTTGAATGCATGCCAACAAAGTCTTCTGCCCCTCCAAGTCCATGCATTACCCAATGGCTTATTATCTTTTCAATTCTTCACCAAATAATCCAATTTGAAGGCCAAAACAAACCCATTCGGCAGCCATACGAATTTTGTGACATCCTAGATTTTCAATTTTGTTTTCTATTGAATAAATCGGGCATTTCATTGACGCGCCTATAGAGTTGTTTTCAGAGCTGATTACTCTCGAGATAACTAGACTATCCAGGAAAGCCATTAAGGAATTTTAATGTAATAGACCTGAGAATTCGACTGAGAATCGGCTTTTTGACCGTGCTCATCTTTAGAAGCCATTACAACACAGTAAAAAATCAATTTGAGATCAGAGATAGGTCGATTCGACAGAGATGTGTAGCTAATCGTGGGTGACATCAGTAAATTGGAAAATTCTCATCGGTTGGCACGAGATTGATTTTTCTATTGTTTTGGTACCCTATGTCCGTATTTGAATCCTCGAGATTTTCACGACAACCAAGAGTCGCCAATGTGTTGAGTGGGTTCATTGTGGCTTGAAGAAAATCGACCACGAGTCATTTGCACTAAAAATTTCTGAAACCTACCCGGTAGCCTAAGTCACGCTAAAAACACGCCAGATTGAAATTAACCGCAAATTTGAGTTCGATTTCAAAAATTGAAAGTTATGTCATGTCACAATAAATTCTAGGAGCGTCGACTTAGTCTTAAAAGATTTTTCTGCAACCCGATATTTTTTAGAAAAAAGTCATCCTAGGGCTGTTTTTGTCTATAAAAAGCTGGGGATCGTTTTCAATCATGCAATTGGGAAGCAAGTGGAATGAATTGATGAGGAAAAATACCAATTTATCTTTGAGATGCTAAATGAATTTATGAGGGCCAAATTGGATTGAAACAAGTGAGAATAAGAGTCCAATTGAGAGAGAAACTTAGCAAATTCGTAGCTCCCTCCTTTGCCTATGGTTTTAGACCATTTCAAGTGTCCAAGGACGAGCATTGTTGGATAAATGAGGGCCAAGGAACCAACTATGGCTGAGGATGGTCAAGGAGACAAAGGATTAGAAAATTTGGCCAAGGAGACCCCACCAAAGCCAAAGCTTGTCCCCCTCTCCTTCCTCTCTCTTCTCACCAGTCGGCCAGCCTCCTTATTGTGCCTTGTGAGCATTGAGTACCCCAAAAGATCAAACAGCCACCGTCTGAGCCTCCCGTCGCCGCCGCACGCCCTAGCCACCACATCGGATTGCTGCTCGCTGCCCACCAGAGTCACGCGCGCAAGCGCACGCGAGTTGCACCCTCCTCCGCCACCCCATCTATTCCATCCAGCCTTACTCACCACCCTCCAAAGCCCTGGACCACCACCAAAGCTCCTACTGCCACCGTGAGCTGCCATCTCCCTCGTCCAAGACTGCTGCTGTCCCTGCCGGTCTTACCCCACCGAACCAACCTTGTTTCCTTTCTTTTGCAGCTCAAAACAGAGGCTGAGGAAATGGGTATTCCAGCAGCTTTTAGGCCCGTTTTGGCCCGCTTTTAGGCCCGTTTTGGCCCGCTTTTCGGCCCCGGTTGCTTGGCCCGCCTTGGGAAGAGTCGAGCCCCATCACGTTCCTAACGTTTTGAACCATCCAGCTTGCCGAACAAGTAATTTTAACTCACTAATCTTTGCTTAGTTGGTTAATTGCGTTTAGGGGTTGATTAGATTAATTAAGCATAGTTTAGGTGGATAGATTAGATTAGATTAGTTAATTTAATTATCTGCCGATGCATGTTAGGTGATTAGATAGTGCTATTAGCGAATAGACATGTGCTATTATTTATTTAACGAACCTTAGAGTTTTTTCGGGTTCGTTTCGGCATCCAATTAGGCATTACGGGCCTAAATTGGATTTATTGGCATTTATTTAATATTTTCCGTAATTATTAAATTAATTATTTATTTTCCGAAAATTAGGCTGGAATAGGCGACGACCAGAATTTTATGTTGGTTATTGTGGTGCAATCTATTTATTTATTTGAGCTATAATTTGTGCCGAATTGATTTAATTGTAATTTTAGGATTTTATTTTTAAATTAATCAATTTTGGTAATTGATTGGAAAATAACCAAGTGTTGGTTTATAACGGCAAAAATATTTTGGTGGACTATATAAAATGGTGGGAATTGTGGAAGTGAAGTTATGGTATTTTGACTGAGGCCGATCATGTACCCACACACGGCTATTCTATCGGGTATGATAAAAATGATGAATGGATTATATGGTTGGAGTGGTATACTATATCGGCCTATTTTGAAATGTCAACTTTGGGCATGCAGTATTAGCCTACGAGCGATATGTTAGCTTTGAGTGAGTAGTATACCTTATTATCAGCTTTGTGCAAGCATATATAGTATACTATGATGGTTTAAGGGCCCTAATCTATTAACTCTGGGCGGGTATATATACAGTATACTATATTATCAGCTTTGGGCGAGCTATACTATCTATTTTCAGTTTTGGGTGAGTAGTCTTGAATTAATAGGACTTTATAGATAGTATTGAATGTACCGACTAGGGAAAGGTTGTGATGACATGTAATCGACTAAGTCGATTGATTGATAATTCGATCTGATTGGGTGAATTGATGTGGTTCTTGTATATTTGATATATACTGACTTGTAGAAAGGAACTGAGGCCAAAGTAAGTCCTCTGACCCGTGTTGTGCTTAGGCAGCCCTTAGGGCGTATTAACTTCCTAATCGGGTCTTAAAGGGTAGAACTTACTGAGACGTAGTCTCACCTCGTTATGGGACAACATTTCAGATCCCTAAATGGTAGCACCTCCACCTCCTCTCATGCATTTTGGTATACCTAAAGAAATTACTGAGATAGGTTATCATATTCTGGTACACCCCCACCCCGAGAGACTCAAGTATGTGCTAATAAAGTCCACCGTCTAGGTTGATATGGGTGAACCCAAAAAGGTGCCCCATAAGTACGAGTCATGGTATTGTCACTACCACGACGGGAGAAGGGAGGGTCCTGTACCGGAGTCTGATATATCTCTGTACGTTTTGGAGGTAGCGTTCGGGAATGGTACAGCAGATCCCAATGATGGGTTAGTGGTGGATGCTAAGAATCCCAAGCTCAAAGGTGATTTTGACTCCCCGGTGTACTCAGCAGATGGCTCTAATGGGGATGAGGATGTGGAACAAGAGGAGTTTAGCGATGATGAGTAGCTGTGGTTGTTAGACCCCCGCCCCCTGTTTAAGAACCTGCTGTGGTGTATATGTTTTTATATACCTAGACCAACTTGTATAATATATGACATGGTTTGCTATATATATATATATATATAAGCGTGGTTGGTGTGGTTTGAAAATTTATGGCCCTACTTTCATATCCCATTATTTTATAGTTTGGGGATTTATTTATATACTTCCGCATGCGTATTTAAAATCGAATGGGTCGGCGATACGTCCTAAGACGTCGCTATTATATTGACCCAGTAGGGATGGGCACGGGTCCAAGGGATCAGGACGTGACAAATTTCTAGCTATTTTCTTTCAATTTCACACCAAATCAAGTCAATTTGAAAGCCATATACCCCAAGGGAGCAACCCCTACGAATTTGCACCATTTCTTCACAAACTAATTCAAATGGGTAGCCAAAATTGCCAATTAAGGTGCCCATCCGAATTTCTTTCATTTTTTCCAATTTGCCAGAATTGATTTTTCTACCAAATTCCCGGCTCAACGGGAATTTCTTCAAAAGATAAGATGAGGTCCTAAAATAATATCGTGACACGCTTGAATGTTCGATTCCCAAAATCGAGTTCGATTTTGTGGTTAAAATCAACGAGATGCGATTTTAGCAGAATCCCACCTATTGGGTAGCTTTTAGGGATTTTATCGCGATTGTATCCTTTAACGGCTTCACCCAATAGATTAGTTAATTCGTGAGTGATTAGCTCGGAGAAAAAGAACCATAGGCGCGTCGATGAAAAGCCAATTTCATTTTATCAAGATAGGTCGAAAATTCAGGATGTCACAACTATACATCTTAATAAAGATCAGATGTATCATGAGAGGATAAAGCACATTGATGTAAGGTATTACTTTATTTGAGATATTCTTACTGATGGCTATATTGAGGTCTTAAAGATTGGTATAGACAACAATCTAGCCGATATGTTAATGAAGCCTTTGCCTATTGCCAAATTCAAGCATTGCTTGGATTTTTTTTTTTTTTTTTGAGAAGAAGCATTGCTTGGATTTGATTAATGTTCGTTGTAATTGAGTTTTACTCTAATGGTAGGAGAATATTGTTTGTTACTTAGGTAGAATTCAAGCCAAGGTGGAGATTTGTTGAGTATGTCTCGAATTTTTCAATGAGCTTGGGCCAATGTTAGGGCTTGGGGACAACATGAACATTGTTTTTCTCAAGTTATTAGGTTAAGCAAATTGAGACACAAAGAGTTTTAGGTTTTTTCAGAGTCGCCTTTTGTAATCCTTGAAATTCTATAGTGGATTTTGCTTCTTCTTCCCTCGTGGTTTTTTCCTGCAATGGTTTCCATGTAAATCCGGTATTCTTTTATTCTTCTAGGTTCCAATTTCGTTTTAGTTTCTGGATATGCCATACCAGTTTCTAACAACTTATCCTTACCCTTCAACGCATTGAACAAACCTTGAGTCATTAATAGCACACATATCTTAATGCTCTTCAATCCAAAGTTATTATTTTTGTTAAACTTCCCAATTTCTGCTTTTGCTCTAGACACAATTGTAGCAACAAAATTTCAAGACAGTGATTAGACAAGCTATATGCCCAATCGGCCACAAAAAATCCTTACTCTAATTCTGATATCAAATATTATCGAATAACGTGAAAGTTAATGAATTGCAATTTAAATCTAGTATAGGATAACAAAATTACCAGAGAAATAATGAGGAATGATGAAAAACATGAGCAATTTACGTGCTTCAACCAAGTGTCAGTATCTACTCTTTAGAGAGTCCGCTGTAACTAATCCACTGTTAGTCAAAGAATTATAGAATTACAATTGCTTAGTCAAGTATTTCCCAACCTTAGTTACACCCAAACCCATATTGTTTAGTCTCACATAATTGTTCGATAAAATAAATTACAGAGAATTACCTCACGGCTTCCCAATACTCACGATTTCAGTAAAGTAAGTGATCTCAACTGGATGTGCTGCATAAACTACATAATGAAATCTACCTCAGTTAGCCGATTCGATGCCTAGGTTGTTGACAGAGCTTCCCTCCCACAAACGTCTCCAGATTTTGAAGCGATCGCTCATATTCTGTGGGAGATCTGGCGCCAACGCAATAATGCTGTTTTTCGTCAGATCCCGCTGGATCCTCTCCTAGTTGTCACTGATGCCCTTACCCAAAGCACCGTCTTCAAGGTTCTCCAGCCCTCGCCACAGAAGATTCAAAACAAACAGGTCAGTTTAGAACAGGGATGGAAACCACCTGCGGAGGGTTTTATCAAGTGTAATATTGATGGGGCTTTTCGCCCAGAATCGGAGAAAGGATCAATCGCTTGCATTTACAGAGACAGTAAAGGTATTTTGATGGACGTGCTTACCAGATCTGTACTTGCCCAGTCGGCATTCCAAGCCGAGATCTATGCCCTTATATCTGCTCTTCAACGGCTGATCCAGCAGCGACTCCATCTTCGGCACTTTGTGATCGAATCTGATTGCTTGCAGTTGGTGGAGATCGTTCGGACGAAACAGCAGCCGCCATGGAAGGAACGTCATCTCTTCGCGATCCTCAGCGATCTTCTCCAGCAATGCCCTAATCTTTCGCTTCGTCACGTTCGGCGACAGGCAAACCTAGCAGCTGACTGGGCTGCTAAAGCCCACAGGGATCAAGGCCCACCAACCAACTGGCTCCTTTTCCCTCCTTCTATTTTCCTTAATATTCTCTCTTCGGATGCTTCGGCACTAGCTTGTATTAATCTCTAATATAATATAAGTTATCTTTCGACCAAAAAAAAAAAATCTACGAAGAAGAAGCTGCAAATATTCAAATTGCTCGTGGACTTTTTTTTTTTTTTTTTTTTTTTTTTTGGTGCCGTTACTGAACCACTTCTTGAATTATTTACAGACTCTGGCCACCAACACAAGGCAGAAGATCAAGAACCCACGAATTGAAAATATATTCAAACAAAACAGGAAATCATTTTCCTCTCAAAGGCGGACTCCAATAATTAGTAGGAAACATGGATTTCCATGGCACACGTTATGACGTGCATAAAGATCCAATTTCTGGACTTCCCTTTAATAAATTAGGCTTCCTTAGAATTCATCTTAAATGGACTTCATTCGAGAATTCAAACTCGACATATATCCTAAAATTACTCAAAGCTCGGCCTGCCTATTAAGCCTGTTAAACAGGTGGGCCGGGAAGATTAGTATATTTCATCAGTTCAGTAATTGAATTTCTTGTTGAATGCAAAGAAAAAGGTAATGTAGCAATAACATTCATCCATGGACACACAGGAGGTACATATCACAACATATTTTGTATTATCGAAAGCCATTAGTTATGAAACACGAACATGATGTTTCTTCAACCTGTCGTCTCCCTCTAAGAATGCATTTAGCAACTTTCCTATTAAAAATTGCTGAGTTTATTTGACCACAAGCAGTGTTATCTTCTCATTCATATTTCATATGTCATGCCAACCCTTAAAAGCCTATTTCTTGGGATCGCCATGATTTTCTCCCCTTGCCTGAAATTTTTCCTGAGAAAACTGTAGGCATAGTTGACAATGAACTTCTTGAACAAGGATGACTTCGGCTCCGCGACCACCTCAGCTTCCCCTAGGAGGTACACCGCACCCTTCTCCATTGCTTTCTGCACAAATTGACTCTCCTCTTCGGCCGATTGGATCGAACTGAACACAGTTCGATTGGAAGAATTTGTCGACTTGACTATTTTTACTGATCGGATAGAATTGGAAGAGAGATTTGACAGGCTTGGCTGCGGCAGCAACTCCTCCATTTGGACGGTCGATCCCTTGGCCTGTCCAACGTCTGCTAGCAATGTCGAATGCGGTACACTGTCGTTGGCTGTTTCATCCTTTCGGTTGTGATCATTGTTCTCAGCCTCGAGAAGGAAGTACTCATGCCGAATGAATTCCTTCAAGTTGTCCACCAATTGGTGCTCGAACTCATGCGGCTCCTCCATCTTGTCCCTGTATCCATACCGCACAACGCATCGGAACATCCTGAAGCCCCTCGGCTCGACCTGCCTGAACAAGAACCGCTCCTCAAGCGCGACCTTGCTGATCGGGAGGTTCTTGATTGAGACGAGGACTAGAACTGAGTGGATAGACGAAATATTTTCCACAAAATGCGATAAAATTGGAGGAATGCCCTGAACAAGCTCAGAGTAGAGGAGGGCGACCCCGGGGACACGGTTGATGCTTGGGTTTGTAGCGAGATCTCTGATGAACTCAGCTGAGACCTTGTTGTTGAGCTCATACATGTACCGTTCCTTGTGGACGTAATGCCAGATGATCATGACGGTCATGAGAATGGCCGAAAACACGAGCGGCAGGAAACCACCCTGTATGAACTTGTAGAAGACCGACGAGAGATAGAGCACTTCGATCGAACTGAAGACGGTGAAGAAGAGCACGATCCACCATATGCTTGTCTTCCATATCACGAGCATGATGAGAGTGAGCATGCTAGTCGTGATCACCATGACGGTCACCACAGCAATTCCTGCAACCAAACATTCGTGAGACAAATTAAATTATGAAAGCCACAAAACTAGGTCCAGTTAGACTATTTCGATGGCACCGGTTCAAATTAATGTAAAGTCGTTAGAACTTAGAAGTTCCAAATGGAAAGGAAAGCAAATCAATTCGTCGTGGAAGCCTCGCACTTTGGACTTACCATAGGCGTGGCCGATGTTGGTTGTTGTCTGGAAGCCGGCAGTGACCAAGACGCAGGCGAGCATGAGCATGTAGTTCACCTCCGGTATGTAAACCTGGCCTTCGTACTTGGCCGATGTGTGAACCACCTTGACCCTTGGGAAGCAGCCCAAACTCAGCGACTGCGAGATGATGGAGAACGCCCCGGAGATCATTGCTTGGCTCGCGATGATTGACGCAGCGACCGCCACCACGAATGTCGGCCAGTACAACGGTCCTGCTCATTGATCAACAGGATTCACAAGACGATACGAAACATAGGCTCATTTGTACTGCAGGCATGAGGCCTTACAGTCTTTTGCCATCTCATCCTAAGACATCTTCTGCGATTTTACCTACGGGAGCTTAATTCGGGTCAATTTTCTAAGTCCCGATCATGGAAACCATACTAATAATTTTTCTTCGCTAGATTATATAAATTATGAAATTAGAATCAGGCGTTGTATATTCTAATTTTACGTACCTGGGACTGAGTCATAGAATGTATCGGCAACATGGTCAGGGTGCTTCATGAGATAAGCTGCTTGTCCACAATATGCGGCCAAAATTGCAGGACATACCAGGCAAGAGAAGCTGATCTGCATCAATTGTATACCCAATAATCAAACTCGACCCTGGGAACACTTGTTACTAGCCATGCATTTAGGGCGCGGGACATAAATACATCGCTTGAGGATCTTTTAAAAAAAGAAAGGATTAATACTAATCGTTTAATCTTCACCAAAAATAAAAAAAAAAAATACTAATCGTTTAAAAAAGAAGAAGGATTAATACTGAGAAAAACTCTAAACTAGTACACTTATAATAAATTTATCCAAAATTAATTTTTAAACTCCAAACTGTTACGCCTAAGAAAAATTTACCCATAAGTAATATTTTGACCGACAAAAACCCCAAGCTGGTATATTTGTGATAAATGGATGGTAAATTGGTACACTCATCAATTACAATATGTTATCCAACTCAGCAATTTGTTGGCAAAATTTAACAAAAACTAATAAATGGCAAGTTTGTCATAAGTGTACCGGTTTGAGATTTTTTGTGGTTAACAAATTAGTTTGGGATAAATTTATCATAATTGTATCAGTTTGAGGCTTTCTGTAATATTAACCCAAAAAGAAAATGTTGAGTTTGAAACTTTCAATTGTATGGTTCATCGAAAAGAGAGAACTAAATTCCGTGCTCGGTGAGCAAGATTTTGTTATTAGCATCCTTTCCTCGATGGACGAAGTCACGGAGACGAGAAGGGGAAAAAAAAAAAAAAAAAACAATAAACAAAGCACAATCAATCAATTATTCCTAAAGAAGTCAACGAGAGCCTGCCTCTGTTAAAAGTTTAGGAAAAGGAAATTGTATCTCCTTACTTGGATTGCTGGAACATTGAAATGACCCAGATCGGCAAACATGGCCTCAGTGCCTGATTCAATTGAACCATCCATATCAATGAGCTTAAACTTGTTACCAATTTGTTTACCTGGGAAAACACACACGAGCATATGACACGCAGACCTGTAACGCAGAGGAGGACCCCGCCGAGCGAGACCCAGGCTTCCTTGCCGTTGCGGTTGAAGTAGTCGACGATGTACTTAGGGTTGAAGGCACGCAACACGCCGATGTCGTACTTGAACAGGTTGAAGAGCCCGATCCCACCAATGAACATGAACCAGACCAAGATGATGGGCGCGAATGTGAACCCGACCTTGTCCGTCCCAAACCTCTGGACGCTGAAGATAGTTATCAGGATCATCACCGATATCCCCACCACCGCGCCTGCATGTCCATACATCATATACGTTTATTGAAGGGAGTTACTTATGGTTTTTAGAAGCACATTTGTATCGCCAATTTACCAACGATGAAGCACCGTATTTTTACCTGTGCCCAGTGACTTGATCCCGCTCACTGCTGAAAGAACTGCAGGAACCCAAAAGAGAGGGTAAAAAAGGACCAGAGATTTAATCTTAGCTTCCATGGTGCAAAATATATTTCCGTCTATATTATTTTGTAATGAAGTATAAGAAATTATCAGTTTTCACTGAGTGGAAGTCTCAATCATAATATTGGCAAAGTTGTCTCGTATTACGCACCATCAGGAGTCATTGATTTTCCTTTTTCGAATGATTTCCAGATATATCAAGTCGAATTTCATTCAACTATGAAGACATGAAAACAAAAACCTGCCACACATCTGTTATCCGGTACATGAATTGTGCATGGGTAACGAGAAAGAATTCTTCGAAAGGGGTTTGATGATAAATAGCGAGAAAGGACACGGATTTAAACCTGAAATAGATGGAGTCAGAATACCGTCACCAATGACCATTGAAGTGCCCATGATAGTGACGAGAAAGAGCATGATTTTGGCGATCCTGCTGTTCTCCAGCATCTCCTTGATCTTCTGAGACCGTCGCAGCTGGTTCGATGGAGGGTCGAGCTTGTAGTTCGAAACTTCTCGGTCCTCCGGCTGTTGATTGGGGATCAAGCTCACTTTCGCGTACCTACATATTAGAGAGTACAATGCAAAAGTCCCTCCTGCATACACACAAGGCACACCAATCAGAATTGCGAATCATTGGTAGCCACGAAAAAGAAGAAACTGCTAAAAGAATATATTATTGGCATGTGAACCTACAATAATTGATCATGTACACATCCTGATAATATTTAAGTATGTGAAGCAAAACAGAGATAAAATAGCATACCATCGCCATTGTCATTGGCCAAGAGGACAATGAAGACATACTTGAGCATGGGAATTAGGGCAATCGTGTAGATAATTAGCGACAAAACCCCGAGAATGTCTTGAGTGTTCTTAATTTTGTCTGTAAATGTGCTCTCGTACACGTAGAGTGGAGATGTCCCTATGTCACCGTACACAACTCCTATGCTTTGAAATGCCAAACTCAACGTCCTTTGCCAATTCACCTGTAAGTCATTTATTTATCACTTCAACCGCAAAAACAAATATACCTGCTTATTCAAGGAGAAAAAAAGTTTCCACTATCTATTGATATTTGTGATCGACATGATGCAATAATTGTTCAAAGGTCCGTCATAGTAAAATGGAGGCACTCATACTTCAAGGACTATGGAGAAACTCAAAGCACTTTTTTATTGAAATCCACTAATATCAAACAATTAGCTGACGAAAAATATAGCTCCATGCACCACCTTGGAAGAGTGCGCGTGGGACTTGGAGACTCGACCAGCCTCCAGGTTGAGAGAGTCAACGCGGCGCAGCCTCGCCCACGAGACCTTTCGCTCCTTCATGTTTAGCATGGTCTTGTTCTCCCCCTCCCTCGCTTCCATCGTGATCTCTGGCTCTTCTTCTTCCTCCAGCGCCACTACCTTCCTCTCCGCCATTTTTTTCTCCTCGCCGGCCTTTTTTTCGCTCTGTTCCTTTCTCTCAACGTGAAGGGATGGTTCCGCACTTTATAGAGCTTCGAGAGTCCTGACGCTTTAACCGCACATTCGGCTGGACAAATCGTGCGAACCGTTTGATGGGAAAAAAAAAGGTGATCATTGAGGTTTTTTTTTTTTTTTTTTTTTGGTAAGATGATCATTGAGGTTTGTTTATCTCGAAAAATTTGACTTTTTTTTTTTTAATCGGTGAGACGTGTTTGTTTCGCTTATAGGATCAGGATAATAGGTGAAACGTGTTTGTCTCGAAAAAAAAAAATGTTTTCCCCCTTTTCTTTGTCATTGTTTTAATAATTAAATGACATTGACATATAGAGAGAGAGAGAGAGAGAGAGAGAGAGAGAGAGAGAGAGAGAGAGAGAGAGAATGTATCGTGTTCTTGTTCATTTGTGGTTTCATAAGAGATAAAATTATATGATTTCTTCTAATAGCATAAATTATGCGTAATTAAAAAGCTTTCCCTACTTTGAGTAAATTACCTGTGTAGTCGCTTACTCCAAACATTTCAAACTATCACACTACAACAAAGTATACCATTGATCTTCACGGTATCGTTCTTTCGCTTTAAGTATTTAGTGCACATTCCATTCAACCTTTTGTCAATGCTACAAAACCATTCAGTTGTCAATTGGATACCTAACTTATATTTCTATTTTCCACACAGTTGTTTACTTCTCCCAAGGTGAATATGTAGGCCAATCTTGTATGACTTCATGAAAGGGACATCTGAGAAAAATATCTCGAGAATTCCCCGCAATGCCCCGCATGTACTTCCTATATTACTCCAATAGCCTACTCTTTCTAATGTACTTGTCACACAAGGGTTCTAGCCCCACAAAAAGAATTGAGGTTGACCTTCGCATAAAAGAAATAATGTCAGATGACAACAATATAATTTTCGTAAAGTTATGTGGCCAAATTTTATTGCATACTTTAACCAATTGGTTTGAATGCGACTAATTTTGTATTTGAATCGCCCCACCTCTATATAGAATACTCTTTGAAATCGCTCATCTTTTCATTATGGAGAGTTCTCTAATGTTAATCGATATGACTATTTACATGGATAAGTGAGGAATGAGGATTAGTTGGGCTGAATATATAAGGTGTGTCACAATATTGTCTTGTAATCTAATTCCCTAAAATAATCATTATTTCTTTGATAAGGCTCGAGATTATTCAAAGAGAAAAATTACTTTTGTCAAGCAATTCTTTTTTATTGGAAATTGCATAAAACCCCTCCCGAACTTTCAGGCTAGTGTGCGTTTTGTTCCGAACAATAACATCTACCCTAAACTTTCACTTTGTTTTAGGTGATGAAATTTGCGTGCAATATTCTTGCAAATTTTAAATTTCTGCGAGATGAAAAGAAAAGAGAGAATTTAGAACTCGGAGTATCTTCCTGCCATTTCCTTCACCTGGGGTCTCCCAAGGCCTATTATGAGCTAGGTAGCACGGACACGTTCAAAAGGCCTCCGTGTCGTGTCGGACACCCCGACACGTGTCCGACACGCTCCGACACGGTCGGACACGCTCGGACACGCGGTCAACACGTGTCGGAGTTTCCGACACGTGGTCAACTCTTTCCGACACGCGCGTCGGAGCGTGTCCGGAGGTTTGTGGGCGGATCTGCAGGTGCGAAGGGAAGAAAGTGATGGAGGGTGAAGGCAAGGGTGAGGGAGCTGAGGCGACGCCGCGAGCAACGACGAGGGAGGGCTCCAACCGCCGACTGCAACACTGAGAAGCCTTCTCGATCGTCTTGGTTGGCTGCGACCGCCGACTGCAACGTCGTCTTGGTTGGCTACGACCGCCCACTGCAACGTCGAGATGTAAAACAGAAAGGCCGCGATGGAGGGCTGGATGCGAGGCTACGACGGCAAAGGGGGGAACGGAGGCGAGGCATCGGTGAGAGGTGTGGAGACCGAGCGAGGGAGAGGAGAAAGAAGGCGATCGCCGAATGCTAGGGTTTTCAATTTTGGAAGAAGAGCAAGGAGAGAGAGGATGTGTCGACGGCTTCTTGGGGAGAAAAAGAAAGTCTCGTGCAGTGCAGTGTAACTTTGGGAAGAGGCGTGTGCAGGCGGTGAGTGGGTGGGTGGGTGGGTGGGGAAATAAATGGATGGGACCATTTAACCCTAAAAAGAAATATTAAATATTAAATAACTTTATTTTTTTTGACAAAATCTGTAAAAGTTCTCTTTTTCTTTTACGGATCGAGAGCCTTTGCGTACGTTGAATAATTTCATTAATACATGTTATTAGTATAGATTTATTATAGGTTTTTTATTATTTATTTATTTATGAATTTGAATAAATTAATTTAAATATATAATTAATCATGTATATATAAAAATATTTATTTAATATTTAACGTGTCGGAACGTGTCGAAATTCTCTACTTTTTGAGAAATGACGTGTCACGTGTCGTGTCGTGTCGTGTCGCGTGTCCGTGTCGCCGTATCCGTGCTACCTAGATTATGAGTATGTTCCTCCTAAATTGATCTTATATAATTCGCCGACGAACTCAGATAATCCAAATCGCACAATATTCTCTACATTTTTTAAAATATAATAAATACATGGAGTTTGTCTGATGTATTTTAAAAAGGGGAAAAGTGCCAAAAAAGTTCTAAACCTTTTGGCTTTGTGCCGATTTAGTCCTAAACCTTTTTTTTTGTGCCAATTTAGTCCTAAACCTTTTACGTTGTGCCAATTCAGTCCTTTCCGACCAATTTTAACAGGATTTTGCTGACTGGACGCCGACTGGCTGATGTGGCGTGCTCGGCGCCGACGTGCACAACTTTTAATAGTATTTTAATATTTTTAAATTTTTTTAAATATTTTCTCTTTTTATTTTTATTCTTTTCTTTTTTCTTTTTCTTTTTCTGCTCATCTTCTTCCTCAAGCCGGTCGCCGGAGCTCGGCGACCGGCAAGAGGCGATGGCCGGCGAGGTCGAGGTCGGCCTCGCCGGCCACCTCGCCCGTGGCCGCGAGGGCGGGCGAGGCCGCCCTCGAGGCCTGGGCGGCGAGGGCGAGCCCCGCCAGCTCCTCCTCGCGCCGGATCTGGCGAGGTCGAGCCTCGCCGGCCGTGGGCGAGGCTCGACCCTCGCCAGATCCGGCGAGGGCGAGCCTCGCCCGCCCGTGGGAGGCCACCCTCGAGACTGGGCGGCGAGGCTCGCCCCGCCGGATCCGGCGAGGGTCAACCCTTGCCCACGGCCGGCGAGGGCGAGCCCCACCAGCTCCTCCTCGCACCGGATCGGCGAGGGTCGAGCCTCGCCCGCGGCCGGCGAGGGCGAGCCCCACCAGCTCCTCCTCGCGCTGGATCTGGCAAGGTCGAGCCTCGCTAGTCGTGGGCGAGGCTCAACCCTCGCCAGATCCGGCGAGGGCGAGCCTCGCCAGCCCGGCGTGAGGCCGCCCTCGGGCCCGGCGAGGTGGTCGGCGAGGTCTCGACCTCGCCGGCCGTCGCCCGGCCGGTCGCCGAGCTCCGGCGACCGGCTAGAGGTAGAAGATGAGCAGAAAAAAAGAAAAAAGAAAATGAAAAAGAAAAGAAAAAATAAAAAGAAAAAAATTTAAAAATATTAAAATACTATTAAAAGTTGTACACGTCAGCACCGAGCACGCCACATCAGCCGACCGGCGTCCAATCAGCAAAATCCGGTTAAAATTGGCCGGAAATGACTGAATTGGCACAACGTAAAAAGGTTTATGACTAAATCGGCACCAAAAAAAGGTTTAGGACTAAATCGGCACAAAACCAAAAGGTTTATGACTTTTTTGGCACTTTTCCCTTTTAAAAAGGTAAGGGGAAATTCTAAGGGTCGTCAAAGAATTATAGAAAATGATTAAGAGCACGGCCTTTGTCCAAATCTCCGGATGCACGCTCAAAACTGAATAAATCCATCCCTAATTGAGAACTTCGCCAAAACCCACAAATGGGAAGAGGTGTTGCGCAGTGTCTGCGGATAACAATTAACCAAGCAAAGTAGATTAATTATTATAAACGTTTGACAGCGAACTTCATTCTTAAATTTGCATTATTGCGATATAGTCGTAGCACTCATTGTCGGTTTTAAATTACGGTTATCCAGGTGCCCAGCGAGAGTGATCCAATCATGCGTCCAAAGTCAACCTCCGTACGCTATGGGACAGGTGAGTTGAGATTCTAAATTCACGGAACATGGATGGATATTGGATCGTCATACGCCATGCCTAGTTGACTTTTAGGCAAGTGGCCTGTCGGGAAACGTACTGCCTTGTCCATTTGTACTTAAATTAAATTACCTATATTGAACTATACAATCATTCAATAGAAAAAAGAAACCTAAATAGTTCTACGAATTCTCACTTTAATTGAATGTGTGTTTATTTTGCGAAAAGTGAATAATTTAAAATTTGATTCTAGTATCATTTAAGGTAATTAGTTAATGAAGAATTTTATCATTATCGACAATAATATATGACTTAATAATTTCAGGAATAATTCATCATTTTTATAAGCATTCCAAATGATCATTTTTTAGGAAATTTTTATGAAATCATTTAATTTCCGTAAAACAAACAAACCCTAAGTGATAATTAAAGTTACATTAGCATCCCAAATAAAGTTGGTGTGAATTAAAACAATACTCCATAACAATGAAGGATAAAAAAAGCCCATCTTATTTTAAGTACTAAACAGTTTAAATTGTAAAGTCAAAGGTGGATTGCACCATAGCACATCCTTGACAGTCGCATATAACTAGTAAGCTACCCGTGCTTGCACGAGTTCTAGTTTCTTGGTCGATAACAGTGCTTCATACTTTCATTAAGAACAACGAACCTTACAGGAAGAAGGTAAGTTAGAGTCATAACATAATATAGACAAAAGGGGGGTGGGAGGTTCGCGTTGCCAATTAGAAGGAAGAGATTTGTGTCGTAGTGCCTTTGCAATCCAATCAGCGGCGAGATTAGCCTCTCTCGGACAGAAGGAGACGGTAGCTGTTTGCAGTTGGGCCAAGATAATCTTGCATTCCCGTACTTGGTCTTGGACGGCCCATGAAGCATCTTCGCGGCCCGTAACTGAATTAACAAGCGTGCGGCTATCACTTTCGCGAGAACACCTTGCTGTTCAGTTCGTGTACTTTCCCCACGTGAGGAGTTGTCTTCTCTTTCAGCATCTTCAAACCGTGAAGCAAGGCTAGGGTTTCCGCTGCGGGGGTGAAGTCGCATAGATCTCTTTGGCGAACCCATCGGTGATGATACCGGTGGAATCGCGCAGAATTCCAGCAATCGAGCTGGTCGTTTTGGAATCTATCCATGAACTGTCAACATTCAGCTTCAGATCTGGAGGTTTCGGTGCTGTCCAAAGGTTGCGGGTGAGGGTTTCTTTTCCGTCCACGCCGTTCGATTCTTCGGGTTCCACCGCGATACGTGTTCTGTTGTGCCGTGGCTGTATCTATTAGGGCCTCGAGTGGGATTTTCTTTTTCCGGAACACGAAATTGTTCCTGTTTTCCGGACCGCCAAAAGACCTCAACAACCAGTTCGCGATCCGGGTTATGCGTCTCGCGCAAGGTAATCCGCCACCCATTTATCCATTCTGGTAGCCGAAAGTGTGCTATGACTTAGATTTAGTCGTGGATCGACCATAGCTTTTGAACTTTCTTGCGGTGGAAGAAGATATGCTCGACTGTCTCTCGGGAATTTGGAGCAAAGGGGGCATAACGGGTCGGTTAAAACCTTTCTCTGGTAGAGCTTTTCTCTTGTTGGTAGTGCATCTTGGCATAGGCTCCATAGAAATATTTTCAGTTTGGGAGGGATTGACAGATTGCACGAGTTCTAGTTTACTCATTCTTTTTCCTAATATGAGAATATATATATATATATATATATATATATATATATATATATATATATATTTACTCTAATTAGCATATAGTTATATTTAGCATACAAACTTACTATCTCTTGCAAAAATTAGTGATCCAACACAATTGTAAATAGAACCAAAAAAAAAAATTGAACATAGGATTTATCTGATTTGTCCGATCTGAGCTGCTCCATGGGAAGAGCAGTACAAGATTCCATCATAGATCAAGCATTCCAATAGATAATAGGACCACACTTGAACATTCTATGTGTTTCTCAGCCCATAATTACACCCTATAATTTACATAGTATTGACTCATAATTTCTCCCATGATAATTTCTCAATCTTACAAAATAATACTTAAATCTTGTCACAATGTCTATTGACTTGAACATTTACAATTTCTTCGGGATGTAATTCATGAGCGCACTGCTAAATTAATTGTTTTGGCTAAAAAGCTCCCCATTCACTAAGGGTCAAAAACCAAAAAGCCATGTCTGTGCATACATACATACATACATATACATACATACATACATACATATACATACATATATATATATATTGAAAAAAAGAAAAGCTCTTTTAGCTTACTTAAATTAGGAAACCTACTCAAACTATGAATCCAAGTCCAACATGGAAAGCATTTCAACAATTTCTTGCGTATCCCGACGTCAAATCAGAAATCATATTTTGATATAAAATTTTTACTTGGATCAATTTTCCTTCACGGGCTTAAACTTAATACATATTCTCAACAATTTCCAGTTTGGCTCAACATTTGAGTCAAGTCACAATCATTTCGCTAGAACTTGATCATTGGTACTCTCCCACAACACCTCATAAGCTTAATCACCATACCACACTGCGCTTGAACTTCCTAATTAAGGACCTTTACCCGCAACTTAAACCCTCCACAAGGATTTGCAGACACTGTCACTTCTATAAGATATAGCAAAACAATTGTGTCGAGGCTAAATATGTGACCTAGAGGAAGAATCTATATGCATTGATAGAATATTAAAAATTATGTGGAAATCAATAGCCAATCTTTGAAATTACGAGAAGTGAATTTTAGAGATATCTGTCACACCCCGATCCTCGAGTGCGCACACATCCCTCACTAATCGATAAATATTTGCGACTTCTCAAGACGAGTCACTGACCCTTTCATTTTATTACATATGCGGAAGCGAATAATAAATCCCCTAACAATAATCATCTCGGGATAGAAAAACTGGACAACAGATTTTTAAGCAAACATGCTTTTAAATACACACCAAGTCAAATACAAAAGTCTACAGCCACAAGACTTCAAATGATTGACTCTTAAAAGCGAATTGTCCTACGACATACTAGTCGGACACATACGCCGATCCTTTGGGCTCCACCTCCACAGACTCCGGGGCTTCCAATCCTTCGCCAACACCACCTAAGGACCTGAAATGGTTATTCAATAACCAATGAGATAATATCTCAGCAAATCCACACTCTAAACCCTGATTAGGAGGATAATACACCTAAGACGTCTTAATCACACAATCATTAATCATAGAGCTTACCTTAGTCTCAGTTCCTTCCTGCAGGTCAGAACACTTCATGTCACAACCATGTGCATTTAGCAAATTCACAAACCAATTTGGAATGTCCAAACCAATCATTACTCACATGAGCAAAAATCACAATTTCATCACTACTCACACGAGCAAGAGCTACCGATACACATCAAAGCCAAAATCATAATTAAATCACTGCTCACACGATTAGTTTTATTTGACACATGCCGGGGTTAAATAATAACTACTGACACACGCTAGGGACGAATAATAATTACTAACACATGCCAAGAAAGATAATAATTACCGACACATGCCGAGAACTACTAATAACTATTGACACGCATCGGGGTTAAATAATAACTACCGACACACGCCGGGAAAGACTAATAACTATTAACGCCCACCAACACACGCTGGGGACAGGTTCTCTTAACTATTAACGTCCACCAACACACGCTGGGGACGGATTCTTTTAACTATTAACGTACGCCAACACACGCTGGGGACAGATTCTTTTAACTTTCACATCATCATCAAGCATAATCTCTTGGCATATCACAATCCAACCAACATAGAGCAATCCCTCTCATGACCTCACACATAAGCTCTCAACATGCCACTAGTCCACCACCTTACTAAATACATCTTATTTAGCAAGCACAACATCAAGATCAACCACAAAACATTAATCGGTCCTAATTGACGGAAACCGAGCCACTTGCGCGTCTCCAAGTTTAATTCTAGAAATCTACTCGAACGAATTCAGAAAAATCTCAAATTTCAATATGTTATATAAGACACACAAAAGAACATTTCTCATGAAGGCACATTAACCCATATCATTCTAGATTTGGTCCAGTAAATCGTTCAATCTAGTACAAAAATTGTGTCCGTTTTCCATCCGTTTTCTAAAATCAGCTTGGTTCGAGGTCTTAGTCATGTCCGTTTGATTTAAAATTTGAGTATGTTAAACTAGAGAATATGAAAAATAACTTTTGTGAAGAAATCATTTTGAAATTTGAACCCTAGAAGTTGATAAAAACCCCTAGAATCCTAACAGGTCACTAGATTCAACAAAAACTGAGACTCTGTTTGAAAATGACAAAGTCGATATCTCCCTTTTTTAAATCCCTAAAAATCTTCAAAAAAAAATATATGTTGTAGCTTAGGATGTCTAGAATTTTTCTCAAGAAGACATCAACCTCAAATTCATAACCCATTTTGGTCAACAAAAATGGCAAATGGTGAGGGTCTAGAGATCTGAACAGCAGGAATTCTATTGGATTCGACTATTCCATCATCAATGGTGCTAATCTCACTAATTAAGTTACACTAATCCATTCTAAGGATAATTTAACCATCCTAGCTTATCACTAATCCATACTTAAGCTAACATAAATAATCCTTAAGCATAATTAACCTTCTAAGTAAGGTTTAATTAGTAAACTCACTTGTTTAACGCGTCAATCGGACCAGAACGTCGGGAATGTCGCAGGGGTCGCTTTTCTCCAAAGCAGGCCTAGGATTCGAGGCCCACAAACACCTCAAAACGGCCTTGGAAGTGGCTGTGAAACCCACTTTTCTGTTTGCTGGAAAGGGCTGCAAAACATAAGGAAAACAAGGTTGAAATGGCGGCAAGGCTCGGGGATGGGCAGGCGGTGGTTCGGTGAGTTGAATGGCAGTCCCGGCGAGCTTCCTTAGCCTCTCTCAATGGCTAGACAGTCCTTAAACACACGAATAGTAGCTGGAACAGTGGTGGCTGGACGGTGGTTCGTGCAGCCTGGCACGGGCGGAGGCGGAGCTGCAATTCCTGGCGACGGCGGCGGCGGCGATGGCTTCCAAGCATGCGACGAGCTGTTGGTCTCCTTCAGCTGATGTCTTGAACTCAAACAACACAACAATAGAGGGGAAAGGGGTGGTGGGCGGCAGCTGGGCAAAGGGAGAAGAGAGAAGCCAAAACGGGCGCTACCATGCACATTTTCCACATTTTTGTCCCCCTTGAGCTTGCCCTCCAAGCCAAGGTTCCATGGCTGTCATTAAGCCACCAAAACACCCTCCACAACTTCTTGAAATGCTCCAAAAAGACTAGGCCTAGGGGGGATACGAATTTGAACAATCTTGGCTTCAATTGGGCTCAATTCTTGCTCAATTAAATCTCAATTGGCTTTAATAAATTCAATTGACACCTCAATACTTCAATTCATATTTTTCCTTACCCATATATCCATCATGCTTCCCAAATTTGCGATAAAAAACAATCCCGGCCTATTTCTGAATAAAAACGGTCATGCGATGACTTTTTTCCAAAAAGTCTCAGGTTTCAGAAAAATCTTCTGAGACTGAGTTGACGTTCCTAGAATTTATTGTGACATGACAGGATCTTCAATTTCTGAAATCGGACTCGAATTTCCAGTCAATTTCCATTCAGCGCGTTTTTAGCTTGACCTAAACTACTGAGTAGTTTTTAAAGATTTTTAATGCAAATTTACCTGTGGTCAATTTTCTTCAAACCACTACGAACCCACTCAACACATTGGTGACTCTCGATTGTCATGAAAATCTTGAGAATTCAAATACGGACACAAGGTACTAAAACGACAGAGAAATCAAACTAGTGTCGGTTGATGAGAATTTTCGAATTTAGTGGAGTCACCCACGATCAACCACACATCTCTGTCAAACCGACCTATCTCTGATCTCAATTCAATTTTTAATTCTACCGTAATGGCTTCTAAAGATAAACACGGTCGAGAAGTCGATTCTTAGTTGAATTCTCAAGTCTATCGCATTAAAATTCCTTACTGGCTTTCCCAGATAGTCTAGTTATCTCGAGAGTGATTAGCTCTGAGAACAGCCTATAGTTAATGAAATGCCCGATTTATTTAATAGAAAACAGAAGTGAAAATCTAGTATGTCACAACTTTTCCCCTCTTATAAAAATTTCATCCTCGAAATTTAAACCTTTATCAATCCATAAACAAAAAGGTAGAGGTATCGTCGTCTCATCAAGTCTCACTTTCCTCGATTGCCTCTTTAGTCCTGTGGTGTTGTCAAACGACTTTGACCAAGGGGACCATCTTGGTACATAGAATATGTTCTAAACCACAATCTGAACCGGGCGTTCCACATATGACACTCTGTCATCCACGTTTAATTATTCAAAATTTAGCACGTGGGTCGGGTCAAGCTCATACGTCCTCAACCTCAACACATGAAAGACATCATGCACTTGCGCCTACCTCAGCGGCAATGCAAGACGATATGTTAGGATCCCGATTCTTTTCAGAATCTCAAAGGGACCTATGTACCTCGGTTTCAGTTTTTCCTCCTTGCTGAAGCGCAAGGTATCCCTCATTGGTGACACCTTTAGAAAGATGTAATCACCAATTTGGAACTCTAAAGGCCTCCGATGCTCAACGATACAACATTTTTGGCAGCTCTGAGCGGTCTTTAATTTGTTTTTGAACACAGCAACTGCAATCATTAACTGCTGAATTGACTTTGGGCCTGTGATCTTTCCTTCTCTGACCTCATCTCAACAACTAAAGTTTTGTACACCCTGCTCTGTCCTATTTCAAAAGGATCCATCTGACTGTTCTATTGGAATTGGGAATCCTTGGGTCTAGATCTAATATAAATTCGTCACTAGGACTCTATGCAGATGAACTAACTGACACATATACGCTTTTATATACCTATTCAAATTGAGAGCTTTTCGTACTGCACTGAAGTAAGTCGGCTGCATCCATCTGTTGACCACTATCTCAATTAGAATCATTACCCCTCTGGTTCCTTGACAAGCTCATCACAAGGTCCATTGTGACATGTTCTCTTTTCCACTCGGGAATTTCAAGAGGTTACAAAAGTCCTTTCGGCTTACAAAGCTGTGCCTTTATTCCAATCTGAGCATTCAGCTTAATTCTGAGGGCAGCTATAAGATTTGGAAGGTAGCCCATCTCAAATTTGAAAATCGAATCTCGAACTTTTCTTTTGTCTTCAAAAGTTGAGTCAACGGTGACGCTAATATTGAAAATCCTCCTACGAACCTTCTGTAGTATTCGGCTAAATCCTAAAAGCTTATGATTTCTAACATTGACGTCGATCTCGGCCAACTAATAACTGCTTCGATCTTGGACGAGTCCACAGAGATTTCTTCGCCTGAAACCTCGTGACCTAGGAAAGCAATACGAGTCTACCAAAACTAGCACTTGCTAAACTTGGTGTACAACCCATAATTTCGCAAAGTCTGAAGTACTATTCTCAACTGTTTCTCGTGCTCCTCAATTGTCGTATCCACGACAGTCGCCAAGTAACCTTGACAATCCCAGTCTAACAAACAAATTGCTTCAAGTGATGAGATTAAAGGGATCGAGGGTCCTCCTCGATTTCCAATCAATTTGAAATTTTCATCTGTCAACAAGTCAAACTGCATCACATTGCGACAACGATTCATTACAACAAAAGCTCCTCGAGCCAAACCTTTTTATATATTGTATCAAAGTTATACATAGACGGAATATTCAAGTACAACTATAGCCAGTGATTCTACTTTCTATAACTTCATTACAACAACTGAGGTTCTACAAACTTAACCAAAATTTTGCTGTCCACTCTGATAAAATTGTTTTGGGGACATTGCCCTTCCTACTCAGTGCCTAACTCGATTCATCTCTGAGTTGGTGGCTTGTTAAATCCACCATGCAGTGCATTCTATGGCGCAATTCCTCGGTTCTGACCCATTGGTGGTAGTGGCGGCAACTGTTGCAGTCCCATCAGTCTTTGGGGACAATTTCTAGTTATGTGACCTTGCTGGCTACATTCGTAACACGTACCCATCTCAAAATGGAATGGGGTCGGTTCGTGTCGTTTCCCACAGAAGTGACACACGCCATTCTGTCTTGGTGTTGACTCTCTGATCCCACCCTTCCTATTGGGCAGAATTTGGAATCTTTCTCCGGTCATGACCCTCTTCCCATGTTGGACCCCTCCTCTGTGAGAGCTAAACCTCGATCCAAATGAGGCAACTTGCTCATTCAATCCTCTTTCTATCATCTAAGCTCAACGGTAAACTTCTCGATAATCTTTCAAATCCAACGGTAGAAGAGATTGTTTTAGTTCAGAACGAAGACCGTTTCTGAACCTTCGGGCTTTTTCTTCTGGGTCCTCAATAACCTCGGAGCATACTATGAAAGCTTTGTGAACTTGACCCCATACTAGTCAACTGTCATACTCCTTAGCGGAGACGTTGGAACTCCTCCATCTTCTGTTCCCGAGCAGTACCTGAGAAGTATTGATCATTAAAAGCTTTGAGGAAAGTATCCCACACCTGGACCATACCTTTCGGGAATATAGTATCCTTGGCAGCTCTCCACTAAATGTTCGCATTACTTTGAAGTTGGTACACAGCCAGTACCACATTTTCCTCTTTGTTACACATCAGGAGTGTGAACGCTTTCTCGAGATCCTGAATCCAAAGTGATGCGACTTCAAGGTCTCCTTCACCCTTGAACCTCGGCGGGTTCAGCTTCAAGAATTGTTCAACTAGCTTGTGGATCGGCCTCCTAGCGGCCACGTTCCCCAATGGAACTTCAATGGGGCCGACGACAGGTGTAGTAGCAGGTGCGGCAACGGGGGCGGCCTTAGCGGCAACGGCAACGACAGCAGTAGCGGCGGCTGCAACAGCGGCAGCTTGATTCTAGGCCTACTACCCAATCAAGTCCCTCATAGCTTCCAATGACTGCATGATCCCGTCTATTTTAGGATCACCAGGGGTTCTACCCCAGCACCAATCGGGGGTGGTGCTACTCCACTGGCGCTAGTCTATGCTGGTGCCCTACCTCGGCCTCCTCGGGTACCGACCCTCGTCAACGTTCTACCCCAATTTGCAGGCCTAACAGATCTCTTACTAGGAGTCCTTTGCTCCTAATCGCTTATCTTGTGGGCTTTTTACAAAGACCTGCCTTCCAATTTCACACTGAATTAGAAGTCGAGCGATAACAACAAACAATTCTACCAATCAGCTATCACAAACATGCATTAATATGAAATAAAGGTAAATCCTACTAATTATCCCAAGGACCCATTGCACCTTATCACTTCAATCTCTAACGACCATGCTTTGATACCACTTGAATAGGGACGTCACGCCCCAATCCTCGAGCACGCATATATTCCTCACTGGTCAATAAATATTTGTGACTTCCTAGGACGAGTCACCGACTCTTTCATTTTATTACACATGCGGAAACGAATAATAAATCCCCTGACAATAATCACCTCGTGAAAGAAAAGCAGGACAATAGATTTTTAATCAAACATGTTTTAAATACACACCGAGTCAAATACAAAAGTCTACAGCCACAAGACTTCAAATGATTGACTTTTAAAAGTGAATTGTCCTACGACATACTAGTCGGACACATACGCTGATCCTTTAGGCTCCACCTCCACAGACTCTGGAGCTTCTAGTCCTTCGCCAACACCACCTATGGACCTGAAATGGTTATTCAATAACCAGTGAGATAATGTCTCAACAAGTCCACACTCTAAACCTTGATTAAGAGGGTAATACACCTAAGACGTCTTAATCACACAATCATACAATCATAGAGGCTTACCTTGGCCTTAGTTCCTTCCTGCAGGTCAGCACAGTTCATATCATAACCATGTGCATTTAGCAAATTTACACACCGATTTAGAACGTTCAAACCAATCATTACTCATACGAGCAAAAATCACAATTCCATCACTACTCACACAAGCAAGAGCTATCAATACACATCAAAGCCAAAATCATAATTAAATCACTACTCACATGAGTAGTTTTATCCGATACATGCCGGGGTTAAATAATAAGTATTGACACACACCAAGCAAGAATAATAATTACTGAAACACACCAGGAAAGATAATAATTACCGACACACGTCGGGAACGACTAATAACTATCGACACACGTCGCGAAAGACTAATAACTATTAACACCCACCAACATACGCTGGGGATGAGTTCTCTTAACTATTAATGTCCACAAATGCACACTGAGGACAGATTCTTTTAACTATTAACATCCACCAACACATGCTGGGGACGGATTTTCTTAACTTTCACATCATAATCAAGCACAATCTCTAGGCATATCACAATCTAACCAACTAAATCTCTCTCATGACCTCACACATAAGCTCAAAACATGCCACTAGTCCACCGCCTTACTAAATACACCTTATTTAGCAAGCACAACCTCAAGATCAACAACAAAACATTAACTGGTCCTAATTGGCAGAAACTGGGCCACTTGCACGTGTCCAAGTTTAATTCTAGAAATCTACACGAACAAACTCAGAAAATTCTCAAATTTGAATATGTTATAGAGGACACACAAACGAACATTTCTCATGAAGACACCTTAACCGAGATCCTTCTAGATTCAACCCAGTAAATCGTTCAATTTAGTACAAAAATTGTGTCCGTTTTCTAGAAAATCTGTTTTCTAAAATTAGTTTGGTTCGAGGTCCAAGCCATGTTTGTTTGATCTGAAATTTGAGTATGTTAAACTAGAGAACGTGAAAAATAACTTTTGTGAAGAAATCATTTTGAAATTCGAACCCTAGGAGTTGATAAAAACCCATAGAATCCTAATAGGTCACTAAATTAAGCAAAAACTGAGACTTTGTTTGAAATTGATGGAGTCGATATCTCCCTCTTCTCCGTCTTTTAAATCTCTAAAAATCTTGAGAAAAATATATGTTGTAGCTTAGGATGTCTAGAACATTTATCAAGAAGATATCAATCTCAAATATGTAATCCATTTCGGTCCACAAAAATGGCAAATGGCGAGGGTCCAAAGATCCGAATTGCAGGAATTCTATTGGATTCGACTAATCCATCATCAACGGTGTTAATCTCACTAATTAAGTTACACTAATCTATTCTAAGACTAATATAACCATCCTAGCTTATCATTAATCCATACATAAGCTAACCTAAATAACCCTTAAGCATAATTAACCTACTAAGTAAGGTTTAGTGAGCAAACTCACTTGTTTAATGTGTCGTTTGGACCAAAGCATTGGGAACGTCGCGGGGTTGCTTTTCTCCAAAGTGGGCCTAGGATTCGAGGCCCACAAACACCTCAAAACAACCTTGGAAGTGGCTGTGAAACCCACTTTTCTGTTTGCTGGAAAGGGCTACAAAATAGAAGGAAAACAAGGTTGAAATGGCTGCAAGGCTCGGGGATGGGCAGGCGGTGGATCGGCAAGTTGAACGGCGAACCCGGCGAGCTTCCTCAGCCTCTGTCGGTGGCTGGACAGTCCCTTAAACACATGAACAGGAGCTGGAACAGTGGTGGCTGGACAGTGGTTCGTGCAGCCTAGCGCAGGTGGAGGTGGAGCGGCGATTCCCGGCGACGACGGCGATAGAGATGGCTTCCAGGCGTGCGACGGGCTGTTGGTCTCCTTTAGCTGATGTCTTGAACTCAAACAACACAACAATGGAGGGGAAATGGGTGGTGGACGGCAGTTGGGCAAAAGGAAGGAGAGAGAAGCCAAAATGGGGGCCTACCATGCACATTTTCCACATTTTTGTCTCCCTCGAGCTTGCCCTCCAAGCCAAGGTTCCATGGCTGTCATTGAGCCACCAAAACACCTCCACAACTTCTTCAAATGGTCCAAAAAGACTAGGCCTAGGGGGGATACGAATTTGAACAATCTTGGCTTCAATTGGGCTCAATTCTTGCTCAATTAAATCTCAATTGGCTTTAATAAATTCAATTGACACCTCAATACTTCAATTCATATTTTTCCTCACCCATATATCCATCATGCTTCCCAAATTTGTGATAAAAAACAATCCCGGCCTTTTTATGAATAAAAATGGTCATGCGACGAATTTTTCCCAAAAAGTCTTAGGTTTCAAAAAAATCTTCTGAGACTGAGTCAATGTTCCTAGAATTTATTGTGATATGACAGGATCTTCAATTTCTGAAATCGGACTCAAATTTGCGGTTAATTTCCATTCAGTGCGTTTTTATCGTGACCTAGACTACCGGGTAATTTTTAGAGATTGTTAATGCAAATGACCTGTGGTCGATTTTTTTCAAACCACTACAAACCCACTTGACATATTGGTGACTCTCGATTGTCGTGAAAATCTCGAGGATTCAAATACGGACACAGGGTACCAAAACGACAGAGAAATCAAACTAGTGTTGGTCGACGAGAATTTTCCAATTTAATGGAGTCACCCACGATTAGCCACACATCTTCTTTGAACCAACCTATCTCTAATCTCAATTCGATTTTTAACTATGCCGTAATGGCTTCTAAAGATAAGCATGGTCGAGAAGTTGATTCTTGGTCGAATTCTCAAGTTTATAACATTAAAATTCCTTACTGGCTTTCACAGATAGTCTAGTTATCTCGAGAGTGATCAGCTCTAAGAACAGCCCTATAGGCGCGTCACAATATCTGCTTATGCTAATGTGCCATTGATTAAATAAGAACTGAGGCAAGAAGAGCACACAACAATATAAAGTGGTTTGCTTATTCACTAAGCCTACGTTTACTCTCAAGACTAACAATTACGTGTTAAGTTGGATTGTACTTGTAATCACTAAGATAAGTTACAACTAACAAATATTGATCCTATTAGATGATAAATCACGTTATCGGGACTCGGATACTACTATCAAGCTTGTACGCTTAATCTTCTCATGATTATAATGTAGCAAGATTACTACATTGGTGATCTCAAGAGAATGAAACACTATTTGCTCAAAATGCAGTGTTGAAAACTTACAACTTACTCTAGATTTTTGTCTAAACCATTTGGCTTCAATGATCTTCTCTTATATAGACATCTTCAGTCATTTTGTTAGGGATTATCCTAAGAAGCAAGAAGCCATTGGGATTCTTCACTAATTGTTGTTCAGAAGCTAGACTGTCTATAGTCATTTTCTATGAACATTAACAAGCTTCTTTAAAATATGTCCTGCGCTATTGCTGGTCACTTTGAAAATTCTGACAAAAAAAGCTATTTACCTTTTCTGACGATTTCAAATTCTCCTGCTATGTTATTCTAGCTACCAATAGCTATATTTAAGTCTCCACAAACATCCTCAAATGATCATTATCCAGCATCATCAACCTCAACTATATAGAAATCGTCAAAAGCCAATTATCGTAGCTAGTTGGTGATATTTACGGCCCAACATCTTGTGATCTCCTTCCAATGAAAATACATCACATATATCACGTAGTCTCGAATAATCAGCACGAACATATGCAATTATTATATTAAATATTATTCCAATGATATTTTTCGGACCATTAAAATTTCTAAGGATATTTTTCCAACAATTTCCCCATTTTTTTATGATGAGAAAACTATCTCGTAAATCTGATAAAAACATTTGTATTGAATTTGCAAGCAAAGTAAATGTTTGCAGAAGTGATAATTATCAGTCTAGCGTAACTAAGTTGATTATAGGATCTTCAAATGATTTTCAATGAACTCAGATGAATTCTAGAAGAGTTTGAGTGACATTATCAATAAGCTTCACACTCCTTGATTAGCAATATTCTTATGATAAATAAATAAAAAAAAGATGACGAATAAAATATGCATGAAATTCATCAAAAGACAAGTTTGGGGAGACAACATGTTAACAATTTGAATACACTATTAATATGTGCAGTTACTTATTGCTTTCCCTATCTTAGTGACATCTTTTCAGATTATCACAAGACATCACCATATATACAGATTATCAACGCATTTGATCATTCTCCATATTTTAGTTAATCATAGCAATTATCACATCTCAGCCATTTTCTCCCCCTTTTGTCATTAACAAAAATAACATAAGTAGTATGCAAAAGATGGTTCTATTAAGTTTGAATAGAAGCATACATCAGAAAATAGCAACTGTTCAAGAAACAAAGGCGAGCAAGCATGAAACATAGTAAAATCTAAGGTTGGTGCGAGCAATTGCGTTGCTGGGAAGGGATAGTAGGCGGAGATTATTCTAGGTCGGTTAAAGAGGGTTGTAACAGTTCAAGCTTAAAATGGTTCGCTCTGCTTTCACAAGATATTTCTAATGGAAGCGATTAAAGTCATTTATTCCTGAACATCCACTTGGACTTGCACAAGAGCAGGAGAGATAGGTAGACCCACAGGAGATGGTGTCTTTCAAGATAGGGTGGATGAGCAGTTTACTACATCTGCACAAGCACTGGTGCCTTGGCCGATAGAAATCACCTCATTCCTAGGGTCAATCCATCCTTCCGTAGACATTCTTAACATCATCTTTTTCAACGTTTCCTTCCCAATTTCAATATTGACCAAGCTCTGGTCAGCAACGTTAGCAAAATCAATACCATTGGACCGCATGATTCGAGTGATGAGCACGCCATAAGGAAGCTTGCCAACTTTCTATTGGAGAAACATCCCTAAAAATTTTGATGATCACCAAACTTTTTATAGAATAATATTTACTATAATAGGATAATGTTTAGTCTTGCAATTCCTATGAAATAATTTTTCAATCTTACAAAAAGATATAAAATGAAACCATAAGACCTATTGACTTAACACATTTTTACATTATAGCCAAAAGCTTTCTGCCACTTTGGGATACATATCTATATCCAATATAGGAAATCTCTTTTATCCTACTCAACCTAGGATCCAACTCCCAAGATGGAAAGTATTGCACATAATTTCTTAGGGTGCGTTTGGGAGTGGCTTTTCCAAGCCACTTTGGGCATCCAAAACCCTTTGGGCTTAAAAAATGGTGTTTGGGAAATTTTTTTGCAAAGATGATTGAGGGAAAGTAGGCCTTTGGAAGGCTAAAAGTCCAAGGCATACATGAGGCTGCCTTGGGCATTTAGCCTTCTCGGCATGCTAAGAGGGAAATAAGACAAAAATTTTCTTCCAAAAATATCCTCATTGACATTTACTTTTTCTAGTTTTTCCCTCATGACTATTCACATTTTTCTCCATTAAGGTTGGCCGGCGAGGTTGCATGGGGCTGTGAGGGGCAGACAACAGGCTGGAAAGAGGTCGGCGTGAGGTCGATGTGGTCGTGGTGACCATTGCCGACCAATCATGAGAACTTGATGATCCCTCGTGAGTCATATCGTCGTGACCCAGATCTGGGTCATATGACCTTTGCGAAGAGGTCGCGCAACCTCCGATGACTTAGATCTGGGTTGCCTAAGTCATCACGAGCCAACAATTCAATGGTGGTGAAGAACTAAGACTTGAAGAGGTCGAGGGAGCGGAGGGCATCCCGTGGGTGGGAACGATAATGGTGAGGCAGGCGTTGGTGATGCAGGGGCCAAGGGAGAGGTCGAGGGCGGCGGCGTTGGGGTAGCACGCAAGGGCGGTGGGAAGGTGCTCAATGTTGAGGGGGTGGAGGGACTCTCAATGCTAGGACTTGACGGTGTGAAAAGAGCAGTAGATGAGGGAGAGGGACTTGCAATAAAGTAGGTCCCGGTCGGAGGAGTCGAGGATTAGGAACACAATCTCCTTGGAGAGGAGGTCGAAGAGCATGCTGCCCTCCGGCGCCAAGACCGTCGGGCTTTTGCTTCTTCATGGTCCTCGAGAAAAGAGATTGAGAGATGGTGGAGAAGAAGATGGAGGAGAAGATGGTGGTGGTTAAGATGAAGAGGAGGAGAAGATGTTGTTATGATGAGTTTGATAATGTGACCTCCATGGCATGCGACTGAGCGGCCCTTTCTAAGGTCACGTGACCTCAAGTGGCCTTCACTTAGGTTGCACGACCTTCACGGAGGATCGCCAACCTTAGGCAGCCCTTGCCAGTGATCTCCGGTGGTCGACTGAGGTCTTGCAACCTGAGACATCAGCTGCCAACAACAGATTCCGATCATCGGCGACCGCCTGCCCTTCATCGGCGAATTATTTTTTTTATTTTTTTTTTTGCATCACAATAGTCATTTGTAAATGTAAATTTCTCCAAACACTATTGTGCTCAAAAGTACTTCACAATAAACTTTTAGATTAAAATTATGCAAATGTCTTTACCTTAAAGTCCTTAGTATTTTTTCAAAGGCTTTCCCCAAAAGTCCAATCAAATGCACCCTTACTTGTTTAGGTGTCAAACCACAAGTGTTATTTGGATCGGGTTCCTTCATGGGCTCAAACTCAAAAAATATTATCTACAATATCAAAAGTCAAAGTATTTTGAGGACGAGTCTAATATACTATAAAGTGTTGATGAATTCAAAAGACGAAAATACTTCTATATTATTAAAATAATTAAGCTCATCAAGTTTTACCATGTATCTAGAGCTGTCTAAAAATGTAGAAATCGTGAATTAGACATATTTAGTTTTTTTTTTTTTTTTTTTTTTTGGTCGAAAGGAGGACTTAGATTATCATAAAAGAGAGTAATTACAAGCGGCACAACCTGCCGCTAAAGCATCATAACAAAGTAAGGTAATCAAAAAAGAGGGCGGTGAGATGGCCCAATCTTGAGAGAGGAGCCCATTTCAATGGGCCTTTGCGGCCCAATCTGCAACAGTGTTCGCTTGCCGTTTGCAATGCGTAACCCTAGTACTGGAATAACGAGAGAGGAGGCTGATGGCCTCTGCAGCGATCGCACGAGCTTCCCATGGCAATGGCATAGAGGCGTTGACAGATTCTACCAAAACGAGGCTGTCTGACTCGATGATCAGCCGATCTTGTTGTCTTCCGGCGTCTAGCAAATGGTAAAGTGTGGTGGTAAGAGCCATGAACTCCACTTGCAAAGCTATCGATGCTTCGAAATCTCTAGTGAGTCCGTCAACCAACCTCCCATTTTGATCCCTGCAAATACACGCCATAGTCCTTGTTTTGTTGTGAGACTGAAAAGCCCCATCTATATTCACCTTAAGGCAGCCCGGATCTTGAGGTCTCCACAGTTCACCAAGATTGATTTGCAGCTGTCCTGTTGCTGCTCTTATTCCTGTTCCCGGTAATCTGCAATGGGAGAAACGAGCAGCTTGGGAGGTAGCGAGAGCCACATCAACAACTTGCATCGCGTCTAGATGCTGGCAACGAAATATGAAACCATTACACGCTTTCTAGATTTGCCAAAGGACAGAGGCTACCATTTCTGGATCAAGTGAGGAGTGATTTCTCTTGAAACAATCTGCAATCCATGCATCAAGTTGCTAAATTCCTGCGGATCTATTTGAAAGTTGAGTTGCGGGTGCAACTATATAGACTTCGTCCATGGACATAGTAGAAAAATATGCTCTACTGTTTATGGTATTTGGTTTTGGCAAAGGGTACATACCGATTTTGCGCATATACATCGATGACATAGGTTAGCTTTAGTGGGAAGGGCGTTGTTACATAGCGACCACAAAAATACACGAACTTTGGGCTCTATCTTCAGCTTCCATAATTGTTTCCATAGAATTGCCGAGGTCTAGTAAGAGCATGTTGGTGTATGTTGATTCTTCGTGACCGCAGCATTTTTTATTGCATGGTAACCGCTTTTAATGGTGTAATCACCGTCAGTAGTTGCTGTCCAAATGAGTTTATCTCTGACATAAGTAGGTCGCACCTAAATTGTGAGAATTTCTTGGACAGTAGATTCATCGTATAAGTTATGAAGCAGTGGGATGTTCCAATAATGTGTCTGCATGTCAAGTAGTTCGGCAACCTTTGCTGGTTCGTTGTGGTTCGCGGGTCCTCCCAAAATTCCTCTAGGTAGCCAGTGGTCTTCCCGATTATGATATTCTACCCATCTCCTACCGACCATTGTAGATGTGGTGTAATTAAGTCCCTCCCTAAAATAAGACCTTGTCAACCCCAAGACGATCTATAACCTTTATCAGCATGTAGGAAATCCGTGGAATGAAAGTAAATACCCTTGAAAAGCAGGCTCCAGAGTGCTGTAGGATGCTGGATAAGACGCTAGGCTTATTTGCCTAGCATGGCCCTGTTAAAAGCCATGAGATCTCGAAAGCCTAGACCGCCCATATTCTTACTTGTCTTTAATACATCCCAACTTTTCTAATGAATCCTAGGTTTTCTACAATCATTCTGCCACCAAAAGCGGGCAATCTTCTTTTCAATGGATATACATATAGACGCTGGAAGGCGAAAGATGGACATGGCATATTGAGGGATCGCTTGAACAATAGATTTAATCAAGATTTCTTTTCCGCCCTTGGATATTAAATTCTCTTTCCACCCATCCAGTTTCGTGTTCACTCTCCCCATAATCCAAGCGAACATTTCTTTACGTGATCGCCCCCAATCTGAAGGAATCCCTAAGTATTTCCCAGTCTTTGGAACTCTCAGTTCATTAGCCAAATTTTCCTGTAAGCTAATAGGGCACGCCTTGCTAAAAAATATTTTGGATTTATTTCTATTTATAGCCTATCCTTGTAGCTAAATAGTATTGATACAAAACATTAGCCAAATTTTGGCATTTCGTAGCTGACCATCTAGGAAAAAGATAGCGTCATCAGCAAAGAATAAATGTGAAAGAACAGGACACCACCTATTGATTTGGATTCCTCTAATATTGCCCATAGCAATAGCTCTGTTTAGTAAGATTGATAAAACGTTGGCCTGTAGGATGAATAGATATGGGGAAAGAGGGTCTCCCTGTCTGAGTCCTTTGGTTGGATGGAAATATGGTAACTGCTCCCCGTTGAATCTAATACTAAGAGAGACAGTTTTGATGCATTGCATGATCCACCTTACCCAAGTTGTATGGAATCCTGATTGTAGTAGATAATCTTCTAGAAAATCCCATTCAACTCTGTCATAAGCCCTTTTCATGTCCACTTTGAGCAATGCTTGAAAATTTTTCTTTCTTTTCCTGGTCCGTAGTTGATGGAGTACCTCCTGGACAATGAGAATGTTGTCTTGGATCTGGCAGCCACTCACAAAGGTGCTTTGTTCCGATGAATTAAGTCAGGGAGCCAAGGTTTAAGCCTATTGGCAAGCACCTTTGAAATAATCTTGTATGCATAGTTACATAGACTTATAGGTCGGTATTGATCAAGACATATTTAGTTTGAATGTAGTGCAATAGGCAAAAATCTTTAGAAAATGCAGCAAATGCGCTCAATTGGTCCAGTATACGTGTATTGTCATAGTCATATATCGAAGTGTCAGGACAAATACAAAATGAACATTTTAATTTAATGATAAGTCTCTTCTATTTGGAGTCAAATAAGAACCCTAGACCTGCTTTTTCAGCATGTTAAAGCCAATGGACGGCAGGCTTGAATCATTTATTTGAGCCCACAATACACTTGATAATGCTAGGAAATTTCTCAAATGACATACTAAGGTAAAAGAAATTCTCCGTGTTTGCCTAGAGCCCTCAAATTGATCGTAATGAGTCCCAGAGTCCGCTGTTCAACACACTAAAGGTACTGGACAGCGAGCGTTTGGTGCTCATTTTTTGTTCAAATGGGCACGGTTGTCGTGGAAAAATCCCAAGGCAACCCTGAGGTTATGTGAACAGCACTAATGGGACTTGAAATCAAGCCAGTAATATGTAATAAACATCTAGAGTGGTTCAATGTAAGATAATGACAAAAGCTTTATTTTCGCATACAATTTAACTTTAACTTAAATAGGAGAAGATGCGAGCAATGCAAATAAAGTTAAGGGGTCTTGGCTAATGAAAATTGAAGATAGGTTTTCAAGGAAAAGCACAAGATCAACATACTGTAAAAATGAAATGCCATAACCAACTCGGTAAACCGATAGATTGAGATATTGAGTTTGCATCGCTTGCTAGGGCGAGGGGAACCATTGTACTCCAGCTTTCAACTCCCATTCTAAACCCGATATCATTGGCAAACTACATAAAAGTGTGCATAGCTTTCTACCTTGAGCAAGGATAACGAGGTAACTTTAGGGTGACGACAACAAGATGAGAGATGAAACAGCGTGAGGCCAGAGGAGGGTGGTGCTGGGAGGGTGAGAAGAAGAGAGAATGGTGAGGGAGAGTTTTTTTGAATGTGTAAGTATGAATAAAGTTGCGTTTGGTTTAGCATTCTCAAGGAGTTTTTGGTCTCTAAAGCCTCTTGAAGAAATGCTGGAACGTTTGACAATCATTTTGAATGAGCCTTCGGCCAAATGCTGGTCTTGAGAAAGCTGAAAGCTCAATGCTAGTAAGGATTAGCATTGGGCTTTCAGCATTTGACGAAATACCGAAACTAATTTTTACCTTCCAAAACTATCATCACAAATTTTTCAAATTTTCGATTTTTCCTTGGTTAAATTTTTTTACTAAAAAAAAAAAAAAAGAGACAACTCTTCGTTGGAATAACGAAGGGCTACGATCGCCAATGAGTCAAATTTGGTGCCAATGGCCGTCCGTTGAGGTCACCCAAGGTTGGGCAACCGTCAGTGAGGGTCATGCAGCCTAGTCGAGGGCCGTTGGAGGTCGCACAACCTCGAGTGACCCTCGATGAGACCCACTTGACCCAAGTGTCGCTTGACCAAAGTGATTGCCGCTTGGGTCTCACGGCCTCAAGCAACCCTTGCTTAGGTCTCGCGAGGGTCATGTGACCATCACCCAGATTGACCCTTGCTAAGAGTTGCTTGAGGTCTTTGATGGCCCTCATCGGAGGTCGCCCAATGGACGGCCATTGGTGCCAGATTTGGCTCACCAGCATTTGTAGCCCTTTGCCGGTCAACGAAGGATTTGATTCATTTTTCCAAAAAAAATAAATAATAAATTTATAATATATCCAAAACTCATTGCAAAAGTTTCTTTGCCAAACTTATGTTCAACTCAAAGTCCATTTGTAAAGAGATTTTACCAAACACAATTTGTGTTTTCCCAAATAATTTCGACTTTTAGCATTTATATTATACCCAAAACTTATTTGCAAACTTGGACAAAATGCACCCTAAAGAAGGAAAATGAAAATGAGAGAGAGAGAGAGAGAGAGATGTAGGGAAGAGGTCGGCTAAGTTGGAGAGAGAGAGAGACAAAAGTAAGCTGTGTGTGCTCAAGAGTGAGCTAAGTGAATAATGGAGAGTCCTCTTGGAAATGAGCATGAACCTTCAACCAAAAAAAAAAAAAAAAAAAAAGAGAGAGAGTAAAGCTAGAATTGCCAACCATGTAGGTGTGGAGAGGAAAAAGAGTAGGTTCTCCACTTGTACTCCCAGGTGACATAACTAATATTCCTTTTGTCCCCTAAAGCACACGAAGTACTAGATTTGGTGAGGGATGCTGGAGGGTTGTTGAGGTTTTGATGTAGGCTTGATGGGCTGAGCAGAGTTGGTTGCCAGGCCGAGCTTGATGGGCCCGAGCTCTCCTTGGTCTTCCAAGTTTATTCTAGTTAGGCCTAAATTGGGTTAGGGAACTTGATGGGCCAATTAATAAGGCTTAATGAGCTTGGATTGAGCTAACAAACCCAAATGGGATTTACCATATAAAATAAATTGGGCTGGCAACGTTGATTTCGGAGCCTCGATCTATAAAACATTTGATCACTCAGCCCAAGGTAAGGAAACTATGATGATGTCCCTAGTTTAAAAGTGCGAAAAAAAAAAGTCCAATGAGAAAAATGAATGCAGGATGATAAAACAACAACATTTTTCATTTAGGAGTTAGATTGCGTAGATTGCGTCATTATTGGTGAATTCTATCCTCAATCATTATGGAATGCACAAATGATTTATCCGAATGGAAACCTCGTCACTAATGATCTATTGTGCCTCTAGCTTTTACATGAAGAAGGAAATAGATAGAACATTGCATAAATTAATTGGTTTTTATCAAGGATTGAATTCCACCGTTATTGGCGAATTTGATCTCTAAGAAATTTTCTTTAATAAGTATGACAAACTTTGCAAGCATATTTGGATGTCAATAATATGGCCAGCTTTAGGAAATATTGCTCACCTCCATTCTCAACCTTTGTTATCTATGAGGTCTTCAGAGTACACCTACAGGTTATGGCCTCACTATTGAGGCCATAATTCATTGGCTCTAGTAGTTGTGTCTTGTGACAACTCTATTGAAGCATAATAGTCTCATCACAGATCATGTCTTTGTTGACTAGAAGACCAAGTGACTAGACTTGATGAATTTCTTCCTACAAACTTCCACTTTATGTGCATAATCAGAAATATGCACTTCTTCATCCTTGACTCAAGCTTAATATCGCTCATATGAGTATGTGCATGACATCCAAACTCTCATAATTTGAAGTATTAATAGGTTTTACCAACCATACTTCTTAAGAAGTCTTCCACTCAATAGTAGATGATGGAGATTGATTGACCATGTAACAAATCATGTTCACTACTTCAACAAAAAATTCCTTGCCCAGTTTTGCATATGAAAGCATACATCGAGCTTGTTCAAGTGGAATTCAATTATTCATTTTAGGGCATCATTTTGTTGTGGTGTCTCAAGCATTGTTTTGTGTTTGCATTCCCTTCTTTTTGGCAAGATTCAGTAATCTTGCTATTTGTTCTGATACTTGATCTACTTATCTAATTACTTCTTGATCAACTCGATTTGAACTTCTTGAATCAAGCATATTCCTCGAATTTGTACCGTAAAAAGTAAATTCGTACGTTCCTCGAATAATTGTCAATGTATGTCAGCATATAGCAAGCACTTTCTTTTGAAGGATGTGGATATGGGCCCTAGACGTCTCAATGATGTGTACTTAACCAATTTTTGGCTGAATGCAAGCTATATTGAATTTAATCTAGCATAATTTCCCATTAGATGCAATGCTCACACAAGTGTAACTTTCATGTCTTCCGACCATTCAACAATGCTCGCCCAATCAACATTGTCATGCCTCACAGTGTAAACAACCCCCATTGTCCATCCCAATCTGAATTGTCCCAATCCCCACAACCTTGCAAACTATGTAATTCCCAAGAGAACCATACCACTATTTGCAACATGGAAAGTGGTGAATTTGTTCATGCGAGGCACCACATGATGAGAACACACCTCATGTAATTGCTCGACATATCATAGAGAATTACCTCGCAGCTTTCAAATACTCACGCCTTCAGCAAAATAAGTGATCTCAATTGGATGTACTACACAAATCGCCGAGTGAAATACATGAAAAGGAAACTCGAAAAATTGAAATGGCTTGTGGACTTCTTTCTCTGTGCAGCTATAGAACCACTTTTTGAAATATATGTAATATAGGACATCGTATTCCTTCTCCAACTTGGACTCCAACATTGAAAAGGAAATCAGGAGTTCAAATGGCACAGATTAGGACGTTCACAAAATCTAATTTCCAGACTTTCTCTTAATCGATATGCTTCCCTATAATTCAACTCGGACAGGCCTCGCTCACTGAGTTCAAAATCAAGACATTTTCTAACAATTCTCAAGCTCGTCTGCCTACTAAGCGTGTTTAATCAACAGCCCGAAACATTAGTGGATATCATTGATTCACTAATTGAATTTTCTTGTATCATCCAGGGAAAAGGTAATTTACAACAACATGGCTAGAACATTTATTAATAGACGCACAAGAGGTACATTGTAAAATATGTTTTTTATTAAAGAAAGCCAATAGTGATTAAACGTGAACATAACATTTCCTTCACTTGTGCTCTCACTCCAAACATGCGTTTAGCGACTTTCCCAATAATAGTTGCTACATTATATATTACCATAAGCAGTGTTCTCTTTTCATTCATATCTCATATGTCATACCAACCCTTAGGAGCCTATTCCTTGGGATCGCCATAATTTTATCACCTTGCCTGAAATTTTTCCTGAGAAAACTGTAGGCGTAGTTGACAATGATCTTCTTGAACACGGATGAGTTCGGCTCGGCGACCACCTCGGCTTCCCTGAGGAGGTACACCGCACCCTTCTCCATTGCTTTCTGCACAAATTGCATCTCCTCTTCGGCCGCTTGGATCGGACTAAACACAGTTCGATTGGGAGAATTCGTTGACGTGACCACGTTAAATGATTGGATAGAACTGGAAGAGAGATTGGACGGGTCAGGCTGCGGCAGCGACTCCTCCATTTGGACGGTTGATCCCTTGGCCTGTCCAACTTCTGCAAGCAATGTCGAATGGGGTTCATTGATTTTGGCCATCTCATCCTTTCGGTTGTGATCATTGTTCCCGGCCTCGACCAAGAAGTACTCATGCCGGATGAATTCCTTCAAGTTTTCCACCAATTGGTGCTCAAACTCGTGCGGCTCCTCGATCTTGTCATTGTATCCATACCGCATAACACAGCGAAACATCCTGAAGCCCCTTGGTTCGACGTGCCTGAACAAGAACCGCTCCTCGAGCGCGACCTTGCTGATCGGGAGGTTCTTGATCGAGACAAGCACTAGAACCGAATGGATAGACGGAATATTTTCCACAAAATGTGATAATATTGGAGGAATGCCCTGCACGAGCTCAGAGTAGAGGAAGGCAACCCCGGGGACCCGGTTGATGCTTCGGTTCGCAGCAAGATCTCTGATGAACTCAGGTGAGACCTTGTTCTTGAGCTCGTACATGTACCGTTGCTTGTGGACGTAGTGCCACATGATCATGATGATCATGAGGAAGGCGGCGAACACAAGCGGCAGAAAACCGCCCTCTTTGAACTTGTAGTAGACCGACGAGAGATAGAGCAATTCGATCGAGCCGAAGATGGTGAAGAAGAGCACGATCCACCATATGCGCGTCTTCCATATCACGAGCATGATGAGAGTGACCAAGCAAGTCGTGATCATCATGACACTTGCCACAGCAATTCCTGCAACCAAACATTCATGAGACAAACTATATAATAGAAGCCACCAAAATAGGTCCAAATTAATATAACCTTATTAGAATTCTCGAATGGAAATGAGGGCTCCATTTGTTTTGCGGAATACAAGTTAACATTTCTTTTTTTTATAATAATTGCTTGAATCACTTACAAAATGAACGTACCAAAAATATTTTCACTATCGACGTAAATGTTTATACATAAATTGTTGTCGATAGTGAAATGCTTTTAATTGATTAATCATTTTAAGTGATATAAGTATTCAGTTTTCAAAAAATATTTTTCAAATCAATTTTTCCTTCAATGAAGCCATGTGTTTTGGGCTTACCGTAGGCATTGCTGATGTTGGTTGTGGACCGGAAGCACGCAGTGACCAAGACGCAAGCTACCATGAGCATGTAGTTCACCTCCGGTATGTAAACCTGGCCCTCGTACTTGGCCGACGTGTGAACCACCTTGACCCTTGGGAAACAGCCCAAGCTCAGAGACTGTGAGATGATGGCGAACGCCCCCGAGATCATTGCCTGGCTCGCGATGATCGCTGCGGCAACCGCGACCACGAACGTGGGCCAGTACAATGGTCCTGCCCATCGATCAACAGCAGTCACGAAACATCGTCAAAGGCAGGCTCCTTTACACTGCCGGCAGGAGGCCTTATAATCTTTTGCAGGCTCATGATAAGACATCGCGCGTGATTTACCTTCAGGAGCTTAATTCGGGTCAATTTTCTAATTCTTGATCATGGCAATCTTACTAATCATTTTTTTTTTTTTGGCTAGACCTTACCTTTCAAGAAATTTACATGAACTGTGGTATTTCAATTTTACATACCTGGGATTGAGTCATAGAAAGTGTTGTAAACATGGTGAGGGTGCTTCATGAGATAAGCCGCTTGTCCGCTATATGCGGTCACTAGTGTAGGAAATGTGAGGAAAGAGAAGCTGATCTGCATCAATTGTACACCCCAATAATCAACCTCAACAATGGGAACACATGTTACTAGCCGTATATTTAGTGCATAGGACTATATAAGAAAAGGTTCAGTGGACGCTTTCAATTGTGTGGTTCATAAAATAGAGAGATCTAAATTATGTGCATTTGGATTGGGACCACGAATTCGGAGAGCAAGATTCAGAAAGTTTGTGCTTTTGTTATTGGCATCATTTCCTCAATGGACGGGGTCCTAAAGCAAATAATAATAATCAAAACAAAATTGATTAACTATTCCTAAAGAAGTCAAAAGGAGCCTCTTTATGTTGAAAGTTAAGGCGAAGGAAATTGTATCTACTTACTTGGATTGCTTGAACATTGAAATGACCCAAATCAGCAAACATGGCCTCAGTGCCTGATTTAATTCAACCATCCATATCAATGAGCTTTAAATTTTAACCTACTTGTCTAGCCAAAAGAAAGGGGGAAAAAAACACGCGGACCTGTAATGCAGAGGAAGATGCCGCCGAGCGAGATCCAGGCTTGCTTGCCATTGCGTTTGAAGTAGTCACCGATGTACTTAGGGTTGAAGGCACGCAACACACCGATGTCATACTTGAACAGGTTGAAGAGCCCGATCCCGCTGAGGAGCATGAACCAAATTAAGACAATGGGCGCGAAGGAGAACCCGATGCGATCCGTCCCAAACCTCTGGACGTAGAAGAGGATTATCAGGATCGCCACCGATATCCCTACCGCAGCATCTGCATGTCCATACATAAGTATACGTCTATCGATAAATTAGTATATGCGTGACAAAAAGAAGAGAGTTGTATCTTGATTTTAGAAGCACATTTGTATTTTCTATTTGCTAATAATATTTACCTGTGTGCAGTGACTTGATCCCGCTCACCGCTGATAGGACTGCAGGAACCCAAAAGAAAGACAAAAGGACCAGAGAGGTTATCTTAGCTTTCAAGATGCACAAAAGATCTAGTTTATTTTGTGATAAAGGGTTGACGTTTCTTCCCAAAACCTTCGGCACGACTAATCGGAAGTGTACATGTGCAGTACCAAAGGAAAAACAATTAGACACTTTCTCCTTCAAAAGGAGGCAGCAGACTTTGTGGGCTTTTGTTCTAACACGAGGTTTGTGAAATTATCGGTTTTCTTGTTGAAGTCTCCATCGTAACATTGGCAAAAAGAAGCCCTTATCATGTTGTGCACTATTAGGAATCCTTGATATAATTTTTCAAATTATTTCCATATATAACGATTGAAATTTAATTCAACTGTGAGAACATGAAAACGGAAAATTGCCAAATATATGCTGTGTTGTGCATAAAATGACGAGAAAGAATTCTTTGAAAGGATTGTAATAGATAAAGAGCGAGATAGGATGGCGATCTAAACCTGAAATAGATGGAGTGAGAACACCATCGCCAATGACCATCGAAGTGGCCATAATGGTGACAAGAAAGAGCGTGATCTTGGCACTCTTGCTGTTCTCAAGCATACCCTTGATCTTCTCAGACCGTTGCAACTGGTTCGACGGAATGTCGAGCTTGTAGTTCGAAACTTCTCGGTCCTCTGGCTGCTGATTTGGGATTAAGCTCACCTTTGCGTATCGGCATATCAACGAGTACAATGCGAACGTCCCGCCTGCACGCAAGAATGAGGCACACTAGTTAGAATTGCAAAATTAGTCTTTGGTCACCAACAGAAAAAAAGAAGAAGGAAATAGCTGAAAATAACATTGGCATGTGAACCTACAGAAAATGGTCATATGCTGATAATCCTAGCATGTGAAGCATGATAGAGATATATGTGAGTACCGTCGCCATTGTCATTGGCTAAGACGAGGATGAAGATGTATTTGAGCATGGGGATGAGGACAATCGTGTAGATAATTAGCGACAGAACCCCAAGAATATCTTGAGTGTCCTTAATTCCCTCCGTGAATGTACTCGCATACACATAGAGTGGAGACGTCCCTATGTCACCGTATATCACCCCTAGGCTCTGAAATGCTAAACTCATCGTCCTTTGCCAAGTCACCTATAAATAATCTATATTAGCAATTTAATCGAAAAAAAACAAAAAGAGGGGAAAAAAGATTTTAACAAGTCCATCAATTGGAAAAACTAGAATCAATTTATCGTGCTTAGCTTATCATTATCATGTCACGCAGCCAATTGTTTCTGTAAAACTTATTTACCCCACCGCTTGTATTTCTTGAATAGGTAAAAATAATGGAAAGATTAATAAGGAAAATGATTCCATGACAAAAACATAAAAATGATCTATCTCACTGCAGTTTCAAATTCAGAAAATGGAATTAATTAGCTGATAAAAAAACATTTACAGATGCAAAATTTGCAAAGAGCACCTCGGAGGAGTGGGCGTGGGACATGGAGACTCGACCGGCCTCCAGGTGGAGAGAGTCGACGCGGCGCAGCCTCGCCCACGAGACCTTCCGCTCCTTCATGTTCAGCTTCTCCGCTCTCTCGCTTCCGTCGACAACTCCGGCCCTTCTTCTTCCCCCATCGCCACCGCCATCGATTCTCGCTGGAATCTGCTCAATTTCTTTCTCCCATGTGAAGTGATGACTCCGCTCTTTATTCTTTATAGGGCCTCGGGAGTCGAGACGTTTTAACTGAATATTCCGCTGGACCAATCATGCGGAGTGCTCGATTAGAAAATGAGGGTGATCATTGAGGTCTGTTTATTACGATAATTTGACATTGTATCAGCCAAACGGTTTGTTTCATTTGTAGGGATCAGTATAATAAGATGTGAGGTTGTGAAAAAGAATCGGGAATCACCTGGACCACCCAGAATTGGGTAGTTTCTAAGGGTTCAGTCTGGCTTCCGGTTTCAATAAATTGAAATTAGTGACGGACGGTCTGGTTCTCGATTCCAATGTAAAACTACCCATCCAGACTACCCAGATGCCCAGACCGAAACATACTTTTAGTCTCAGATACCCATCCAGGGTATGCTTGCTGTTCTCAAGCATACCCTTGATCTTCTCAGACCGTTGCAACTGGTTCGACGGAATGTCGAGCTTGTAGTTCGAAACTTCTCGGTCCTCTGGCTGCTGATTTGGGATTAAGCTCACCTTTGCGTATCGGCATATCAACGAGTACAATGCGAACGTCCCGCCTGCACGCAAGAATGAGGCACACTAGTTAGAATTGCAAAATTAGTCTTTGGTCACCAACAGAAAAAAAGAAGAAGGAAATAGCTGAAAATAACATTGGCATGTGAACCTACAGAAAATGGTCATATGCTGATAATCCTAGCATGTGAAGCATGATAGAGATATATGTGAGTACCGTCGCCATTGTCATTGGCTAAGACGAGGATGAAGATGTATTTGAGCATGGGGATGAGGACAATCGTGTAGATAATTAGCGACAGAACCCCAAGAATATCTTGAGTGTCCTTAATTCCCTCCGTGAATGTACTCGCATACACATAGAGTGGAGACGTCCCTATGTCACCGTATATCACCCCTAGGCTCTGAAATGCTAAACTCATCGTCCTTTGCCAAGTCACCTATAAATAATCTATATTAGCAATTTAATCGAAAAAACAAAAGAGGGGAAAAAAGATTTTAACAAGTCCATCAATTGGAAAAACTAGAATCAATTTATCGTGCTTAGCTTATCATTATCATGTCACGCAGCCAATTGTTTCTGTAAAACTTATTTACCCCACCGCTTGTATTTCTTGAATAGGTAAAAATAATGGAAAGATTAATAAGGAAAATGATTCCATGACAAAAACATAAAAATGATCTATCTCACTGCAGTTTCAAATTCAGAAAATGGAATTAATTAGCTGATAAAAAAACATTTACAGATGCAAAATTTGCAAAGAGCACCTCGGAGGAGTGGGCGTGGGACATGGAGACTCGACCGGCCTCCAGGTGGAGAGAGTCGACGCGGCGCAGCCTCGCCCACGAGACCTTCCGCTCCTTCATGTTCAGCTTCTCCGCCTCTCTCGCTTCCGTCGACAACTCCGGCCCTTCTTCTTCCCCCATCGCCACCGCCATCGATTCTCGCTGGAATCTGCTCAATTTCTTTCTCCCATGTGAAGTGATGACTCCGCTCTTTATTCTTTATAGGGCCTCGGGAGTCGAGACGTTTTAACTGAATATTCCGCTGGACCAATCATGCGGAGTGCTCGATTAGAAAATGAGGGTGATCATTGAGGTCTGTTTATTACGATAATTTGACATTGTATCAGCCAAACGGTTTGTTTCATTTGTAGGGATCAGTATAATAAGATGTGAGGTTGTGAAAAGAATCGGGAATCACCTGGACCACCCAGAATTGGGTAGTTTCTAAGGGTTCAGTCTGGCTTCCGGTTTCAATAAATTGAAATTAGTGACGGACGGTCTGGTTCTCGATTCCAATGTAAAACTACCCATCCAGACTACCCAGATGCCCAGACCGAAACATACTTTTACATTTATACATACATTACATACGTACGTACGTACAAAGAGAAGAGAGGACTTGTTGTTCGTAGGTACAGCGAAAAAATAAAAGGCTGTGTAAAAAGGAAAGCGGAGGGATTCGTAACGGGCACTGCTTCCCTTAAAATCACTATGTAGGGTAAACAAGCTGCGTCCAAAACTCAAAAAGCATGAGTCAAGCAGCCACTGCGTCTGTAACTACGAGCACAGCACTAGCAGCAACCAAGAAGCCAAACTTCAACATCTTGCTCTTATTTAAGGAGCGCATGGGATGACATTAACATCTATCAATGACTCGAAAAAGTCGAGCTCCGTGAGACGTCACCAATCTTTTTCACACTTCACAATCAAACCCCCCTCGTCGTCCCTTCAATGAACACAGTTCTTGTAAAGCCCTCGGCGAGCACCGTTGGGCATCAGAAAGTTTACTGAGTGTATTATTACCTTCTATTTGGTCTTGCTGCAGATCTCAAACTTTATATTACCAAACTAAACTAGTTCCATGGACCCACCTAGGAACCAGACTGGACCGGCGTCTAGTTCTAGGGTGGATTCATGAAACCAATAGGTAGTTCTCAATTCTCATTTTATAGAGTTAGTCCTTAGCGACGGTTCTTAGTTCTAGGGTGAGAGCCTTCTACCTTGAAACCAATCACCTCTAATAAGATATCTTTTCAGGGGGACTTAGGTCTCATTGGTCCATTTGGTAAGTCGCATGCTGTTGTCGCTTTCCGCAGAAGGTAGTTGAGATACGTTTCTGTAATGGTTTTCCATGAGCCGGTCCTCTGAACTTATTTATTTACCAATGTCATTTTTATTAACTCATTTTCTTAACTTAGTTTAAGGGCTTTTTCCAATAATGCAATGTATTCTTCTCTGTTTCCAATAATGCAGTGTATTCGCCTCTGTTTTTAGCATACATACATATGGCCAGTTGAGGAAAAGTGCAATTGGATTACAGCAAAGACTAGAGGTAATTAATTATGGTTGCCTGCGCTACACGCTAGGATCTTATTAGCTGGTCCTAGAAACAATGGTTAGTCCAGAATAAAATATGAGGTTTCTTTACTCGTTTTCTTGGTCATTGTTTAGATTCTTAAATGACATTCACATTGATACCATAAAAATAACAGCGACATATATATATGTATGTATGTATGTAGGTATGTATGTATGTATAGTTTGTATTCATTGGTGGTTTTATAAGAAATAACATCCCACTAAACGCGAGACGATGCCAAGCGAACATCACAGCGCTGCATTTTAACTTTCAATCCATGTTGTATTTTAATAGCACAAATTATAGTAACAGAATTTAACATGATATCAAAGTTAGATCTACTTATAAGTTTTAAACTTTCACTACTTAAATTAAATTACATGTGGAGCCGCTTACTCCAAAAATTTAAATGATCAAAGTAGAACAAAGTATTTTGTTATATAAACAGTACCACTCTTTCGCCCTAAGTATTTAGTACGCAAGCTATTCGACCTTTCATCACTATACTCGATCCAATTTCAAGTTGAGAGGTATTCCTAATATTGTAAAATATAATCCGTTACTTTTTAATACTATAGGCCTTTTTTTTTTCTTTTTTTTTTTTTGTATAGTGGATCAAATACTGTCCAAGCCTACTTCGGGCACTTGACTGTTCCATCTCCCAGTGGCAGTCCTAAGGTCGTGGTATCCACGTTGATTTAGTGCATTCATAATTTCTCATGGAGTGCTCTTAACAGGACTTGAACATATCTCCATAAAAATGCATACTGAGGATAATCAGATTCGCCCGTCTTTTTTCTGAACAAAAAGAAAACAAGAGGGCCCTAAACTGCTCTCCGGGTGCTCATATAAGGAAACATAGTTTTTTCAACGATACAAAACCCTTCAGGTTTCAATAGGATAGCTAAGAGTATTTTCCTATATTCCACCCAGTAATTGTTTAATATTCCCAAGGAGAATACGTTGGCCAACCTTGTCTGACTTAATGAAAGGGACATCTAAGAATCTCTCGGAAAATTCTTCCTAATGCGACAACATGCACTCCCTATGTACTCCCGTAGCCTGCTCTTTGTAAGATGCCATGTGACATTAGAGGTGTGCAACAAACCGATTCTAACTAGGAATCAGACCGAATTGCCCAAAAAAATCGGTCCAGGAATAGGTTCTAAATTTTTTGAGCTAATTGTAACCGGTCAAGAGTAGGTTCCAAATGAATATCCACCTAGGAACCGGACTGAACCATCTTATTTGGAACCAGTTTCGAAACCAATTTTATAAGCTAGAAAACCAAAATCCTAATTTCTTTTTCTCCTAAATTCGAAGTTTAGTACTCATTTGTCTTTCATCCTTCCTCGGAACTCCTCTCTAGTTTTTCCTCTTCCCCTAAATTTTTATGGATGAATGGGGAATGGAGTTTTATAATTTATATTTTATGTTACGTGTTTAAACTTTTGTCGCGTAAAACTGTAGGTGACTACGTATTCATCTCATGGATTGTTGTTTTTGGCAGATTAGTTGTTCATCTTTTACTTTAAATCATTTATTACCCATAGCCTTATATGATTTTGCTTTAAAAAATGAACCAAAAAACGGAACAAAAAATTAAAAACAAGTTCTCATATATACCCTAGAACCGAACCGAAAAAATATGGTAGGTTCCAAAACCAATTCTAGGCAAACACGGTAGGTTTCAGGATCCAAAAACTGAAAACCAATAATAACAAGATAGGTTGCAGGTTCCAACTAGAATATACTTACTTTAAAACTGATCACCCCTATGTGACATGCGGGTTCTACCCACAAAAAAAAAAAAAAAAACATTTGAGGGTGCCTAATATGTGATTACTTAATGGTAAAACTATAATTCTTACTGATTACTTTAGTCATTTTGCTTTCCGTCTATATTTTAATTTGATCATAATTAATTGTGCTCCTGAATTATTAACCTTGTTTCGTATGTTCTAATACGAACCGGTCCTAGAAAACAAAGTGGTTCCATTCATCTGCCAAGGAGGTTGGGACACCTGGAGTGCCATAACTTGGCACGGAGGGACACTTAAGTGCCATAACTTTGAAATGGTACACTTAAGTGCCAATATCGGAGTAAAATGGAACACTTAAGTGCTACTCCGGCAAAAATCCGGCCAAATGGGCTGCGTGGCAATTTTCCGGCGAGTTTGGTCCAAAACGGCGTCGTTTTGCACGCCGACACGGCGAGAAAATGCAAAAACGACGTTGTTTCGTGTCGACGTGTAAATAATAATATAAAAATTAATTAAATTAGATTTAAACTCAATTTTATTTTTAAAAAATTAAGAAAAATTTTAAAAAAATTTTAAAAAAAAGGGGGAGGTCGAAGGGGGCAATTGAGAGCTAAGCCCTCGCCGCCGCCCCTGCCCCCCGTCGCCGGGAAGGACCGACGACGGAGGGGGAGGGGACCGGCGGCGAAGGGCGGCGAGGGCTCGCCGAATCGTGGCGAGGGCCGTGACCCTCGCCCCAGATCGGGCGAGGGCTCGCGGGCCCTTGCCGGCTCTGGCCGTGGCACGGCGACCCCGGCCAACCCTCCCCACTCCATCGCCGGCCCTTCCCGGCGGCGGCGGGGAGGCGACGAGGGCTCGCGACCCTCACCCCACGCGAGCCCTCCCCCGCATTTGGGGGCGAGGGTCGCGGCCCTCACCTAGATCCGGCGAGGGCTCACGGGCCCTCGCCACCTCCCCGCCGCTGTCGGGAAGGGCCGGCGACGGAGTGGGGAGGGTATGCCGGGGTCATTTGGGCCCCGGCCGGGTCGGCAAGGCCGGCCGACCGGTGGCGAGGGCCTGGGAGCCCTCGCCCAGATCTGGGGCGAGGGTCGCGGCCCTCGTCGCAATCCGGCGAGGGCTCGCAGCCCTCGCCGCCGGTCGACCGGGGGCCGGCGACCCTGGCCGACCCTCCCCCCTCTGTCGCCAGCCCTTCCCGGCGACGGCAGGGAGGCGGCGGCGGCGAGGGCTCAGCCCTCAACCGCCCCCTTCGACCTCTCCCCCTTTTTATTTTTTATTTTTTTATTTTTTTGAATATTTTAAATAAAATTAAGTTTAGATCTAATTTAATTAATTTTTATATTATTATTTACACGTCGGACACAAAACGGCGTCGTTTTTGCGTTTTTTCGCCACGTCAACGTACAAAATGACGTCGTTTTGGACCAAACTCGCCGGAAAATTGCCACGTAAGTCATTTGGCCGGATTTTCGCCGGAGTGGCACTTAAGTGTTCTATTTAACTTCGAAATTGACACTCAAGTGTACCATTTTGAAGTTATGGCACTTAAGTGTCCTCCTGTGCCAAGTTATGGCACTTAGGTTGTTCTTCTGCCTCTGCCAAGTGTAAATTATTTGTCTCTAATTAAAAGATGGTTCGATTTAATTTCTTTTATTTTTTATAGTATTGTATGCATATCTTTTTAGTTAGTCTTTCATAGTTTTTTCAATTGTATAAATTATGTTGTAGTATATAGAAAATTACAAGAGTTCCTCAATGTGCTATGCCTTCAGCCCTTATGCTATTAAGGGCGCTAATGAAATTGTTTAGAGATCTGTTTCAGACCATTTTTAACAATTAAATTTCTATGCATATTTCTATGAATGTGAGTATTAGTAAATAATTTAGCAAGTATTTGCTTGTTTATTCTTCATCATGTATGTTACATACTTACGAATTGATTTTCTGTGACATTCTATTTTCAATGCAAATTAAATCCTAACATGAATATAATTTTTTTCTATTGATGTTAAAAAAATCAGCCAATCTTGAATTTTATTGTACGAGATGAAAGAGTAAATTATTCAAGAAGTCCTAAATCTATTGTATTTTTGCCAATTTAGTTTTAAACTTTTTAATTGTGCCAATTGAAGCCTAATCCTTCTCATGTTTTGTCATTTAAGTCAATCCACCCAATTCTGACTAAAAATCGCTTACATAGATAAGGCTGTCCTAAATGACACAAGCGATTATGTTGACAATTTTTATAATATTTTATTTTTTTCCTTTTTTTCCCCTTCATCTTCTAGCCGGTCACCAAGCTTCGGGGATTTCCAACCAAAATGGACTAGATGGATTCAATTGGCAATACATAAAAAGATTTAAGACTCAACTAACACAATTAAAATGTTTAGAACTGAATTGGTAAAGGTGCAATAAATTTAAAATTTTTTAGACAATTTTTCATAAAGTGGAATTAATATCAAAGACATATTTGTGACTAATTTCACAGCTAAATAGTCATAACAAAAACGCATTTCCAATCGAGGGATATTCGCATATCGCGTGGCCATTAGACTGATGAAATCTAGGGGCGATAGACATATATACCCACAAGCGACGGTAATTCATTTTAGTCAGGACCTGGTTCAGGGGTAGTGTGGTTTTTTTTTTTTTTTATTTCTTATCAGAAATAGCTTATTGTAGTAGAAATTTTAATATCGCCGACATTAATTAACGAGCACACTGTATCAGCAATAGAAGTTCTTTCCCAAGCCCTTCAGTGAATAAAAAATAATGCGACAGAGTTGCAGATATTGATAATGACCGTCACATGGAAGCAAAAAATATAAGAAATAGCAAGTATTTATTGATATACAAATCTTGCCTATCTACTTTTAGCTTTATTCTTTAGGAAAAATGGTTATCCAATTTATGTGCCTTTTTTTTTATACATATTTAGGGTTTTTTTTTTTTTTAACACAACGTGATAGGCGAAACTGAGGATTAGATTTTTACATACAAGTGTAAAATTAAATATGCAGTCAAGTCCAAATTCAATTATGGAAAGACAGGTAATGACAAGACGAGCGTTAAAAGATAATGACATAACACATTCAAAATTCCAATTTTGAGGATCGTTTATATAACCCAAATTATGTGCTAAAAATTACAAATTTCATTAACTGATTAAAAAAAACTTATTTGATAACTTTAATTGGTATTCACTAAGCAAACTTCGGTAAGTCAGCAATTTATGTAATGTGGTAAGTAAGGGAGGGGTTATTGAATTCATTCAACAGCAAAATAATTGATGACGATAGTAGAACTTATTGACAATTATTCTTGTTCGATGTTTGGTATGAAATTAATAATATGTAATTATCAATTTTCATTTCTTGTCTACAAATTTTTATCTCTTTTTGAGCATTTAAGTTAATCAACATTTAAAAATGAATACTTTTCACTAATTTTTCAATTTTATCAAAAGAGCACATCCTGGTAAACTTGGACGTCAAACCATTACGAGAAGAATCAATCAAGTAAATAAGCAAGTTTAATATTAATGCCATGTTGGGAGATCGAGGAAAATAGGGGTGATATTCAAGTGGAAACTTTTGAGAAAATTTAAATTCTTGTGGGATGAAAAGAGGAGATAAATTTTAAATTTGTGAGAATTTTCCTTCAATTTTCTTCACCAAGGGGCCTTTATGAGCATGTTCCTCCTAAATTGATCTATATAACTCACCAAATTAATCACATAATTCCATTGACACAATATTTTATACTTTTTCCATACATAAGTGGATATTCATCTGATGGAAAAAAAAAAAAAAACAGAGAGAGATAGGTGTAGATTTTTACTATTGAAAATATGTCTTAAATTTGAGCATGAATAGAAATTTTATTAATACAAGTAAGTTGCCTATTTTGAATATGTTTTTTAATTGAACGTTTTCTTAGTTGAAGAAAGTTTCCTAAAGGAGAGTTTTCTATTTTGGATCGAACTCTTGTCTATATATAGGGAAAATTCCAAATAAGCGCTTGAAGTTTCTTCGTTTTCTTAAACAATGGCTTAAAGTGAATCTTGTTTTTGGGGATAAGTCTTCTGAAGTCCTAAAGCTTGTCACGAAAATACAATTGAGTTCTAAAACTTGCAAAAAGTACAATTAAGTCATAAAATTTATCAAATTGTTTCAATCAAGTCCTAAAATTAACGCCGTCGACTTTCCCTTCGAAGGCTGCCATTTTTTTTTTTCTTTTTTAACTGTTTTCTTTTTTAAATAATTTTTCACTTTTCTTTTTTAATTTTTAAATCTAATTTAAATAAAAAAAATTTAAAAAAAAAAGCTACATGGAAAATAAAAATTAATTTTAAATGCCACGTTAGCATTTTTAATGGAAAAGGCTAACGGTGTTAACTTTAGGGCTCGATTGAAATAATTGACAAGTTTTAGGACTTGATTGCACTTTTTGCAAGTTTTAGGACTCAATTGGATTTTCGTGACAAGTTTTAGGACTTTTGTAGCATTTATCCCTTGTTTTTAATAAGAGTTTGAAGTGCTTTCATTTTCTCAAATAAAGACTCGAAGTGAATTTTATTTCAAATGAGGGCCTAAAGTGTCATGTTAGTCTTAAAAAAATGATTTGACCTCATCAGCTCATCAAGGGCATATCCGCCATTTACCATTTTTTTTATTTTCTTTCTTTTTCTTCCTTTTTTTCATTTTTTCTATTTTTTTCCATAAAAAAACTCAAAAAAAGAAAAAAAGTTAAAACCTAAAAATAACAATTACTTAAAAAGCGTATGCATTCCTGCCTGTGGTTACCACCCCCAACACTAGTGGGGTGATAGCCACTGCCGATGATCCTCTCCTAGACTATAAAGCATTTACACAGATTATAAAGCATTGACCCTTTCTGGGGGCTTTCGTATTGTATCAGATATTTTGACACTTATCTGACAATTTTCGATACTCTTCAACACTGGAAAATCCGATACCTAATCAACTTTCCCGATACTCTTCAGTACTCAAGTTTGGAATGCCAACATGCGAGCTCAAAATTCCGACACGCATATGATCAATTTTAAAAATTATCAATAAATTAAGGGGTCAAAATGTAAATATGTAAAAAAAATAAAAATAATAAAAATAATGAAGGGAAAAAGAAGAAAAACTCAGTCTTCTCTTCTCTTTCGACTCTCACTTCCCACAATACATAAATCATCCTCCAAGTTTGGTTTTTCCTCTTCTCTTTTGACATGCTCCGACACGTGAGTCTCAAAATGTGAATTACTTTTTTTTACTCCAACTTTTATGGATTATTGAAATATAATTGAATTTATCAAGTTGAAACAATGAATGATATTAAGAAATGGTGTATAAATGTTTTTAATATAAATTCATTCTAGGCTCTTTTTTATTATTTATTTAATTGTGAATTTGAATCAAACTAATTTGATTAAAATAATCATAAAAATGAAATCTATCTTGTATATGGAAAAATATGCATTTCATAGACGTGTCTCAACGTATTGGAATTCTCTATTTTTTAAGAAAAGACGTATCGCCATGTCGTGTAGTGTTGTGTCGTATCACATGTTGCGTGTCAATATCGGTGCTACTTAGCTCTCAGATCTAAGTAGCCCTCGCCTAGTTTTGGCGAGGATCTCATCGGCCATGACCACATGCAAGGGAGGGCTACCAACCCTTCACTTGTATTTTTTTTTTTAAATTATCTTTTTTTTCCTTTTTCAGTTTGTCTTTTTTGAAAAGAAAAATGAAAAGAAAGAAAAAATTAAATAAAATTTAAAAATTAAATGACGGAAATATCTTTGATTAGCTAGTGAAGTAAGGACCTTCTTTAATATCGATATGGTACTTTATGTAACATCATGAATTTCAGGTTTTGATTTTGACTGATTGAGTTGGGCTTTTCATCGACGCGTCTATAGTTTTTTTCCTTGAGCAAATCACTCATGGGATAACTAGTCTATCCGATGAAGCTGTTAAGGAATATAAACGTAATAAACTTGAGAATTCAACAAGGAATCGACTATTCGACCATACTAATTTGCAAGAGTCATTATAGCACAGATCGATTAGAGATCGGAGATGGGTCGATTCGACAAAGATATGTGATTAAGTGTAGGTGATTCACAATTCTTGTCAATCAGCATTAGATTGATTTCTCTATCGTTTTGGTACTCTGTGTCCGTATTTGAAACTTCGAGATTTCTACGACAACCGAGAGTTGCCAATGTGTCGAAAATATACGTGTGGCTCGAAAATAATCTATCACGGGTCAATTGCACAAAAAATTCCTAAAAGCTACATGGTAGATTAGGACGCACTAAGAATCGCGTCAGATTGAAATTAATCGCGAATTGGAACCCAAATTCAGAAATTGAAAGTTTTGTTATATCACAAATCATTTTAGGAACGTCGATTCATCTTCTGAAGATTTTTCTATAAATCGAGATTTTCGGCGAAAAATCCAAAGTAAGGTTATTTTGGATTGGGAAAAATCCGAGGACCGCTTTTGATTTCGTTTTTAGGATTCAAGTTGGACTAATTGGTGAGGAAAAATGTTGATTGGGATGGTGGCACTTTTGTTGGATTTATGGAAATCAAATTGAGTCCAATTGGAGGAGAATTGAAGTGGAATTGATGAAATTGAAGAGCAAATGTCACAAATTCGTAGGCCATGGGATACACAACATTTTGGACCTCTTGGCAAGCTTGCTGGGGAAGTTTTGGAGTGGATAAGGGCAGTTGGTCAAGGGCTGAAGTGGTGGGGCATGTTGGTGGGCTCTAAGGGAACAAAGAAGACATCTAGAAGGTTGGTGGCCCCCTCCAAGCTTTCAGCCCCTTCTTCTTCGTCCTTTAGTTTCACTTTCTCCATTATTGAGGCCTTGGAGAACTTAGAGAAACCAGAGAAACCAGCCCTCACTTCCCTCTCTCTTCCCTCTTCAGCCTAAGCAATTTGTAGCTTTTTTCCCCCTCTATTTTCTCTTCTGCCAGTTTTTGTTCCAGCTAACCTTTCTCCAAAAAATTGAGCTAAGAGTTGTCTTGCCGTGCAAATTAGCTTATGCTCCTCCCACCATTGCCTCCAAGACATCCAGTCCGTATAGACAAGCCTGACCTTGCCCCGAATGGAGCCGCTAGCCATCTCGTCTGCCGACAAGAAGGAACCGGCTGCCGGACCACCTGGCTCCGCCTAGTTTCGCCCAGTTCAACATTTTCTCCATTTTTCTCCCATTCCAACCCAAGTTTCACCCATACCAACCACCAGCAAGACCCCCTTGACCCCCGAGTGCCACCGGTTACCGGCCACCCCGGAGCTCCGATCGGCCCAATTCTTCGTCATTCAGCCGTTGGTTTTCCTTCCCGGTTTAGCAAGCAGAAGCTGAAGTTCCAGCAAGGCCTTGGGATTTCGTGGCTCATTTCCAAGCCCTTCCCGGCCTTGGTTGCTATCACCACCAGGAGGATTGTCGCCCGCCTTGGCGTCGGCTTCGCCGTGGACTTGCTAGAACGCTAAACCGATGAGTTTACTCACTAATCTCCGCTTAGAGAGTTGATTATGCTTAAGGGGTGATTAGATTAGTCTAATGATGGTTTAGGTGGTTAAATTAGTTTATTTAAATTTTAATTAGATTAGATGAATGATTAGATTAAGGGATGTTTTAATTAGTCTAATTATGCAATTAGATTAGTGTAAGCATGATTAGACTTTTAATTAATTATTTTATTTACTTAATTATTTATTTAAATTAAATATTATTAAATATTACTTAAATTATATTATTTATTATTTAAATTAAATTAATTTTCGGAATTTATTTAATTATTCATCAATTAATATTTTTCGAAAATTATACCGAGAGAGTCATTTGTTAGAATTTCGTACTGACTGCAGTGGTGTGATTAGTTTATGCAATTGCTTGTTGAATTGTGCAATTGAGTGATGATTGTGGAAATTATGGGATTTGATTAGAAAACAGGCTATGTACCCACACACGATATTTTCACCGGATGTTTTTAATAAGAAGAAAACAGGCCAAGGTCGTTATCTTAATTGAGGCATGTGAGTGTAAAGCACAATGTCCTTGGCCGAAATTGAATAATCGTGTGCTGGTTAAGAGAACCCTTCCCCGGCGTGTGTCAGTGGAAATTATCTATCCCCGACGTGTGTCGGTGGATATTATCTATCCCTGGCGAGTGTTGGTGGAAATTATCTATCCCCGGTGTGTGTCGGTGGATAGAGGACCGGTGTGTGTCGGGTAAAACTGCCCGTGTGGGTAGTATTAATTAATTGGAACACATGTTGAGTTGAATTGATGGACCGACGTGTGTCGGTAATTCTTGCTTCGATGTGTATCGGTAGTTTTTGCTTATGTGAGCAGTGATTAATTTGTAGTTTAGGCTTGTGTGAGCAATATTGTGATTGATTGAGACGTTCCGATTGATGTGTGAAATTGCTATATGCATATGGTTGAGATATGAACTGTGCTGATGTGCAGGAAGAAACTGAGACAAGGTAAGTCCTCTTTTTCTAATTGTGTGGCTATGTGCTAGAGCGTCCTACGGCGTATTTTCTTCCTAATAGGAGTTTAGGGAGTGGACTTGCTGAGACATTATCTTACTGGTTATTGTATAACCACTTTTAGGTCATTAGATGGTGGTCGTGGAAGACCAAAGCCCCGAAGTCTGTGGAGGTGGAGTCTGAAGGATCGATGTATGTGTCCGACTAGCATGTCGTAGGACAGCTCCTTTTAGAGAGCCGACCTTTTGTAGACTTTTGATCAGACTCATTTTGTAACTAAACCCCGTTGTTTATAAAAGTTGGCTTTTGTGAAATGTGCCCTACTTTCCTATCCCATACTGTTTGTTGTTAGGGGTTATTGTTCGTTTCTGCATGTGCATTAAAAATGAAAGGGTTGGCGACTAGTCCTGGGAAGTCACAAATATTTATCGACCAGTGAGAGATGGGCGCGCGCTCGAGAATCGGAGCGTGACATTTTATGTCATTATTTAAAATAAAGTCCATTTCAGATTTTTATTTACGCAATCCGTGTGGCTGACAATTGACCAAGTAAAGTAGATTAATTATAATAAAGTTTTGACAGCGAACTTTATCATTAATTTTGCATTATCGCTAGATAGTCGCGGCAATCATTGTCAGTTTTAAATCAGGGCTTAAAAGTCAGCCTCCGCACGCTACTTGACAGGTGAGTTGAAATTATGAATTCACGGAACATGGATGGATATTGGATGGTCATATGCTATGCCTCGTTGACTTTTAGGCCAATGAAAGGTCATGATATGTGGTGCCTTGTCCATTTGTACTTAAATTAAAGTATCTATATTGAACTATACAGTTGTTCAGGTGAAAAAAGAAGCTTCGATGGTCCCACGAATCCTTACTTTAACTTGAGGATGCATTTGTTTTGCAAAAAATTAATAATTAAAATTTTTTATCTTAAAATAATCTTTTGTACAGTTTGAAATAATAAGTTGATAAAGAATATTTTCATTATCAATAATAATTTATGATATAATAATTTTGAGGACAATGAAATTTTTTTCGTTCATTCATTTTTACAAACGTTACAACTTTTTTTTTTTAGGAAATATTTATGGAATTATTTAATTTTCGTAAAACAAATGCACCCTAAGTGATGATTAAAATTACATTAGCATCTCAAATAAAGTTGGTTTGAATTAAAACAGTGCTTCATAACAATGAAGGATAAGAAGAAGAAATGTCCATCTTATTTTAAGTACTTAACAGTTTAAATTGCAAAGTCAAATTAGAAATCATATTTTGATATAGAATTTTTATGTGAATCAATGGTAGAGGTGTTAAATGGGTTATTGACCCATTTATGGACCCATTTCTAGTTAAATGGGTTGTTAATGGGTCAAGCCTCATTTCCTAAAACACCCATAATAGGTTTTGAAAATAAAGAGGTTGAGATATGTGAGTCTTAAATGGGTTTGAGAGCAGACCCATTTAAGACCCATTTATCAACCCATTAAAAATGAACTCATTTACAGAGAGTGACTCTCTCTTCTCTATTTAACTTTACAAAAATATTTTAAAAAATAACTGAAATTATAATTATTTTTTATTTTTTTTTTTTTTTTCTTTTTCTTTTTTTCTTTTTTTTTTTCTTTCTTCTTCCTTCGGTCGCCGGCACGGCGATGGCCGGTGACTAGCCAGGCGAGCCTCGAGCTTGTCGGCATCAAGCAAGCTCGAGCTCGCCAGATTTGGCGAGCTCGAGGCTCATCGGCGTCAGGCGAGGCTCGAGCCTCGCTAAATCTAGCGAGGGGCGAGCTTGAGGCGGATCTAGCGAGCTCGAGGCTCGCCCGTGGCTGGCCGTCGGCCGTTATCATGGCCGGCGGCCGGCCAAAGAAGAAGAAGAACAAAAAAGAAAAAAAGAAAAAGAAAATTACAAATTACAAATTAAAAATTATATTTAAAAATAAAAAAATAATTAAAAATTCGATTTTAAAAAATAATTAAAATTCGATTTTTAAAATAATTATTTTAAAAATTATAAAAATTGTCCATTAAATTTGTGTTGTATAAAACTATTTTAGTAATACCATTTTTTAAACATAGATATAAAAATAAGCTTTTTTAAGTTTAGTTAAATGGGTTGGGTATTGATTGGGTCGGGTATGGGTTGGAAAATTTATATTATGCATAAATGGGTCATAAATGAGTTAATGGGTCAATTTGGGTAGGACCATTAATGACCCGACCCAAACCCGACCCGACCCACCCATTTAACACCTCTAATCAATGGTTCAAAAGATGCTTTAGGCTTTATAACAATGACTTGTTAGCGTTTATCTTTGACAGTCTTAGGTGCGGGAGGTACATTCTCTTTGCTAGAGCATTTTTTAGGCAATAGTTGAGTGGTTGGTTAAGAGGTTCTTTGAGATTTCAACAATTTATGGAGTTCTTGTGCCTGGGATTTTGTCGTCCCTGTCTTTACGATTTGAAGTAGCACTAGCTGTGATTTCCCATAAGTGTGACTAGTCCCTTGAGGAGCACTTATACAGAAGCTAATGGAGAAGGAGTAGCCAGTTGGAGAGGCGAAATAGGAGGCATAACTCCTATTCCTCTTTCAAAGAGAAATTTTGATTCGGGCATCTTTGTGATCGAATTTACATCTTCAATCAAGGATGGTAATGATGCACTGATTGTTTTAGAACTGTTTGCCGGTTGAGATAGAGCAATGTTCTGACTTTGAGTTGCTTGTGTGGATCCTTCGGCGAGGTAAACATGAGAGAAACCATTTTTGCTGCTATATGTGAGGATTTTCCGACTGCTTTTGAGAGGCGCGAGGGTTTGGGAGCCATGGGTTGTGAGAGGAGAAATGCTCTTATAGAATGGAATGAAGAAATAGAGAGATTTCGACATGATGAGGAGCGGTTTCGATGATAGAAAGAACGTGTGCACTATCTCCTTATGAATGGGAGCAGTTTGGCCACGTTGAGAAAGCTATCCGTTACACAATAACGGTAATCTTCTTATTCAATTTTCATTTAACATTTGATTTTAATCATCCAACAAAATTGAAAGAGAGAAACAAACCGATCGTTTTCCAGAAAATCGTAGAGAATTATCTATGTAGTGTCAAAACGACCATATGAAGAGAGAGAATGTACTGTAACGGTAACTTTTTGAAAATAAATTTGCGTACCTGACATTTGGTGTCATTCCGATCTTCAACAAAAGTGACAATACTAATTCCGGTCACCGAATAGATTTACAATGCAATTGAATAGATTTCACTAGGTAAAGCTCAAATAAATAAACAGATCACACCATCACAATCAGTATAAAATTCTAGTCACCGGCCATCCCAATTTAATTTCCGGAAAATAAATAATTACAAAAAATAATTATGAAAAATAATTAATAAATGCAATAAATGCATACTTAGGCCCGTAATGCCTAATTATATGCCGGAACGGGCCCGGAAAATTTTCGAGACTCGTTAAATAAATATTAGAGTCTATTTGCTCGATAATTACACTAACTAACCACCTAACATGCATCGGCAATTAATTAAATTTTACTAATCTAATATAATCTAACCACCTAACCATACTTAACTTAATCTAATCAACTCTTAAGCTTCATTAACCTACTAAGCAAGGATTAGTGAGTTAAACTCACTTATTCGGCAACCCAGTCGGTGCAAATCGACGGGGACGCAATGGGGCTCGATACTCTTCAAAGCGGGCCTAAATAAATCAAAGGTTACTAACGTGTTTAATGGTTAAGTAATAAACCATGCAGATGATAGAATATATAAAGAATATTGTCAAAGTCTGAAGACGGCCAAAAGACTAAACGTAACACATGTCCAAAGTATATTTTGAAGATTTCCAGACTTCTATGTCAAAATCTGAAAACTGCCAGACTTTAGTATCGAAGTCTGTTCTACATCAGAAGTTTGCTCACTCTGACAAATTCTAGACTGAATGTGAATGAAGAACCAAAAGACAGACTCTATGCTGAAGCTAAACCAGAAGACAAACTTTATGCTGAAGCTGAACTTATTCAGACTGTGTTCAGACCTTAAAGCTAAATTTGTTCAGAAGTAGAATATGTTCAGACCCAGATTGTAAAGTCTATTGCACTCAAACTCAGATTGTAAAGTCTATTGCACTCAGACTTTAAATCCAGATTCAATAGAACGTAACACAAACCCTAATCATATAACGGCTAGTGATTAGGTTTGGATTCCACATCAAGATTTATTTGATTGATTCAATCTAATTGATTAACAATTGGATCTTGAAAACAAGAACTTTTTATACGGAGAAACTCTACTTATGAAAACCAAGATTCTGTTTGTATGGGTGATCAGAATCAATTTGGGATTCTACTTTTATCACTCAACGGCTACCAAATCTTCTAGATACAGATCTGTCCAATGGGTAGATTGGAAGACGATCCTCCAAAATACTGTCCAACGGCTAGTATAATGTGATTTGGAAGTGGAGGAGTATTTAAGGAGATAAAGGACCGATGAGCAAGTAAGAGACGGAGCGTAGAATTTATAATTCCAAAGTGCGAGCGACCTTCGATCATACACTTGTCTCTTGTGAGCTTAAACATTTGTGATCTTGAGAGAAATACCAAAAGAATGACTTAAGGAGATAATGTGATTTACTACTAAGTGTTTGCACTCAAAGTTGTAATTTCTTGTTGATTGCATAGTGAAATCCAGCTAGAAGGTTGTTAGCGTGGGAGAGTGGACGTAAGCTTGATCTAAGTCGAACCACTATAAAATCTATGTTCTTATTCTTTTCCCTAAACTCCTTTATTTTGTTCGTAGTTCTATTTAACTGCTAAAGTCTGATTTCGCTCAAAGTCTGCTGCTCTTCAGACTCAGTTTCAAAAGTTTGTTATTATTCAGACTCAGATTAAAAGTAAATGTTTTCACTGTATTTTGCAGAATCTGTTTTTACACCTATTCACCCCCTAGGTGTTCATACTAGCACTTTTAATGGAACAACCTTAAAACGAGCCTCACAACAGCCACGAGACCCACATTTTTCTATTCTGATCTTGGTTGGAAAAGACAAGCCGAAGGCTCGAGTTAAGCAACAACGGACTGGGAAAGGCTAAAGAAACCAAATCGGGGACTTACGAAGGTCGGAGGGTGGCTAGCAACAGCTCACGATGGCGAGGATGAACTGGACAGCTCTCAAATAGCCAGGGATGATGGCGAGCTAGGCGCGGCAAGGCGGGCACACGCGTGCAGGCAATGAGCCGCGCGAGCGGCGGACGGCATTCCGACATGGCATGCGACGGTGAGGAGCTTCGGCTGATCTTCTACTGGTTGCTGGGTTCCGAAAATGGCGGAGGGGGTTGAGGGAGTTGTGGACGGCAACTTGAGAGGGAACGAGGGCCCTACCATGGCCTTATTTTTCCAACTCTTGGTCCCCTTGACCATCCTCATCCACCAGCTGGTCCTTTGCCTCAAATCAGCCACCAAGGCTCTTCTTGCAACCCTTGAAATGGTCCAAAAACCATAGGCAAAGGGGAGATACAAATTTGCTTGAATTCCTTACCAATTGGACACTTATTCTTACTCAATTCAACACAATTTGGTAAAATCAACCGACACCTCATTGATCCAATTGATATTTTTCCTCATCAATTGATCCCACTTGCAACCCGATTGTGCGATAGAAAACGGTCCCTGACTTTTTCTAGACAAAAACGGCCCTATTATGACTTTTTCCCAAAAAGTCTCGGTTTGCAGAAAAAAATCTTCTGAGACTAAGTCGACGTTCCAAAAATGACTCGTGACATGACAGAACTTTCAATTTATGAAGTCGGACTCAAATTCACGGTTAATTTCAATCTGGCGCGTTTTTAGCGTGACCTAGGCTACCGGGTAGCTTTTAGAAATTTTTAGTGCAAATAACCCGTAGTCGATTTTCTTCGAGCCACAATGAACCCACTCAACACATTCGCAACTCTCGGTTGTCGTAAAAATCTCAAGGATTCAAGTACGAACACAGGGTACCAAAACAATAGGAAAATCAGTCTAATGTCGGCCGACGAGAATTTTCTAATTTAGTGGAGTCACCCACATTTAGCCACACAGTTCAGTCGAACCGATCTATCTCTGATTCCTAATCAATTTATATCTGTGCGGTAATGGCCTCTAAAGATGAACATGGTGGAATAGCCGATTCCTGATCGAATTCTCAAGTCTATTGCATTAAAATTCCTTAATGGCTTCCCTAGATAGTCTAGTTATCTCGAGAGTGATCAGCTCTGAGAACAGCCCTATAGACGCGTCGATGAAAGGCCCGATTTATTCAATGGAAAACATGATTGAAAATCTGGGATATCACAATAATTAAGGCGATTGTAGGATCTCCAAGCGATTTTTGATGAACTTGGAGATGAAGTCTAGAAGATTTTGAGTGATATGATCAATAATCTCCACACTCCTTGATTAGCAATATTCTTATGATAAATCAAAAGTGATGACGAATAAAATAGGTATGCAATCATCCAAACACAAGCTTTGGGAGACAACATGTTTACAATTTGTATCCATTGTTAATACGCGTAGTTACTTATTGCTTTCCTTGTCTTAGTGCTGTCATTTCAGAGTATCAACGCATTTGATCATTCTCCGAATTTTAGCCAATCAAAACCATTATCACATCTCAACCATTTTCCCCTCCTTTTTTCATTAGCAAAAATAACATAAGCAATGTCCAAAAGATAATTCCATTAAGTACGAATAGAAGCATAAATCAGCTAATAGCAACTGTTCAAGAAACAAAAGTGAGCGAACGAGCACAAAACATAGTAAAATCTAAGGCTGGTGTGAGCGCTTGCATTGCTAAGCGGGGATAGTAGGCGCAGATTGTCATGGGGCTGGTTGAAGAGGGTTGTAACAGTTCAAGCTAAGGGTGGTTCGCTCTATTTTCATAAGATATTGTCCTAATGAAAGCAATTAAAGTCTTCAATTCCTGAACATTCACTTGTAGTTGTGGAAGAGCAACGGAGATAGGTAGATCCATGGGAGATGATGATTTCTTAGGATAGGGTGGATGAGCAGCTGACTGCCTCTGCATAGGCACGAGTGCCTTGGCCTTCCTTTTCCTTTCTATCTTAGCTTGTTCTTCCAGTCTTTTTTCTATAACCTCTTTTGTTCTTTCATCATAGCCTCAGCCGATAAGGATCATCTCTTTCCTAGGGTCGATCCATCCTTCCGTAGACATTCCTAACATCATCTTTTTCAGTATATCCTTCCAATTTCAATGTTAACCAAACTCTAGTAAGCAATGTCAGCAAAATCAATACCCTTAGACCACATGATTTGAGTAGTAAGCACGCATAGAATATTATTTACTATGATGGATGCAGATGCTTGTCTTAATCCTTAAGGACTACATGATATCTACTGGAAGAATACTGCAAGATGTCCTTGTTCGGCCTAACCATAAACAACATCAACTAATTATGATATTCTTCTCACAATGTTTCTACATCACATTCGAGTATATCGGGTTGTTAACGATGCTGGGATGATGATCATTTGAGGATGTTTGTTAGAGACTTAAAAATAGTCGTTGGTAGTTGAAACATCATAGCAAGAGTACTAGAAATCGTTAGAGAATGGGAAGCAACTTTTGGTAGAATTATCAAAGCAACCGACAAAGATTAAGATGCCAAAGAAGTTCAAAATGCCAGACTTTGAAAAGTATGATGGCACCTCTTGCCCGAAGATCCATCTACAGACTTATGTGGTCAGGATGACCCAATATGTTGATAACATCCCCTTGATGATTCAACAATTTCAAGCAAGCTTGACAGGACCGTCGCTGCAATGGTACATCATGAAGAAGATTAATCTGCTGGAGACTTGGGAGGATTTGACGGATGCCTTCTTCAAGCAATATAAGTATAATATTGATGTCACTCCATCTCGAGAAGATTTACTTCGCACTGAGAAGAAGAGGATGGAATCTTTCAAGGCATATGTCACGAGATGGAGGACTGTAGCCGCTCAAATTACTCCGAGCCGACGTAAAAGGAGTTGATGGATTTGTTCATGAAGACACTCCCGCCCGAGTATCGAAATCGAATCTTTGGGATCGACCGCCGAGTCATTCAATCGCCTAATCCCCGTCGGCGAGCGAATTGAAGTAGCATTGCGTGATGGATGGGCATCGATCAAACCAGCTCATATGGGAGAGTCTCAACCAAGAAGGATAAGGAACCCGTAATGGAGGTTAATGCAACTTATGTTCAGCCACCTCGCCCTACCCCGAACACCCATCAAGGAGGAGCGACCATTCTTTGGCCAGCAGAAAAGCTCTTCCAGGCGTCAATTTACGCCTCTTCCTAAGCCATTGTCAAAGATCTTGCCAACCCTTCAGAAGAAAGGATTACTCGCTAAGGAGCCTAAGCGACCTAATCCCGAGCGTTTCCCCAACTATGATCCGTCCAAGACATGTGCTTATCATATGGGAGAGATAATGCATGAGGAAGCAGAAGTGATGGACACCCTGGGGCAACCAAGTGGCAAATTCGATTACTATGTAAAGTATTCGGCTCCTCCTAGCTCCTACTTCGACCCACGGGATATCATCCCAGATGGATGGGGTGGCATAGAATGATCCCGCACCTCCAAAGATTGAGAGCTTTGATGACGCACTCAAAGGAATGACTGAATTGTTTGCCATCGACAAAGTTCGAGAGTAGGAAAATTTTAATTATTTGCACACTCCTCTGCGCTAGAGTCTTTATTGCTTTCCATATTTGCATTTTGCATTTTCAATTCTAGGATTTCCTTCGTTTCAATAATGTAATTTGCTTTTCATCCAATAAAATACATAGAGATTTTCATTGTTTTAAGGGCATGTTGAAGTATACCAAACTAGCCCTGTGATGAAATCCTACCCAAAAGAAAACGGCAAGGAGCTAATTCTGAAGGTTGGGCTTCTTCATGTTCCCTGAAAATTTTTCAAAATAAAATAATTTTCTAGCATGCATCTAATTTACCCTGTTTGTTTCTTTTAATTATCTGCTTTATGTTTCAGGTGCAGCCTTGCGCACATTTAAGGAACCTCTATAAGCTCCCTTGCAAAGAGGGGCAAGACATAGACACTTAGCAGCTTTGACTTTATGATTTGATGTGCAAGAATAGAGTATGGCTTTTTGTCATTATAGAATGCTTTCACATGATATTATGCAATTTGTCAATTCCACTTGAAATTTATCAAAATGGATAATTCAAAGTGAAAGATGTCGAATTACTTGAACATGCTAAATGAGGTGTGAAAGGCAAGCCTTATCCCATACACAGTCCCTTGTTTATATATTGTGAGATGAGTATGGAAACGTCTTGTATTTCAAGTTGAAGAGTTTTCTTGCGAAAAGTACGACAGCTGAAATGACGAGAGGCAATTCATTTTTCTATCCAAAACACTATAGATGATCCATTGCTTAACCATTTTGAGCCCAAATACTTGAAGAATTTCTTTCATACTACCCTGTCAAGAACCACCCCACATCGGGGCAAATGGAGGTAAGTTGACATTGAAGGAGAATGAAATGAATCGAAATTTTATTGCTTTCACTTGCATCAATCTTCAAGTTGTGCTATTACATTGAATTCATGTGATAATTTAAGTGCCTTAGGATGACGAAGAGCAGTTCTTTCTTTATCCTACACACTTATGTCCTTTGCATAGCCCACTTGAGCCTATGAATTCATTTCATGTCAAACCCAGTTGGTGATCATCCCCCACACTGGGGCAAGATGAAAGACAATCATTCGAATAGCATGGTCTAAAATGCTGATGAAAGAAAACTGTGTGAGTCCAGAGAAAATAAATGCAAAAAAATAAGGGGCAAGAAAAAGCAGTGTGCCTGGTAAAAGCAAAGCCAATGCCCATGAAAAAAGAGAGAAATGACTGATGAATTGGGGGGCATATATAAAAAAAGCGTTGTGCCTAATCGATGCCCATCATCAGAGAAAATGATTTAAAAAAAATGTTGAGAAAAGATCTCCAGTTGAATAATCATTGGCATCAGTGATAAACTCTTGAGCTAATAAAGAAATTTGTCAAGAAGACGATCCGTGGCGAAGAAAACTGGTGGTAATGTCAAGATGATCACCAACTCTTACCCATTACACACATTTTTGAGCCTAACGATCATTTCGTTTCTCAGCCCATGAACCCAACCTATGTTACGTCCCTTACAAAGTCTCTTCAGATTAGGGTACTTAAATTAACGTAGGAATTCACATGTTTTGAGCATTGCTCGAAGAAGTGCGAGCAAGATTATTTCTTTCTCATTTTGCAGGGTTCTTGACTTGTAAACCCGAAGATGACTACAGAATTGTTCTTTCAATTGCTTTGACTCGAAGAGTCCCTTTTGCTAAGCCATTGACCAAACCCACATTACAATCCTTGTTAAAAACCTCTCATTGGTAAGGTCGTGCGATTGCAAGAAAATTCGAACTCTTGTCGACAAGATGATGATAAGATTGAGTGATATATCCCGCATCAATGGTCGGGACAAATAACCCCTCCTAAATGAGAGCGAGTGAAAAAGCCTTTTTCACACCAAAAGTGTCTCGTTTAGCATGTTCAAGAGATTCACAGCTTAGTGAAAATCTTCTTGATAATTTTTCCTGGTGGAAGTTTGAAAAAGCCATCATGTATGGACTTTCTCTTATAAAAAGAATGAAATGAATTTTTTCTCAAAGACCAAAGGATTTGTCTTTGAAGCCCTGAGTTTGTTCATTTATCTTGGTGCTTGATGAGAATTCCAAGTATCCATTTATAAAATCTTTTCAAATGTCTAGTTTGAGTTCCAGATGTTTGAACCTTAAATGCTTGATGTGATTTCCAAGTGTTTGTCTTTTTAAACATCTGATGTGATTTCCAGATGTTTAGTAAAATATTTTCAAATGTCTAATGTGAACTCCAGATATTTGAACCCTTAAATGCTTGATGAGACTTCCAAGTGTTTGTCCTTCCAAACGTCTGATGTGATTTCCAGATGTTTATTAAATATTTTCAAATGTCTAGTATGAATTCAAGAAATTTGAACATTTAAATGCTTGATGTGATTTCCAAGTGTTTGTCTTTTCAAATATCTGATGTGATTTCCAGATGTTCAAGTAAATGCTTTCAAATGTCTCGACATAAAAATCAGATTTTGAAATTTTAAGTACTTGATGCAATTTCCAGGTGCTTGGGATCTGATGAGAGTTCCAGATCTTTAAAGACTTTGAGCCTTTCAATTATCTGAAGAGATTTCCAGATGTTTGTCAGGTCTCATAAGAGCCATTTCACACTTAATAATACTTTTCCGAATCTCCAGATAAGTACGACAGGTGCGTATTCTTCTTTGCATTTGCATTTTCATTGAGCATGGACACATTGAAATATATGTTCTTGACCAAATCATTGCATTCTTTATTGCATGACCTTGCATTTATTTGAGTCCATTTAAAAAAAAAAAAAAAGTCATTACAATCGACATTTGCATATGCATTTCACATTCATTTTGCATTCATTCTGCATAGTCTAAATTTAGGTGTCATTTATCTTTGAAGGAAACCTCTACGAGCTTCCCTTCAAAGAGGGGCAGCTGTTGACACCTATTTAATTTTTTAGAAAATAATAATATAGCATTTGGTTGTTAAGGGAAATTTTGAAAAAAAAAAATTGAAAAATTGAATTGAAAAACTCAACCGTGTGATTTCGGAGCCATTTCTTTGTTGAAGAAGTTGAGTGAATATCGCCGGATCTTCAACAATTTCAAGTTCTTCTTCTATAAAAAGAGAAGTCGAGGCTTCGGTTTGGGGGGGGCTCTTTCATTTGGTTTTCAAAAAAAGTTCAGAAAAGAAAACAGAGTTTCGGTAAGGAGAAAAGTCAAAAGAAAAGGTGGAGAGAAGAGAAGACACAGAGAGAGATGACGTGAGGAAAGCAGAAAAGTAAGAGGGTCAGTCGGATTTTTGAGGGAAAGAGAAGAAAAAGCCTGCAGAAAAGTCAAGAAGCAGAGGGAGAGAAAGTGAGAGAGACAGGTGAGAGAGAGTGTCAGGAGAGAAAAAGTAAACAAAAAAAAAAGAAGAAAATAGGACACACTGTTCATCTTCCTCGTGGATTCCTCCTCTCGCGAAGCCCCACGCCGCCGTTGCTTCCATGACCGCGACCACCGCCGTCTCGCGAAGCCCCACACCGCCGCTCCGGCGCCGCACATCGCCGCCGGTCCGAGATCTCCACCAGCACGTATTGCGCCGGCCACCGCGCCCGTGAAGCTTCCGCTATCGCTCCCGCCATCGCCGCTCGTCACCCCGACGACCGCGCCCGCAACTCGCGGCCCAGCCAATTCCGAGCCGGCCCGCCGCGCCTCCGCCTGCTCCGGCGTCACTCAACACCGGCGGACCTCCATCGTAGCAGCCCGCTCCTCGCGACGCCGCACCAGCTCGAGAATCCACGCCGGCCACCGCGCCAAAGAACCCGCGAGTCACCGGTCCTCGCGCTTGGCCAGCCTCGCGACACTAGTCGCCACCATCGCGCGCCGCCTTTCCCCGACGCCAAGATTCCGTGACGCCACCGTAAGCCGAGCTGCCGCACGTCCGAGCGACATCCCCGCAGCCGGGTTTTCCTCCGCCGTGCCCCGCTCCACCGCACGCCCGTAGCGGTCGCTCACCGAGCCGCCCGCCTTTCCGCGTGAGTCGAACCAAGCCTCCACAGCCCGACGCGCCTCCGCCGCCCGCCGACCCAACCTAGCGACACCCGCCGCCGCTCCCGATCCGAGCCTCGCCGCCGTTGCTCACGACCCACCTCGCTACTTCCCTTGTTTTTTTGCAGTCCGATTGCTACCAAGCCTCGCCGGATCTCCGACGACCACCCCGGCTCCGGTCACCGGGACCTCTCACCCTTGGCGAGCCACCATCGCAGTTCAGCCATTACTCGCTTCCTCGCCATTTCTTCAAGTCTACCGAGAGTTAGACTAGGTAAATTCTTAAGTATTCGGTTTCATAGTTTCTTTTTTATTTACTTATAATATATTCTAACTTGATTTGTTTTGATTTAATTTTATCATTAGGAAATTTATCATATTAAGTTATGATAATCAAAAATATTGACCCGCGAGACGTCGGGTTAGATTTTTGATTATTTCGACTTTTTATGGCAAAATTCATGAATTTCTTTGCATCATTGATTCATATTAAAATGCCATTGTTTTACATGGATGGATTTTTATTTTAGCGTGCTATTATTTGCTCATCATATATCATGCATCATATTAGATATTTAGGTCTATATGCATTTCATATTTAAAGCTTTGTGTTTCGATTTTTAGATTCATATAGGATTAGGTTAATTTTCCTTTAATAAAACAAAAAAAAAAAAGAACAAAAAAATGTTATTTAGGTTACATAGGTTTCATAATGTGTACACCACATGTTGCGCTTTAGTTAGTGAGTCATAGGTTAATGTTTTAATATTCTAGTCGTGCAATTTTTAATAAAAAAGGCCGAAGATTAATATTGCATCATTATTTTCTTTTTAATAAGAATTATTAAGTCATTTGAAAAAGAAAACACAAAATGTCATTTACTTGGTTGGTTAATAAATTAGTTTATAATTAATCATATTTCATGTCATCATTGTTTAATGTAGGTTGCATATATGTATAAAAAAATAATCATAAAAAATCATAAAAGAACATGCATATAGAATTACCACGTCATCCATCCCATATCATACAAAGCATATGCATACTTAGGGTTATGTAAATTAGATTGCACACATATTGTAATGATTTGAATTATGTCACATGAATTGCATCTCATATGTCATTAAAGTAAAACTCATGCATATCAAATTTAATTTAAGATTGCATATAATTAACATTGTTAAAAGGAAAAGAAAAATTAGGTGTCATGTCATTTAGAAATCATGTTTAGGGCATGCATTTTTATTAGCATTTCTTATTGAATGTTATTTTATTGATTGTGCACCCGCATGACCACCATTTGCATGTTAGTAGCTTAGGTTAAAATTAATCAACATTGCCTGCAAAATATTTTTAAAATTAAAATAAAAGGTACCGAAAGGGCGTTAGACTAATCTAGCGTAATCATGTCCCCGGACCTATTGAATCTCTGCCGGTTCGCAATAGTAAAGTATTCTCCCATACTTTACTTGGGTTTCTAACCAGCCTTAATTGGTTAGTGGCGGCTCCAAATTGAAATTGCATGTTTAAATGAATTAATTTCTATCAAGTCGCGATTGGTAGGACTTGGGAGGGTCCGTGCCAAGTCTTCGGACTTAGTAATCCATTAGCCTCCTTTCGAATAATTCACCCTTCAAAAAAATTTGGAAAGGTCGCGACAGCTTGGCGACTACTGGGATAGAGTTAAAACTCATAGTGGACATAGGCCTGTTTTATTTTTATTTTTTTAAAAAATATATATATATTTTGTTTGGCAGCATGGAAACAAGGTACGCTCCTAACATTAAGTGTTAAATGTTCTTGCAGATGGGAGGTATAAGGGGAGTAGTCTTTGCTAACCCTTGTTTTGCAGGTTAGAGTTAAGGATGAATGGTTGAATGTAAACTATAGAAGTGTTGTTTGCAATTAAACTATCGTGTATGTTTCATTGTTTTTAGCACTACACTATAGCACACACGACCTGCTGCCGGACCTGGGCTGCGATAGGATTTTTAGGATGGTGTTGAGAAGGATACTTCCTCTAAAGCGAGACCGCTATATAGAGGTTGACCTTCTCTTCCCCGAAAGTTCTTCATGGTGTCGAATGTGTTTGTCCATATCCGCGAGACTGCGTGATTATTAGACATTCCATTCGGCGAGCCGGGTTAGGAGGACCCGACACGTTAATGCGAGACCGCAACGGTCGATCATCCTCTTAGCTCCATTTTGTTAAGCCATCTAGATAGAAATCGAGCCCCACATTTCATGCGTGTGTCTATGTGATTGTCATCCATTCCCGGTGAAAGAAAGTTATTTAAATTCTCACTTCTGCAATTTACTTACTTGCAATTTCGTTGGTCCATGACAATAGGTTTCGTGGTCAATCTTGTTTTATGTGCAATGGGAAAACCAACGTACAATTTATTTCCTCTCCCAAAAAGAGCTCAAAATGTGGTTGGACCAATTAGATCAAGGTGACCAGGCCTTACGTCCAGTGGTCCTTGATGTAACTAAGAAGCCCACTCGGAAGCACACGATTGAGCATCTTAAGCGAAAAGTGGAAATGATTGAAGTTGAAAATAAAAAGCTTAGCAAGACATTGGGTTCCCGAAAGCATATAAAATAAAATGTTTTGGTTCCATGTCTAAAGACCTTGATTTCAATTTTCAATGTAGTGTTTTCAATTCTTAGTCCAATGTTTAGGGGACATGAGTTTCAATTCTTAGTTAGAAAGTTTGATTCAAATTTTAAATAAAATCAGGCGATTAGACCATTGTCATGGACCATTTTCCTATCTTGACATCGTTTCTTACACTATCTCTTTTCTCCATTAGGTGACAATACGGCTCACCCAAGATCGCCAATCTGTACTCGTTCCAGAGCAACAATGGCTGATAACACCGAACAAACACGTGTTGCTGAACAAACTCGCATCGCTGTTCTCGAATCGGAGATGAAGCAAGTCCTAAATGTTCTTGAGCAGCTCTCCAAGCAAATTGATTCTCTCCAGTGCAAACACGCCCCACCAGCTCCGCAAGTTGAAGTGGTGTTACCACAACATGCTCCCCGCGACTGATCCGAAAGATAAAGGCAAGAATACGTTCACAATTGGGACATCAACCTCTGATGGTGCTTCCAAGGAGAAAATTACTGACGTGCCTCAAATTGTTGTTGATGAGGAGGTACAAGTGATACACTCGGCTATACCGAAGACAGAACAAAAAACGCATGGCGAAAATTGAGGAGAAACTTAAGCGTTGCGGGGGTTCATTTACCCAAGACCCGACTGATCTGTCTCATTATGCAAAGATTAAGATGCCAAAGAAGTTCAAAATGCCAGACTTTGAAAAGTATGATGGCACCTCTTGCCCGAAGATCCATCTACAGACTTATGTGGTCAGGATGACCCAATATGTTGATAACATCCCCTTGATGATTCAACAATTTCAAGCAAGCTTGACAGACCGTCGCTGCAATGGTACATCATGAAGAAGATTAATCTTTGGAGACTTGGGAGGATTTGACGGATGCCTTCTTCAAGCAATATAAGTATAATATTGATGTCACTCCATCTCGAGAAGATTTACTTCTGACCGAGAAGAAGAGGATGGAATCTTTCAAGGCATATGTCACGAGATGGAGGGCGTAGCCGCTCAAATTACTCCGAGCCGACGTAAAAGGAGTTGATGGATTTGTTCATGAAGACACTCCCGCCCGAGTATCGAAATCGAATGCCGGGATCGATCCGAGTCATTCAATCAGCTAATCCCTGTCGGCGAGCGAATTGAAGTAGCATTGCGTGATGGATGGGCATCAGATCAAACCAGCTCATATGGGAGAGTCTCAACCAAGAAGGATAAGGAACCTGTAATGGAGGTTAATGCAACTTATGTTCAGCCACCTCGCCCTACCCCGAACACCCATCAAGGAGGAGCGCGACCATTCTTTGGCCAGCAGAAAAGCTCTTCCAGGCGTCAATTTACGCCTCTTCCTAAGCCATTGTCAAAGATCTTGCCAACCCTTCGTAAGAAAGGATTACTCGCTAAGGAGCCTAAGCGACCTAATCCCGAGCGTTTCCCCAACTATGATCCGTCCAAGACATGTGCTTATCATATGGGAGAGATAATGCATGAGGAAGCAGAAGTGATGGACACCCTGGGGCAACCAAGTGGCAAATTCGATTACTATGTAAAGTATTCGGCTCCTCCTAGCTCCTACTTCGACCCACGGGATATCATCCCAGATGGATGGGGTGGCATAGAATGATCCCGCACCTCCAAAGATTGAGAGCTTTGATGACGCACTCAAAGGAATGACTGAATTGTTTGCCATCGACAAAGTTCGAGAGTAGGAAAATTTTAATTATTTGCACACTCCTCTGCGCAGGAGTCTTTATTGCTTTCCATATTTGCATTTTGCATTTTCAATTCTAGGATTTCCTTCGTTTCAATAATGTAATTTGCTTTTCATCCAATAAAATACATAGAGATTTTCATTGTTTTAAGGGCATGTTGAAGTATACCAAACTAGCCCTGTGATGAAATCCTACCCAAAAGAAAACGGCAAGGAGCTAATTTCGAAGGTTGGGCTTCTTCATGTTCCCTGAAAATTTTTCAAAATAAAATAATTTTCTAGCATGCATCTAATTTACCCTGTTTGTTTGTTTCTTTTAATTATCTCTTTATGTTTTGGTGCGGCCTTGCGCACATTTAAGGAACCTCTATAAGCTCCCTTGCAAAGAGGGGCAAGACATAGACACTTAGCAGCTTTGACTTTATGATTTGATGTGCAAGAATAGAGTATGGCTTTTTGTCATTATAGAATGCTTTCACATGATATTATGCAATTTGTCAATTCCACTTGAAATTTATCAAAATGGATAATTAAGTGAAAGATGTCGAATTACTTGAACATGCTAAATGAGGTGTGAAAGGCAAGCCTTATCCCATACACAGTCCCTTGTTTATATATTGTGAGATGAGTATGGAAACGTCTTGTATTTCAAGTTGAAGAGTTTTCTTGCGAAAAGTACGACAGCTGAAATGACGAGAGGCAATTCATTTTTCTATCCAAAACACTATAGATGATCCATTGCTTAACCATTTTGAGCCCAAATACTTGAAGAATTTCTTTCATACTACCCCCTGTCAAGAACCACCCCACATCGGGGCAAATGGAGGTAAGTTGACATTGAAGGAGAATGAAATGAATCGAAATTTTATTGCTTTCACTTGCATCAATCTTCAAGTTGTGCTATTACATTGAATTCATGTGATAATTTAAGTGCCTTAGGATGACGAAGAGCAGTTCTTTCTTTATCCTACACACTTATGTCCTTTGCATAGCCCATTTGAGCCTATGAATTCATTTCATGTCAAACCAGTTGGTGATCATCCCCCACACGGGGCAAGATGAAAGACAATCATTCGAATAGCATGGTCTAAAATGCTGATGAAAGAAAACTGTGTGAGTCCGAGAAAATAAATGCAAAAAAATAAGGGGCAAGAAAAGCGGTGTGCCTGGTAAAAGCAAAGCCAATGCCCATGAAAAAAGAAAGAAATGACTGATGAATTGGGGGCATATATAAAAAAGCGTTGTGCCTAATCGATGCCCATCATCAGAGAAAATGATTTAAAAAAAATGTTGAGAAAAGATCTCCAGTTGAATAATCATTGGCATCAGTGATAAACTCTTGAGCTAATAAAGAAATTTGTCAAGAAGACGATCCGTGGCGAAGAAAACTGGTGGTAATGTCAAGATGATCACCAACTCTTACCCATTACACACATTTTTGAGCCTAACGATCATTTCGTTTCTCAGCCCATGAACCCAACCTATGTTACGTCCCTTACAAAGTCTCTTCAGATTATGGTACTTAAATTAACGTAGGAATTCACATGTTTTGAGCATTGCTCGAAGAAGTGCGAGCAAGATTATTTCTTTCTCATTTTGCAGGGTTCTTGACTTGTAAACCCGAAGATGACTACAGAATTGTTCTTTCAATTGCTTTGACTCGAAGAGTCCCTTTTGCTAAGCCATTGACCAAACCCACATTACAATCCTTGTTAAAAACCTCTCAGATTGGTAAGGTCGTACTGATTGCAAGAAAATTCGAACTCTTGTCGACAAGATGATGATAAGATTGAGTGATATATCCCTGCATCAATGGTCGGGACAAATAACCCCTCCTAAATGAGAGCGAGTGAAAAAGCCTTTTTCACACCAAAAGTGTCTCGTTTAGCATGTTCAAGAGATTCACAGCTTAGTGAAAATCTTCTTGATAATTTTCACAGTGGAAGTTTGAAAAAGCCATCATGTATGGACTTTCTCTTATAAAAAGAATGAAATGAATTTTTCTCAAAGACCAAAGGATTTGTCTTTGAAGCCCCGAGTTTGTTCATTTATCTTGGTGCTTGATGAGAATTCCAAGTATCCATTTATAAAATCTTTTCAAATGTCTAGTTTGAGTTCCAGATGTTTGAACCTTAAATGCTTGATGTGATTTCCAAGTGTTTGTCTTTTTAAACATCTGATGTGATTTCCAGATGTTTAGTAAAATATTTTCAAATGTCTAATGTGAACTCCAGATATTTGAACCCTTAAATGCTTGATGAGACTTCCAAGTGTTTGTCCTTCCAAACGTACGATGTGATTTCCAGATGTTTATTAAATATTTTCAAATGTCTAGTATGAATTCAAGAAATTTGAACATTTAAATGCTTGATGTGATTTCCAAGTGTTTGTCTTTTCAAATATCGATGTGATTTCCAGATGTTCAGTAAATGCTTTCAAATGTCGACATAAAAATCAGATTTTGAAATTTTAAGTACTTGATGCAATTTCCAGGTGCTTGGGATCGATGAGAGTTCCGGATCTTTAAAGACTTTGAGCCTTTCAATTATCGCGAAGAGATTTCCAGATGTTTGTCAGGTCTCATAGGAGTCATTTCACACTTAATAATACTTTTCTGGATCTCCAGATAAGTATGACAGGTGCGTGTTCTTCTTTGCATTTGCATTTCATTGAGCATGGACACATTGAAATATATGTTCTTGACCAAATCATTGCATTCTTTATTGCATGACCTTGCATTTATTTGAGTCCATTTAAAAAAAAAAAAAAAAAGTAAGTCATTACAATTGACATTTGCATATGCATTTCATATTCATTTTGCATAGTCTAAATTTAGGTGTCATTTATCTTTGAAGGAAACCTCTACGAGCTTCCCTTCAAAGAGGGGCTGTTGACACCTATTTGAAAATTTAATTTTTTTAGAAAATAATAATATAGCATTTGGTTGTTAGAGGGAAAAATTTTGAAAAAAATTTTGAAAAATTTTGAATTCAAAAAATTCAACAGTGTGATTTCGGAGCCATTTCTTTGTTGAAGAAGTTGAGTGAATATCGCCGGATCTTCAACAATTTCAAGTTTTTCTTCTATAAAAAGAGAAGTCGAGGCTTCGGTTTGTGGGGGCTCTTTCATTTGGTTTTCAAAAAAAGTTCAGAAAAGAAAACAGAGTTTCGGTAAGGAGAAAAGTCAAAAGAAAAAGGTGGAGAGAAGAGAAGACACAGAGAGAGATGACGTGAGGAAAGCAGAAAAGTAAGAGGGTCAGTCGGATTTTTGAGGGAAAGAAAGAAAAAGCCTGCAGAAAAGTCAAGAAGCAGAGGGAGAGAAAGTGAGAGAGATAGGTGAGAGAGAGTGTCAGGAGAGAAAAAGTAAACAAAAAAAAAAAGAAGAAAATAGGACACACTGTTCATCTTCCTCGTGGATTCCTCCTCTGCGAAGCCCCACGCCGCTGTTGCTTCCATGACCGCGACCACCGCCGTCTGCGAAGCCCCACACCGCTGCCGCTCCGGCGCCGCACATCGCCGCCGGTCCGAGATCTCCACCAGCACGTATTGCGCCAGTCACCGCCGCCCGTGAAGCTTCCGCTACTGCTCCCTGCCATCGCCGCTCGTCACCCCCGACGACCGCGCCTCTGCAACTCGCGGCCCAGCCAATTCCGAGCCGGCCCGCCGCGCCTCCGCCGCTGCTCCAGCGTCACTCAACACCGGCGGACCTCCATCGTAGCAGCCCGCTCCTCGCGACGCTGCACCAGCCTGAGAATTCACGCCGGCCACCGCGCCAGCAACCCGCGAGTCACCAGTCCTCGCGCTTCGGTCAGCCTCGCGACACCAGTCTGCCACCATCGCGCGCTGCCTTTCCCCGACGCCAAGATTCCTGTGACGCCACCAGAAGCCGAGCTGCTGCACGTCCGAGCGACATCCCCTGCAGCCGGGTTTTCCTCTGCCGTGCCCCGCTCCACCTGCAACGCCCGTAGCGGTCGCTCACCGAGCCGCCCGCCTTCTGCGTGAGTCGAACCAAGCCTCCACAGCCCGACGCTGCCTCCGCCGCTCTCGCTGACCCAACCTAGCGACACCTGCTGCCGCCGCTCCTGATCCGAGCCTGCTGCCGTTGCTCACGACCCACCTGCTACTTCCCTTGTTTTTGCTGCAGGTCCGATTGCTACCCAAGCCTCGCCGGATCTCCGACGACCACCCCAGCTCCGGTCACCAGGACCTCTCACCCTTGGCGAGCCACCATCGCAGTTCAGCCATTACTGCTTCCTCGCCATTTCTTCAAGTCTACCGAGAGTTAGACTAGGTAAATTCTTAAGTATTTGTTTTCGTAGTTTCTTTTTTTATTTACTTATAATATATTCTAACTTGATTTGTTTTGATTTAATTTTATCATTAGGAAATTTATCATATTAAGTTATGATAATCAAAAATATTGACCCGCGAGACGTCGGGTTAGATTTTTGATTATTTCGACTTTTTTATGGCAAAATTCATGAATTTCTTTGCATCATTGATTCATATTAAAATGCCATTGTTTTACATGGATGGATTTTTATTTTAGCGTGCTATTATTTGCTCATCATATATCATGCATCATATTAGATATTTAGGTCTATATGCATTTCATATTTAAAGCTTTGTGTTTCGATTTTTTAGATTCATATAGGATTAGGTTAATTTTCCTTTAATAAAACAAAAAAAAGAACAAAAAAATGTTATTTAGGTTACATAGGTTTCATAATGTGTACACCACATGTTGCGCTTTAGTTAGTGAGTCATAGGTTAATGTTTTAATATTCTAGTCGTGCAATTTTTAATAAAAAAGGCCGAAGATTAATATTGCATCATTATTTTCTTTTTAATAAGAATTATTAAGTCATTTGAAAAAGAAAACACAAAATGTCATTTACTTGGTTGGTTAATAAATTAGTTTATAATTAATCATATTTCATGTCATCATTGTTTAATGTAGGTTGCATATATGTATAAAAAAAAATAATCATAAAAAATCATAAAAGAACATGCATATAGAATTACCACGTCATCCATCCCATATCATACAAAGCATATGCATACTTAGGGTTATGTAAATTAGATTGCACACATATTGTAATGATTTGAATTATGTCACATGAATTGCATCTCATATGTCATTAAAGTAAAACTCATGCATATCAAATTTAATTTAAGATTGCATATAATTAACATTGTTAAAAGGAAAAGAAAAATTAGGTGTCATGTCATTTAGAAATCATGTTTAGGGCATGCATTTTTATTAGCATTTCTTATTGAATGTTATTTTATTGATTGTGCACCCGCATGACCACCATTTGCATGTTAGTAGCTTAGGTTAAAATTAATCAACATTGCCTGCAAAATATTTTTAAAATTAAAATAAAAGGTACCGAAAGGGCGTTAGACTAATCTAGCGTAATCATGTCCCCGGACCTATTGAATCTGGTTCGCAATAGTAAAGTATTCTCCCATACTTTACTTGGGTTTCTAACCAGCCTTAATTGGTTAGTGGCGGCTCCAAATTGAAATTGCATGTTTAAATGAATTAATTTCTATCAAGTCGCGATTGGTAGGACTTGGGAGGGTCCGTGCCAAGTCTTCGGACTTAGTAATCCATTAGCCTCCTTTCGAATAATTCACCCTTCAAAAAAAATTTGGAAAGGTCGCGACAGCTTGGCGACTCCGCTGGGGATAGAGTTAAAACTCATAGTGGACATAGGCCTGTTTTATTTTTATTTTTTTAAAAAAAATATATATATATTTTGTTTGGCAGCATGGAAACAAGGTACGCTCCTAACATTAAGTGTTAAATGTTCTTGCAGATGGGAGGTATAAGGGGAGTAGTCTTTGCTAACCCTTGTTTTGCAGGTTAGAGTTAAGGATGAATGGTTGAATGTAAACTATAGAAGTGTTGTTTGCAATTAAACTATCGTGTATGTTTCATTGTTTTTAGCACTACACTATAGCACACACGACTTCTTTGCCGGACCGGGCTGCGATAGGATTTTTAGGATGGTGTTGAGAAGGATACTTCCTCTAAAGCGAGACCGCTATATAGAGGTTGACCTTCTCTTCCCGAAAGTTCTTCATGGTGTCGAATGTGTTTGTCCATATCCGCGAGACTGCGTGATTATTAGACATTCCATTCGGCGAGCCGGGGTTAGGAGGACCCGACACGTTAATGCGAGACCGCAACGGTCGATCATCCTCTTAGCTCCATTTTGTTAAGCCATCTAGATAGAAATCGAGCCCCACATTTCATGCGTGTGTCTATGTGATTGTCATCCATTCCCAGTGAAAGTAAGTTATTTAAATTCTCACTTCTGCAATTTACTTACTTGCAATTTCGTTGGTCCATGACAATAGGTTTCGTGGTCAATCTTGTTTTATGTGCAATGGGAAAACCAACGTACAATTTATTTCCTCTCCCAAAAAGAGCTCAAAATGTGGTTGGACCAATTAGATCAAGGTGACCAGGCCTTACGTCCAGTGGTCCTTGATGTAACTAAGAAGCCCACTCAGCAAGCACAGATTGAGCATCTTAAGCGAAAAGTGGAAATGATTGAAGTTGAAAATAAAAAGCTTAGCAAGACATTGGGTTCCTGAAAGCATATAAAATAAAATGTTTTGGTTCCATGTCTAAAGACCTTGATTTCAATTTTCAATGTAGTGTTTTCAATTCTTAGTCCAATGTTTAGGGGACATGAGTTTCAATTCTTAGTTAGAAAGTTTGATTCAAATTTTAAATAAAATCAGGCGATTAGACCATTGTCATGGACCATTTTCCTATCTTGACATCGTTTCTTACACTATCTCTTTTCTCCATTAGGTGACAATACGGCTCACCCAAGATCGCCAATCTGTACTCGTTCCAGAGCAACAATGGCTGATAACACCGAACAAACACGTGTTGCTGAACAAACTCGCATCGCTGTTCTCGAATCAGAGATGAAGCAAGTCCTAAATGTTCTTCAGCAGCTCTCCAAGCAAATTGATTGATTCAGGCAAACACTGCCCCACCAGCTCCGCAAGTTGAAGTGGTGTTACCACAACATGCTCCTGCGACTGATCCGAAAGATAAAGGCAAGAATACGTTCACAATTGGGACATCAACCTCTGATGGTGCTTCCAAGGAGAAAATTACTGACGTGCCTCAAATTGTTGTTGATGAGGAGGTACAAGTGATACACTCGGCTATACCGAAGACAGAACAAGAAAAACGCATGGCGAAAATTGAGGAGAAACTTAAGCAGTTGCAGGGTTCATTTACCCAAGACCCGACTGATCTGTCTCATTATGCAAAGATTAAGATGCCAAAGAAGTTCAAAATGCCAGACTTTGAAAAGTATGATGGCACCTCTTGCCCGAAGATCCATTACAGACTTATTTGGTCAGGATGACCCAATATGTTGATAACATCCCCTTGATGATTCAACAATTTCAAGCAAGTCTGACAGCATCGTCGCTGCAATGGTACATCATGAAGAAGATTAATTTGCTGGAGACTTGGGAGGATTTGACTGATGCCTTCTTCAAGCAATATAAGTATAATATTGATGTCACTCCATCTCGAGAAGATTTACTTCGCACTGAGAAGAAGAGGATGGAATCTTTCAAGGCATATGTCACGAGATGGAGGTCGTAGCCGCTCAAATTACTCGGAGCCGACGAAAAGGAGTTGATGGATTTGTTCATGAAGACACTCCCGCCTGAGTATCGAAATCGAATGCTGGGATCGACTGCCGAGTCATTCAATCAGCTAATCCCTGTCGGCGAGCGAATTGAAGTAGCATTGCGTGATGGATGGGCATCAGATCAAACCAGCTCATATGGGAGAGTCTCAACCAAGAAGGATAAGGAACCTGTAATGGAGGTTAATGCAACTTATGTGCAACCACCTCACCCTACCTCGAACACCCATCAAGGAGGAGCGCGACCATTCTTTGGCCAGCAGAAAAGCTCTTCCAGGCGTCAATTTACGCCTCTTCCTAAGCCATTGTCAAAGATCTTGCCAACCCTTCAGAAGAAAGGATTACTCGCTAAGGAGCCTAAGCGACCTAATCCCGAGCGTTTCCCCAACTATGATCCTTCCAAGACATGTGCTTATCATATGGAGGAGGTAGCATTCTCGTTGACAATTGCTATATGCAACACAAAATCCAAAATCTTTGGATGCCAAGGTGGTCTCATTCCGCGATGGAACATCCGAATAACCCACTCCCCGACCACCCAAAAGCGTGAATGCCAAGTGCCGAGCCCACCATGCTTCGATGATGCATGAGGAGCAGAAATGATGGACACCCTTGGGCAACCAAGTGGCAAGTTCGATTACTATGTAAAGTATTCGGCTCCTCCTAGCTCCTACTTCGACCCACGGGATATCATCCCAGATGGATGGGGTGGCATAGATGATCTCGCACCTCCAAAGATTGAGAGCTCTGATGACGCACTCGAAGGAATGACTGAATTGTTTGCCATCGACGAAGCTCGAGAGTAGAAGAATTTTAATATTTTGCACACTCCTCTACGCAGGAGTCTCTATTGCTTTCCATATTTGCATATTTGCATTTTCAATTCTAGGATTTCCCTCATTTCAATAATGTAATTTGCTTTTCATCCAATAAAATACATGGAGATTTTCATGTTTTAAGGGCATGTTGAAGTATACCAAACTAGCCCTGTGATGAAATCCTACCCAAAAGAAAACGGCAAGGAGCTAATTCTGAAGGTTGGGCTTCTTCATGTTCCCTGAAAATTTTTCAAAATAAAATAATTTTCTAGCATGCATCTAATTTACCCTGTTTGTTTCTTTTAATTATCTGCTTTATGTTTCGGGTGCAGCCTTGCGCACATTTAAGGAACCTCTATAAGCTCCCTTGCAAAGAGGGGCAAGACATAGACACTTAGCAGCTTTGACTTTATGATTTGATGTGCAAGAATAGAGTATGGCTTTTTGTCATTATAGAATGCTTTCACATGATATTATGCAATTTGTCAATTCCACTTGAAATTTATCAAAATGGATAATTCAGTGAAAGATGTCGAATTACTTGAACATGCTAAATGAGGTGTGAAAGGCAAGCCTTATCCCATACACAGTCCCTTGTTTATATATTGTGAGATGAGTATGGAAACGTCTTGTATTTCAAGTTGAAGAGTTTTCTTGCGAAAAGTACGACAGCTGAAATGACGAGAGGCAATTCATTTTTCTATCCAAAACACTATAGATGATCCATTGCTTAACCATTTTGAGCCCAAATACTTGAAGAATTTCTTTCATACTACCCCTGTCAAGAACCACCCCACATCGGGGCAAATGGAGGTAAGTTGACATTGAAGGAGAATGAAATGAATCGAAATTTTCTTGCTTTCACTTGCATCAATCTTCAAGTTGTGCTATTACATTGAATTCATGTGATAATTTAAGTGCCTTAGGATGACGAAGAGCAGTTCTTTCTTTATCCTACACACTTATATCCTTTGCATAGCCCACTTGAGCCTATGAATTCATTTCATGTCAAACCCAGTTGGTGATCATCCCCCACACTGGGGCAAGATGAAAGACAATCATTCGAATAGCATGGTCTAAAATGCTAATGAAAGAAAACTGTGTGAGTCAAAGAGAAAATAAATGCAAAAAAATAAGGGGCAAGAAAAAGCAAAGTGTGCCGGTAAAAGCAAGGCCAATGCCCATGAAAAAAGAGAGAAATGACTGATGAATTAGGGGGCATAAAAAAAAGCGTTGTGCCCGATCGATGCCCATCATCAGAGAAAATGATTTAAAAAAAATGTTGAGAAAAGATCTCCAGTTGAATAATCATTAGCATCAGTGATAAACTCTTGAGCTAATAAAGAAATTTGTCAAGAAGACAATCCGTGGTGAAGAAAATTGGTGGTAATGTCAAGATGATCACCAACTCTTACCCATTACACACATCTTTGAGCCTAACGATCCTTTCGTTTCTCAAACCCAAGAACCAAGCCTATGTTACGTCCCTTACAAAGTCTCTTCAGATTAGGGCACTTAAATTAACGTAGGAATTCACATGTTTTGAGCATTGCTCGAAGAAGTGCGAGCAAGATTATTTCTTTCTCATTTTGCAGGGTTCTTGACTTGTAAACCTGGAGATGATTACAGAATTGTTCTTTTAATTGCTTTGACTCGAAGAGTCCCTTTTGTTAAGCCATTGACCAAACCCACATTACAATCCTTGTTAAAAACCTCTCAGATTGGTAAGGTCGTACTGATTGCAAGAAAATTCGAACTCTTGTCGACAAGATGATGATAAGATTGAGTGATATATTCCCGCATCAATGGTCGGGACAAATAACCCCTCCTAAATGAGAGCGAGTGAAAAAGCCTTTTTTCACACCAAAAGTGTCTCGTTTAGCATGTTCAAGAGATTCACAGCTTAGTGAAAATTGTCTTGATAATTTTTCCTGATGGAAGTTTGAAAAAGCCATCATGTATGGACTTTCTCTTATAAAAAAAAAAAAAATGAAATGAATTTTTTTCTCAAAGACCAAAGGATTTGTCTTTGAAACCCCGAGTTTGTTCATTTATCTTGGTGCTTGATGAGAATTCCAAGTACCCATTTATAAAATCTTTTCAAATGTCTAGTTTGAGTTCCGGATGTTTGAACCTTAAATGCTTGATGTGATTTCCAAGTGTTTGTCTTTTCAAACATCGATGTGATTTCTAGATGTTTAGTAAAATATTTTCAAATGTCTAATGTGAACTCCAGATATTTGAACCCTTAAATGCTTGATGAGACTTCCAAGTGTTTGTCCTTCCAAACTTGATGTGATTTCCAATGTTTATTAAATATTTTCAAATGTCTAGTATGAATTCAAAGAAATTTGAACATTTAAATGCTTGATGTGATTTCCAAGTGTTTGTCTTTTCAAATATTTGGGATGTGATTTCCAGATGTTTAGTAAATGCTTTCAAATGTCTGACATAAAAATCAGATTTTTGAAATTTTAAGTACTTGATGCAATTTCCAGGTGCTTGGGATCTGATGAGAGTTACAGATCTTTAAAGACTTTGAGCCTTTCAATTATCTGAAGAGATTTCCAGATGTTTGTCAGGTCTCATAAGAGTCATTTCACACTTAATAATACTTTTCTGAATTTCCAGATAAGTATGACAGGTGCGTGTTCTTCTTTGCATTTGCATTTCATTGAGCATGGACACATTGAAATATATGTTCTTGACCAAATCATTGCATTTGCTTTATTGCATGACCTTGCATTTATTTGAGTCCATTTAAAAAAAAAAAAAAAAAGTCATTACAAACATTTGCATATGCATTTCACATTCATTTTGCATTCATTTTGCATAGTCTAAATTTAGGTGTCATTTATCTTTGAAGGAAACCTCTACGAGCTTCCTTCAAAGAGGGGCAGCTGTTGACACCTATTTGAAAATTTAATTTTTTTAGAAAATAATAATATAGCATTTGGTTGTAGAGGGAAAATTTTGAAAAAAAAAAAAAAAAAAATTTTGAATTAAAAAATTCAACCGTGTGATTTCGGAGCCATTTCTTTGTTGAAGAAGTTGAGTGAATATCGCCGGATCTTCAACAATTTCAAGTTTTTCTTCTATAAAAAGAGAAGTCGAGGCTTCGGTTTGTGGGGGGGCTCTTTCATTTGGTTTTCAAAAAAAGTTCAGAAAAGAAAACAGAGTTTCGGTAAGGAGAAAAGTCAAAAGAAAAAGGTGGAGAGAAGAGAAGACACAGAGAGAGATGACGTGAGGAAAGCAGAAAAGTAAGAGGGTCAGTCGGATTTTTGAGGGAAAGAGAAGAAAAAGCCTGCAGAAAAGTCAAGAAGCAGAGGGAGAGAAAGTGAGAGAGACGGGTGAGAGAGAGTGTCGGGAGAGAAAAAGTAAACAAAAAAAAAAAGAAGAAAATAGGACACACTGTTCATCTTCCTCGTGGATTCCTCCTCTCGCGAAGCCCCACGCCGCTGTTGCTTCCATGACCGCGACCACCGCCGTCGCGAAGCCCCACACCGCCGCTCCGGCGCCGCACATCGCCGCCGGTCCGAGATCTCCACCAGACGTATTGCGCCGGCCACCGCCGCCCGTGAAGCTTCCTCACCATCTGCTCCCTCGCCATCGCCGCTCGTCACCGAGCCCCCGACGACCGCGCCTCGCAACTCGCGGCCCACGCCAATTCCGAGCCGGCCCGCCGCGCCTCCGCCGCTGCTCCAGCGTCACTCAACACCGGCGGACCTCCATCGTAGCAGCCCGCTCCTCGCGACGCTGCACCAGCCTGAGAATTCACGCCGGCCACCGCGCCAGCAACCCGCGAGTCACCAGTCCTCGCGCTTCGGTCAGCCTCGCGACACCAGTCTGCCACCATCGCGCGCTGCCTTTCCCCGACGCCAAGATTCCCGTGACGCCACCGAAGCCGAGCTGCTGCACGTCCGAGCGACATCCCCCGCTGCCGGGTTTTCCTCTGCCGTGCCCCGCTCCACCCGCAACGCCCGTAGCGGTCGCTCACCGAGCCGCCCGCCTTCGCGTGAGTCGAACCAAGCCTCCACAGCCCGACGCTGCCTCCGCGCTCTCGCCGACCCAACCTAGCGACACTGCGCCGCCGCCGCTCCCGATCCGAGCGCCGCCGTTGCTCACGACCCACCCGCTACTTCCCTTGTTTTTGCCGCAGTCCGATTGCTACCCAAGCCTCGCCGGATCTCCGACGACCACCCCAGCTCCGGTCACCAGGACCTCTCACCCTTGGCGAGCCACCATCGCAGTTCAGCCATTACTGCTTCCTCGCCATTTCTTCAAGTCTACCGAGAGTTAGACTAGGTAAATTCTTAAGTATTCGGTTTCATAGTTTCTTTTTTATTTACTTATAATATATTCTAACTTGATTTGTTTTGATTTAATTTTATCATTAGGAAATTTATCATATTAAGTTATGATAATCAAAAATATTGACCCGCGAGACGTCGGGTTAGATTTTTGATTATTTCGACTTTTTATGGCAAAATTCATGAATTTCTTTGCATCATTGATTCATATTAAAATGCCATTGTTTTACATGGATGGATTTTTATTTTAGCGTGCTATTATTTGCTCATCATATATCATGCATCATATTAGATATTTAGGTCTATATGCATTTCATATTTAAAGCTTTGTGTTTCGATTTTTTAGATTCATATAGGATTAGGTTAATTTTCCTTTAATAAAACAAAAAAAAGAACAAAAAAATGTTATTTAGGTTACATAGGTTTCATAATGTGTACACCACATGTTGCGCTTTAGTTAGTGAGTCATAGGTTAATGTTTTAATATTCTAGTCGTGCAATTTTTAATAAAAAAGGCCGAAGATTAATATTGCATCATTATTTTCTTTTTAATAAGAATTATTAAGTCATTTGAAAAAGAAAACACAAAATGTCATTTACTTGGTTGGTTAATAAATTAGTTTATAATTAATCATATTTCATGTCATCATTGTTTAATGTAGGTTGCATATATGTATAAAAAAATAATCATAAAAAATCATAAAAGAACATGCATATAGAATTACCACGTCATCCATCCCATATCATACAGCATATGCATACTTAGGGTTATGTAAATTAGATTGCACACATATTGTAATGATTTGAATTATGTCACATGAATTGCATCTCATATGTCATTAAAGTAAAACTCATGCATATCAAATTTAATTTAAGATTGCATATAATTAACATTGTTAAAAGGAAAAGAAAAATTAGGTGTCATGTCATTTAGAAATCATGTTTAGGGCATGCATTTTTATTAGCATTTCTTATTGAATGTTATTTTATTGATTGTGCACCCGCATGACCACCATTTGCATGTTAGTAGCTTAGGTTAAAATTAATCAACATTGCCTGCAAAATATTTTTAAAATTAAAATAAAAGGTACCGAAAGGGCGTTAGACTAATCTAGCGTAATCATGTCCCCGGACCTATTGAATCTCTGGTTCGCAATAGTAAAGTATTCTCCCATACTTTACTTGGGTTTCTAACCAGCCTTAATTGGTTAGTGGCGGCTCCAAATTGAAATTGCATGTTTAAATGAATTAATTTCTATCAAGTCGCGATTGGTAGGACTTGGGAGGGTCCGTGCCAAGTCTTCGGACTTAGTAATCCATTAGCCTCCTTTCGAATAATTCACCCTTCAAAAAAAATTTGGAAAGGTCGCGACAGCAAGCAAATGGCATCAACGGGGCTGATCCCTGCTGGAAATTCACTGAGATCATCTAAAAAACCTGCAAGAAAATCAATGAAGGTTCACTGGTGTTTGTTGACGACGTCGCAAGGTGGCAAATCGTTGAGGAGAGGCTAGGCACATCAGAAGCCAGTAGTGGATCATATGCCGGCGCTGTGAGGGGGGTTGCATATCGGGCTTGAAGGGCTATCTGCGGCGAGCTAGACTGGAGTGGCGTCACGATTATTTTGTAACGGCTTTAATGGAGAGTGTGACTGCAATCAATTTGTAACGCCTTTGTAATGTTTCATTTAATTTGTTTCTTTATTAACCCTCTCCTTTATTTGTCTAAAAGAAGAATCTCCGAATCACAATAAAAATATACTAAAAACAAAATATTGTTTCTTTTCTTTACATATATTTGCTGGGTTTTCCATATAACTTTGTTGTTTCCCTTCTCTCTATTATTTAATGTAGAGTAAAGAAGAAGATTTGTTGTATCTTGAGAGGATAGCCCTAAGAACCTTGCGCACCAAGTCTCATACTTTGAGCAGTGAAAATATCTTTAAGGATAATACTTAGACGCCTTAAATATGTTTTCACTTTCCATCCTCCTTTTCGCAACAGATTTTCTAACACTGTCCATACTTCCTACTGTTGATCAGCTTCTCACCGACGATAGAACAACTTCCAGTTGAAATATCCAATAATTTCGCATATATTTCAAAAGATTTTGAAAAGAAAAGAAAAAAAATCAATGATGGATTAACTCAATTGAATGTAATGCATTAGAATTAGTGCCTTTTGGGCTACAAACCAAATGTAGAAATAATAAATATGACTCACGAAATCATTAGTGAAGTTTGAAACTTTTATAAACCAAGAATTTCTTGTGTGAATTATTATTTTCATCAATTGCATTACACCCCTACAAACTCTATCGTCCAACATGATTTTGTGCAAATAAGGCATGCGTGTGCTTAGTTTATTCATAAGTGCTCTAGAGATTTTGCCAACAGTCTCATAGAAACGATCCTACTTCACACTGATATAGGTGATTTTAATACCCCACTCATAGAGCTTAACCTTACTCTCTTTCATTGTAGTCTTACACTATTCTTACCTTAGTGGGGACAATAATTTTTAATAGTGCATCACTAAATCAGCAAGTAACTTGTTCTTACCCATATGAACCTAATGCATGGGATCGCCAATCTCATAAGTTGGATTACCATCACTATTAATTTTCCTCATTTGGCTTATGTCCCATTCCCCTTGATGTACAATTAAAGGATCGACCAAATCTAATTCTAACTTTAAATAATCAATGGACATAATTTCATTTTTGAGCAATTGCTTTACCACATCATATCTCAATCAAATGCGTCTCTTTTTACCATTGAAAGTTCCTTTATTTGCAATGGTTGTTACCACTTGGTACTTGGCAATCACAATGCCTAGATACAGAAGAAGTCGATTTTATTCCCAAAGTAATATCTACGAAGAAGTTTCTTAACTACTCACCCTCTTTAGCATATATGGGCTTGAGAAGAACTTTTCCTTTCCCAAGAACTTGAGCATTTCTCAAATCATCAAAATCAATAATCTCTTTTCCTTCCCCTATTAGAGTGTGTATATGCCTAGTATCACATGATCCTATCATTTATTCTTTCACATTGGCCACAACATTGGCTTGAGAAATGACCACAATAATTATGTCATCAGAATCACCTATTTCAATCAGTTAATTGTTGGTTTAGGAGGAATGCCATTTCACCACAATTTTCTTTGGCTTATTTCTACAATACCTTAATCATGGGTGAACACATATCCACTAATGGATTGTGTCTTAGATGAATCTAATTATCTTATATAAATCTAAGATCCAGTTAACATCATTCTGTATCCTTCTAATACAATAGGAAATCCACTACATAAAATTCCTTCATTATATCGCAGCGAGGCATCCTAGAGAGTGGGAAACAACTAGCCTTTAGCCATGTACCTATTCACACTCAACTTGGTGGCAAAAGAAGTAAGCACTACCAGAATCACATATAGATCAATAGCACTAATTAGTTCTTCTTAGAATACCCATCTATAACCCTATCTATCTTTCCATAGAAACAGAGATTTCAAGATATATTTTCTATAATATTATTCGAAGTAGATGACCAAACTGAAATCAGCATTACGACATGGAACGTATGAAAAAAAAAAGAAGGACTCCTCCTGCATTTACTTTGACTCGATTCTCTCATTTAAATTCAACATGGAAGTGGGATGCAAAACAGAGTAATTCGGCAGTAATCATATAATTCAACACGGCTAGAGAATCATACCATGTAAGATAAAGCACGGAAGTAAAAAATGTGACCAAAATATGCGCGAAATCAACTATCGGCAGTGAATGCCCATGAAATTTATAAAACTAGCCAGACATGTGCCAAGGCAAGAGTGAGATATAAATTTGATCCAGCAGTGATTGGGCGTCCTAATCCAAATAAAAAATAAGCTTCTATACAAATGGAAATGTTGTGGATTTCAGAGGAATTTTTGGTGTGTCGACCTGTTGCCAAAATCGTAGTTGACGGACAGACCAAAACACAGCGATGAATAACAAGTCCAAACGAAAATATAAATTCACGGAAATACGATTCAGGTTGAACATCCCAGTGACTGGGAACCGAGAAGATGCCATTTTTGAAAGCCACATGAACAACACTACAGACGCAAACGAAATCAGCACTAGAGGTGGCAAAATGGGTCATGGACCCATTTTGCACCCATATTTTTCATAAATGGGTCGAATATGGGTCATGAAGTTGTAATGGGCCATAACCCATATTCGACCCATTCTAAGTTCAGTTTTATATAACGTGTGACCCATTTTCGACCCATTTTTAAAACCTGAAAAACATAAACTTCCTTTTTTTACTTTTCTTTTTTCTTTTTCTTCTTTCCTTACCGACAACCAGCAAAGCGACAGACAGCCGCCCGGCGACAGGCCAGGCGAGGCTCGAGCTCGCCGGCAGGTTGCCGACGACTAGCGAGGCTCAAGCCTCACCCGACGTCGGTGAGCTCGAGTCTCACCAGATTTTAGCAAGGCTCGAGCTCACTAGCGTCGGGCGAGGCCGAGGCCTCGCCAGATCGACAAGATCGAGCCTCGCCCAACGCTGGCGAGCTCGAGTCTCGACGGATCCAGCGAGATCGAGCCCCGCCCAACACCGGCGAGCTCAATCTCACCTGTCACCGATCGCCGGCCGTCGTCATGGCTAGCGGCCGGCCGAAGAAGAAGAAAAAAAAAAAAGAAAAAGAAAAAAGAAAAATAAATATTAAAAATTAAAAATTATATTTTATATTTTATTAATTAAAAATTATATTTTTAAAAAATAAATATAATTAAAAAATATATTTAAAAGAATTAAAAATTCGATTTTTCAAAAAAAATATTTTAAAAAGAATTATAAATTTTTTTTTTATTAAATTTGTCTAATTTTTTATAAATATTTCAATTCATAGGTTTTCTTAACTTTTTTTTTTTTATTTTTTTACTATTTTTAATTTAATTTGAAGTTTTAATCCAATTAGCATATAATATAAGTGAGTTTTCCTAGAATATTAATAGGTTTTAGCAATACGGGTCAGTTCAGATATGGGTCGGATATGGGTCAGGTCGGGTATGTGTCATTAGGTTTACACTACAAGAATATGAGTCAAAACGGGTTAAATGGATCAAATATGGGTCGACCCATTTTCAACCCAACCCACCCATTTGCCACCCCTAATCAGCAGCACTTCACACGTTAAGCACATTAATTCAACCTACTCTGCACTAAACGACCGATGTACCGTTTACTTATGCTTAAAGAATACGTATTCTATGGAGATCAGCCACATATATAGAACAAACCGGGCTTATTGCACAGCCAGATGAAAGCATACACTAACATGTATTCTACAAATTGAACACGGAATGCGCATAAGCCTAAAGGGTGAACAAGGTATGCACGCCTTGTGCAAAGAACAAACACATATGGCATTTATTTACTCAACGATCGTCTTCGACCACCACGTAATCCACGCCACCACTCACCTGCCACCATACATAAACGACACAGATAGTATCCTGAATATAAAAACAAAAGGTAACAAAACGACGATAGCGTATAACAAAAACGAATCATAAACAACAACTTAATTTATCGATTCTATTCCTAGCAACCCATAATTATGACATATTGTTTCAATAGCATGAATTGAGTCAAGTGTCATGGGCCAGCAATTCATTGGCCACAGAACAGCCCACTTGGTGCCTAGTGAGCAGACAATACCAAGCCAGCCTTCCTTCTATAGTTGTTCAAGAGAACAATATGGCAAATAGCTTTTTTTAATGGGCATCTAGTCCATCAAGCAATATGGCAGATCACTTTAGCTCAACAATTGGATTTGGCCTGCCATAGCCTCATCGGGAGTTCTCGACCAGTGTTTGTGCACAGAAGGCTAACCCCACCTTCAAAGCTCCATAGAGATATAAACATTTTATCTTAGAATTCCTTGCACCAAGCATCCTAACACTACTCCCACGAACCAGTTGTATTCATCCCCTTTATCACTCACTCTTCACTCGATAACCACAAGCTCCACTTATAAGAGTCATGAGTATGAGAGAATCACAGACCATGACATTCTCCCCACTCAATTCATGGACCGTGACATTCTCCCCCTTGAATTCCACAATGCCCTCGATGTGGGTTGTTTTGTTGCTTTACTGTGTTTGCTTAACCATTGATGTGGCGACCACATCACCTAATTAGGTGGGGAAAAATGTCACGGTCCAAGGAGATAGCATGACCTAGAGGGTTTCTATATGAAGGACTATGACCAATCATTGAACAAGCAACCATTAACTATCTTCCAAAGTCCTAGAGTTTTCTTAAGTATTCTAGAATACTCCTGAGGGTATGTGATACGGTAATTGTACACTTATGTAACGAATGCGGGTAGCTGGAGAGATAGGGAGATGCAATCTCCACCGTTAGGTCAAGAGGAAATCTATAGCTACGTATATATAGAAGCATCATCTTCCTTCATCCATATCTCTTTCACAAGTGAAATATAAATCCAAAGCTTCTCTCTGTAAGATCTTTGTGAGTGCAAGTTAGTAAGGCTGACTTGGGAAAAAATTTCTAACACCGCATAGGTTAGGGAATGCTAGATCAATTGACTTGTGACACAAGCATAATAGACTTCTACAAGACAAGTTCTAATTAGATTGATGTGCCAATAGCTCTCTAATCAAGCATGAATAGAAAACATGAACACTTCAAATGACATTGATCTGATCATGTGAAGTTTAACGTTGTGACTAATGAACTCACTTTCTTTTGCATACTTGCATTCTGTCCACAGAACACTTCCACGTGAATACATAATATGAAAAGCAATTCCTTTTAGAGAAAGCAACACAAGCATAAGCATGCGCAATAAGCATACATATCACAGATTCGGACATACCCATTAAAACCTAAAAATCTACATAGAATCAAACATGCCATCACTGAAATCGAAGCAGATCTTGAAAAAACAAACATAGGTATTGAAGCATGATTTTACTTAACACTCAGTAACCTTATCAATATGACCAAAAGCTCTTCTATGCTAATACTCAGTAATCACCACAGCACATTGCCTACGAATATGCAATGCTTGTCCTCCACCATTTTTGAGTCCTTGTTCAATTTCAACAACAATGGTAGCAACAACAGTTCTTGTTTAAGAATCCATGAGGCAATTATTCTTAAGATTGTTGGAAAATTGGAAAACTATTGCTAAAAGAGGATGGAAAATAAGAATAAATATCTAAGTCATGCAAGCACCGTCCTTAATGATAATTTCGCCTCTCTGAGTACAAAATTTGGTGTATAAGCTCCAGCAACTATCTTCCCAATATACCAAAGATCTTCCTCTCAGCTTCGCACTATATAATAGAGGGAGAAGGAACAAAAAATTTATACGTAAAACCTGGCAAATAAATGAAAAGAAAAGATAAAATATCTTATTTTTGGTATGTTTAATTGTGTTTTAGAGATTCTCCTTTTTAGACGGATGAAAGAGAGGGTTAATAAAAAAAACAAATCAAATTAGATGTTACAAAGGCATTACAAATTGATTGTAGTCACACTTTCTACTAAAGCCAATACGAAATAATTGTTTTGAATAATTCAAAATCGTTGAAATATCCAACAGACCAAAAAAACCTGCTGAAAGCGCCAAGGATACATCGATAATGTTGCTATTGGCTGGTGGTGGCTGGACTATTGTCGGGGCTGTGATTTTGGTAACGCGATGACAGGATCAAGCCGCAAGTAATGGGCACAATAATACGTGGAGAGGTGTAAACCACAAAAGAGAGGAAGCACTCTATTCGTGAGATAAATGTATTTCTCTAAAAAAAATTGTTTTCCTCAATTGTGAACGTATCGGATGGCAAAGGATGATGAAACTCTTTCAATTGCTACTATTTTTCCTTTGCTCCTCACAGCCAAAAAAGGACTTTTCTTGTTCTCAATTTTCATCAAATTTTGCATGGCCCAATTTATGCAATGAATGTCTAAATTGAGATGCCAACACCCCAAAATCATCATAATTGTATTTAGTGGCTTTTCGAAACAAAAAGAAAACAAAAGGTCCTTAAATAGTTCTCTGGGGTAACATAAGCTTGGTCAATGCCACAAAACCAATCTGGTTTCAATTTGATGACAAGAATTACGTTTGGCAGTCATGATAAAATTCAGGATATGATAAAATTTATCAGATCCTGCATTTGGCGCCTGCTAAAAATATGGTAAAATCAATTATAAATGTGATATAGACCGAATAAAATTATCCCATAAAGAAGGTGGGATAAAGATAAATAGCATTTATAATATCCATGCTAGGAAAATTGTTTTTCTCCAATAACAAACTTCTCAAATTAATTAAAAATAAAATTATATTTCCACATGAATAATCTATGAATTCTAATATAAGAAATTCAAAATAACAAAAAATAACAATTTATTTTATTTTTTTATCTTATTTTTATTTATATATTCGAATTTAACTCTATCTTATAATATTGATTCAATAAATAGATATTAATATGTTTATATTTATTACTATTTTATGTATTTAGTATTTTAGGTACATTTGTATAATTTCTTATTTAATAAAATCTTATTAGAGAATGTTGGAAAGGGAAGAAAGAAATATATAAGATATTAATTAAAAAACGAGAGGAAATAAAATAAAAATAAGTAAATAAAAATAAAGTAGGCAAAAGTGTCACGAGAAATTTTTACCATCTCCGTTTGTAAAATTTTATTAATTCATTTATATCAATATGCCATTTATACTAAATAATATATGTGATTTGAAGTAAATATATCTGACTTTATTACTGCATCACCAAATAGTAGATTATATACAGCAAAATCCCTAGACTCCATGTTATATCCTATCTAGTTATATCCGTATTTGAAATCTAGATGATCAAACGTAGCTGAGGAAAATATCCTTCCACCCAATATCTATTTAATTCTCCCTAGGAGAATACATAGGCCAATCTTGTCTAACTTTTTACTAAAAGGAAAACATAAGCTTTTTGTCAAATCTAGCCTCCATAACAAGTAGCGAAAATTACCAAAAAAGTTGTAGACCTATTGTACTTATTTTAATTTGATTTAAACCTTTCAATTGTGTCAATTCAATATTAAACTTTTGAGGATTTGTCAATTTAGTCTTAAACTTTATAACCAATTTTGATGGGAAATCACTAATGCCATGGTCTAGTCAATGTCAATTATCTTATATAGCACAGTCAGCATTGACGTTGATAATTTTTAATGAAATTTTTAAATTTTTTCTTTCTTTTTTCCTTTATTTTTTTCCTCACCCTAGGCCAGCGAGGTCTCCAGCTGATCCTCACTACCTCACCGGCCACAGGCAAAAGCTTTCTTATGACTAAGTAAACTTCTAAGAGAACTTATTTCATATAACCAAAAAAAAAAAAAGTTGCGTTTGGGGAGGCCCAACGGGTCAGGTGAAGTAGTAAAGTGAACCACGAGCCCTGCCCATCAAATTAAAGTTATGCTCCAGCTCGGCCTGCTTATTAAGCTTCTTGGATTGGTGGGCCCGGAACATTAGTGCATATCACCAACTAACTGAATTTTCTTTCTGAATGCAGGGGAAACAAAAGGGTGTGTACATTTATATGGCGAGAACATTCGTTAGGACACAAGGTGGTCCATATCAAAACATTGGTTGTGTTAAAGAAAAATGATGGCTCAGAAAACGTGAACATGATGTTTCTTCAACTTGTGCTCTTATTTTGAACATGCATTTAGCACCTTTCCCATGAAATGTTGCTAAATCTTATTAAACGATCATTAGTGTTCTCTTTTCATTCATATCTCGTATGTCATGCCAACTCTCACAAGCCTATTCCTAGGGATCGCCATGATTTCTCGCCTTGCCTGAAATTTTTCCTGAGGAAACTGTAGGCATAGTTGACGATGAACTTCTTGAACAAGGTCGACTTTGGCTCAGCAACCACCTCAGCTTCCCCGAGGAGGTACACCGCTCCCCTCTCCATCGCTTTCTGCACGAATTGAATCTCCCCTTCGGCCACTCGGCTCGGACTGAACACAGTTCGACGAGAAGAATTCGTTGGCTTGATCGCGTTAAACGATTGGATAGAATTGGAAGAGAGATCGGAAGGGTTTGGCTGTGGCGGCAACTCCTCCATGTGGACAGTTGATCCCTTGCCCGGTCCATCTTCCCCTAGCAATGTCGAATGCAGTGCATTGTTGTGGGCTGGCTCATCCTTTCGATCGTGATCATTGTTCTCGGCCTCAAGGAAGAAGTACTCGTGCCGGATGAATTCCTTTAAGTTGTCCACCAATTGGCACTCGAATTTATGTGGCTCCTCGATTTTGTCATTATACCCATACCGTACGATGCAGCGGAACATCCTGAAGGTCCTCGGCTCAATCTGCCTGAACAAGAACCGCTCCTCCAGCGCAACCTTGCTGAGCGGGAGGTGCTTGATTGAGATGAGTACTAGAACCGAATGGATAGACGGAATATTTGCCACAAAATGCGATAATATTGGAGGAATGCCCTGCACAAGCTCGGAGTAGAGGAGGCCAACCCCGGGGATCCGGTTTATGCTTGGGTTCGCAGCAAGATCTCTGATGAACTCGGCTGACACCTTGTTCTTGAGCTCATACATATACCGTTGCTTGTGAACGTAGTGCCAGATGATCATGACGGTCATGAGGACGGCTGCAAACACGAGTGGTAAGAAACCGCCCTCTACGAACTTGTAGAGGACTGACGATAGATAGAGCAGTTCAATGGAACCGAATACGGTGAAGAAGAGCACGATCCACCATATGCTCGTCTTCCATATAACGAGCATGATGAGAGTGAGCATGCAAGTCGTGATCACCATAACGGTCACCACGGCAATTCCTGCAACCAAACATTTATGAGACTAATTAATGATAAGAAACACCAAATTAGGTTCAATTGGGATATTTCATCGACGAAGCCTATGGATTTGGACTTACCGTATGCGTTGCCGATGTTGGTTGTGGTCTGGAAGCTGGCGGTGACCAAGACACAAGCGACCATTAGCATGTAGTTCACCTCCGGTATGTAAACCTGGCCCTCGTACTTGGCCGACGTGTGAACCACCTTGACCCTTGGGAAGCAGCCCAAGCTCAGCGACTGCGAGATGATGGCGAATGCCCCCGAGATCATCGCCTGGCTCGCAATGATCGCTGCAGCGACCGCCACAACAAACACGGGCCAGTAGATTGGTCCTGCTCATCGATCAACATGAGTCACGAAACATTATCTAACATAGTTTTATTTGTACCGCAGCCATGAAGCCTCGTAAATTTCTCGGGGCTCATCCTAAGACATCAAGTAAATTTTACTTTTGAGAGCATAATTTGGGTCAAATTTCTAGGCAATCATACTAATTATTTTTCTTTGCTATATATATATTATGGAATGCAAATAAGGCGTTGTATTTGAATATTACATACGTGGGATTGAGTCATAAAAAGTGTTGGCAACGTGGTCAGGGTGCTTCATGAGATAAGCTGCTTGTCCACTATATGCGGCCAAAAGTGCAGGAAATGTGAGGCAAGAGAAGCTGATCTGCATCAATTGTAAACTCCAATAATCAAACTCAATGGTCTTGTTGTTTGCAGCATTTGTTCAGTGGACGGAGTCTTGGAGATGAAAGAAGGAAATGCTATCTACTTACTTGGATTGCTCGAACATTGAAATGACCCAAATCAGCAAACATGGCCTCGGTGCCTGATTGAATTGAACCATCCATGTCAGTGAGTTTAAAAACTGTGACCTACTTGTTTCCCTTTAAAAATAAAATAAAAAATAAAACACACGCACACACACACACACACACACACACACACAAGCATACACAGAGGGACCTGTAATGCAAAGGAAGATGCCCCCAAGCGAGACCCAGGCTTGCTTGCCGTTGCGGTTGAAGTAGTCGACAATATACTTAGGGTTGAAGGCACGCAACACACCGATGTCGTGCTTGAACAGGTTGTAGAGCCCGATCCCGCTAATGAACGTGAACCAGACGAAGATGATGGGCGCGAATGTCAATCCAACCCGGTCCGTCCCGAACCTCTGGACCCAGAAAAGGATTATCAGGATCACCACCGATATAACCACCACCGCATCTGCATGTCCAAACATAAATTAGTTGTCACAAAAAGAAGGGTGTTATAGGTGGGCTTTTAGAAGCACATTTGTATTATCAATTTGCTAATAATCAAGCATTGTGTTTACCTTTGCCCAATGACTTGATCCCGCTCACGGCTGAAAGAACTGCAAGAATCCCAAAAGAGAAAAAAAGGACCAGAGAGGCTATGTTAGCTTCCAAGATGCTAAACATATTCTATTATTTTATTTAGTAATAAGGCTAATCCAAACTTTTCGGCACTCCATGTGGTTGTGTTTTCGCGAACAAGGAAAATCTTGTTTTAAGTTTTAAAATTAAAACATCATAATTTCGATTGGTGACACAGTGATGATGATGATGATTATTATTACTATTATATGAGACACTCTCTTCGAAAAGGAGGAAGGGGACTCGGTGGACTTTTGTTCTAGCACGATTCCTTTTATTTGCCCCTAACGTATTAAGTTCATGAAATTATTGGTTTTTATTATATTAAAGTCGCTATCACATTCTTGGCAAAGGAACCTCCATCATGTTTTTCACCATTAAATAACTTTGGATGTAGTTTTTTGAATAATTATCAGGATATACCAAGTTAAACTTCATAAAACTGTGATGGCACGAAAAAACATATAAATATATCAAAAAATCTGTTTATGTTATACATAGATTGTTCATGGTTAACTACTTAAAATTTTTCAAACAAAATTTCTTTCAATTGAAAAGAAGATAGAGGATAATGTAGCATTTTCTAAAATATATTTAAAAAATAATATTTTTTTCGTGTTCTTACTCATATATTACTCGAAGTTAGAATGGGATTTGAGATATCATTTCTTGAAATGCAGAATCACGGTCAAACCCCCCCCCCGCCCCCCAAAAAAAAAAAAAAAAAAAAGGGTAAAAATTCCCCTTGATGTGCACTATAACTGCCATGTCCCAGACGTCTTCCCTTTTTATTATTAACAATGAATCTGAGAATAAAAAACACGATGATGTATTGATTTTGCAATATGTATTCTAGATGGACATAGGTGCTTCGTGGCAAGTCGGACTAAGAGAATTCTATGAAAGGGTTGTGATAGATGGCGATTTAAACCTGAGATGGATGGAGTGAGAACACCGTCACCAATGACCATGGAAGTGCCCATGATGGTGAAAAGAAACAGCGCGATCTTGGCGGTTTTGCTATTCTCAAGCTTCTCCTTGATCTTCTGAGCCCGTCGCAGCTGGTTTGATGGAGTGTCGAGCTTGTAATTCGAAACTTCTCCATCCTCAGTTTGGTGATTCGGGATCAGGCTCACCTTGGCATATCTGCATATCAGCGAGTACAGCGCGAACGTCCCTCCTGCACTCGCACGCATGGGTCACGCGAGTCAGAATTGCAAAAATCAAGTCGTGGGTCACCACCGGAAAAAGACCCCAAAAGAATGGCACGCGAAACCTTCAAAAAATGGTCATGTACACTGTTCTCATAATCCTAATAAGTGAAGCACGGTAGAGATTTAGGTGCATACCGTCGCCGTTGTCATTGGCCAAGAGGACGATGAAGACATACTTGAGCATGGGAATGAGCGCAATCGTGTAGATGATTAGCGATAGAACCCCGATAACGTCTTGAGTGTCCTTAATTCCCTCCGTGAAAGTACTCGCATACACATAGAGTGGTGACGTCCCTATATCACCATACACCACTCCAATGCTCTGAAATGCCAAACTCATGGTTCTTTGCCAATTCACCTGTAAATCAATTATTTCCAATTCCGGAAACAAAAAGTACTTGGTGATGACTCGAGGGCAAAAAAGATTTTTACCATGTCCATCAACGGAAAAAATATTTTCACGGCGTGCAACCAAAGGCGTCAGTACTTTACTATCATTTGTAACCAGCATATAGGGATCGATTTCACTGCAGTTTTAACCAAGCATGAGGGTCACGCATCTATCTAAGAGTCCTCCTCCTGTCTCTCGATATTCATGATCGATAGTATTCAAAAATCGTTCAAGGGCCCGTCCTGGTAAAACCCGCTTTTCATATGTCAAGAAAGGCGGACGGAAGAACTCTATGCGATTTTTTCTTGAAATCCACTAATATCAAATAAGGAAAAGGGATCGATTAGCTGACGGAAAAAACATGGCTATATGCGAAGTTTGCAACAAGCACCTCGGAGGAGTGGGCGTGGGACATGGAGACTCGACCGGCCTCCAGGTTGAGAGAGTCGATACGACGTAGTCTCGCCCACGAGACTTTCCGCTCTTTCGTGTTTGGCTTCGTCCCGTTCTCCGCCTCTCTTGCTTCCATAACGATCTCCGATTCATCTTCTTCTTCCTCCCCCATCGCCAACACCTTCCTCTCCGCCATTGATTCTCTCGCTGGATTTTGTCACTCTTCCTTTCTTCAACGCGAAGTGATGACTCCGCTCTTTATAGGGCCTCGGGAACCAAGACGTTTTAAGTGAATATTCGGCTGAACCGACTGTGCGCCGTGTTTGTTGAAGCTGACGTTGATGATGGAGGTTTGTTTATTTCAATAATTTGACATTGTGTCAGTAAGACACGTTCGTTTCGCGTGAAGAATTAGTATAATAAGCTTTATTTTCGAGGTGACTAGGTTATATTGGTCGATTCCAGGAAGGCGTACGCTCCTGTCGGTTTCCTCAGAAGCTAGTCGAGATACATTTATTTGCAGTAGTTTCCATGAGTCAGCTCTCTCAAATTATTTATCACTAACGTGAATATTACTAATTCCTCTTTTTCTTTTTTCAAGGGGCGTTTTTCCAATAATGACATGTATTTGTCTATGTTTCAAGGTTCTATTCAGGAGCAAATAATGCCCAATTGAGGGAAACTGCAGTTTGATCACATCAAATGACTCGAATTAGTTTAACTGTCATTGCTTTAGCTACACTCTAATGAGCTGGCCCTAATAATTTGTCATTGTTTAGACGGTTTAATGACATCGACATACACATACAATGTAATAGTCTTCCCGTTCATTTAGGGTTTAATAAGGGAAAACATTCCACTAGTCGAGAGACAATGTGAAATGAAGATCACGTCGTTCCAATCCATATACAATCTGTGGTGAATTTAAATAGCATATATAATCATAAAAAAATTAACATGATATGAGAATTAGAGGTATTAATATGCTTTAAACTTTCACTAGTTAAAAGTTGATTACATGTGCGGCCACTTACTCCAAGAATTTTAAACTATCGTGGTCTAATAAAGTATTCTTCTTTAACTTAATGGTACCGGTTTTGAGTTTCGTGTTGAGGTATACTTAACGATGTAAAATATAGTCCATCAATTCTTTAATGGTTCAAACCCTATTTTTCTTTATAGTGACTCAGGTGGCATCTAGCATCAACCTCATACATTTAGGATTTTACTCGGTTGAGTGCTCTCAACAGGATTTGAACCCACGATCATAAGAAATGAGCAAACTTTTCTGCCATTAAAGCCAAAATCTCATCGACAATACCGATTACACAAATAAACGCGTCATTAGCAAAATTAGAAGTGGCTTTTCTGAACAAAAAGACAAAAGGACCTCAAACAGCCCTCCGGATCCTGATAAAGTGACAAGAAGTTTCGTCAAATCCCACAAAACTAATCCAGTTTTCAATCGTAGGCCATGAAGACTACTCCTCCTATTCCACCCCCACCGCCCCCGCCCGGCCCCCCCCTCGCCAAAAAAAATTATTATTTAATTCTCCCTAGGAGAATACGTTGGCCAAATTTGTCTGACTTCATGAAAGGGACATCTAAGAATAGCATCTCAAAGAATTCTTCTGAAATGCCACTTATGTTTTTCCTATGGGGCACGAATATTCTAAAAAAAAAAAAAAAAAAAAAAAAATTGAGGGTGACCTTTACACATTTAAAATTTCCAGATGACAATAATATTATTTTTATGAAGTTGTGCAACCAACTTTTATTCGAATGTGACCTGTCGGATGCAGTTTCATTGTTCGAACATTTGATTTGAATAAGACAAAAATTGTATTTGAATCGCACTGTCTGTGCTCAAAGTAATTTTTGAGATCACGCTTGTCACTTTATTCTGGAGTCTTATCTAATGTAAGTTGATCAGGTTCTTTGCTTGCATAGGTGAGGAGTGAGGATTAGTGTAGCCTTTGTGATATAATTTCCTAAACCAATCACTATATCTTTGACAAGGCTCAAGATTATTCAAAGATATAGAATATTTTGTCAAGAAATACTTTTTTTTTCCGGGAAAAATTGCACAAAAACCCATGAACTTTCAAGGCGGTACACGTTTGCTCCCAAACACAAAGCCACCCTTGGACTTCATTTTGTTACAACCGTTAACCCTCCATCTATTTTTCTGTTGGCACGTGCCTAACATGTGATTTTTCATGGGTTAAAATCTGATCTTCTCGTTTTTTTTAGTTAAATCACTCTTCTAGCCCCGAATGTGTTAAGGATTATGAAATAAATAAAGAAAAATGAAAAAAAAAAATTGATCTTTAAATATTGGCACAAAAATGAATACTAAATATTTTTGCTTTCCATTTATATGGTAATTTGATTACAATTTTCTAATTCTAAGATTATTTATCTTGTTTTGTATTAAGAACGACAAACGCATCTAGCATACAAAGTGCTTCCATTTGTCTACCAAGTATAATTAATTTCTCCCTAATTGACAAGTGAGTTCAATTTCATTTATTTTGTTTTTATATCTAGTATTGTATATATCTCTTTAGTTAGTCTTATTCCATAGTTTTTTGGTTTGCATAAAATTTCTTTTATTGCGCCTAAAATTACAACGTGCTTAATTATGCCATGCCAACGGCTCGGTGCTTCTAAATGGCTAACTAGTGAAAAAATTTAAGGAAAACAAATTACTTTCACTTTTCAATGACAAATTCCGAGATAAAATTGAAATCTTTTATCATCATCATTATCATCATCATCATCATCATCATTTTTATAATAATAATAATAATAATAATAATAATAATAATAATAATAATAATAATAATAATAATAATAATAATAATAATAATAATAATAATAATGATTATGATTATTATTTATTATGATTATTATTATTATTATTATTATTATTATTATTATTATTATTATTATTATTATTATTATTATTATTATTATTATTATTATTCCACTAGGCACGGGCAAGGCTCGCCCGAGGCCAACGAGGTTGACCTTGCTAGCCCTCCCCTTTTGAGGCCCAACGGCCAACAACCAGTTAGAGGAAGAAAGGAAGGGAGAAAAAGAAAAAGGAAAAGAAAAAATAACAAATATAAAAATATTATTAAAAATATCTATGTCAATGCCGGCTATACTACGTAAAATAGCTAGTGTCCATATCAAAAGTTTCTAGTTAAAATTGATCGGATGGATTCAATCGGTAAAATGTGAAAACGTTTAGGACTAGCTATACATAATTAAAAGCTATAAGACTGACTTGACAAGTATACAATTAATTTAAAATTTTTTAGACAATTTTCTCTAAGATGAAATTAATATCAAAGACATATCTGTGACTAATTTGACAATCAAATATTCATAATAATAGCGCATTTCCAATTGAGAGATATTTGCATATCGCACATGAATTTGATTAGTGAAATCTAGGGGCGGGAAACATATATAGCCACAACTGGGTTTTCTTCTTTTTTTTTTAATTTATTATAAAAAAAATAGCATGCTATTGTAAAAATTTTAAAAGTCCAAACGTACAATTACTTAATAACGACCATGCGGACCGGGCATAGAAGTATTTTCCCAAGCCCTTCAATGAATTAAAGATAGTGCGACAAAATTATAGTGTTTTTTTTTTGGTCGGACAAAGTTATAGATATTGAATATGACCCTCACATGGAAGCAAAAATATGAGAAATAACAATTATAAATTGGTATACAAGTCTTGCCTATCTCCTTTTAGCTTTAATCTTTAGGATAAATGGTTATCCAATTTATGTGTTTTTCTTTTTTTACATACTTAAGGTTTTTTAACACAATATGATAAGTAGAACCGAGGGATTGGATTTGTACTTACAATTGTAAAGTTAATATCCAATCAAGTCTAGACTTAATTATGGAAAGACAGGTAATGACAAGACAAGCATTAAAAGATAATGACACAACACATTAAAATTTCGAATTTTGAGGATCATTTATATAACCCAGTTAATTGCTAAAAATCATAATTTTCATTAACTGATGAAATAAAACTTATTTGATAGCTTTAATTAGTATTGACTAAAAAAACTCTAGTAAGTCAAAAATTTATGTGATGTGGTAAGTAAGGGAGGGGTTATTGAATTCACTCAACAGAAAAATCATTAATGACAATAATAGAACTTCTTGACAATTATCCTTGTTTGTGTTCGGTATGAAGTTAACAACATTCAATTATCAATTTTCATTTCTCATCCACAAATTTTTATTTCTCTTTTTTAGCACTTAAGTTTATCAACATTTGAAAATGAATAATATTCAGCACTTATTCTCCAATTTTATCAAAGAGCCCTTTCTGATAAATTTGGGCATGAAACCTTTATGAGGAGAATCAATCAAGTAAATAAGTAAGTTTAATATTAATGTCATGTTTGGGAGATTGGGGAAAATGGGGGTGACGAAATTCAAGTGAAAACTTTTAAGAAAATATAAATTTTTGCGGGATTGAAACAGGAGATAAAATTTAAAATTGTGAGTATTTTCCTTCGATTTTCTTCACCAAAGAGCCTTTATGAGCATGTTCCTTCAAAATTGATCCTATATAACTCACTGACCAAATCAAATAATTCCATTGACACAATATTTTCTATTTTTTCTACATATAAGTGGATATTCACCCTATAGGGGAAAAAAATAGAGAGATAGAGAGACACATGTAGATTCTAAATGATGAAAATATGTCTTGAGTTGAGCATGAGAGAACCTTCCTCGTTCAAGTAAGTTTTTTGCTTTGAATATGTTTCCTAGTAGAACGGTTTGTTAGTTGGAAAATGTTTCCTAAAAGAGAGTTTCCTATTTTGGATCGACTACTCATTTATATATAAGAAGTGTCTCTTCATGAAGAGTATCTAAGACGAGCCTATAATCTTGAATTAAATCTTGAGTGTTTGAAGTTTGTGAAAATCTTGTGTTAAGATTTTGTATAATTCCTCTGTGTTGTGAGATTATTTCGTCAGGAATTGTTAAGTCAAAAACTATAAGAATTATTAGGTGTAATTGAAAGTTAAGAAACACTTAGTGTTTTGACTTGAGTGTAATTGTAATCTCTATCGTATCGCTTGATCTATAGTAGAATTATGTACTAGACTCTCCATAGCTATAACTCTCTTTGATCGAATCACGTAAATTTAGTGTTTGATTATTTTCTTATTATGTTATATTTATTGTCTAGTCACTTGTTTTGTAACAATTATTTGAGACAGACTTAACTAAATGGAAACAAATGAGTGAAAATCAACAAATTTGATGGGAATGATTTCGGTTTATGGAAGATGTAGATTGAAGATTGTCTTTACCATAGGCATCTACACTTACTCATGCCTAGAGAGAAACTGGATTCAATGAAGAAAGTTGATTGAGAATTGCTAAATGGACAAACATTGGGTGCTATCCAACTTCCATTGGCACATAACGCCGTGTTTAATACTAGAAAAAGAAGACCACGGCAGGTTTGAAGAATGTTTTATTGAACATGGACGAAAAAACGATTGTGCAATTGACAAGGTCTACTTATTATAACATTTGTTTAACTTAAAGATATGCGAAGGTGCATCAGCTGCTAATCAGATTAATGAATTCAATATTATCATTAGATATTTGATTTCAGTTGAAATTGAATTTGAAGATAAGATACATGTTTTGATTTTATTATTTGTATTATATGATAATTGGAATATTATTGTTACTATTGTTAGTAATTCCTCCAAGTATGTTTGATAAGGTTTGCGATTTGATTCAAAATAAACACATCCATATAAGAAAATTTGGTGAATCTGTACTTGCTACTTTAGTAGGTAAAGCTAGATTAAGAGCTAATATTTGTGGTAGCTAAGACTGATGGTGTTGTCTATTGGAATAGTGGTAAAATGGGGTATCTTAGAAGGGATTACCTTAAGGTAAATAACGAGAACGATAAAGGAACTAAAGTTGAATCTACTAATGATAAGGGTGCGTTTGGGAGTGGCATTTAGAAGCCACTTTGAACCCCCAAAGCTCCTTGGGCCAATTTGTGGGTGTTTGGTAAAAAATTTTCAAACCCCATTTGGGGAATGCTAGCCTTCACAAGGCTGAAAGCTCAAGGCAGGTGGGGGGCTACCTTGGGCTTTCAGCCTTCTCGGCATGCTGAGCTCTAAACCTAAATAAAAAAAATTTCTTCCCAAATTGTCCTTGTTGGTTTTTCGTTTTTCTGATTTTGCCCTAACCATTCATCTTCTTCCATCTTCTTCTTCGTGAGCGGTTGTTGACGAAGGGCATGTAGTCGCCGGCGACCGTCGCACCTACCACGCCGCGACCTCCGCGCAAACCTCAGGTGAGGGTCGCGCGACTCGCCGTGCCACAACCTTCGCCATGGTCGTGCGACCCTTCGGCGAGGGTCGCGTGACCCCAATCAAGAGGTCGCGTGACTAGATGTGGTCATCAAGCGTGACCCCAATCAAGAGGTCGCGTGACTAGATGTGGTCATCAAGCGTGACCTCGCAACCTTCGCGCAACCCATCTAGTCGCAAATCTAGTCGCGACCTTCAGGAGACCTCCGCAGAGGTCACGACTGCAACCCATTTGGTCGCAGATTTGGTCACCGGCCACGACCTTCGTGCTGCGACCATATGGGTCGCCGACCGTGACCTTCAGGTGACCTTCACGAAGGTCGCGATACAGATCTGGTCACTACCAAATCTAATTACCGGCCGTGCTTCAAGCGACCTCCGTAAAGGTCGCGACTTTGCGCGACCCATCTGGTCGCAGATCTGGCCGTGACCAGATGTGGTCGCTGGCTGTGACCTTGCGCTGCAACCAGATGGGTCGCAGCTGGCAACGCAGATCAAGTCGCCGGCCGTGACCTTCAGGTGACCTCCACGGAGGTTGCGACCTTCGCACGACCCATTTGGTCGCAAATCTGATTGCCGCGACCCTCGCCAGACAGCTTGCATCGGACCGCCCACCCTTCGCCAGATCGCTTGCTCCTCACCGACAATTCCTTGTTCTTGGCCGACCAACTCTTCTTTTTTCCAAACACTATTTTACTCAAAGGTACTTCATAAAGAACTTTTACAATACAATTTACAAACACAATTTGTATTTTGGAAAATATCTTTCACTTAACAACCTTTGCATTTCCCTAAAGATTTTCCCCAAAAGCCTTTCCAAACGCACCCTTTGTAGTTGTAGTTGGATAATGTTGATTATGACTTCTTTGTCACTGAAGATTCATTGGTGGATGGATGGATTTTGGATTTTGGTTGTTCATTTCATGCTACATCAAATAGGAGCTGTTTTACTACTTGTAAATATATGGATAATAATGAAGTGCGGTTGGGGAACAATATTGAGTATGATGTCATGGGTGTTGGCAGTATTAGAATTAGAACAGTTGATGGTATTATGATAACATTAACCAAAGTAAATACATTCCAACATTTAGAAGAATCTGATTTTCTAGAGTGTTCTAGATTCAGCCAATTGTTAATATACTTTCAAAAGTGGAGTTTTGAAAGTTGTTTGAAGTATGTTGATGACAATAAGAGGAATCAAGCACAGTAACCTATATATACTTCAAAGTGGACAATCATTGAATTCATCGTAGAGACGTCAAATGCATTTATTTGAGAGTTTGAATTGTGGCATATGCATTTGGGTATATTGGCGAGAGAAATCTAAAGATTTTGAAGGAAAGTAATCTACCGTGTGATTACGTGGCTGAAAAACTAAATGTATGCAGGTATAGTGACTTTAAAATAGTGAAAAGTGTAGTTCAATACAATTGTCAGAGAAACATGGAGATTGTAGAATTGATTTACTTTGATATTTGTAGTTTATCGTGATTTCCTTTGAGAAAGAGTGCCAATTTTATGCTAACAAATATGGATGAATATCCGAGGACGACTTAGGTGTTTGTGTTGAGTCACAAATTCAATATTGTTGTCAAAATCAAGCAATTGAGAGCTTTGATTAAAAAAAAAAAAATGAGACTGGTAAGATGATCAAGCATGTATGGATAGACAATTATATGGAGTTTTGTTGAAAGCTATTAGACAAATTTTACTTAAAGAAATGCATGGCAAGAAACTGCACTACTGCCATTGAGCCACACAAGTTGCAGAGCTTATGAGCAAAATATTACTGGAGACAACTCCTAAAATGTTCTCTAATGCTAATATGTTTTAATGATTCCTATATATGTGTTTAGTATAGCAAGCTACCTAGTGAATAAATCTCAATTGACTACTATTGGATGTCAAACTCTCGAAGAAATGTGTTGAAATGTGTTTAGGTGACTTTATTAATTATTTTGCTTTTAGAATATGTGATTGCCCATATTATGATCGAGAGTGATGGTGAACTCGATAAAAGAGTAAGGAAATGCATATTAATAGGCCATGCACAAGGCGAGCAAGACTATCGATTATGATGTCTAGAATTAAATTAACATGTTGTCACCCCTCGACTATCAAACGCATGGCAACCCTTCTTTTTTGGTCATTTAATTGCGAGGTCCCAAGAGGCGCCACCGACCCATTAATTTTATCTTTCAATTATATGCAAGCGGAAGCAGCATGGAAACACACACACATATCAAAAGACACAGAGATACACATCCAATTAACATATCAAAAGTTTCGCAATTACCCATCCGCAATGCGGATTCTTTCTAATTACCAAAAAAGGTTAGGGTTAGCTTAGCTCCTCTATCCTACAAGGACAACCTCAAAAAGTGGTGTTTCTCCTTATGCGTATAGTATGAGTCCACATCATAATACCATGACTCGAGCTCGAGATTAGACTCAGGGTTTAGTCCATCTCTAGGTCAGTGATGGAGCAGTCGGAGACGTCCGCGATCATAGGGTCCCAAATGGCACCTCCAAATCCCTCACCAGGCAGCCATTAAAACCTTGAAGAGGGCCGAAGAGCTCCCCTCCGAACCAAACGTACTATGCCACGAACCGATGGAGCACTAGATTAGTCAACTTCTCATCCACCCAAATGGTGGTTACATACTTCTTGTATACTATGGCAATCCCTTCTATCGAAAAGAGGGTCATTGGGTGTCCTGATCTATAGGGACCCCAAACGGCACATGACGAAAAGTGCTAGTCATGGTTAAGGCCTGAAAAGTTTAAACAACAATAAGTGAGAAAATCTCAGTAAATAAACTTCTTAAACCTCATGTAGGAGAATACTTCGTCTCAAGGACGTCCTATTCGTGTAGCTTAATTGTCGATGGTAGATCAATAGCAAAACATTTATTTTATATTATTTAAAAATATGAAGTAAGCATATCACCATACACCGCCCTAACAATATATCCAATAATTACATAATTAATTTTCCCATGTGAGTCCACAATTCCAACAGTCATATGACAAATGTAAATAATAATCCAAACAAAACCATTACCACTTCCATGCACAATACATCAACATAAGTCCAAATTATTACAATTGCTCACGGCCACGGCCAACACTCGCATCGGTGGTCTTCCGGCGTAACGGATATCATCGTGCCCCATCGGACATGGCAACGTCTTGACCTCACTCGAAGATGGCATTCAATTAAGGGTATCGTTCTGAAATTTATCCGCAAATGGCATTATGTTGACATAGGGGCATCCGAAGTCCATCGGGCATCATCTCTCATAATCATATAAGTATGAGATCATTTAAGTGATCACACGAGCACATAAAGAACTCAAGTCAATTTTTAATTCCCATTTAACAAATGCAAGAGTATTTAGTGCTCACACGTTATACACTAGTAATTTTTATACATAAAAATGCCATGAAATAATTTCACATGATCACCCATTGATTAATTATCCACCAGAATAATCATACAATAATCTCATTCCACACAATATCACACTTACTTATCAACATAGCTTATCACTTTTCAAAATAAGTTATCACAAACATTTATAAATTTTCAAGATAGACTATTACAAGCACTTATCACTATTTAAGATAAGCTATCGCATTTGCTTATCCCTTATCAAGATAAGCTATTGCATTTACTTATCACTTATCAAGATAAGCTATCACTTAATCCACTTATCTCTTAATTTAACTATCATTAACATTAAACCCAACCCTAATCCTAAGAATAACCACCATACTAATCAAGGGTTAGGAAGTCACTCACAGAACTAATTTTCGAGCTTCGACAGCAAGTGGCGGCAATGACGACGACATGCAGCTCATGGTAGTAGGTGGTGGAGACGGTGATGAGGGCACACGACAAAGGGGATGGCGATGATGGCAATGAGGGCATGGCAGCTCACGACCTTGGCAGACAGCAACAGCGATGGCGGTGATGACAGTGATAGCGACGGTGCATGGCTCACGGTGGGCTGTGGCGAATGGTGTCACGGCAATGGTGGCAACAGACAATGCTGGAAAGAGGACGACAAAGCAGCGAACAACAGTGATGATGGCATGTAGTTGGCGGTGGTGATGAATGGCAATGGCATGGCAAGTAGTGAGCAGTGGCAGATGGTGATGAGCGACCAAGGGAAAAGGAGAGGGGGAGAAAGAGATGAGCAGAGAGAGAGTGAGAGAGAGAGAGAGAGAGAGAGAGAGAGAGGAGATGGAGGGGTTTTAACCAAAGGGAAGGGAGGGAGAGAGCGAGAGAGAGGGAGCCAAAAGATTGAGATGAGGGAGAGAAAGAGAGAGAGAGAGAGCAAGAGAAATGAGGGCTTCTCTTATAAGTTTCCCCTCCAAGCATTAATGAGCTAGGTACAAATTTCCCTAATTCACTCTTGGTAACGTCTTTGAATGACCACAAATTGCTCTTGAAATCTTCTTATCAGCTTCATTAAATGCAAGATTTCATGCATGTGTTATAATTAGAATTGAACTAGGAAGGCTAACTAGGTTGAACTCTTACCTTTCTTCTTCAATGGGCACCCATTTCCCTCTTTAGAAGACAATCATTTTGTCTCATTAGGTCAACTAGCTTCTAGAATGGGTAATTTAGGGATTTAATTAGACTATAGCCTAAAACACTATTCATGCACATGGACATTTTAATGTGCAAGCTTCCAAAAACCAAGTTTGGGCTTAAATGGCTTGATGGGCCCCTTGGGCCACCCATGGTGGGCGTGAGGCCTATTGGGATCGTCCGTGGCTTAGGCCCTCGTGACTTCTCGTTCATGGCCCATTTCCACTTTTTCAAAAATTTGTGGCCTGCTAATGAAAAATTGAATATTTAACCTAAGGTGGCCATCCCTTGCTTTTTCGTGATTTGTCAATTACCATCATAATTATATTCCATAGACAAGGGTTGAATTGAGGGTGTTACACATGTTGTCAGTAGAAAAATTACATTTGATGAGCTTTCGGTACTTTTAGATAGGAATGATTGTAGTAGTATTTATACAAATTTGAACAATGTTCAGCTCAAGATAGAATTGTAACTAGAAACTCCTGATACTAGCAAAGTAATTGACACATATGGTACTTGTAGAAAAGTGGAAAATATGGAACTAATGAATATTGTATATGCTAAGTTTGAAAATGTGCTTGTTCGACCTCTGCATATATTTGGTACAACAATGGTTTTGCTTATTTGTGATAAACAAGGTTATGTCTAATAATCCTTGCGGAGTAATTGAAGGTGCAGATAGAGTAGGTATTCTAATAAGGCCCATGGTTATAGCAAAGTTTGAGTGAGCTTGGACTTGGAACAGGTCTGTGATGATTGAAAAGCCCCTGAGGGGTTGTGGGAGAGTATCGGTGAAGTTTAGATTCTAACAAAGCAATCGTGACTTAGCAAACGTCAAGCCAATGTAAATATTATTGAAAATATGTCTTGAATTTGAGTATGATGAGGAAACTTTCTTAATTCTAGTTGATTTCCAAGTGGGAGAAGGTTTCCTAAAAGAGAGTTTTATAATTTGGATCTAACTCGTCTATATATAAGAAGTACCTCTTCATGAAGAGTATCCAAGAGGAGCCTATAATCCTAAATTCCATCCCCAATGTTTGAAACCGTAAAAGTATTATGTTAAGATTTTATGTAATTCTTTTGTGTGATTGAGAGATTATTTCATGAGGAATTGTAGAGTTAAACACCGTGAGAGTTATTAATTATAATTGAGAGTTGGGAAATAATTAGAATATTTAAGTAACTCAAGTGTAATTGTAATCTCTATTGTATCGTATGGTCTATAATTGAATTTTGGGTTGCTCTCCCAAGGATGTCGATCTTCCCAATTGAACCCATAGATATATAGTGTCCAATTATTTTCTTGTTTTATTAATTGTATCGTTCAATTACTTATTTCCATAACACTAAGAATCTGTTAAAAAAAAATCATGGAAAATGATTGAGCATCTTTCACTCTCATTTAGAACATTATTTCATACACTTAAAATAATAAATCGTATGACTTTTCTTCAAATCTCCACAGACACTCCCAAAAATGAATGAATCCTCCCCTAATTGAGAGCTTCGTCCAAACCAAAGGGGAAAAAGGCGTTGCGTGCAATCCGTGCGGATGACAATTGACAAAGCTATTGGAAGATATGCAGAAGATCCTGGAAATATACCGGGACATTGATTAATCTGTTTTTTATTATAGGGAATCAATCTAAATATTAGATTGATTTGTAAAATATTGCATTGCCTTTTCTATGTGTACACTTTGTAATATAACTACTGAAGTCCTGTGCATTGATTATATGAAAGAAATACACAGAAAACTTCTCCCAAAATTCGTCTTCCTTTCCTTGTCCATTCCTTGCTTCAGTTTCTGACATGGTATTAGAGCCTTGTCTCTAAGCTCCAACTTCCGCTCTTGATTGCTTTCATATATTATTGAAGCTACAAGACAGATCAACGTCTTGTTACGAAAGAATCAAATTTTGAAAGAAGAAGAAGAAACGGAAAGGATTTTTTACCGTGAATCCAGAAGATCTGTTCTCTACCACTGCTGGCGTTCCTCCCACAGGCAACGTCACACCAACGAGAGAGACACAAAGCCACAGCACCGACACGACCCTGCAATTCCCACAACCCAGCAACAAATCCAGGCTCAATGGTAGTTATTCCCGGCTCAGGCGAATATGGGGCAGCCCATCTCGAGCAATCCTTACCAATGGGTACCTTATCCATGGTACGTCGGGCAAGGCCCAAATCCATCATTGCCGGGGGTAATGAGTTACCAGAGTAATGTTCAGCTCGACGGGAGCCTACTAGCCACAAGCGGGGCAAGCTCAACCGCCGAGACAGAACAAGTAAGTGGGTCTAGAGAAGTGGGTTCAGGAACAAACCCTCTCCCAGGTCTCTTCAGTGCGGGTCATGGAACCGGGTTTAATGGATCGGGTACAGGGACAAACCCCTACCCGAACCTTTCACCCAGATTTTTACCGTTTTCAATTGCAGCCATCACCGGTCGACCAGAGCCAGGCGATCCCTTGCATGTGTCAACCGCCGACGGTCCAGGGTTGCGACTGATTAGTCTACAACTGACCGGGCTGGAAAACTACAACAAATGGTCACAAGACTTCCGGCGGGCTCTCGTGACGAAGGATAAAGACGTTTTCCTCGACGGAATCGTACCGATCCCGATAGACGAAAGGCTGGCAAGGCACTGGAGAAAGTGCAATCACCTGATCTACACATGGATAGGCAATTGCGTCTCTCCAGACGTCACAGCAGGCCTCCCACTGACGGAAGATTCGAAAAACATGTAGGACAACATCAAAGAAATGTACGGGAAATTAGACCGAGCAAAAATCTCTTGTCTCATGCAGGAACTCACAGATCTCAAGCAGGGGAATATGTCTGTCATGGCAGTTTATAATAAACTCTCATCACTCTGGAACGAGCTTGAGGCCGCAGAAGAAAAACTCGAGGGACCTCCAGAAACTCTCAGGCAGTACAGATCCATAAAGGAGAGGGAGAAATCTACTCGATTTCTTTTGATTTTGAACGAAACATACCTAACATTTCGTTCGCAGATCCTGGTGATAGATCCCGTGCCGCCCCTCAGCCGGATTTTCCAGCTGGCTGTCCAAGAAGAGAGCCAACGGCTCACAAATCCGGAGCAGACACGAGGAGGCGACGTTGTTGCTCTCGCTTTTCGCGGAGAACGCCGCAGGAGAGAATTGGGGGCGAAAACCCTAGCCTGGGAAAGAGAGAATCGCGAGGGGCTAGGGTTCGGAATCGGCGACAAAACCCTTAAAAGGGAAGGAGTCTACGGCCCAAATTTAATCCGACGATCTGACGGCTCGGATTTCTTGAGGAGATCTGACGGCCCTGATTTCCTCCGATGATCTGACAGTCCACAAGGAGTTGATCTATCTGTAGCATCGAACGGTGGAGATAATTCCACAATTAAAGCATCCAATAGCCAGATTTTTTCCGCATCAATAAGGAATTTCGGCCAAAATTCAAGGGGAAGAGGTAAATTATACTGTGAACATTACAAACGTCCACATCATACCATAGATAATTGGTGGAAATTACATGGAAAGCCATGAGAAAAAGGAAAAAAGAAAGAGTATTCTACAACTTACCAGGTGACTGGACTTACTGGACCAAGTAGTGACCGACCAATTACTTATGGGCAGTATTAGCAATTGATGCAGGCATTACAGAAAGCAGACATTGGAAATAAAGGAGGAAGTTTTTCAGGTATATCCCACTACCTGATTAATTTTATTTCAAAAAGGGCATGGATAGTCGACTCAGGAGTAAGTGATCATATCATTTGTGATATAAGCTTTTTTTCAAAAATGCATAGGAAATTGGAAACACCCATTTCTGTGCAACTTCCAAATGGAAACATTACTCATGTCACATTGACAGGGACTGTTCAACTAAGCCCTCAAATTGTCCTACAAAATGTCCTTTATGTTCCACAATTTCAATTCAATCTCATTTCCGTGTCCAAAGTCTGCAAGGAAAATTCCTGTCAAATACTCTTCGATGCTGACATATGTTTTTTTCAGGCCCTTTTGACTGAAAAACTAATGGGCTTGGGTAGTCTCTCTGAAGGTTTATATTTCTGGACCAGTATTCCAAGTAATTTTGATTTGAATTCCATTCCTTTCAATAAGTTGTCATTGTGTAATACCATTGCCAATGATAAAGATTTTCTTTTACATTCAAGAATGGGACATAGTGCCTTCTTTCCATACTCTAAATGTCATATTTGTCCCCACATTTCCCTTCGAATGCAAAACGTTCCATTGTTATCCTTTCTTTCTAGGGACCATATCACACAGCACATCGTGATGGTTCACGATATTTTCTCACAATAGTAGATGATCACTCTTGGGCCACATGGGTATTCCTAATACAGTCGAAAGCTCAAGTTCCATCTCATTTGAAAACATTCATCACCCTAACTAAAAATCAGTTTGGGAAATCAATCTAGTGAATACGAACTGACAATGGGAAGGAATTTTTTAGTCATGACTGCATATCACTTTTCTTGTCTCATGGCATTCTATATGAAAGCTCGTGTATTTATACTCCACAACAAAATGGAGTAGTGGAACGGAAACATCGTCACTTGCTGGAAGTCGCACGAGCTTTGAAGTTTCAGGGATCTATTCCAGCAATATATTGGGGAGATTGTGTCCTTACTGCAGCCTATCTAATCAACCGCATGCCTACTCGGATACTAGCTAGTAAGTCACCCTTTGAATTACTTTATGGAAAAAAAACTAGCAGTAGATCATCTACGAGTTTTTGGTTGTCTATGTTATACTGCAACTATGGTACCGCGAGACAAAATGAGTCCATGTGCCAGGAGGTGCATTTTCATGGGTTATCCTAACTTACAGAAAGGCTATAATGTTCTCGATCCATCAACAAGAGAATTTTTCATGAGCGGGGATGTTATTTTTCACGAAACTATCTTTCCCTTTCGTGAGTCTACAGAAAATTTGGATATCTCAACCAATTCTCATCGTTCCTTAGTTGACGAAAATATATCTCCTGAATATTTTCTCACAGCATCACCAGGACAAGTCATTTCATCCTCCTCATTTGATCGACCACCTCAGATGGCAACATTGGAAAATGTACCTGCCGTTCCATTAAATATTGAGAATGATTCTGGTGAACCAACAAACGACAATGATGCAGAGACATCTCCTCCTCCACCGCCAACGGATCATCCACGATGTTCGGGGCGAGTTACGAGACCACCGACGTGGACCAAAGACTATGTCTGTGCCTCACTTAACGGACCAGGTATTCACTATCCAATATCTTCTTATGCCTCCTTTGAGAGACTTTCGTCGGAGCATAGATGTTATATTAGTCGTATATCGGATGAGAAAGAACCGTCTAGTTATGATGAGGCATCCAAAGACCCACAGCGGCAAAAGGCCATGGAAGCAGAATTACAAGCATTGACTGATAATCACACATGGGAGATAGTTCATCTGCCCCCTAATAGGAAATCCATAGGATGCAAATGGGTTTATAAAGTAAAGTATAGAGCTGATGGATCCATTGAGCGATACAAAGCTCAATTGGTGGAGAAGGGATATACACAACAAGAAGGTTTCAACTATCACGAAACTTTTCTCCAGTTGCTAAAGATGTCACCGTCCGCTCATTCTTATCAGTTGCAGCAATCCATGATTAGGGGTTACACCAAATGGACATCCATAACGCTTTTCTTCATGGTGATCTGGATGAAGAAATTTACATGGATATTCCTCAGGGCTTACGGAGACGGAGGGAGAATAAAGTATGTCGTCTCCGCAAATCCATTTATGGGCTGAAACAAGCTTCCAGACAATGGTATGCTAAATTTGCTAACACTCTCACCAGTGCAAACTTCAAACAATTTAAGTATGATTATGCCTTGTTTACATGGACCAAAGGTACGTCATCTATTTACTTGATGATTTATGTATATGACATTCTTATCATGGGAAATGATGAAGCTGCAATAGAGAGCCTTAAAAAAAATTTGCATACCACTTTTCATATAAAAGATCTGGGAGCACCCAAATATTTCCTTGGGATTGAGATCGCTCGATCTCACCAAGGGATTTCCCTCAGTCAAAGGAAATTTGTATTGAAAATTATATCAGAGGCCGGTTTATCAGGATGCAAGCCAACAGTTATTCCAATATAGCAGACCATACAGGAGGGACTTCTCAGGATGATCCTATATTACCAGATCTGACGAGTTATCAGAAGCTCATTGGAAAACTTATATACCTGACTATGACTAGACCCGATATATCATATGCAATGCAGAACCTTAGTCAGTTTATGCACAAACCAAAGGAATCCCACATGAATGCCGCTCTAAAGGTCGTGAAGTATTTGAAGGGATGTCCAGGACTCGGGATACTTCTATCTAGAAGATGCAACATGGAGATGACAGCATACTGCGATGCAAATTATGCAACGTGCCCTATGAGTCGAAGATCCATAACTGGTTTTTGCATTAAGCTGGGAGATTCTCTTCTTTCATGGAAAACCAAGAAGCAAGCAACAATTTCTTTATCTTCAGCTGAAGCAGAACATCGAGCCATGGCAAAAACCACATGTGAGATTGTGTGGATACGAGGATTACTTGGTGACCTTGGAATACAGCTGAAAGGTCCAACAAAATTATTCTGTGACAACGAATTGCTTCTCTGAAGCTTGCGGCAAATCCTGTAATGCACGAAAGGACCAAGCACATAGAAGTGGATTGTCATTTCACTCGGGAGAAGATTCAAGAAGGGACAATCGAGACAAGAGGGATTGGAACTACTGAACAACCTGCAGATGTGTTCACCAAAGCCCTATGTCAAAGACAACATAGGGGGAGTGTTGGAAGTTATGCAGAAGATCCTAGAAATATACCGGAAAATTGATTGATCTGTTTTTGATTATAGGGAATTAATCTAAATATTAGATTGATTTGTAAAATATTACATTGCATTTTCTATGTGTACACTTTGTAATATAACTACTGAAGTCCTGTACATTGATTATATGAAAGAAATACACAGAAAACTTCTCTTAAAAATTCGTCTTCCTTTCCTTGTCCGTTCCTTGCTTCGGTTTCTGACAAAAGCAAAGTCGAATTTGATTAGTCTTAACGTTTGATAGCCAACTTCATTGACAAATACCGACCAAAAATAAAAAATAAAAACTTCATTGACAAATTGCATTATCGCTAGATTAGTGGAGGCAATAATGGTCGGTTTTTAAATTGTAATTATTGCAAGTGCAGTTTAGGACCATCAATCATGCCTCTAAAGTAGATTAAACGCTCCCTCCGCCATTGGACAGGAGAGTTGAAACTCTAAATTCACGGAACATGGATGGATGGTCGTAAGTTTAAGCCTCGCTGACTTTTAGGGCAATTAGAGGGTGCTATGATGTGATGCGCCTCGTACCCTACATCTTAGACAGATTCGTATTTAGATTCATGTATCATATATATATGTATATCGTGGGCACCATTTCGTGTTACCCCAAATAATGCCCTTCCCAGATAATTATCACTTCAATTAAGTGAGTTGAAATATATCTACCATGTCATCCATCAAGTGATTAAGCATCCAAAATTGGTGTCCAAACTTGATTTTTACTAAATTGGTCCTTTCGAAATTAGAAACTGATGGTGGAGTGAAAGAACATGGAAGGGCTTGAGGGTAAATTCGGGAAGCAAAAATAATAACCCACTACCCTATTCAAATAAGAAAAAGGAGGGAAACTATATAAAAAGAATAATCCATGTGTTAAAAGTATCTCACGTCATTCATCTACATGATTTATATACTCTTTATATACATCCGATCTCAATTATTTATAAATTTAACCTTTTGGATTTGGTTTTTCTGACCTTCATGAATTAGCATCTCAGTACCGAAGGATGAGAGTGAGAAGAAGAAATGCCCGTTTTATTTTAAGTATTTAACAATTTGATTTGCAAAGTTAAAAGTGGATTGCACCATAGCATATCCTTGTCAATCATAAAAACACTAATAAGCTATACCGTGCTGGCACAAATTCAAATGTTGTGAAACACCGACACTTTTCAGGAGCCTTCGTACTGTGACGAATATTACTACACGTGTCTGACACTCTCCGATTCTTGGTTAACACGTGTCAAAAAAACTAACACCTGGTCAACTCTTTCGATACTCGAGTTCGGGATTCCGACATGCACGAGGTCAATTTTAAAAAATTTTCCATGAATAAGAGGTCATATATAAATATAAAAAAATAAAAATATTAAACAGGAAAGAAGAAAGAATAGTCTTCTCTTCTCTTTCGACTCTCGTTTTCCATGACACATAATTCACCCTCAAGTTTGTTTCTTTTTTTCTTTTCTTTCAACATGCTCTAACGCATGAGTCTAGAATGTGGATTGCTTTTTTTTTTTCCTCCATTGAAATGGAGTTAAATTTGTTAAATTGAAACAATGAATGATATTAGCAAATGGTGGATTAATATTTTTAGTGTAAATTTATCTATACTCTATTCTATTATATATTTATTTGTGAATTTGAATCAAATTGATAATTTATCTTGTATATATAAAGATATAAATTTAATATACAATGTGTCACAATATGTCGAAATTCTCTATCTTTCTTAGAAATAACACATCGGTGTGTTGTGTCGTATAGTATCGTGTCGCGTGTCGATGTTAGTATTACTTAATTCTGATGTATTCACTTTTATTTTAAAATATGAGATAATATAATATATTTACCTTAATTAGTATATAATTATGCTTGATTAATTTAGGCTAATTAATTACGCTAGGGTATAGTTTATGTCAAAAGCCAAAGTATATCGATGATGAGTCTAATATACTGTAATGTCGATCAGTCCAAAGACAAAAATGTCCATATAATTGGAATTATTATGCTTATCAAGTTTTACCATGAATCCTCTCTGTCTAAAACTATAGAAATAGTGAATAAGGAACTCAGTTTAAAGGACATCAAGAGGTAAATATTTATGGAGGACGCAATAGATATGCTCAATGGGAAAATTACCGAAAAAAGGTTTAAAAATTTTGTATGGATGATAATACAATTTTAACTTTTTAATTTAACTTTTAACTTTGTCAATATAGTCATTTTTGTTAATTTTGGCTAAATATTGCCGACATGGTTGCCAACCATCTTATGTGGCATGACCGATGCTAATGTGAATAATTTTTGTAATTTAAAAAAATTGAATTTTTTAAAACTTTTTATATATTTTTTAATTTTTTTACTTTTTCTTTTCTTTTCTTTTCCTTTCCATCGTTGTTGGCTGTTGAAGGTCGGCAGCCTTCACCCACCAATGAAAGATAAAATAAAAGAAAAAATAAAAATTGTAAAAAAAATTAGTAAAAATTTTTAAAAATGTAGAAATTGTCCACGTCAATAAAGTGTTTACGATAAAGATATCAACCCTTCTCAATAAAACTGGACATGAAACCTTTATGAACAGAATTGATCAAGTAAATGAGTAACTTTTCATATTAATGCCATGGTTGGGAGATTGAGGATGGGGTTGACAAAATTCGAGTAGAAACTTTTTGAGAAAATTTAAATTTTTGTGGGATAAAAGAGGAGATAAAATTTTAAAATTGTGAGTATTTTCCTCCAATTTTCTTCGCCTAGGGGCCTTTATGAGCATGTTCCTTCCAAATTGATCCTATACAACACACCAACCAAATCACATATTTCCTACTTTTATATACATAAGTGGATATTCATCTGATGAAAAAGAAAGTGTATTTGGAGATTCTAAGATGCTGTCAAAGAATTATATAGAATGTTGAACATCCATTTCACTCTCATTAAGAATAATTAAATTGACTAGAAAAATAAATGCATGACTTTCTCAGAATCTCCACATGCACACATATCAAATTTGATTATATTGTCCGATTGAGAACTTCATCAAAATCAAAAATGGGAAAAGTTGGAGAAAATTACCCAATCAATCCTAAACTTCGGAGGTCAATCTAATCATAAACTTTTCAATTTTGTCAATATAGTCTTAAACTTTTACAATAAATTACAATGCAATCATTCCAGTTAATTTTCGCTAGAATTTACTAACATGGTAATTCAGTCGTCGCCAATCGTCCTACATGGCATACCACCACGTTAGTGATTTTTTGAAAACATTGATCAAAAGAACTACATTGAAAGTTATACAAACGTTTAGAATTGGTAAAATTGAAATATCTATAATTAAATTAGTATCCATATAATGTGTTTAGGATCAATGGGGCAATTTCCCTACAAAGGTGCTACGCCATGGGTGTGGATGAAAAGTTTGATTGCGAACTTGATTATTAAATTGCATTATTGCTAGATAGTCATGGCATCGGTTTCTTATTATTATTATTATTATTATTATTATTATTATTATTATTATCATTATTATATGGTGCACAATGAGAATCATCAATCACGGATCCAGCGTCAACCTCTGCAGTAATTGGTCAGGAGAGTTGAAACTTTAAGTTCACGGAACAAGGATGGATCGTCGTACGTTACGCCTCCAACGTCAACCTTTGCAATGATTTGACGGGAGAGTTGAAACTTTAACTTCATGTTACGCCGCGCTGACTTTTAGGGCGATGAAAGGTCATTTGATGTAGTGCCTGTCCACCGTAAAAAGTTATATTAAATTATCAATATCAATATACATAGTAGTCTACATAATACCCAAATAGCACCGTGGACATTTTTTTAATGTTACTCCAAATGATACCTTTCCAAGAGTTATCATTAATTGAAGTACTAATGGAGAAAAGTATTTTAAAAAAAAAAAGTCTTAAATCACATTGTTTCCGGTTCAATTATTAGCATTTCAATTGAGTTAATTTAATCCTAAACATTTTCATATCAATACCAATTCAATCCATTCAGCCAATTTAGATTGGAAATCACTATGGCATAGCCAGCGTGATGTGTGCATTTTTTATGGGCAAGGCCAATCCTCACTAGCCACTAGCAAAAAATAAGGGAAAGAAAAAAGGATGGGAAAAAAACTATTTAAAATTATTTTAAACAATGTTCATGTCAACATTGGCCATCCATATTGAATAAATATGTCATGGAGTATCAATTTGGGATCTTTAAGGATATTAACCCAAAGAAAATATGAAATTTTTTTGCAACAACCAAGCACACTATATATGTTTGATTACCAAGTGTTTTTCATATAGAGTTCCATATAATATAATGATTATTACGAATGTTTACATGTATATAGTACCCTCTATGAAGCAATGAAGAATCCAAATTCGGTGTTCAAACTGGATTTTTTACCATTAGACACCAATAGAGGAATGCCCAAAAAAAAAAAAAATGGAAGGGCTTGTGCTTAAATTTGGGAGGCGAAAATAATAACCATCATATGCTATATAAATGAGAAAAATAATGAAATAAAAAGAAAAATTCCTCGAATTAACATCTCAAAGCATTGAAAAAAATAGAAGAAGAAATGCCCATCTTATTTTGAGTGACGAACATTTTAGATTGCAAAGTCAAAAGTGAATTGCAGCACGGCACATCCTTGACAATCGTAAAAAACTGGTAGGTACCCGAGCTTACGCCAGTTCAAATCTACTATAATATAAAAAATTACTCTAATCATCATATATATAAACTTGATTAAATTAGCATGCAGACTTCCTATAATTTAGTTTATGTCAAAAGCCCAAGTATATTGATGACAAGTCTGATAGACCAGTGTGGTGTGGACAAGTTCAAAAGATTAGAATTATGTCCATATCGGAGATACTGTCCAAAATGTCCTAACAAACAAAATAATGACCATCATCATATGTGGCAGAGCCAATGTTGATGTGGACATCGGAATCTATTGCTAAAATTGGTTGGAATGACTAATTTGATAAATCGTCAAAAAATTTAGAATTAAATTGGTCAATTGAAAAGTTTAGAACTGAATTGGCAGATGTACAATAGATTTAAACTTTTTAGACAATTATCTCTATCCATATCAAGTGACTCATATAATCTTCATTATTTAGGTAAATTCATTCTTAATGATGCATATGTATGTTTCATCAAGATTGTATTGAGCATATACTATATACAATGTTAGTTGTCCAATTTTTTCATTTATGAGTCAGATTTAGCCCCGAGCAAAGTTCTATAGCTCAAACGCATTGACAATTTATTAGATTATTACAAGTTCAATGATGTATTCATATAAATCTAGATTTATGCAGAGTAAAATGACATACATAGATGAATTCAAGTTGGAAAATGTATTTCCACCTCCGCATTAGGATAAACTTGTACAGTCAACATAATTACGAGAGATATTCAATTATATGAAGTAAAGTAATATTAAAATTTAAGGCGAAATTCATGTACTTCGGGGATAAGCTCAAGAGATCAACTACATCAGCAATTATGATACATAGTTATGAGCTTATGTAAATGTCATAATGTTTTTAATGTAATATATGTTGGGAAACATGACTTAGAATCACTAAAGCAATCAACTTAGACTTTGAGGCATGATATCACTTCTATTAAGAATTTATTTGCCTCACAATGTTACTAATGGTCACTAGCAAATATCTTCCAAGATATAACAAAGTCTCAAATGAAAATACTAAAAAGCAATTCCAATATTTCTCCAAAGTCTCTCTAGAAAACAATTGAATATATGGCTAGAGTTTTTTTAAGGAAGACTCGAAAGTTATTTCATACTCGTTCATCCAAAAACTGACATATATATATATATATATATAGTGGTCTTAAAGAACATATGCAACTCTACGTGAAAGGTTGCAAAGTGAACAAAGGCATTCCAATATGACCAAGAAAACAAAATAAACAAATGTAACTTTTTGGGAAAGGTTGCAAACTTTATAAGTATAATTTCCAAAGGTTATCTTGAAAAGACACATATGTAAAAAATTTGGAATAATAAAAATAATAATTTTTTTAATAATTAAATTTCTGAATTTTCATAATTTCCAAAAATACTTAATAAAAAAAAACAACATATGGTTAATAAGATAACTATACGAAATAAAATAAAGGAATTACTGCGAATTAAATTGTGGGCGCATAAGCGTGTTAAGTGTGCCTAATAATAGCGCAATTACTCTCGTATCCGCACGCAGTTATTGTGGAGTCTAGCTCACATCCAATCTTTTCTTTAAATATACTAGAGAAGACTCACACTTATTAATTGACCAATCTCCTCCCAACTTTCCTATGTGAGAAGGGGAAAAGCACCATTTGTTTGTTTTATAAACAAACTTCCAACAATCCCCCACTTTGTTTGTAAAACAAAGATTTCAAAAAAAAAAAAAATTAAAACCATACAACCAAAATTTCAGTAAGATTGATATACATATATAAAGGTTTCTTTTAAGTTAAATCTTTACTTAGTGCAAGTATCTTAAAATTTTATCAAAGTGACAAGTAACTCGGCTTTAAACTTGTACTTTTAAATAATAGAATTAGATATACCGCACATATATTAACCTCTTGTTTCAATGAGAAGTTCTATATTACTCCACACTATTATGACATTTTGCTTGATCCTATTTCATGAGCTCTCTAGAAAGTAATCCTAACTTTTGTGAAAAATGGTACCACTTCTAAACTCATATAGGTGAAGTATCTGTCATGTGTTTTTATTACTATTAACCCATTACAAAATTATACTTTATTTCATTAAGAATTCAATTCAACCTACAAAACGTAATGGACAATTCTGACTTCTCATATCAGAACTATGTCAGTATCAAATAATCACATTCAGTAACTTGTTCTTACCCATTAAACTTTATAACTAGTGATGTTTTAGAAAAAGATCAGGTTACCATTACTTGTTATTTTAATTAAAGGGTTTTGGCCACATTTCTTGTAAAGTCATTATTACCATGTCTCTTAGTAAAGCTTTTGTTAAGGAATCAGCTAGCTTAGTACTCAACCTCATGTAGACAATTGTTATGACAATATCTTTAACCAATTGTCTTACATATTCATGTCTTAGATTAATAAGTCTAGACTTACCATTACAGATGCTACCATAAGCTCTTTCTAAAGTGGTTTGACCATCACAATAGATAGAAATAGGAGGCATAAGACTATGCCATATTTTGATATCCAACAACAAATTTCTAATCTATTCGGCCTCTTCTCCAATTACTGCTAAGCAATGAATTCTAATTCCATCATTAAACAAGAAACAAGTTACAAATGTCTGTTTTTTACTCGTCCAAGATACAATACCTCCACCTAGTGTGAAAATCCATTCAAAAGTGAAATGCTTATCTCTCACACTTGTAATACAACTAACATCGGTGTATCCTTCTAACACGGCCGGATAATTATTGTAGAATGATCATAAATTTTTAGTTCTATTAAAATTATCAACAATTTTGATAATAGCCCTCCAATGTTCTATACTTGGATTATGAGTATAATTACTCAATTTGCATACAAAATAAACAATATCAAGTCTAGTATAACATACCGCATACATTAAAGACCTTATAGCACTCGCATATTCAAGTTGTGTTACCACTCTACTGGTATTATAATTTAATTTAATACATAAATCAAATAGAGTACTAATTTCCTTGAAACCAAGATGTTGGAATTTATTTAGCAATTTTTTAACATAATTACATTAGTTTAAAGAATAACCCCACTACTTTTCTTAACTTTAATACCTAAGGTAGTATTTATTTCACCAAAATCCTTCATTTTAAACATGGAGGTTAGATACTTCTTAGTCTTAATAATTCTAGTTATCTTCGTTTCAAATATAAGTATATCATTAACATACAAGTACACTAAGACACTATAGTTTTTAGTAAATTTAGAGTATATATACTTATCAACATTATTGTGGATGAAACCATTAGACAATATAACCGAATCAAATTTTTCATGCCGCTGCTTAGGAGCTTGCTTAAGTGCATAAAGAGATTAATTAATTTATATACTTTCCTTTCATTTCTTGGAAGAACAAAACCCTTTTGTTGTTCCTCATTTAAAACTCCATTCAAGAAAGCAACATTGACATCCACTTGATGAACACAAAAATTATAAATGGAAGCTAGAGTAAAAAGAATTTGAATAGAAGTTATACGTGTAATAGGAGCAAACGTATCAAAGTAATTCATTCTTTCATTTTGTCTATACCCCTTGGCCACTAGTCTAACCTTAAAAGCTTAGATAGAACCATCATTATGATATTTTCTTCTAAAAACCCATTTACACCTAATTGGCATGAATCCTTTTTGTAAATCTACTAACACCTAAAGTAATATTGGACATAATTGAGTCCATTTCATTATCTATAACTTTTTTCCAAAAAGAAGCATCTTTAGAAGACATGGCATCTTTAGGATCATTTTCTAAATTTAATACTAAATGGTATTTATTTATCACGTTATTATTTCTATCTTATTCAACAGAAAAAAAAAAAACATGAGCAATAAAATCAGGACCTAAGTTTTTTAGTTTCTTAGCTCTAGTGTTTCTCCTCAGTTCAATCATGTTTTTAGAATCATTCACTTCTTTCTCTTGAGAATCTACCTGAGTTTCCATAGGTTTTGAATTATTTTTAATAATTTTAGAACCTACATATTATTTATTCTCAAAGAGTTCAATGTCTCTCGATTCTATAATAACATTGGACTCTAGGTCAAGAACTCTATAAGATTTACTATTTGCGGCATATTTAGTGAAAATACTTGTAATAGCTCTAGGTCCAAGTTTTGTTTTCTTGGGTTCTAGTACTCAACAGCATGCCAAACACCCCCACACTTAAGGTATGACAAATTTGGTTTCTACCTCTCCATACTTCATAAGGAGTTATGTTATTTTCCTTGCAATGTATTTTATTATGAATATAACATGCAGTAAGCAATGCTTCTCCCCAAAGATTAATTGGTAACTTTGAATTTGAAAACATACAATTAACCATTTCTTCAAGAGATCAATTTTTCCTCTTAGTCAAACCATTTTGTTATGGAGTATATAATACTAAAACTTGATGAATAATACCATGTTCTTCACAAAAAGAAAATAATTCATTTAAGAAATATTCTCCACCTCTATTTGAACGTAGAACTTTGATTTTCCTTTCTAATTAATTTCTATCACCCTTATATTTCTTAAACATGGTAAATACTTCATCCTTCGTCCTTATGAGATAAACACATAAAAACCTACTACAATCATCTACAAAGGTAATAAAATACATTTTATCACCACGTTTTAGTATGCCATTGAATTCACATATATCTCTAGGAATCAAATTTAATAAATTCGAATTTCTTTTAATATCAGGAAATGGTTTCTTTGTAAATTTAGACTTAGCACATATTTCACATTTATCAAATTCGTCATTGAAATTTATCAAGTCTAACTTCTTCATATTCTTCAAATAACAAATATTTATACGTGCCAACCTACCATGCATAAAAATGAAGACTTAATAATATAAGCAAAATTAGCAATATTATTATTAATACTTAATTGATACATATCATTATTGGCATAACCCTTTCCTACAAATAGCCCACACTTCAACATGATAACCTTGTTAGATTCAAACAAAACCCGAAGCCCCCTCTTACAAAGTAAATTAATAGAAACTAATGGTGCGTTTGTTTATGTTTCTGTTCAAAAAGTGTTCCAGGGAACAAAAAAAAAAAAAAAGACTATTTTTATTCCGGGGAACAATTTTTTACCAGAAAACGCATTTGGTAAACTTATTCCAAGAATATAAATAAATAAAAAATAGAAACATGTTTGGTAAATTTGTGTTCTTTTTTGTTTCTTTTAATTTTTTAATATTTTTCTTTTATTTTTTTTATTTTTCTTTATTTTTCTTTAATTTTCTTTTATCTTTTTTCTTTTATTCTTCTTTTGGCCGGTCACCGGCCGATGAGGGCTGGCGGCCTCGCCCAGCCACGGCGAGGCTCGCCCAGCCACCACTAGGCGACGCCAACCTGGCGGTGGTCCGGCGACGCCGAGCCTCGCCAATGGCTAGGCGAGCTCAGCCTCGCCGGGGGCCGGCGATGCTCCGGCAAGGTCGCCGGCCCTCAAAGACTGGTTGCCAGCCATGGCCGAGGCCGGCGACCAGCCAAAGAAAAAAGAAGAAGAAAAAAAAGAGAAGAAAAGAAAGGAGAGAGAAAACTTGTTCTCAAAAATTGTTTTAGAAACAAGAAACAAGTTTTTTTTTGTTTCTTGTTTCCATTCCAATTTTGTTCCCAGGAACAAAAAAACAGATTTAGAACAAAAACACAAACAAACGCGTTTATGTTCTTTTTTTGTTCCCAGGAACAAAAAAACAGAAAATTTGTTCTTGAACAGAAAAAAAGAACACAACCATGCAAGCCCTAAGTTCTTCCTAATTTCGGATATAAATAACATATTAAGAAAAGTAATCTTCTTTCCATAAGTGAAGTCTAGTTTTATCGTGCTTTTTCTAACAATCTTCGTAAGAGCATTCACTATCAAGGCCTCTTGAACATTTGAGTCAACAGTCTCTTCAAATTGCTTAAACATGTATTTGTCCTTACACACATGGACTGCTGCTTCAGAATCTAACCATCAATCAGATTAAATAGTAGTAGAGTTGATTTCAAAGACCATAACCATAGCCATCGCAACATTAATTTCAGAAATTTTCATGTTCGACAATATAGTTGAAATCATGGCCACATAATTTTCTTCAACTAAATTTGCATCTACCTTCATCATTGGAATGTTCTTGTCCTTTGATATGCTATTGCGATGAATGCAATCCTTGACATAGTGTCCATGTTTGCCACAAATAAAACAACAACCCTTTTTTTTCTTTTGTGTTCCCTTAAATTTATGTCCACTCTTTACTTTGAAGTTCTGGCCAATTTTTCTTTCCACGGCATTCACCTTGGAATCATATAAAAAAGAATTATCATGTAAACATGATTCTTCCTCAATACGAAGATCTTTATGTATTTGCTTCAAAGTGATGTCCTCTAACGTGTGCATCAACCTTTTTCCATAGCCTTCCCAACTTGAAGACAATTTTGCAATAATTGTTCCAACTTGAAAAGTTTCTAGAATATTAATCTTGAGGGCATGAATTTTATTCACTAGCACTTGCACCTCATGGACTTGTTCCAACAAGGATAAAGTATCAATAAACTTGAAATCAAAATACTTTGTGATTAGATATTTATTGGTTCCTTGCTTCTTTGCTTTGTACTTAAATTCCAATGCGTTCCAAATTTATCTAGCTGACTTAATTTCAGTAAATAAGTCATACAAATGATCGAACAATGTATTTAGAATGTGTCGACATAGCAATTCATCCTCAACACATTTCTTCTTCTCATTGTCAACCCTTTCAATGGCTTTTGCATTTGGTTGTCCTCCCTCAATAGCAAGCTTCAAATCTTCTATAGGCACCAAGTTAGGATCCAGCATGTAGGAAATCTTCAGGGCAGTGAGTAGAAACATCATCTTGTCCCTCCGTAAAGCAAAGTTGTTCCCATCAAACCAATCTAGTTTGATTATGTCTTGATTCATGATTTTGATTGTCTCCGACTCCATTATTGAACGAAATAAATGCTAAAAATTGTTAGGAAATATGGCTTTGAATCAATAGAGCAATCAAGTCGGATTTTGCGGTGTGATTTTACTTTCATTTAGGATTTATTTGCCCTATAATATTGCTAATGGTCATTGGCAAATATGCTTCAAAATACAATAAAGTCTCAAATGAGAATACTAGATAGCAATTCTACTATTTCTTTAGAGTTTCTCTAAGAAACAATTGAAAAGATTATTGTAGTTTTTGGAAGGAAGACTCAAAAATGATTTCATACTCATTCATCCAAAAATTGACACACACGCACGCACGCACACACAGAGATATATATATCGATTTTAAAGAACATATGCAACTCTTCGTGAAAGTTTGCAAAGTAAACAAAGGCATCCTTTTGGAAGAAGTTGCAAAATAAACAAATGTAACCATTCTGAAAAGGTGACAAACTAAACAAGTATAATTTCTAAAAGTTGTCTTGAAAAGACACATAAATAAAAAATTTCGAAATAATAAAAAATAATAATAAATAATAAAAATTTAAATTTTCATAATTTCCAACTTAATAAACAAAAAATAACCTTTGAACTAATGGAGTTTAATAAGATAACTGTATGAAATATTGGCCCAGAAAGACATTTAATTTGTCGCGTAAGGTTTGACGGACAGGTATGTCCATATCCCTTGGCTAGTGTATGGTCCAGCTTACATGCCACTTTGGTCATAGGCTTTTTAAGAAAGTTGCACCTATCATATGCAACTTGAGGGGGAGTGTTCAAATATATGTTAGGATGTCAGAGATTCTATGTGCAAAATATTGTTAGAGACATTATTAAATATTACAGATTCTTTTTTTGGTAAAGAATATTACAGATATTTTGTTATTTTATAGGGTAGCTAATTTCTTTATTTAGTTTAAGATAGTTAATTCTTTTGTTGGATTGGATTACTTCCTTAATCTGTGCATAATGTTCAAACATAAATACCCCTTGACACATTATAAAGTTGAGAAGTTATTGAGTAAGAATATAAATTTTGATTATTTTCTCTCTTCCTCTCTCTTGAAGATCTTAAAATATTTAAAGGAGCATACTAATTATTTATTAGCAAATTTTTGGCTGTACTAAATTTATTTTAATTTAATAGAGAAAAAAAAAAACAAATTTAGTATCGGATTGTCCGACGTGGCCTTTCTGCTCAGAGTGTTTAAACTTAAGCTTGCGACAGCCAATTGAGATCTTCTGCTATGTCCTAACTCTATTAATATTACGTATCTTTCCGGTGATATGCTAACTCATAAAGGTATCATAATCCATAAGCATGCTTAAGTAGGTGTATGGGTCGATGGAAATTGGTAATATATATAGATGAACGTCTAATGCTATTATTGTCCTTTGCAATAATGTCAGTTTTGACTTGCATTTCCATCTTCCAATACATATAAGATTGCATGATGTGGACTCTCTCTCTCTCTCTCTCTCTCTCTCTCTCTCTCTCTCTCTCAAAATAAAAGATTAAACGAAAATGGTCGCTAGCAATTTGTCATTGACGCTAACGAATTTGCGTAGGTTTGATCCCTAGCAATTATTGAGGTTTCTTACCGACCAAAAAAAAAAAAATTATTGAGGTTTCTTCCCTTGGGCTATGATTTAGAAGAAGAAACCGTTGGGAACTCTTGTTTAAACACCATGTTTCTATCTACCCAATAAAAGAAATATGACACAGTGATTTTTCTTGTCCTTTTGTGGGCAACTGTTCATCGAAGTTGTTTACAACAAGTCTGTTTTTGACAAACAGCCCAAGAAAATACCATAATTCGTTTCACTTAGTCTCGTATGTGATGAAAATCCATAACAATAGAAATGCTTTGAGAATACTAACAACTGATAGATCATTACTCTATATACTAAAAGGATTGTATTGTTTGTTCTTTTTGCAAACATTCCAATATGTACCGAAAACTATGATACCCTAAATCTCATGTCAAATGATAAATTTTTTGAGTGATTCATATATATAATTCATATAAAAATAATCACCACTCAGTGTGATTACTTAAGCACTTCTTACGAGAGCTTGACTCTTATAGATGGACCATCTCATTGTATATGGTTTCGGAGAGGATTCCTTCCAATAGATATGTAATTTGTAGATGGACTAGGCATGTACTTGATCCAACATGGCAAGGAAAGATAGTTCAGCAAAAGGATTCGGACAATGGTGTGACTCCTTACAATCTACCAGGACAATGGAGGAGACATGAAAGGTATGGATTGTGCACGAAATAGAGAGAGTATCATTGAGTGTTGTGGGCATTAATGCTTTAAATGGACAATGTGACATTCTAAGTTCCACATAGGATGAAGGGGTCTTCTTTGAGTGAACCATAAATGAGACACACTCTTCAATGGTCATCATCTCCTATTGTCGCTTTGAGTACTCTTTTAGAGGTGAGGCTCACATGGATCGAGTTAAGCCGATAGAAATATTTCTCTTTCACATTCTAAATTTTAGATCAGACTTTGTATTTTTTATAATTATACCTACCCTCAATAGGTCTAATGTACTTGCACTGTCACCGTCATAAATAATTTTAAGTGTTTTGACATACAATTTATTTAGATACAAAGCAAATCCCCTTTACATTGTTAGAAAATTATTAGATATTAGGGATACTGCGTGATATTTCCTTATTTCCTGCAACAACTACTTTTCTTATTAGATTGGATTACTTTCTTTTCTATCACTATTGTTTGGAAATACCAATTGTTTGTAAATTGTATAAAGAAGTGGTTTTTGGCTACTTTCTCAGTCCCTCTCTCTCTTGAAGATCCTGAAATGTTTGCACTAACATGTTATTTTTTATTAACTTTCAAATAAGAGATTTTGGCTGGACCAAAATTGGTTTTATTTATTAGAGAAAAAAAAAACAAATTATCAAATTTTAGGACCTGGCCTTTTTGCCGGTAGTGTTTTAACTTAAGCTCGTCGTTGCCGACTGAGATCTCCTCATATATTCTTACTCTATTAGCATCGTTTCCTTTTTGGAGGTATGCTGACTCACAATGCGCAAACTTGTTTAATTAGGCGGATGGATCGATGATATTGATAATATATAAATGAACATGCCGTGTCACTTATGTCCTTTTGCGAAATGTCAAATTGGTCTCGTACTGCCAAGTTCCAAGGCATATGGATTCGGACTGCATGATGTGAACTTGGATTGCGTGACTCTCTCTCTCTCTCTATAGAGATAAAAGATTATATGAAAATGGTCACTTGCAATTTGTCATTGTCACAGGCAAATTTGCATAAGATTTGGTCTTGGTGGACCCTACATTCGGGTTGCTTCGTTGAGGCTGGGATTTAGAAGCAGAAAGCATTGGGAACTCTTGTTTTTTTGTTTTGAATCCATTGGGAACTCTTGTTTGACACGATGTTTCTATCTACCCAAAAGAGAAAACAACAAAGAGTTATTTTCCTTCTTGTTTTTTTGGACAACCTGGTCCTTGAAATTGTTGATAGCAAGTCTGTTTTTAAAAAGAACCCAAATAAAATAATAATACCATAATCTGTTTCACTTTATCTCTTGTATATATGCCCAGGGCCAAACAAAGTGCGGCTTCTAACAAGTCCCCTGGACGAAGAAAGGATGAGAATGGGCTGCATCTCACGTCGAGTAAGAGAGTATCATTGGGTGAGATGGGCTAAAATAGCATCAATACATTGGAGAGGCGAATGGGATAGATGTGGGAGAGGTCAAATCTCAAGTAGATAATATATGGGCCTTATCTTATGTAATGCTTTAAGTCGTAGAGTATGTGATACTTCAAGTTTCACATTGAATGTGAGTGACCTTATCGAGTAATTTATGAGTAAAACCCACCTAAAACTGTCATTACTTTGCACTCTGAATATTCGGAAGTTGGCCCACCTGAAGCTGGATAGGCCATTACGGGAACAATTTGATCGTTAGGAATAATCGTTCAACTGGAAGACTCGGACCATGGTGTGACTCCTTACAATCTACCAGCACGGTGGAGGAGCCATGAGTGGTCTGGGTCATGCATCATATCAAGAGAGTATCACCAGGTGATATGGACCGAAACTGATGCGGGCATTAGTGCTTCAAAGGGGGAGCTTGTAACATTATAAGTTCCATATCAAATGAAAGGGGTCTTCTTGAGTGAACCATAAATGAGACACTCTTGAATGATCACCATCTCCTATTGTCGCCTTGAGTATTTGTTTTAGAGCGAGGTCTACATGGATCGGATCGAGCCACTAGAGATTTTTCTCTTTCAAATCGGTCAATCCCTTGCACTCTGAATATTCGGGACTCGGCCCACGTGAAGTGGGATGGGCCACTACGAAAACAATCTGGACTTATATTGTAACTTGAAAGAGATCTGTCGAAGGCATCGATTGGGCTTTTTTCTTTGGGCCGGACAAGGAACGAGTGCTCCAGCTCGAACGCCATATCGATGTTTAAGTGAACAAAAAAGAACCGTGGGTGCAACATTGCTTGGATCAGATGCAATAGAGGCTCGATGCGTTTTGTGAACATGTGAACTCGTTGTTTTTTAAGTGATGGTGGGCTTGGTCGGGCCAAAGGTTGGTTTGAAATTTCATCGTGATTAAAGGACTCTAAAAGCCTCCCCAATAACTTATTAATCTTATCAATTTTCCAAAAGTCGAATCGATTTCCTATTAGGGTCCGTTCGTTTCGCAGAAAATTGGCCATTTCCGAATAATATTTTCTCATAAGTCATTTTTTTTCAGAAAAATGACAATATTTTCTGGTGTTCAGTTAAAATCTGAAAATGTTTTGGAAAATATTTTTTCGGTGTTCGATAAGGAAAATATTTTCTAAGATTTCACCATTTAGGCACGCATCACTTACCGACCTATAAATTCATAAAATATGAACTTGCCTCTAAATTCAAGCAAACTTACTTCATATCTTTGTTCCCTCATTATCGCAAAACACTCATCTACTCTAAAAAATATCTATATGGATTTTAAAAAGAAGAAAAAGAAAAAAGAAGTAAAGCATATACACCCCTCATGAGAATCTTCCAATTGAGTAATTTGTTCTCCCCTTGCGTCTTTTGTGTTCTAATAAACAAAAGAAAAAAGAAGCAAAGCATGTAGAATCATTTGCTTGAGTAATGTACAACCGTAGGGTAAAATAAATAAAGAAAATGATAAGCAAGAGTGCAGAGCATGAGCTTGAGATTAACAAGCTCGAGGTTTGCCTAGCAACAGCCGGCAACTAGCTAAGAAAGAAGAAGATAAGAAACAAAGAAAAGAAAAAGGAAATGAAAAATAATTCAAATTAAAATAGAAAAATAAAATTAAAAAATAATTCGGAAAAAAAATTTGGGGAGAAGGAAGTGAGGATTTGTAGAGGTGTGAGATAAGAGAGATTAACGTGAGAAAAATGTTTTCTACTTTTCAAAAGTGAAAAACATTTTCCTTTAATTTAGAAGACTTTTTTCCTTTTCATGGAAAATATTTTTCCCAAGGAATTTATTTTCCGTGAAAAGAACGCTGAAAAATTTTCCACGAAACGAACGGAGCATTAGTAAAGTCTCGTTTTCCCTTGAATTCGAGGGTTAATCAATAGTTAGGTCTATGCCAATTCAGTCGCTACATAGCAGTTTTCGACGAAGATTAATTGGAATAATTATATTGAAATTTCACATAAAGATTTAGAATTAACTTAATAAAATAAAAAAATTGATAATTGAATTAGCATTCATATAATAGGTTCAAAATCGATATGGTAATATTTCCTAAAAATATGAAAAAAAAAAAAAAAAAAAAAAAAAAAAAAAAAAAAAAAAAAGGCTAATTAGCTCTATCAAGGTACGTAGACAATTGAAAATAGGGCATAGTAAGATAAAAAGGCGAGAATGAGAGAACATAGGAAAGCATAATCCTCTATCGGATAGTCCCATGTCGTGCCATCACTTGGACTCGACGGTGATTGTCGAACAAGCTTGGGTTTGGTCCGGCGACGACCTCAACGTCAGGCCTAAATTCTTGTCCGACCAATCGGAATGGAGATGGATTTTTGGAGCCATATCGACCCACATCGCGTCGCTTCGGATCGGGGTCCCGATTCCTTTTTCTAATTTTCTTTTTCCAACATATATATATATATATATATATATATATATAGCCAAAAAACATGCTTTTCAAGACCCGTCCAGATTATTCTCGAGCCCATCGGGCCGAAGCGGGGGTCCTCCGGGCCAGGGCCAGGGCCACACGAGACCGGGGGGCCGCAAACCGGCCCGCTGCGAATTTCGCAGGCCGACGCGATGTCGCGCACCTCAAGACGAGACGCTAAAAAAGCAGAGAAGCGGAAGACGCCCTGATCGCGAACACAGTCCTCGTTGAATCACTCTTCTTCTTCTTCTTCCCTTCCTGCAGTTACCCAAGCGATCTCTTTGCTCCCCTCTCTCTCTCTCTCTCTCTAGATATCTCTATCTCTCTCTCTCTCTCTCTCTCTCCCTGGCCACGCCTATCCGACCATGAAGCGCCCGATCGAGGACGGCGCCCCCGCCCCCGCCCCGGCGGCCGCCGCCGCCGCCGCCGCCAAGCCGGTCTTCCTCACCAAGGCCGAGCGCGAGAAGCTCGCCCTCCAGCGCCGCCAGGACGAGGTGGCCACCGCCCAGAAGCGCCGCCAGGAGCAGCTCCTCCTCGCCCAGGACGGCGGCGGCGGCTCCGACCAGAAGCCCTCCGATCCCGACCGCCGCGACCGCGACCGCGACCGGGACCGGGACCGCGACCGGGAGCGGGACCGGCCGCGAGACCGGGAACGGGAGCGCGACAGGGAGCGGGAGCGGGAGCGGGACCGCGAGCGGGATCGGCGGGAGCGGGATCGTGAATCCGAGAGGAGGAACCGCGAGAGGGAGCGCGAGGAGGAGGCGAAGGCACGGGAGCGGGCCCGGCTGGAGAAGCTGGCGGAGAGGGAGCGGGAGAAGGAGCTCGACGCCATAAAGGAGCAGTACCTGGGGTCGAAGAAGCCTAAGAAGCGGGTCATCAAGCCGAGCGAGAAGTTCAGGTTCTCGTTCGATTGGGAGAATACTGAGGACACCTCCCGGGACATGAACGCGCTCTACCAGAACCCTCACGAGGCGCAGCTGCTGTTCGGGCGAGGGTTCCGCGCCGGCATGGATCGCAGGGAGCAGAAGAAGCTCGCAGCGAAGAACGAGAAGGAGCTCCGTGAGGAGATTCGTCGGAAGGAAGGGGTTGAGGAGAAGCCCGAGGAGGCCCTCGCGCAGAAGCAGAGAGAGGAGGCTGCGGATGTGTATGATACGTTTGATATGAGGGTTGATAGGCATTGGACCGAGAAGAAGCTAGAGGAGATGACCGAGAGAGATTGGAGGATTTTCAGGGAAGATTTCAATATCTCCTACAAAGGGTCTAAGATACCTAGGCCTATGCGGAGCTGGGCAGAGAGTCATTTGAGCTCCGAGCTTCTGAAGGCTGTGGAGAGAGCAGGGTACAAGACACCTTCTCCTATTCAGATGGCTGCAATTCCTCTTGGGTTGCAGCAGCGCGATGTCATTGGCGTTGCGGAGACTGGTTCTGGTAAGACTTGTGCTTTTGTGCTCCCTATGTTAACTTACATTTCAAGGTTACCTCCGCTGACTGAAGAGAATGAGGCCGAAGGGCCTTATGCCGTTGTGATGGCACCAACTCGTGAACTTGCTCAACAAATCGAGGAGGAGACTATGAAGTTCGCCCATTATATGGGGATTAAGGTGGTTTCAATTGTTGGTGGGCAGTCAATCGAGCAGCAGGGGTTTAGGATTAGGAATGGATGTGAGGTTGTGATAGCAACACCAGGGCGTTTGGTTGATTGTCTGGAGAGGCGTTATGTTGTTCTTAACCAGTGTAACTATGTTGTTCTTGATGAGGCTGATAGGATGATTGATATGGGTTTTGAGCCACAAGTTGTGGGTGTGTTGGATGCAATGCCGTCCAGTAATTTTAAGCCTGAGAATGAGGATGAGGAGCTTGACGAGAAGAAGATCTATCGCACTACTTATATGTTTAGTGCTACGATGCCGCCTGCTGTCGAGCGGCTCGCGAGGAAGTATTTGAGAAATCCTGTAGTGGTTACAATAGGTACTGCTGGAAAAACTACTGACTTGATATCTCAACATGTGGTGATGATGAAGGAATCAGAGAAGTTTCCCAGGTTACAGAAGTTCCTTGATGAACTTGGCGATAAGACAGCAATTGTCTTTGTTAACACTAAGAAGAATGCAGATACAGTTGCTAAGAATCTGGATAGGGCAGGCTACAAAGTGACTACTTTGCATGGTGGAAAGTCTCAGGAACAAAGAGAGATAAGCCTGGAAGGTTTTAGATCCAAGAGATATACCGTGCTAGTGGCAACAGATGTTGCAGGGCGTGGTATTGATATACCCGATGTGGCCCATGTAATTAATTATGATATGCCTGGTAACATAGAAATGTATACGCATCGTATAGGGCGAACAGGTCGTGCTGGTAAGACTGGTGTGGCTACAACATTCCTGACTCTACACGACACAGATGTCTTCTATGATCTGAAGCAGATGCTTATTCAAAGTAACAGTCCAGTGCCTCCTGAGCTGGCGAGGCATGAGGCATCAAAATTCAAGCCTGGATCAATTCCTGACAGGCCTCCTAGACGAAATGACACCGTTTTTGCTCATTAATCAAGCGGAGTTATTGGAAGATAGTTTATAGTGTAGGATCTAGTTATTGTTCCATGCACTGTGCAATACTCTTCTCCAAATGAAGAATTCAGTATACTATTTGATGAGTGCTATTGGTCCAAATTTGTCCAGGTATCAGTGCACTGAGCGTGGCAATTGATGTTATTTCTGTTAAAAACATTGTATTTGGAGCATTGTTTTTACAGCAGCAATTAGCTACTACATCATTTCACTAGTTACAGCAGATGGAGGTTTTACTTGTGATGGATTGTTGTATCTAAATCCTTCTCTCTGATTTGCTCAATTATCTGATGTTTCAGTGTAGTTGTGGAATGTAATTTCCCCTTTCGACTTTTAAGATGTTGCAGCTTAAAGACTGTTATTTTCAACTTCTGCATAGTCTTTATTTGTTTTCAGTGTACTTGTGTGGATGCATTCTGTTTTCCTTTCAAATGTTTGGAAGGAACATGTTTAACATGATCAATCTGTATTATTAGCATGGAGCTAATTGAATGAATAGTGCAGATGTTATGTTTAGTCGAGAGCCTTGAACATGTTATTTGATGATCGACAGATGTTGAGTTTAGAAACTTAATTGGCGAATCATGTCCTTGAAATTTCAAACCGGTTGTCTGCCAAAAATGAGTGACCTCCTCTGCATATTTTTTATGTAGATTATAGATGAAAGTTGGGGTAGTATCAGTGAGAACTGTGGGGCATTACCTTTTCCACAGTTGTATAAACTTTTTTTTTTTGTTACAGCTTAGAAAAGTACTTATTGCTTCTCAAATTTTTTAAAATGAAGATAAGCATAAACAGTTCGGTAAACATTCCAAATGAGTCTACATATCATATTTATGTGTTTTGAAATGTTACAAGTGTTTTATGTTTAAAAATGTGAAGTATCAAACACTTCTACAAAAGAAAAGGCAAAATATGGTACCAAACACCACAAAATCTGGACTCGGAAGATCCAGTTACTATTAGTCTGGAATGGCTAATGTTTGAAAGTTTTGAGTTTTGTATCTTATGTCAAGGTCTTTTGGTTGGCTAAACATTGGCAAAATCTGGACAGTGAGGATCCTTTAATGGAGCAGTGATTCTGACAAGCCAAAATCTTTTAATTGAAGATAGAGATGGGAAAGTTGTGAGGAAAGACTAAGCTAGAGAAGGGAAGTTACTAGGAAGAACAATGAACCTCATCCTGTTATTGAATCCAGATCTAAGTGGATGGAAACATTTAGATGCACAATTTAGTTGCAATTTTTCCCCACCTCGCTGTGGCTTCCCACAAAGAAGATAGTTGTTTGCATTTGAATTTGAAATAAGATGTTTAAATCTGCTGCAGCACTAAATTGGCATCTTAAACTACTGATATGATATGGGAATTGGAGGAATGACTTTTGGAGCTGTCTTCTTCTAGTTGGTAGCTAGGTACACATTTCTAGGCATGGAGGTTTTGTTGCCTGGCAGTGCACACATGTATCCATGGGCATTGGGGTCTTTTACTTTCCCTTTTTGGTTTATCTTCCTTGTGATTTTTTTTTTGGGGGGGGGAGTGTGATTTAGCTTTCAATTAAAATGTTATATCACATGTAAGCTTGGGGACATCAATATTTGATATATAGATGCCATGTATCTCTTGTGCTCTTGTGGCTTATTTCGGGGTTGGAAACATAAGCTGATTACATTCTGTAATCATCCGCTGTGCTCTTGCACTTTTCTGTAGATTAAGCTGTTAGTGTTACTATATCCTCTTTATGAATAAAATTATTGAGGTGACCTTAATGTAACAGTGATCATGCTTTCAGATATTCTTCTAATGGAATGTTGGGATCCAGGTAGGGTGCTTCTGCTCAAGATGTACTTTTAGATTATTTACCCTAAGCTGTTAGTGTTGCCCTGTTCTTTCTATGGAGAATCATTAATGCAGCCTCAATGGAATAACAGTTATTTTCTGTTGGAAACTCTACTGAAATTTTTGCTGAAAGGCAGGGAGCTGCCAAAGATGGTGATTACTGTGGGTCATATGTTATATCCAGATTGCATCTTCGTGGGCGGGCATTGTGATGTGATCTCGTGGCTTTGGATTAATTCACTCAAGTTGCTGAATGAGACTTGGTAGCATCACTTCTTTTTATTATGTGCCATAACTAACTCAATCTTCTTATGGCTAGAATTTGTTTTCTTTGATAAGTGATAAACTCGGAATAAATCCTAGAGAATCAGTGAGACTACCTAGATAAATGAGGGACTAAGGTGAAGCGCATATAGAGGCTCAAGGCACGCTAAAAGGAGAGGTATAGACAGCCTTGCCTTCAGTATATGTATCACTTGTGCACGCCAAAGCGGTGTTGGACCTCATCCCTGCCCGGAGGCCTCTTTCTTATTTTTTATTTTTTATTTTTATTTTGGATAGCTGATAAATTAGGAAATAAATTTTAGGGAATCAAGTGAGACTAGCTCCCAGGCTTGAGGGACAGAAGGGAAACGCATCTAGGTTGACCTTGTTCCTTCATAGCTTTTCTAGTATGGTTGGTGGAGGACATCAGGATGCCTGATCATGGGACGCTTGCTTACTGTTACTGATAAGCGATGCAGATTGTTTGCGACAGATTATGATGATCTTAGGATCGATTACTTCATTTTCTTGTTCGGGTTTATTGATGTTTTAATTTGTTAAATCATATTGCTAACTGCTAAGAGTGATTTTGGTGGATTGCTGAAGACAGAAATCAGGCATTGTAAGTTGAAGAGATTGAAATCTCTTCACTCGTGCTGATGTATTGTTTCCTTCTTTCCATTTGATACTTTGGATAAAGGGTTCTGCTGTCAATATTTTTTATCTGAACAACTATCGAGTTCTAGTTGTGCTTTTAGTAAGCCAACACATACGATTTTCTGTCTCTATTCTCATCCATTTGTTTTGTTACTAATAATTGGTTCTTCCGTGAGATCTGATCACTTTATACTAGGAACCCTAGAGTTAGTTGGATAGCAGTTATCTTTATCATAAAGCCATTCTTCTTTCGATCCCAAGCTCTTTAAAAGATGAATTGTAACTGCACCAAACATGGATCGCAGATAGAGGCAAACTTGTGGTGGGCAGAGCATATATATGGTTTCATGTAGGTGAATTGGGTTGTTTTAGTGATTCTATTTCTGGCGTAGTGGTTGGTCATCGCATACTGGAATTTTCTTTTTCATTTCAGTTTGAAAAAGGCAAGTAGGGAAGCATGTGGTGCTTCCATACAAGATTATTTCTGATTGTCAGATCTGAATGAAATATGCACAGATAAATGGTAAATGTAAGTACATGAAAGAACGACTTCTACTTCCTTGTGGCATTCTCAGAGGCTTTCAAGATACTCCATGCTTTTGTATTTCTCACTGGGGCTTTGTGGCAGTTAGGTGGAAGGCTATGTTTTCAAAGCTTACCTAGCTTGTCCTGTAAGGGATATCTTTTGCATGTTGTTCCTCCACAGTTATTTCAGAATTTGAACTCTCCATTTGCATCCCTTCCCGGTGGCGTTCTACACTTGTGAGCATGTTAGGTCCAAAAGTCTGATCCACACCTGAACAAACCCAATCAGAAGTAAGATGATTGCTCCGGAAGGAGCTTCATCTGCCTAAGCACCAGAGCTGCTTTCTTCCTATGTCCATCCTCATGGACAAGTTGAATAAGAACTCCCTCGATCCTTCGGAATGATAGATCGGTAAGACTTGTGTGACTCAAGATCTTCTCCAAAAGGTCCAGAGCTTTTGGTTTCACTGAATGGGACCCTTTCTCCAAAACATGTATAATTGCATCTATGCCATGATTGTCAACAATTGCGGCAGTTGCTTGAGATAGTGTTCTGTCATCTGTCAGCAATGTTTCAAGTGCCATCAAAGCAGCCTCTTGCACGCCAGGATCTGTCCCCTTCAATGATTTCATGAGTGGCATCATTGCATCTGTCTTGACAAGGCAGAAAGTGTCCTTCGACGAGCAAGCGATTCCATGAACAGAACACAAGCTTCCAATTTCTGATGAGGGGGGACAACACCAGGAAAAGTTGGGGAAGAGCTTCAGTAATCGGCTGAGTGTTGCTGCCTTTCTGTCTGCTGTAGGGATAACTGTTTCACGAGAAAATGACAAGCTGGTAGACTGGGATAAATGGGCTAGTGCAATTGCCGCACGTTGCTTGGCTAAAGAGCTCCGACTGGACAGCGCACGGATCAGTGATGGATACAGTTCGAGTTTTCCCACTCGCTTCTGTAGATAAATCTTGGACGGTTCTGTGTAGTGTAGTAGTGCTGCCAGCGCATTCTCCAACAGAAGTTCACCCGAATTTGGCACAGTTTGAGCTCGATTGCTTTCCATGTCTACCCCACATATGATCTCATATATGGCTTTTAACACATCTGATTTAAGTAATAGATCATCAACAGTGGTATCATCTTTTGGGAGTTGGCCGATGATTCCAGCAGCAACAGACCTTTCTTCCGGATCTGGTGAATGTGTAAGAATGGATGCTATTTTGTGAATGACAGCTTCTTTTCTGGGTGTTGGAGGAAGTGGAACTCCACCAAGGTGACCATTGGAGATACTGTATACAAGTTCCATTGCCCATCTTCTTACTGCAGGCTGGCCATTTTCAAGGCAAGAGTAGAGATGGGCATTTGCATCATCATCCAATCGGATTAGTTCTCTAGCTTGCTCAGATTTATGGCTGAGCTCCACCAGCAACTGTAAAAACTTTATTCTAGCTTGAGTCTCAGAAGTAGATATGAGGTGTAAGAATAAATTGATGCTGTGCTCAGACTGGAGCTCCTTCAAGCCTTGAAATATCTGGAAGTCACAAGGCTCAGTGGCCCCAACAAGCAACGCGAGAACCTCTACAGCTTCTTCCTTCGAGTATGGATCAGACATTACGTGTGATATGAGGCCGAGCAAGAGTGGAATAGTCATGGTGTCTGCCAAGAGCTGCTTAGAAATAGTGGTGTGTGCCATGAGTTTTTTGATGGCCTGGAGACAAGCTGATTTGTATGCTGGGGAGCTTGAAGAGAGCATTTCGACCATACTGTGTATAAATGAATCATTTTTCAAATCTATGACGCTAGTCTCCTTGAGTTGCATCTGTACTAAAGCCGCAGCCATCAGTGCTCTGGTCTCCTGTGATCCTGAATGAAGATTTCAACAAAGTAACTACACGGTTCTTATAATAACGAAAGATTCTGTTAGCTGGTTTTACGTACCTTCATTGAAGCGACAAACAAATGGTTTGAAGTATCCACATTCTGCCATTTTGACGATGAAGTGGGTGTTAAAAGACAGATTTTGCAGCACTATGTGAGCTTTCTCCGACACATCTCTTTCCGAGTAGTGAAGCATGGAAACTATTAGGGGAATGCTGTTTTTGGCTTTTCCAATTTCCTCTGCAATTGCCTCTCTCGAGGACAGCTCCAACAAGACTGCAATAGCATCGTGTCCCGCTTCATCTTTATAGAGATGTTTCACAACGAGATGAATTGCTCCCGCTTTAACAATGGATTCCTGCAAATTTTTGGCAACGCTATCTCTCACACACTCGGAAAACAACAAAGATGAAATAATCATTGCTTAATGATCTCACCTTGCATTCTTCTGAATGTCTGGCTAGGTAGCTGAGACATTTAAGTGTAGCCACAGTATGTAACCTTTTGTTTTTCAGAAAGCCGACCAACCTTGGAATGGGATTTTCTTCTGAAAATTTGGCAGCATAGACAGGCGTTCTCAGGAGAGACTTCATCTCCTCTAAAGCACCATTTTGTGTAGACTCCTCATCGGAATTGATCCCCTGTATTGCCGCTTGGAATTTTAAGTCCATGTCCCTTTGCCTCCATTCTTGGATGGATCCTCGAAGAGAGAGGTTTGGTGTTATGTCCGGAGAGGGAAGCTTCTCTTTGCAGGTGGGGCAAACTGGCTCTCCTCTTTTAAAGTGCTCTTGAATGGCCTTCTTCTCAAAGCTATGGCCACATAAGATCGCAACGGGTTCTGTCATAAGTTCATGGGAGAGTGGGCATAGAAATGAGTCGATTGGGTAATACTGGCGACGTGTTTTGGAATTATCATCTACAGGCCTTGTCACGATTTCTGTGCTGTAGAGAAGCTGTATTAGCTGTGACAGCTGAAGTGCCTCAGCCTGTTTCTTTTGAGCCTCCATTTCTTCCTTCTCTTGCTTCAAAATTGTCAACTCCTGTTGCACTAAGGATGTATTCTCGCTAGCTCCAACAGCTTCTGCGATTTTCTCCAAGAGTTTCATGGCACTCTTGTGGTTATTTCTTTCCTGTTTTATCGAGTTCTCTATCTCTGAAGAAATTCTCTCTATTGCAGTCGAAGACTGGAACTCCATGGACCCCAGTTTGTCGATGATGTTGCCGATCATTGTCTTTACATTCAAGCCGATGCTGAGATTGACCAACTGCAATGAAGAGATGGTTTCGGCAATCTCTTTGGCCAATCCCTGCATCTGAGCGAGGACTCTGCTTGAACGGAGTATGAGGCGGAGGCAGCTGCCGGATCTACAATCTTCAATGACATCACACGCAAGATGTAGCTGGGAATTCAATTTCTGCACGGTGGTCTTTGTGAACTCTGAGCCGAGCTCGGCTTCAACCTTCCCGGCATCCACGGTCTGGAGGACACTGATCAGTTGCGATATGCTTCCCGAGAACTCCTGAAAGCTGTCCTTTGCAAGCACCACGTCCCGTGTTTCACCCGCAAGCTTTATGGCTTGTAGAGTCGCCCTGTTCCATAGTTCTTGCAGAACAGCTGCTCCGATGTCCTCGATTCCGATGTTGAAGTCCATCGGGGGCCTCATTGGTCGTGGCAAATACGCAGAGACCGGGTGAGCTAATCCAAGTTGACCAAGATGACAGCGGATTTCCTGGAAACCTAAGCTCCGATGTGGCCGGCAAGAACTGCAGTGGAGAACACAATCATGGTTCAGTCAATCTCCAGGGGTATAGAGGGAAAGGGAGAACTGAGGAAGGAGATGGACCATGAGCTAAATTTTGGGTCGTGAGTAGTCGAGCGGAGCGAAAGTCTTCTCCCGTTCTTTTCCTTCGACCCCTGCAAGTACTTCAAGAAGACTTGGTTAAAAATGGTGAGGTTAAAAGTCAGGAAAGTTGACATCGAGAGCAGCACTGTGTTTGGTCTGTCGTGAAGTTGGGGTCTTGACTTGAAAATCAACTCACGCCATGCATTCGTTCTCGCGTTCACATCTTTTTCGACGCGGACCACTTCTTATCCTCTGCCTCCCTTGTTCACATTGACCGCTCTACGCTTGCGTGGAATACCGTAGTTGACGATCAAAGTAAGAGGCATCTTCATTTTAGGAATACGGAACACAAAATTTACGCTAGGAACTTTCAAGAAAAAGGCCCTTTTGAAATGGTCAAAGTTCGGCACCACGAAACTGTAAGATCGCTATCCTGTAGTCAATGCTGGGGCAACTTCCGTATCGGTCCTTGCGTCTTTCCCAGGGCAAAAGCATGACTTCCACTCCGCCTACCCCGACACGGCTTATGTTGATTCAGCTCGCCCAAATGGAAATTTCGTTAGATTCGCTGTGAACGACATGAGGTGTGCGGGTGACGTCATGTGTGCGTGAATGTGATGATTTTGTTCATGCAATGAACTTCGGCGGGCACTTATCGAAGTGCGAATTGCTCAGAGGGAGGCGCACCTCCATGTCTGTTTCGAGGAATCAGCTTGTCTGTTTTTTTTTGTCTCTTTATCAATTTGATGTTGAGGTACACCATAACAATTATTTTAAGTGACATGGATCCGGTCTTGGTCTTTTGTTTGGTTGACACTATACTACTATTGTATCCCAACTAGCTACCAACTGATAAAATTTAGCTCCGGCAAGCAGCAAGATGACCTTCTCAACTCCTGTCCGGTCATCGCGTGAATCAAACAGGAGCGCCACTGAAAATGTACATTGCGAGGAGAGTGCTTCCATGATACGAAGACAGAGACTCTTGGCGAATACCCTGGAGTTGTGATTCCATGATCGGCTCCGATCAGCCGGTCACGAGATTCAATGGGCGCTTTGATCATGATGATCAATTACGGTCCTTAGAGGCAATTGATGCGAGAACCGTCATCGAGAACAGATGACTTTTGCTACCGGGCTCACGTTACAAGCCCAAAGCACGGGCCCTTCCTGTGCAAGCTTTTGAGTCTAGCACTTAACATAGTGTCCAAGTCATCAAGCCCATTGAGTTTTTTTTTTTTGGTCGAAAAGCCCATTGAGTTGGGATGTGATCAAAGTGGGGTTTACAAGCAATTGAAACATTGATATTTATATGTCTCGTTGTTTTTAATTTTTCCTTGTATGTGACAGTAAGAAATATTAATTGATTTAAGTCAGGTATAATTAAAAAAATTTCCTTCCTCCTTTCCCCTCCATTAAAATCGTGGCTCTGCCATCAAGCTTTTCATAAATAAATTCTTGCGAAAATTACCTTTATTTCTAGCGTCAACTCATAATTCTATCTCAGTGTGTATTATGATTTTCACATCCATATTTTGGCGAATTTATAAAAACCATATTCTAAGTGCAGATCCCTTGCACCCAATCCAAATTCTAAGTAGACATAAATTCGACCATCCGCTAGTCTTGCGAAAACGATATTTGTTCTTCCTTTTGTTCTATCATTAAGTTGAGATGGCCGACGTCCGCCCTCGCTTGTGCCCGCAAAGGGTTGTCACTGTCGACGCGCACGAGCACACTCGGCTCTTCCCCACAATCAAAATAACAGAAGGAAAAGAGACCGGGGAGAGCCACGACCCCTTTGTTCGTGGGAGGTTGTATGCGTGGATCTTCCCATGGTTTACGCTTGGTGTGGGCCGGTCGAGCTCGAGGGCCGGGGGACAAGACCCGCCTATCCCGTTCAATGGCGAGAGAGAGAGAGAAGCATCAACATCATGAAACGAAATAATGATGAAAGCAACAAGTCCTAGAACCGAATGGGGAACATGTTGGTAGCTACTATTCATTGCACACGATCGCGGTGGTTGTCATTGTGGCCCATTCTCTTTGACTCTCCTTCCCTCCCTCCCTCCCTCCCTCTGGCTTCTGTCTTTTTGCGTGTGATCCTTTTTCTTCATTTACAGAGATTTCTTGTTCCTTTTTTGAGGGGTTCTAGGCATAAAACAGTGCTCTCACTTCGTTGGTTCCATGAGGACCGTGCATTCTCGTACCGATATCTGCCATCCGTTCAGTACAGGAGAGGCTATGTGTGGAGATAAGGTCGGGAGAGGTTTTGAGAAACACCTGCTCTTGCATGCACGGAGGACGAAGAAAGACGTGAAGAAAGAAGGTAAACTTTGAATAAGACGAAAAAGATTGACAAGCGAGTGAGACATCGAATGGGGAACCAAGAGTCCAAACTTGCTGACCTTGTGATCGTGTTAAGGGTATTCAAGTCCAAAAAACTTAATCGTGATAGATCAAGAGGTTCATGCATCTATGTACAGTAACAACAGTCTGAGCCAATTTTTCTGTAGAACTATTACTTTGACCACTAAAGGAGTAGACATTTTGTGCATGCTACCAATATCACCTAAAAGAGGGGTGAATAGATAATTTAAATAGCAGTTGATAGTTTAATGTGGAAGTAAAACAATCAAGATGAACATTGTTGAATTATGTTGAAATCCGATTATGAAATGATAACAATGATATGATGATGTTCGCCTATGCCCAAAGAGTTAAAAGATTGTTTCGCCTTCAAACAAGTCTACGTTCACTTTTTTACGCTAACAATCTACTAACTGAATTTCCTTAATCACTAAGAGGTTATAAGTGTGAATGATAATACTAGGGTATATGATAGATCTCACTATTTCCCTCAATCACTATTTCAGTATCTCTCAAAGATTATGATTTGTAACTTGCCAAAGATAAGTATGTAAGTTCGAAGCTAGGGAATTTTATACTCTTGATCTTCTTATTCTTTGGCATTTTGGTCTCCTTTTATACTGCTCCATTTCCAAATAATTGTTGATAATCTTCAAAAGATCAATCTCCAATCAACCTATTGAACATTTTGTGAAAAGAAGATTGAGTTAGATTTGGTCATCAATACAAGCAAATCTTCAGTTTAGTTTCCATAAGTAGAGATCTGCAACTTATTGTAATGATTGACAATCAATCTAGATATCTTGCATAACAAATTTCATTTCAAAACTATCTTTAAAATTGAAGATTAATCATTACTTTCTATAATGAAAATCCTAATTAGATCACTAAATCAATGGAGCTTGCATTTGAATGTGTGTATCTTTGAAGGTTTTAGACTCTAATGATATCCTCCTTAAATAGACTCTGAAAACATTTCACGTTATGATGATATATCCATATATAAACTTTACCAATATCCATATCGTTGCCTTGATAATATCCATTCAACAACGTCAACAAAGTAACTATCCAAAGCTTTAGTCACAATATTGAATCAAAGTAGGAAGAGTTTTAATATATTTAAGATTAACATAATCTTCTCTTCATCAGTAATTTTTTTAAATAAAGCATTATTATGCGATTTATCATATTCAAGATAAACAATGGATGGTTTTGTCATTTTTAAAGTATATTAAGAAGTTTTCTCAACAAGGTGCAATTACTTAAACTCAAATCCACACATTCATCTATGTCATTAATTTTTTGAATATGATTCCGTCTGCCATTTTTGACATTAAGTTCTGTTTAAATCCGAATTACTCAAGTCACCGGCAATTCAGAAAGGCTTGAGATTCTCGAGCGCCTGGTGTTGAATTTATGAGGTGCACAGAGGATTGAAGCTAACGCACACGTGCAGTTCTTGAGAGATGGATGTGACAGGACTCAATCTGGAAAGGCAAGCAGTGACCCACGCTTCGCAGTCTTTTCACTTTCATAACATGGTGCGTCGACAAAAATCTCCCTCCCTCTCTCTCTCTCTCTCTCTCTCTCTCTCTCTCTCTCCACCGTTCTTCATGCGCCTGGAAAATTGCATGGGGGACACATAATCCCCAGCAGAAAGGACACCTTGCTCTTTTGCTCTCACCATGTCTGCACTGCAGTGGGTAAATTTGATCTGATGGAACAAACCATGTAGATGGATCGAAATTCCGTTTGAAGTGACAAATACCGATTTTTTCTAACTTTGATATTTGGTGTTTCGGAGGGATTCTACTTCTTTTGTTTATAATTAAACTACTTGAATCTTTGAACGTGCATATCTACAAAGATATGATATCATTTGAATTCATATGAGTATTTTTGTAATTCATTGAAAAGAATTACTTTTTTTTTTTTTGGCTAAGATTTGTATTGTGATCTTACTTAGAACAAATGTAGATCCTAGATATTACGATGATGTTCTACCATAATTTTTGGAGAAAATGATTGCATACTCTATTTTAATGCGGCAGTAAAGACATTTTGAGTTTGTTTCTTTCACTTTTGTCTATACATTTATACGTTTCTTTTCTTCAAGCTTGGTAAGTTTACATAATTCTCTTTCTTAAAGTATTGATTTTGTACACTTGTGACCTTGGTATACTATCGTCTTTTGTGTAATGATAAAAAAAAAAAAAATTGTTAATTGAGGTGCACATGCAAGGGCTGCTAAATGAAGTTTAATATTAAAAAATTAATGTGATGTGGAGCCAATACTATGCATAGTTTACCTCTAACTCATTAGCTTCAACTCTTAATTGGAAGTGAGTTAATTTAGATACATTATTTGAGCTCAAACTTGGATTTACCCTTGGCAATCTCCCAATGATGGAAATATAAGGCTTCTGTGACACATGTTAACAAGTGATATTAGAGTGGACGGTGGATTGGCAGGCTTTTGAAATGGGGTACCGATGTTTGATAATTATATTAAGAAAAGAATCTCATGACCAATGCAGTGCTACTATCATGGTTCAATCTGATGGGATAGATATCTATACAATGTTGTTGCAAGGCGGTCTTGGACTAATGATGATGGTTGTTGCGTAAACATATCCTTAGTTTAGATATTATCATCCAGACAGGAGTAGATAATGTGTCATCTTTGGTTCATTAAAGGCTTAAATTATTTAGTGAAGATAGGTCCAACAAAAAATAAAATCGGACTTACATTTGCTCATCGTGATCTCCCTATGTCCCGACAATAAAAATTTCTTGTAGCTTTATGCACTTAAATTATCTTGAATTTATACTATCAATTCATATAAATTCAAAACAAGATCATTATGATTCCAATAGAAATCTACACGAAAGAGTTCAAGGTGGAGCATCAAAAGCCCAATGCCTCGTTTTGGAGAGATCTTCAAAAGAAAGTTCAAATTTGAGTCTACTAACATATCAACTTAAGCCCATCTCCACTAAAAGAAAATTTTAAATCAAAAATGAATTATGAACCGATTAAGAATTATTAGTTATTGAGAACCATATTGACTGTTGAGTGGTAGGATTTTGCATAACAACTTTTACACATGCATCTAATCGACAAACCAACTAACAGTCAACCAAGATGTTTTGCTTCTAACAGAAGTTCAACCCATACATGTCTATAAATCATGTCACCATTACCATTGCATTATATTGTACATGGTAAACTTTTTGCTCTTATGGAAACTGCAGTGGAGACAGCTACAAGGGAGTGCTCTTCAATTTCTCTCTGGAACGCACCCCACCATGATTCCAGCACACGTGTGGCTGGTCCTTGATGTCCTCCTCTTTATCCAGCTGAAGCAAGTCCAAGACGCAGCCAAATGCCAACCACAACGTGGCCTCTTATAGCCAGACACATCGCCATTCTTCTTCTTCTTCCTTTGAACATTCATTGAGTCACCCCACCTTCCTTTATGAGGCCAGCTTTTACTACTGATGTGATACGTTTGATGTTGAACATTGTCGATTAGTGGGTTTGTCTATGGCTCCATGTCTGCCAAATGTTTATGGGATTTTGAAGTATTAAAATAAAATCTTATATATATATCCTCCACAAAAAAATATTGTGTTCGGAAATGTATCGATCTTCTTATGTATTGAATTATGAAAAAAAGAAGAAATGGAGTCTTAAATCTGTATCAATCTGACAGTTAAGGTCTAAAATTTTCATTTTGTGCCTTTCAATTTCAAAACTTATTCCCGTCCTCCATGTTAGGTCAAGAAGAGCCCTAAATCCGATTTCCCTTTAGCCAAAGGAAACTTTCCATTGCTAAAAGGAAGCTAATTTCATTGCCATTCACAAGTAGTGTTTATGAAATGTTCTTTTCCTCGCTATTGATAAGCTACAGCGACGAACTTGCTTTGAAATGTGAGGCGACGAACTTGCAACTCCTGTAAAAAGTAGGCGGGATTTTGGCCTCTTGCTTATTAGCGACGAACTTTCTAATTCATCGCCAAAGATATCTTTCTATAGTTAATTTTAGTTTTACTTTTTAGAAACTACTAAAAGTATGATTTTTTTTATTTTATATATATAAATATGATAGGATAAGAGAAAGTTGAAATTATATTTAATAACAAGAAGAAAGAACATTAACAGTTAGAATAAATAATTGAAAATGACTAAAATTGATAATAAACCATTTTAACCAAACCAAATTAAATGAATTAAGAAGAAATAAGTAAAAAGCAAAGAAATCTAGTAAGTGCATGCCATTGCTAAAAATCACTCTGGGTTTGTTCTGATGGCCACCATTCCCACATGAGAAGGAAGAAGTAGGGGATTCGAGCTCCCACCTTTCCAAGAGATTGGGATATGAATGATTTAATTTCAAATGTTGGTTTTGATTCTCACATTCTACAATGAAATAGGGAAAAAGTTTGATGGTGAGTGTTAGAGTAGGAGTAGAGTAGGATCTATGGAAATAAAGCAAAAAAGAAGAAGGAATGTTGTTGCTAAAGACTCTATGGAGTGTTCAAAGTAGAAATCCAACAAAGGCAATAAAACTTTCATAACTTTTTTTATTTAGAAGGAAGTTATGAGGCCCATGATACTATTTTGGAAAGCTCATTACAAGTGTAAGGCTCAAGCCAAAAAAAAATAAAATAAAATGGAGACAGTTTTCTCTTTTATGTCTATTCCCAGTTATTTTAGACTTTTGGTTGTTTTTCTGAACTTCTTTATTGCTTAGGGTTATTTTCGGGCTTTCTCATGTTGCCTAGGTTTGTAGAGTATTTATTTATTATTTTCGATATTTTAGACAACCTTTAATCATTTTAGCAGAAATACAGCAAAGAGGGCTTTCTTAGAGTTTTGACCTGAAAGCAAATACCTGCATGAGGGCGTGTTTGCGCTTGGATTGTCCATGTTTATCTACCGTTTATGCTAGGGTTGGTTACTTGTGTCGAGAGAAGGGCATGACACGACTATGCCTAATCCAAACATGACATTGTTAACAAATATTTTGAATTGTCTCAACACACCCAATAAAACATGTCACGGCACGACTGACATAATTATCAAGTGTGGTCGCAGCCCTCTCGAGATGAATCCCAAGGGAGTTTAACGGATTGTTAAGCAAACTTGAATAACTCTCTTGTAAGGTGGCATTTATGCTTCATACAAGTGCTCCCAAACCTATCAGTTGTAACTTGGTTTCTCATTCATTATTTTTGAACTTATAATAGAGTCGTCATTAACCTATTCTAGATCAATTAGATCCAACTTCTAGAAACTAGAGATTTGGAGCTCAAGAGATTAGTTACACTAATTATGCCTAACGACCGTGCCCGGCACCTTTTCTCTTTTAAAAGAAACCGTGTTTCGTGCAATCTTCTTTTTTTTTTTTTTTTTTATTCTTAAAACATATATATCATCAGGCATAAGTGCTCGAGCAATGGAATGAAATGATCAATCATAAATTAAATAAATAAAAAGATGAGAAAGAAAATAACTCGAGCTGTATCGGGCCAAATTATTACAAATCCCTGTTATAAAGTCCAAGACAAGACCCCCATAAATTATGCGTATAAACGCACGCTAGTCTAATAAATGAAACTTCCTTAATTTACCACTATTTTCAGGATTTTCCACAAGAAATCAATGTCAAGCAAGAGTTCCTTGTCTTTTGATGCGTGACGTTGCTGATCCCAAGTTCCCAACACAGTATATTTGTAACAGTTACATTGACTTGCATCCGGTACGGGTCTGCAGATCGTCGAATGCAACATTTCAGTTTTCCTTTTTACTATATAACGAGCTTAATCACTTTATTGGATGGTATTTTGTTTGTTTCTCCATATACGGGTGCAAGAAGATATGTTCTCGCCGATTCCATAGTTTCGAAACAAGAAGTTACAGATAATCCGCCATACGAATTCATCGCATGCGTGCATGCTGGTAACGATATCCGTGGTCATCGAACTACGGTATCCTGCTTCGTCAGCTTTAGGGTTTTAGCAAACAATGGCCCAAAACAGACGATTCATTTGCTTTTTTTTCCAAGAAAACCGCGCGCATAAGTTGAGCCATGCAATTTTTCTCATTGTATATTTTATAAAAGGGGAGAGAGAGAGAGAGAGAGAGAGAGAGAGAGAGAGAGATCAGGGCGGAGACAAAAAGAGGGGGTCCAAATTTACAGAGTCCCGGGCGTAAAGCTGGAGGAGGTGGTTATGGCCACATGCTCTGCCATAAATGCAAGTGTTGGGGAGAGAGAGAGAGGAGAGAGAGGAGGGAGAAGGGGGGAGGGGAGGAGGAGATGAAGCCAAAGATGCAGGATTGATTGATTATGTGAGGGTGTGTGTTGATGATTTATCATATGTGTGATTGGTTGAACAGTGCATGTTGTCCCCCTTGGGTTGCTCTCCTTGTCTCCTCCTTACGTTCACGTCCCATGCTTCATGGATCTCACTCCCCTCATTTTCTTTATGTCCCTTAGTCCTCGTGGCCACACCATGGCCTTTTGCATCGCCCCCCACCTTTTCTCTTCCCTAATTCTCCTTTTTCTTTCCCATTTTTTCTTTTGGTTGTGTTTCTTTGATATCGACGGTCGCGACAAAAATTTCAATCCTTACAGACAGCGTTAATGTCATCGAAAAGAGTATTCTTTTTCAGAATTATTTAGGACCTGTTTAAGTCGCATTGTGTCAATCTGTACTAAACCATTTAGATGTGATACACGGTTGAATTATGTTCATAGATTTCTGTGTCATAAATGATTGTTTCTTTATTGTTGCTGGTCGTGCATAACAATGCTTGTGTAAAGAGCCTCAAATCGAGTCTTTCTTATGAAAATTCTAATGTTGTAGGCCAAAAAAAGTTCAAGTCACTTGTTTGTGAACAGTGATGTGAAAACACATGGAACACAGTAGATTCAATTGGCACAGAGAAAAACACATGTTAATATGTAGTCAAATTAAGTTCGTCACAAATCCAGCAATTGTGCAGGGAGAGAGAGTGCTGGTACAAAATCATCACATCAACATGACAGAGAGTGTTCTTGGGGCAACAAGCCACACCCAGCAACAGACCAATATCGAATTAGGAAAGGAGAGTAGAGAAGAGGGAAAAAAAATGATAAAACTCTCACTACCGCGTAATCGTTTCTCAGGTGTCCTCGTCAGGCATTAGCAGGAGAACCTGTGAAACCTGCCAAACAAGCACGAAGAACCTGGAAGGAACTCGTCACTTGGCGGCGTAACCCTCCATCTTGTAAGGCTCCCAGAAAGGGACCCTCTTGCTGAAGAACCTCCCCGCCACCCTCGAGTCCAAGATCTTTAGGGCATCCTCCGACTTTATGCACCTGGGCGTCTTGTACTGGTTCACTGAGGACCCCTGTGACAAACAGTAGTCCATCAGCGCATCAAATGTCCCGTGCCTCACCACCCTAATCTCCAATGCCCCGATTGACTTGTCCTTGGCCCGGCACCGCCGGTACACGTAGTCCAGCGACTCCTCGACCCTTGAGCAACACTCCTCCATGATCTCATCGTTGAGCCCCTTGAGCTCGTTGATGATAATGTTGTTGCCCTTGGCCTTGAGCTCCCAAAAGAGCACGTAGCGGCCCGGCAGTGATGATGTGTCGGGGTAGCTCGTGTACTCGGTCAGCAGGAACCCGAGTGGCTCCAGCAGCTTCTTTGCTTCCGTGACTGCCTTGAGCAGGTCCTCCTCGCTGGTCTTGTCAGTGTCGATGCTCAGGACGACATTCTGCCGTTGCACGAACCGGAACTGGGGGGCATTGTTGTAGAATCCGGTCACCATTAGGATGTCCCCAACCCTATATCTGTATAGGCCTGTGGAAGAGATTTTACCGGCATTTTGAGAGAAATGTTGAAATTGTCCGATTCTTTAGCTACGATAATCAGTGACTAATTCTCAAAGAACGGGGAAATTTTAGTTAAATTTTATCGGAAGGCTTTATGTGTTGCATGTGACCTTAGGACATGAATATGTGATTTCCAATGCGACACCCCATCAAGCTGGTGTCTTTAATGCTATGTATCCTCCTCAAAGTTTGAAGTTCCCAAAACATGTGCATGTGCATGCTGGTTCAAAATTTGCACTCTTAGAGTAGCCAAAAAAAAAAAAAATTATAAACCAACTGGGATCTTTCCTATTAAAGAAACTTTTGCATTGCATTTGGCACATGGAAGGGTTGGGTTTAGAAGCCAGAAAGTGTTGCAGCACATTAATTCATGCTTTGTGCTATGTCCTGCATTAGAACAGTGAGGATTTCCATGGTGACAGTTGTGGTGGTTAACTAAATTTGCACTACAGATATAGACTTACCAAATTCACGGAAAAACTGAAAATAGTTGTTGGCTAACTGAATAGGGACTTTAAGTCATTTATCTTTCAGACAAAGAAACAGATCTGAAGAGGGAAGAGAACACACCCGTAAAGGTTGTGACTATGAGCTCATAATACTGACCGAGCTTCACATCCACGAGATCAACGGTCTCTTTTACAGAAGGTGAACCAGAATTGCCGTTGCATTGAACCTCTTGAGTCGTTTCGCCGTGGCTTTTCTCTACAGGCAAGAACTCAAAGTAGGCCATGTTCGGTAGGAGGGTGTACGAGACATCCGAAGGCTTGCTTAGTGGCTTGAAGTTGATCCCGAAGAAGCACTCTGAAGAGGCATACATTGTGGAGATCAGAGGGAGCCCACCACTGTAAAACTCGAGAGTTGGGATGTATTGGGCCATAGAGCCTGTAACTATGACCTCAATGTACTTTGTTCTAGGCCAGATCCTCTTAATTATGCCTTCCCAAGATTCTCCTCCGCACTCTTTCTCGATTGAATTGGCTAAATCCGGATCAGGCTTTCTGAGGATCGAGGAGACAGAGCTCCTGCAACCCGGGTCTGTGATCCAATCGCTAATTTGACCTGTTCTGATGTTTGAACACAAATCTTTCCAATAGTCTTCCAAGAACTTGATGGCCCTCAAGAAAGCGGATGCGAATACCGCCCCCACTCTACGAACCTCGTCCCGTTGTACCAATCCACAAAGCAATTGGCAGTACATGCTTTGTTTGCTGTCGGAACACAAAATAGTCTCATCAGGGCTAGTGTATACATTGTACCTGTTATAAGGCCTATTCCTGAAGTTGTCGCTCTTGTAGTAACTCGTCAAGACGGGTCTTGCCTTTAGACCAGAGGGAGTACTGATCTCTGGCTTGATAAATAGAAGGTACATCCCCTTTCCTTGGTCCAATCCATCGACATACCTGAAAAATTAGTGGGAATATAGCATACCGTTTCGATTAGTATTTTACTGTTACATTCAATTCCTGCCAAGAATTTGACTCAGAAAAGAACATATGACGATAGAAGTACGGAACTTGTTCATCACGGGCACAAGGAGGTTGTAAAAGAATGTCTTTCGATCCAGGTCTTCTGCAGTTGAAGGCATCATTTTAGGCTGCCCGCCTGAGGTTCCCGAGCTGTGAGAAAGACGAACATACACAAGGTTCAAGAAAATATGCTTCAGTGAAGGCCAAGAACAGATGACAGGAGAAAACTTGGTATACCTGGTCAATAGCTCAGTGATCGGTTGGGATGAAATAATATCGGATCGTTCCCCATTGGCAATCCTCTCGATATATGGCTTGACGTCCTCATAATTCACCACAGGCACTTTCTTCTTGAAGAGTTCCTTATCGACATGGCCATCCAGGAAGCCGCTGAGGTAATCCGTCCGAGCATTCTGCATCAGGATCTCCTTCAACACCTGTCCCTGAATCTGATTTGCATCCGTGGTGAGATCCTCCAGAAGCTTCAGGCCGGCTTCGCTGTCGTTTGGGTCATAGCTAAGCAACATCCTCTTGGAGAAATTGCTTTTCGGGCAGAACTTGAATGGTGAGCACCTTTGGATTGACAGTTTGGCGAACTCCTAGGATTCTATCATTCGTGGGGTGTTTATAGCGAGAATCCTGAAAGAGCCACACTTTCTTTTTCGCAAAACTGAACTCAAAAGGCGACCTCACCAGCTGAAGCACTACTTTTATAAGCTAACTTATGAATTCACACATATTTAACAGTCACTTCTCTTCCTCTTTCCCTCTCTCTCTCTCTCTCTCTCCGAATTGGACCATGTTTCTGAGTAGTTGCTGATTGAGGGGTTTGAGAGAGGAAATGATTAAATATAACAGCTTTCTTGATGGAATTTTTTGGAAGTTTTTACATGATATCAGAAATGGAGGAGAACAGAAGAAAATGAATATATACATTGGAAGGCAAGCAGATGCTGCAATATGCTAATGCTTTTGGGGGGGAGGTGTCGAAACAGGTAGAGAGGCTACGAAGGTCCTACACACGTGGCCTTGTCTGGTAAGCTGTGATTTAGATGCAACTCATCATTGGTCAAAACTCCCTACAAGTGCCTATTCCTCAGCCAAAAAAATATAAAAAAACAAAAGAAAAATATGTGCACTGTACAGTTCCAAGCCCAATGGTCATGTACTTATTTTTTCTGTTGAAATAAACTTGAAGAGCAAATAAAGTATTCACTCACACATGACTCCTTTGCTTGGTCTTCCCACTGACACAAAAGTTAAGAAAAGGGAACAAAGAATTAGAAAAAAATGATTATTTAATCAAAGATGAAAGCTGTGCCTTTTTGCAGTACAAGAAATCCAAAGTCCAAAGTGACCTCAAGAAGAACAGAACACAGTTTAATCATATTTGCAATCTTGGACGAACTTATCCTCATCTATCAATCATTTTAAAAGAGGTCCTAATCTAAATTCGCTTCTTTTCAAATGAATAGACATTTCTCTTCGTATCTTGCAATATTACAAAATGATTTGGTCCCAATGAATTTTACGTTGGAATTTCGAAAAATCTTAATATTTGATTGATTTGTTTATCCATGTGTTTATCATGATACGGTGTAATTGTTACACAAAATATCCATTCGTTCTCCAGCACAATTCACAAACAAGATGTGCATGATGTTACTGTACTTCTCCTCTTCCGCGACCCAATTGAGATTTCAGCTATAGACAAAATGCATCTTGAAACAAAACAGGGCCTGTTTGGCTGATTCTCCAGCAGACATATGACTGTCTGCAACAGTATGGAAGCTTCCACCTTCACCCACCAAGAAAGACTTTGTGTCCCTAAAGAAAATGAAAGCGGTCGAGCTCATGACTTCACATTGTCCTGTTTAGCATTAATAAACTCTCAAATCACCACTTAATTACTCATGAAAAAATTCCCTGGAGAGCTTTCTCTAGCCCCTACTATATAGCAGAAAGCGACTCCCAAAGCACACAGCTGTCCTTTGATTAAAATGTCCAATTTAAAAAATATATATATGATTATTCCTACCTATAATAATCTGGTCAGTGATGCAGAGCTCCAAAAAATTTATATATTTTTTTGCTGTTTTAATCCCTTTTTGGCGGTCTTGAGGTTTGTGAAGTCGCCATCACATGTTCACGGACTCGCTGTAGAATTGCCTTCCTTAAAGGGCATGCTTTGCAAGATCTGTGGCATAATGGATATGCAATGTAACAGCAAATATGGTGCATTGCGACAGCGGTAAGAATTTCATTTGTCAGGCGTAGTTGGATTCTTCAATGATGTGTTTTCGGGACCTTGAAGCAACCAAACCTTAGAATACTCAAGATTTGGCACTTCCTTTTCAATTCTTTGTCTCGCTTAGATTTTTGGTTACACAATTTACTAGTTGCATATATACTCCTACCTTACATGGGGTGAGATTTTTTTTAAGTTGTGTAAAATCGGAATATGCATTTTAATGAATTGTTCACCATATCTTGTTTCATATGAATTTTTCTTTTTTGAATAAGGGATAAGGATATTGGAAGTCCTAAAACTTATCACGAAGGTGTAATTAAATTCTAAAACTTTGAAAAAATGCAATTAAGTCATAAAAGTTGTCAAATTGATTTAATCAAATCATTTGATAACAATTAGAAAATTGTTAATAGTTGTAGTTATATGACATAGAGAAATTCCACATGTAATCTGCTACATTACTGCAATATCGAGAAAAAAAAAAAAAGGAAATCTTCTTGTAAAATACTTGACAGGAAGAGTTAAAAAAAAAATTCAATATTTGCTAATTTCCGACATCAAAAACTCATTAAAATTAGTTCTTTTTTTTTAATAACAAAACTTGTGTATTGAATGAGGTACGTACAAATCTGATTGAAAATAAAAAAGAGTGAAGAGTGCAAGAAAAACCAGTGAAAGAAAAATGATCAATCCCTAGCAATTTATGTGTCTCCCCTATAGGCAATCTTTAAGAAAGAGCTTGTTAATTCATATTTATATAGATGACCATGTGTATTCGATCGCTCGACCATGTTAGGTACTTGTTACTTGACCAACTAAGAAGCGTAAACCACACTATGCTTCAACAACTTAATTAACTTTGGAAGCTATACAAACATTATAGGATGTTTTGACACTGGATCACGAGAAGACATTGCATTTATGGTAGTCATTATCAATACTAAAGTGCTAATTATATTGACTAACATTTTTGGTAAATTCCCATATTAGTTACTTCCTTGATAACACATAATTGAGGAAACTCTTTTCCCTAAACATAAACCTCAGTTATCTAATCCAATAAATGACGAAAGTACCTGACATTATCATGTGTTTGGGCAACTTTAGTACTTTTCTTTGGCCTATTTTATGATTGTACCACTTTACATCCTATATTTTGAAGTCTAAAACTTCGGAACTCGATCTAAACAGAAAATTTAAGACCACAAAGAGTGAATTGCCCATCTTGGAAAGAAGTTATCAAATCTCCTGAAAACGATAATACCAATCTCCTGTGAGAGGGGGGGGGGAGGGGGTTTCACACTAGTGTCTTAGGTAATTTAAGTGTTTTTTTTTTTTTTTGGTAAAGAAGGTAATTTAAGTGTTTAGCCATATTAAATGGAAGAATCTTTTGAGAAGAACCGGTGATTTGATAATTATATTTTTTCCACAGATGTAATCTAGTCTCCAAATAGAAAAGTGAGAATACAAACTTGTGACTTCAAAAATTGGCTAAAAATGCAAAGCTATGGTCGTAGAAACTCTTGCACAAATAACTATTGCAAACTTAAAAGAACTTTTCACCTAAAATTCTCGCCAAACAATTTCAAGTATACCCTTGCATATCATAAGGTGAACAATAACCATGTGTTATATGTTGACTGATAGGCAAAATGATCATTTTAAAAAGCTCGCAAAACTATCACGGTCTTCCTCACGTCCATATGGCTTCTAACCTTTTTTTCCCTTTAGTTAGCAGTCAAGTGGTGTCAACACCAGGTTTTTGTACACTTCGATTGATCCGCCTTTTTGAGTGATCTTAAGAGCATACTCCCCAGATTGGTCAGATGCATTCAAGATTTTATCCTTAAAGTTCTCCCAATAAGATTTGAACCTAAGATCACAAGGAGGAGTTTACTCCTTTTTCATCTAAAACAACACTTTGTAGGTGGCTTCTTATTTAATACAAAGTATTCTAAGATAATCTAAATTACCCTCTCTCTTAGGTATTTTTTGTAATTTATTTTTCATATGCACATATGTATGTGGGGGAAACTATCCAATCACTCCTAAATTTATTGTGTAAATGTCAATTCAATTCTAAACTTTTCAATTTTACCAATTTAGTCCAAACCTTTCGTGCGAAATTTTAATATAACCATTCCAATCAATTTTCACCAAAAATCACATACGTATAGGACTGCTGACAATGACTAAATCGTCACATCAACAATTGAAAATTGACCGAAATAACTAAATTGTAACTTCGAGCAAAAATTCAAAACTGAATTAGCAAAATTGAGAAATTTAGAATTGAATTAGCACTTGTAATATAAATTTATTATTGACTGGGTAATTTTCTCCATATAAAGATATAAGTCTTTTGAACATTGTTAGTAATTCTTAATTATTAGGACATTTTTACCGTATGGTGAAATATCTCGTCACTTGTCAACGCAGGACAGCCAATGTAGATGACTTGCCCACATTATAATTCTATCTTGCTTTGCATTTCGTTGCTTGTCATGTTTGATTTAGATTCTCCTCACCACATTATCAGTACTTTATCCTCATTTAGAAAAGTTCGATTAGAGTTCATTTACTGCATGAACTGACCAACTAAATTTCATTTTTAAATAATGAAGATCCACGTTGTCTCGAGAAACCTTTATACCCTTGACAGAATTTTCTCACGGACCGTTATAGAGAGACATAGCAGCTTTACTTTTCTCATGGTTTTTTTTTTTTTTTTTTTTTTTTTTTTTTTTTTGTAATTATCGTCATTGCTGCGTTGGATAAATTGGGAAGAGTGGCGTGCGCGACCCCACGAAGAGGACAAAGAACAAGAAGTGCCATGCAAGCGAATCGTGTGTCTTTTCGAGGACCCTACTTTGGGATCGTGAGCATTATGATTGCAAGCAGACCAGTCGAACCCTGATTTAAAGGGGTTTAAACCAAGAAAACCCGACTGAAACACATGTTGTTTCGTGAATTCGAGACTACAGCTCAAAAGAAGAAAAAAAAATGATAACAATAATAAAAATAATTATTGAGAGCGTACAGTAGAACTTCGATACTTATATTTGAAGAGATTGTCAAGAACAAGACAAGTTTGAGCCCGTCGATAAATTTAATTGAATCTAGCTTCACTTAATAGTATAAGTCAATGAATCACAAGTTAACTAAAATATATGATAAATTAACTACTATAGCCTATACCAATTTTTCGATGTGGAACTTTTTAACACGTCACATTTGTACCTCAACAATCTCTTCTTCACATGTGAGCTTAGTATTAGGTTTACTTGACCTTAATTCAAGTATCTCTGTGCATCAACATATCTCAACTTGAATATCCAAAATGGTTTCTAAGCGGCCAACATTGTAGGTCTCTCCCTCGCACATATGTTCAATGTTAGGTTTGCTCCTTTCTAATCCATGTATGTTTCTTCATCAAGATCTCAACTTGAATCTCCAACACCTAGCTCAGGATCACATTGCTACACGACATTGTCCATCCCTTGAAAATTCCATCAACTTATGAGAGTCATTTTTTGAAATAACATCGGAAAAGAAGAGGAGCCTACCAATCTATTATTGGCTTTAATAACATTCGTGGCAAAAATCCGATACGGAGATTGCCAATGAGTCAAAGTGTAAAATTGTCAATATATTTAGTTGGATTTAACTTCACTAAAAAAAATTTAAATAATGAATTATGAGCTAATTATGATATATTAATTCTTTCATACCACATCAATTCTCTAATATGAACCTTCAAATACAATTCAAATATGCACGTCAACAATAATAATAAAGAAGACGAAGAAGGTTTAGGGCCTCTAGGCTTTTTGGGTATGACCGCCAAGTAACATGAGGAGTGTGAGGACAAAAGATGAGCACCATTTTGAGCTTAGCTTTAATTTGTATTTTGTGAACTTTTTTTATGTTGGCATTATTAGACCTTTACAGCTTTTTTTGACTTTTATCTCTTTGGAGTGATTACAGCGGTTTTTAAAGAATGATGCGGAATATATATTGAATATGTTACACCTTCCTATCATAGGAAAGTCTGAAGCATATGATTCATGAATGTGTGGGAAGGTTTTTCTTTCCTGTCGCACTAGCTCTCTAATAGAAATGTCATAAGTGGGTGACCTAAAAGTGTTGCGCAGCTTTACATCTAAAACTTTTAGAGTGGTAGAGGACGGTGCCGAATAATCTCCTCACAAGAATATTTCTCGATATCTATTGGATTGACTTTCAATATTTCTCGGTATCTGATGAATATCTACGGGAAAGAATTAGTGGGCTGTCACAATTTCCCCCCACGACAATCGACATCTCGGTTAAGTTTGACGGAACAAACCATATATAGGTGAAGATAAGCCGGGACTGATCTTCATAATTGATGTTAGATCCTAATGATTGAGGTCCTGTACGGGTTAGAGATGACTGATATAGAGACATTCAATGCTGGTCAGATATATGTTAGTGCATGAAGATAAATTAATGGCACCTTGACAGGCATGGAAAACTCATAGGGGAGGGGTACATTTGTTAAGGTACATGTGTATCACTCTAGCGAAACAAAGTTCCATTTGTGACAATTGTTGGCTTGTTATTCAATATTTTGAACTTTTTTTTTAGTAAAACTGGACCGAATTTTGTTACACCTTCAAACGATATTGACATAATGTAACTCTTTGGAATTGGCTTAGTAGCTAAACTTTAGACACATGACACAAATTTGATTTTCCCGCACCATAGAAATGCAAACAACTTCGTAATTGAGTAAGCTCATATTATACTTCATTCATGAGATTATTTCAAGAGTTCAATTTTTATCTATTTAAGGTACACTTCCTCGTTAGAAAACAGATAACTGTGACTGAAAGTGATAAAACCTACACTGCCTCCGATAAGTAGCTAGGGTCAATTCTTTAGAAATTGAATGAGATTCATACACTTTACGTCCACACCAAGCACACAAAACATAGCTGTGGAAAACTTCATATTAGCTGTAATTGAATAAATTATGCGGATGAGAAATAAACTTGACATCATTGGGATGGCATCGAGGAATTTCCAACTCAAGAACCAGAGATTACTCATTCAAATTTCACCAATCGCGCACGCGCAAGGTGCTCTAATTAAGGCCACATGTACAAGTCGAAGGCATGGAATTAACTAATTCACTGGACTTGCAAGATATTCTATTGTCCTCCAAATAGATGTAACGGTTAATAAAAAAATTAATACCAGACAAATGACACAAGAAGATTAAACGGTTCAGTCAATTTCCTACACCGGCAGAAATTCACTAATCCAAAATCCAGATTATATTAAAAAAGAAAGAAGTCTTAAGACCTTAACCTCCTAATATAATTGATTAATTGATCTTTGCTCATCTGTCCCTCTTGACTCAAATGTCTCGTCGCTTATTCTAGAGCTATCGTCCTTTCTACTACATTTCACACTGTTTCTCGAGTCGCGTTGTGCCTATTCCCCGCCGCAATCCAGCTTTCTTTCTTCTATTTTCAAGGCCTACAGAGGTTGAGTTGGCCTATTGAGCCTTCCAGTTGATATGGCATACATTGAAATTTTCAAGCGACAATTAACCTTCGGACTTGAGCAAGACCTTAGATGATTTCATTTGAATTTTCATCCAGATTTTCGGATCACCTGGATGTTAAATAAGAAGAGGGTATTGCTGGATGTGAAGTAAGAATAATATATTGACCAATTGAGGGTGCAGAGCGTGCAGGCCCTAATAAATCGAATTTATTTCATTTGGTGTTTGAGTGGTGTACGCTCCATCTCCGTCCACTCTCCCCTTGAACATCCTGTCGAGGAAAGGTAAAAGAGAAATCTGTCTTTTTGGATATGAAGCAAAGTACAATGTCCTCTCCAAGGACTATCTATGTAAATTTGTCAACGAATATAAACTTCAAGAATCAGAAAAGTTAACCCACAGAAAAAAACAAGCCAGTCCTTGGTACTTGCAAACTATAGCCTCAAAAGTTTCTTTCATGCGTAAGCGGCCATGTCTTCATCTTTGAGTTGAACCTAAATCTTGAAGGCTGTCTTAAATCATGTTTAAAAGAAAAAACAACCTGAGTTATATTATCTTATACCAAAACAAACCTTTCTTGAACCCTTGCAGAAAAAAGAAAGGGTTTATGAAAATGCGTGAACTAAGAGAAATTTAAATTTTCAGGACAGTCATTTTGCTCATAATGTATTGGATTAACAGCTGGTTTTTTTCTTCATTTTGAAACAATGCAAGTGATAATGTTCGGTGAGTCAGTAATGAAGATTTGATTCCCAACGCAATGTGGTTGATTCCTTGTTTACATCGCTCGAAGGATCTTGTCAACCTCGATAGACTTATTGCGAATCGTAAAACGAACCATGGAATAGGATATCTATTCGGTTTGAATGCAATCGTGAACAGGACAAATTAAAATAAGTAAGCTTGTCTAGACATGGAAAAGGGAAACATGCCACGCATGGGCTGACCTTCATAAATGACTCAACAAATCAGCTCCGTCAAACTGAAAAGATTAAGCTTTACTAGAGTCAACTTGAAAATTTATATGCATTTTACTCCATTTACACACAATTAAAAACGTCCCATCATTTTCTTATGACTAGTAAACATCCAGGGGTTCGAATTAGATGGATCTGTATAACGCAAGATTATTCAACGCAACTTATATTAGCTTATATCACAAAATGTAATATAAATTGTTGAGAAGATGGAAGGAGAAGCAATAAGATAAGATCTGTAGACGTGACTAATCTGCATGGCCACAAGATCATTGGGGATGCACTAGATTAATGAAAAGATAAAATTAAAAAAAAGGGTTTGGTAGGCACACATTGAAGAATTAACTAAGGGGGGTCTTATTGATTATTGGTAGTAAGACACGTATGTTGGGATTTGCTAGATTTGGTTGACCATGTTCAAGTGGAGAGATGGGAAAAACAAAGGGAGGGATGGCGTCAAGAGGGGGAACAGGAGCCCTTGAGAAGGGGAGGGAATAGGAGCGAAACAAGGGAGGAAGGGTCGAGGAGCCTTGGCTTGATCCTCGTGTGTGGATATCTGCGAGCCCTTCGGCCGTGCCTCATGCTTTGACTTTCCCATTCTAAAAGTTTCCCGAAATTGGGTCTCCCTCTTTAAATGCTCCAGGCTCTTGCCCTTGCATCGTGTGTTTTGTCTTCTATCGATTGCAAGTTGGGAAAGAAGAATAGAGAAATGTTGGCCCTTAAATTATTTGTTTTCTTAATCAGTTTCGTTTCATGCGTTTAAAATTATGAGATAATAAGAAAATATATTTTATTTCTTGATACTTCGGCGCAAATACCAATTTGATGATCAGGACCTTACGGGATGGATCGTGATATGCAGGACCACGGGCAAAGGATTGTTGAAGTTTAAGGGCATATGAATAAGGGCTATGTTTTGAGCTAATCATGATTGGAAGAAATATCGTCCAATTACCTTTGAATTTGTAGGTTATGTGAGTTATGTAACCTACATGTGAAAATAAAATGAACAAAACACACGATCGAAGAAAACAAAGAAAAAAAAAACCCTAAAACCCACATCCTCACTCTCTCCCGCTCTCACATTTGCATCGCTGCCGCCACATCATGGCGCTACCACCGTCAATAGTCCTCTCACCCTCGATTCTCTATCTCTCTCTTGCTCGATTTGGATCGAGAAGGCTTAAAAGCCGCCACGACCTTGGTTTCCACCAATTTGAGGTCACAATTTGGGTCGTTGAGGTCCCGGTGGGATGTATAGGAGGATTAGGGTGGGCATGATTATATGGTAGAACTTGGAACCATAAACAGGTCCGGTTTCAAACTAAGGTGAAGGATTCTCTCCCATTTTTATAGAAATAGGAACCAATAATTGGCGATGGCAGAATTTGAATCAAAACCCGATGGGGCTAATTTTTCTCCTACACTAGAACCTAAAGTGATGTTTATGGGCTTTTGTATATTTAATGGTAGTGGTTTTATTTAATTTCTTCTCTTTTTTTCATATATAAATTGTCTTAATGAGGAGATTATCATCGGTAAATAGAATTTACAAGTTTAAGTGGAATGAGAATATGCAAGTAAGGCTTTCTAATAATTATTTTAGTTTATTTAATAGTAATTTTAAATTTAAAACTATTACTAAGTGATTAATTAAGATTGTTATTTCTTTATTTTAGGTGATTAAAATTTGAAACAATTTTTCATGGATGATTGAGGTGAAGTTTTTATGTGTTTTGAAACTTTATTATTTATTTTATATTATGTGTTCATCTTTTATGAATTGTTGCCATTGACAAATGAGAAACTTTTATTTTGTTGTTGCATTCACTTTTGTTTTCCATAACTAAAAAAAAAACTATTAGATTGTAGAACCTACTTTGAAACCTATGACAGGTTCCGGTTTCAAAGGTTTCAAGTTAATGAAACTTGTGTAGGTGGTTGAATCTACTCATCCCTAGCATCAACTATGTAGCTGCAACATCAATGTCTACGCCATATTTTGTAAGAGTAGAGGGCAAGGGAGGGAGGAAGAGAGAAAAATAGAGGAGAGAACGCTTCTTTTGTCTAAGTCCGGTCATATCATTAAGTATAGGGTTTTTCCCCAAAATCTCACCAATCAACATCTGAGTTGGAGGAAAACATGACTAATAGGCGAAAGGACAATTTGATGATTTGAGCTTGAGTCATTTAACATTATTAACAATTCAAAATTGAATGCGCAACCATTTACTCCAGAACACTTAAACTATTAGAATGTGACGTGCCTTCACATTCAAGGAGAAAAGTAAAATACATATGCCCGGCTTAACTCCACGAAAACATCATTTCATAATTAGATTTGATGTAGACATAGATGTATCAATTCCATGACACACCCAACTCGTAAAAGCTGAAGTTTGGTCCAAATAGACACGATGAACGGGACTAAAAGCTCTACATGACCCAAAGGGAACCAAAGAACAAGAAAAGGAAAAGTTATAGGCCATGTATTAATTAATACTTGTTGGTTGGTGATTAAACTGTGAAGATACATAGAGATGGGAGAGATAAAAGAGATGCGGCGAGGGGTGGGAAGGGGAGCGGTGGCAGGGATAGCATAAGTAGGTTTGACCCCAATGTAGGTGGGCAATGCATACACATTGGCGGGTTGTGTTGACATCTTCCCTGCTTGTTGTGGGAGTAGTAAGCCCTATTTGTCTTAGGCTCTAAGACAACCTTAAGAGTCGGTTGAGCTCTGTCTCAAGTGAGTCAGTCTCGAATTTCAGTATCGCTTACTTAGGCCAAATTCGCATTGGAATTGTCGAGAAAAAACAATTATCAGACATCTTTTAATAAAATCTGACAAAGACATCTTTTGATAAAAAGATTGCGTGGGCTCCCACCAGTGAACCTTAAAGACCTCAGTGAACAGGAAAGCTGACATATGAAGTCAAAGTACGATCAGAAACCGGGTCAGGAAAAGGTTGACTCTAGAGCTTGCTGGAGGACGTTTTGTAGTCCGGGAATTGTCCAATTAACAACAACAATTATACGGATCTCAATTCAATTTTTAATTTTTCAATTTTATCAATTTAATTTTAAATATTTTTACGAAATTCCAATATAGTCATTCGAATTAATCTTCGCTATAAATCAACAACATGACAGTGCACTATATAGAACAGTTGGCGATAACTAAACCGTTACGTTAGTGATCTTTGGTTATGTTGAAATTTCATGTAAAGTTTTAGAACAAAATTGGAAAAAATTAAAATTGAATTGATATTCATACATTAAATTTAGGACTAACCAGGTAATTTTTCCTTCAATAGAACATTCATGAGGATCGTCAAAAGCTTCTTTTTTGAGAACTTAGACTTTGCTCTTATGCTTATACCGAAAAACAAAGCTGAGTGAGGACTCTTGTAACACTCTAGGAGGTGATTTGGAATATGCAAGAGTGTACTTAAAATACAGATGAGTGTTGGAATTCATATATAGGTTCACAACTTCTCGCTTGAAATTACATCTCTCGTAGACAGTTGTAAACAAATGCTCGATCATATATAGTAGATTACAACCTTGTTGGGCTACTAGTGCTAGAGAATTAGACAGATCAAAGGAGCACCGAATCACTATAAATCTTCTTTGCTAGATTTGCTAGGCCCATCTCATTCATTGGTACAAGTACTTATGATGCTATTTATTATGGAATTGCAAACAGTCACGCCAAAGAAGTGTGCAAACATGTAACTTGCTTGCACACCTAATTCCTTTGTTTGGAACTTTTTTCGTCAAGGTAGCATTGTAATCAAATTTGTGCATAGAGCTATTATTTTTATTAGGTTAGTTTTCTTCATTGACTAAAGAAAAATGGAGGACTAGACCCATTTACAAGCCCCAATTACTAGTATGCCTCATTATCAATATTGTTATGTACTTTTCTACTCTACATATTGTTATATAAAGTGAGCAATCGAACAATACAATAAACAAAACAAGAAAATAAATTAAATATTAGATTTATATGGTTCAGTTATAGTGGTCCATGTTCACAGGGAGAGTATAAACGAATTACACTATAGATCAAGCGATCACGAATATTACAATCACACTCGAGTTACTCAAACACTTTTAGTGTTTTCCAACTCTCAATTACACCCAATAATAATGCAGTATTTAGCCCCACAATTCCCTACAAAAATATTTACTCAATCTTACGAATGAATTATACCAAATTCTTATCACAAGAATTTATTCGGCTTGAACATTAATTCTTCTTGGATATAATTCATGAATACGCTTCGCTACATGAATCTATTGCCAAGCACTTAGCACTTATGGATGTCATGCACAAATTGTGCACCCATGGCACTCATTTCAAGAACTTCACATCAACAACAAGGCATAAAACAAACCCTTGACAATTAATATAGATATATATATCTAGAGAGAGAGAGAGAGAGAGAGAGAAAGAGAGTGCCACTAGAGAAGTAAATATTGCATCAATCAAAAGGTCAACACCGAATTCGAGAAAGCAACAAGTCCAACTGGACTTTCCTTTTTGATTATTTTCCTTTGCAGACTTGAAATAGTATTTTATTTCTTTGATGCAATTGGCCATAAATCTCACGATTAAAGTCCAATATCCTCTGGGCTCCAAAGAGGAAATATTATCAACTCCGACTTGTAAAAGAAAATTGCCATATTCTGTATCGCACGATTTTGGAAGTTCGCAAAATATCCAATTCGAAATATTTGTACTTTCACTTTGGGTTCAAACTCAAAACATATTTTAACAATCTTCTCTTTGGCTCGAAAGCCAAGTCACAATTACTTTGCTAATAAAATTCAAGCTCTATTGCAACTTTCCCATAACCCCCAATTGGACTCAACTACTACAAATATTTTCAAAGTCCAAGCTTTTCTTAAACTTTGCCATAATGATAGATCTCATTAGAACACTAGCTCTACATGTACCTTTAACTACTCAGCTAGGATTTTTAGACATAATCTTTTCTACCATAGATAAAGCAAAACCATCATTGCATCCTGCCTATTAGGAGATCGAACACAAACCTAGTTAATTTCAATAGTTACAACAACTATTAACTCTATAGGTTCCCTCTTGCTACAAGCACCATATGTGTCTATTAACACGTTAGCACTCGTTACCTCAGAAGTTTTTTATTGCTACTCCACCTCCAACCAAATACTGTTCAAATCCTTGTAAACACTACTTTAATCACTAATAACTAGAAGTTCTGAAAATTCATTAAACGTAACTTCTTTGTTGACTATAGATGAATTTAATTTCAAGCACTACAACTTATAGCTCCATTCACCTTGTGCATAACACATGAACTTCCATCGAGCTTACCATCACTAAAACATAACACGGGCAATCAAATATTCTAAGAACAAAATAATAAGCAACATTATCTAACTACACTTCTTTAGAAGTTCGACATCCAATTACAGTCGATGGGAATCTATACATCAGATAACTCGCCAACTAAGTGCATCCGCCAAGAATATCCTAGCCATACTAGCACTAGAGAGCATTTTATGGGCCATCTCTAGTAATGTTCTACTCATAAATTCAACAACATGTTATAATTCATTAGCACTAGTATAGTGTTTCACTATGCCTTTCTTCACACAAAATTCGTTCAACAACTTCATACAGAATTCCATGCTACTACTATCAGTTCACACAACTTCATCATCTTATCAGTCTTCTTTTCAATCAAAGTTCTTAACTATCTAATCTTGATGATAGCACCAAACTTGTGCCCATACATAAACACCCATGTCTTCCTCAAGTAATCACCAACAATTGTTAGCATAAAATTAGGCATTCTTCCTCGAAAGAAATGGTAATAACTTATGAATATTCAAGTAAATTAACTGCAATTTTCATGGTTTTTTTTTACAATCATACTAAACTGCATTTTTCGTTGTTGAGCTAAATCACAACACTTGCATAAATTCAGTTCGTTAGCAACATAACCACATAACAAATTTATGTCACAATCCAGACTCTCGAACAGATGTATCTAACATCCCTGCGACGAAATTTGTCATTATTTTACCTTAAAGTTCATTTAGGTCACTGTATTTGATTCCTTTCATTATTATCAAAGCACCTCATTAACTTTAAAACTCCATATTTTGAAGCATACTATCATTCAGCTTAACTCAAGGCACTCAAATAAATCAAGTTTTTCTTTAAGTTTGAAACATAATTCACTTTAGTCAATGTTCTCATGATATCATCATGTATTCTAATTTTAACATTACAAACACCTACAACATCACATTGTGCGTTGTTCCCCAACTGCATTTACTATTATCCATGCACTGATAATTAGTAAATTAGTTTTTATGTGGTGTAGCATGAAAAGATCAACCACAGTCCATTATCCATCCATCAAATGATGGATAATCAATGACAGACAAGACAAAATTAACACTATTTGAATTTCCATCAGCTACATTTACAACATCATCTACAATCTTAATTATGATTCCCTTACCCTTATCATTTTTCAAGTTAAGGCAATTCCTTCCAAGATCCCCCTATTGCCACAACTCCCAATAGATAGTACCAGCAGTCAGCCAACAATCATCAACTAACTACATCTATTCATGCTTATATTACTTCTACTAATGTGTACTAGTTTTTCCTCTATTTTCACCAATTGAAGCAACAAGTACAAGTTCGCCAGATTCTCTTTTACGAATGTCCTCATTTAGAATTAAATCTTGAATCCCATCAAACATCAAGCTTGTTGACCCAAATGAATTACTAATAGTAGTTACAGTAGTATTCTAACAATTAAGCAATGAGAATAACAAAATCAAAGCAGTACCTCATCTTCAAAGTCAATCTCAACTAAATTCAATTGACTAATAATCACATTGAATTTATTGATATGATCTGCAACTGTCACACCTTCCCTCATATTTAAGTTAAATAGATGTCGCATCAAATAGATATTGTTAATCGTAGAGGGCTTCTCATACATATCTAATAGGGCTTTCATTAAATCAGAAATGGTCTTCTCCTTTACAATGTTAAACACGATGTTACAAACCAATATCGGCCGAATAACACATATAACCCGTCTATCCAACAATTCCTAGTCAGCTTGCTTCATCGTCTCTGGCTTTTCCTTAGATAGGGGCAAGTGCAGTTTGATCTAATAAAGATAATCTTTAATCTGCATCTTCTAGAAATCAAAATCATTCTCATCAAATCTGTCAATTCTCACTTTTCCTTCTTCTCTCGCCATCGATTCGCTTCAACTCAACCAAGCTTGGCTCTAATACCAATTGTTATAGAAAAGAGTGATCAAACAATAAAATAGACTAAGCAAGAAAATAAATCAAATATCGGATTTACGTTATTTAGTCGTAATGACCTAAGTCTAGAGGGAGAGCAGCAACGAATTCCATTATAGATTTAGTTATAAACGGAGATTACTACCACACTCAAGTCACTTAAACACTCTCAATATTTTTCGAGCCCTACTTACATCCAATAAGGTAGGTAATATTTAGCCTCACAATTCCTCATGAAATATTTACTTAATCTCACGAAGGAATTATATGCAAATTCTTACTATAAGAATTTATTTGACTTGAACACTAATTTTTCTTGGATGTAATTCACGAATACTTCGCTACATGAATCCGTTGCCAAGCACCCAATACCTATGGACGTCACACACAAATTGTGCACCCATGGCACTTACTAAAAAAAGCTCTTCAAGGGCTTCACATCAACAATAGGGCATAAAACAAACCCTTGACAAACCACCAGACAAGAAAATTTTGCATTGGTCAAAAGGTCAACACCGAATTGGAGAAAGCAACAAGCCTAGCTGGATTTTCCTTTTTGATTATTTTCCTTTGCCGACTTGAAATAGGATTTTAATTCTTTGACGCAAGTGGCCATAAGTCTCACGGTCAAAGTCCAATATCTTTTGGTTTCCAAAGAGGAAATAAAATCAACTCCGACTCGTAAAAGAAAATTGTCATATTCTACATTGCACTATTTTAGACATTCACAAAATATTCAATTCGAACTATTTAGACTTTCACTTTGGGATCAAATTCAAGACATATTTTTACAAAAATTATAGTGACTCATTGTATTTACAAACTTGATACAGACTTGGCATCCAAACTGTCAATGTATTCCACATTACTTGTCTATGAAATTTATATTACTCTTTATATATATTTGGTCCCATTCCACCTATTAAGTTTAACCTTTTGGATTGGACACTTTCCAACGTAGTATCAAAACTAGGTTCTATCCCAATTTATTTCGCATGTACTTACTCCCCTTTGATGTGTCCATCAAATTCCATGTGTTATTTGTATCACATCGCTTGTTTGCAAAATTTATCCGCTCTATTAATGTGGATATTCTAACATGAGCATAATTCAGGCAGAGCAAGTCCATGCGCGGTTCACGAGCATATATGGACATTGGTTGCCATAGACGAAGAAAAGTTATGGAATTCCTGAAGTTGGACTCCACACGCGCCTTGTTCACATTGCTTCCCAGCCATTCTCTAGATGAGATCTCACAACATATCTTCAAAACTTCACTTTGGCTCCTCCCCAGCCCCAATAGGCTTCGTCGCTATTGCCCTTTAATTAAAAAAATTTAGGTCAAATTACCCTTTAATTAACTGCGGGCACATCTTCCACTCTTTTTGTCTCTTTCCAGTAGTAAGTGGCTTGGAAAAAAAAAACATATATTCATGGATTGCTTGATTACTAATTAAATCATGTTTGTCGGTAATCCGATAGTAATCGCATATTAATCTAAGATCAGGCGTCCTCCTAATCAGTCACCACTGCTTCGAAATTGAGTTTTAGTGATCCGGGTCGATCTGAACAGGAAATTTTCTCGCTTATCCATGGGGATTACTTAATTAATCATCGCCATGTAATTTAACTATCTAATCATATGCCGGTAGGCAAGAGAGCTGGCTCCAAGTCGACGCTAGACCACGAGAAATCTTTCTTTAATTAAGGTTTTTAATGAGAGGTGTTGACATCGTTTTCTTAAACGAGAGACTCACAAGATCCAAGAACATCATATTAAATAGATAAATTAAAAAGAAAAAGAAAAGGGAAAGTCAATTTGGTGAAATTTATGATGTTTATATGTAGCAGATTTTTTTTTCTGTGCGAAAGATGGGGCCAAAGAACATCTCTGTGAGAAGAAGGTCTCACATGACACTTGAGAAGGCCCTTTTGTAAATGAATAGGCAGGCCGGTGATGAGAACGTGGGCCTTTATAGTCGGATCATTGGGCTTTTGTCACGATTATTCGATGCACTACACTTTCAATTCTCTCTTACGGTGGATGCAATGACCGGAATCTAACAAATTTTCCGTCGAAATGCTCATTTGCCAAAAGCATGATTATGTTATGAACGCGACGTGACCACCACATCAGCATGTTGCCGAAAAATTGAAGGGTTATCGGTCAAAGTGTATCAATTACAGAAGGAAGAAAGTTTAGTGCACAAAATTGAAAGTTCAATGGCTTCATGACAAGTTCCACCAATATTCAATAATCCATATTCGTAGAACTCACGAAGACATTCGATTTGTCATTAGTTCCTGTTTATTGCATACTATATTATGGCATAGCATTCACTGATGTACTATTTGTCGTATTACATGTTATGTCATTTGTTTATACAAGTCAGGTGGTGTCCAAGTTAGTTTTCACGTACTTTGACTCATCCATCTCTCTAGGTGATCTTATGGGCGCACTTCTCCATATCGGCCTGATGCGTTCAACTTTTTACTAACAAATACTCTCAATAAGTTTTGAACCCAAGACCATAAGGAAAAGAGCAAACATTCCATCATCATATTACCTACTAAGCCATTCGCGGACACTTGCCGTATCATTTTCATTTTGTGTTCTGCTATGCCATGCTTGCACATATACTTGTCATCTGAACATTCTCGTATTACACATTTTGTCCTTCATGCATTTTATTAAGGGAAAATAACACGGGAAGTCATAAATCTTTGGAATACAGCCGAATCCTAAACCTTATGTATAAATTGCGATTGACTCCTAAGCAGTTCAATTGGTCTAATCCAATCGCTCTTCAGAAAGTGCAACAAGTCATTCAATGAACGGTACCCAAAATTGCCTATATGTCACTCAAAAAGTGCAATGCTTGTATGACATCCTTAGAGAAAGGTGTCAGAAAAATCGTAAACCTATTATGGCAAATTTAGTTATAAACCTTCTAATTATGCCAATTTAATTTGAAACGTTTTAATTTGATACCAATTCAGTTCTAAAACTTTTGACTTAGTGCCAATTTCGTCATTTCGGCAAATTTTGACTAAATATTGTTGACATGAACGTCGGCCGACTTACATGGTATGACCAATGCTGATATAAACAATTTATAATAATACTTTAATACTTTTTTCAATTTTTTTATTTGTTTTTTCCTCTCTCTTTTTCTCTTTTCTTTTTTTATCCTCCCCTTACCTTCTTCCTCCAACTAGTCGCTAAACCTTGCTGGCCACTGACAAGCTCATCAGGGATCGCAAGGGCGGCCTCAACACTTGGCTAGCAAGGGTTGAGCCTCACCGGTGATGGGTGATGCCCAACATCACCAAATTCAACATGGTTCTGCCTCACCTAGCCACTAGCGAGCCTTGAGCCCTCCCCAGCACTAGTGCAAGGTCACTCTTGCGACTTCCCTGGAGAGGCTCGGTCTCACTCGTGGCTAGCCAATCACCGATTGGTGACCAACTAAAGAAAGAAGCAAGTAAAGGAGAAAGAAAAAAGGAAAAGGAAATAAATAAATAAATTTTTTTGAAAAATTACTAAAATATTATAAAAAGTTGTCTACGTACTGGTCTTGCCACGTCAACCGACCAGCATCCACATAAGCAAAATCCAACTAAAATTAATTGGAATGACTGAATTGGCACCAAATCAAAAGGTTTATGACTAAATTAATACAATTAAAAGGTTTAAGACTAAATCGGTACCAATAGAATATGTTGATGACATTTCTGACACTTTTCTCGACATCCTTAAATTGCACTTTCCAACATGATTTTAGGATTTAATTGCATTCCAATATGGGGTTTGGGACTTGTAGTGCAATTTTTCAATATTTGTGTGACCCAATTCTTTTCTCAATGAAAAAAATGCCTTCAAGTTTTGCAAATCTATCTCAGTGCGATTTTTCTGCTTACCTTGTGATTTAGGATGCACTTAAAAACAGTGTCACTTTGATGTTGTAGGAGAACAAATGGATCGAGCCTTCTAAGAAAGTTATTCAAACCAGATATAGCGATGGTGAGATTAGTTGTGCTAGCAGAGAGTTCATATTTTAAGGCTTTTCATGTAAGTAGCTTCTTCTATATGATGTGGACCGCCGATTTCACGAGAGCCGCTAGCTCAGGCTCTGGTGATTTGACTGTCCCAAAGATCCATTGTAGGTTCTTGTAGAATCATGGTTTCCCACTTTCCAGTTCGATGTCTGATCCCAATCTGCACGAGTGGTGGTTCAGCATTTTGGACGTTGACCGATGCTTGTGTGGCATCACATGACAATGCGAGAGAGAGAGAGTCCAGCATGTCATAGCTTCGACTCAGGCAACAATCGGTCCCTTGCCTCCGCTGCGAATAAGGTTGCGAGGCTGCACGACCACAGCAGCGCATCTTTGGCTGAAGCTCAGGGTTGCTTCTTCTGTCGTGGCTGAGGTCACGACTCAGCTCACCCGAGTCGGTGAGGTTACTCGTGTTTTTATTGAATGGTCCCGATTAGCTTGCTTCTGGTACGTGAGAACTGTTGAGTTTTTCCGGTCCCACATCAGACTAGCATGATTCAATGACTGGATAGTATCGTGTCGACATGATCCGAAACAATGCCAAGACCCGCTGTCGAGTGCCTGGTTCCAAAAGAGGTGCTGAAATTACCACTCAAAGAGATGATCACTTGGGATTGGATCTTACCTACGGGTAACACCGCAAGGCTTTGCCCCCTCTTGATGTGGAGCTTGAGATGTTACCTTTTGCATACCAATCGCGGCGAAATGAGGAAATGTTTGAACCAGGTCTGTTTCTTCCAACGAAGGCAATGGAAAATTCACTTCGTCGTGTTTGTTCAGACCAAAGGCTAGAAAACAACAGATTTTCGTCACTTGGTCAGATTAAAAGAAAGGCGACAGAAAAAAGTCCGCGACGAAAGTGGATTTTCGTCGCGAATGTGGTCATGACCAAAGTGCAGTGAAAATAAAATCTGGTCTGCTCTAATGTGATGACGCTTTAAACTTTGGCGCGCCCAGTTGGAGAACGACGGCAAAAATTAGTTTCGCCATGTCTGATGAGCTTCTGGTCTAATCAAATTTGAGGTAATTGTTTCAAAAACTTTCGATTTCGCTGCCATTGCATTGAGTAACAGCGACGAAATGCAAGTTCAGTCGCATTTGCTTCCCCCCAAACATGACGAAACCAATGTCTCGTCCCTTATGGTCTTGCTTTGGTCTGCTCTGACGCGACGGAAACTTATATTTCGGCTCGATGGCGACGGAATTTTTATGTTTGATTTCGGTTGGTCTCTCAACGACGACGAAATCCGTATCTCATCGCCATTGCTTGGCGAATGGCGATGAATCAGTAAGAACGAGAGTTCTTTTCCTGCAATGGGTTTGATCAGAACCGATCGAGCCGTTGCATTGAGCTTCTATATGGGCATACCCGGAGAAGCAGACAACGCAATCGCAGGCTATAATGTCACTATATCTGGTAACATAAGATCCTTATTACAAACACGTGGATTTAAGATCCAATCGAGTCGAGCTTGGGAAAGACTCAAGCCGAACGGTTGGCTTCAAATCGTGTTGTGCCGTGATCTTGCTTGCTACGTTGAGCCTAGGCTCGTCTCGATTCCCATCAATAATAAGTTTTAGGACTTAATTTGGCGGGTGAGCTCTTATATTTTTACAATGTAAGGCAAGTGGGACCATTTTTATCAAAAGGAAGCAAATTAGAATATGCTAAAAAACACAAGGACTTAAAAGTATTTCATCAAATTATTTAGGGATAAGTGTAATAAAATGCCTAAAACTTATCGTGATAATAAAATTGAGTCATAAAAATTTTAAAAAGTACAATGAAATCCTAAAACTTGTCATGAAAATATAATTGAATCCTAAACTTTTCAAACAATACAATTTAATCATAAAACTTGTCATGAAGATCCAATCGAATTCTAAAATTTTTCGAAAAATGCAATCGATAGAAGGATTTAATTGAACTAGCTTGACAAGTTTTCGAATTTAATTATACTTTTTAAAAGTTTTAGGACTCAATTGCACTTTTGTGATAAATTTTATAATTTAATTGCACTTTTTGAAAGTTTTAAAATTTAATTATATTTTTATGATAAGTTTTAAGATTTCTAATGCATTTATCACAATTATTTACTGATTTTCCCATCAAATCGAAAGGGACAGAAAAGTTTAAAAGAAGAACAAGAGACGAAAGTCACTTCAAACAAATTCGGACGTTCTTTTGTCATAACTTAAACAAAATCATGCATTCAACATGAAACGTAAGCATACAAGGATCTTAGTTCAATGTTGAACCGTTCTGACAAACAGTCTTGTAATGGTCTCTTAAATAATTAGATAAAAATGTATGTTGCTATGTTTTCATTTGTCACACGAGACCGATGTGGGCGGTGAGATGAGATCACCGGATAGAAGTATAGTCAATTTTTCTTCACTATTCTCTAAAATTTGCTGGTCAAACTTGTTACTTCCATAAAGGTATGAAAAATAATTGAACGTAATGAAAACTTTAACAAAAAGTTACCGTTAACTCCCATGTGACTTGTAAGTTAAGTTGCAAAGTCTTGAGTTTACCATTACGAGGACCACCTTCTTTAGGACTTTTCAAACATACAGTGATGCAACAGCAGATTGAGAAATTGAGATTAGAGTAAGGGAAGACGGAGATTATTCATTAAACAGCATATACAATTCTTAGACCTTTGGTCATTGGGTTGTCATGCTTTTAGCTCAATCTGTTCAAATACAGAGCTCTACTTGTTTTAGCAAACAAAGCGGTCCCGAGAACTTGGGGCACCTTCCCAGGGAAGATAGAATGGAAATTTCACCAGTAGCTTCTTCAGGGTGTAATCCTCTTCTTCGAAGATGGAAAATATTGCATTCAGCTTCCCTTGGGAAACAAGGGCTTGGGGGAAAGGAGGCTTCCGGCACAAGGGGAAGACCCCAAAAGCAGCAAAAAGCAGAAGCTTTGAGTCGATGTGGAGTCCGATTATAAATTGATTATGAACTCAAAAGAATTACTCGGACGCTCAAGTTCAACTCAAGTTTCAAACACATCACTTGCCTAAGTCAAATTAGCCAAACTCCGCTCTCTCTGACATGGAGCAATTTCAGGTGGGATACAGATTTTCTCCGACGGATGAAGAACTCATCAATGATCACTTGATGAGAAAGGTGCTCGGATACACCGACCATTGCATCGTCCCTGAGCTAGAGGATTTCTATGCATGGGATCCTTGGGATTTACCGAGAGTGCATCAAGGCGAGTTTCATTCGCCTTCTCGTTTCCCTCTTACTTAGGCGTGTGTTGTAGTACTTATTTGTGACGTTGTAATAGTGATTATGCATAGAAAAGTCATTACTTACACTATTTGCAATTATGGTGTTTTGATAAGTTGTCCTAATTTTTTGTTGCCATGAATGGGTGCAGAAATATCGAATGTTCCATCTGATGGGTGGGACTGGTACTTCTTGTGCCCCTCTCCTTACTTAGCCCAGAACAGCGAGCGCATCAAAAGGAAGACAAGTAGCGGTAATTGGAAGATCACGAGCCAAAGGGATGAAGTAAAAACTCGAAACACGAGGGTTCTAATAGGCAGTAAAAGGATTCTAACCTTTTACAAAAATCGCACCAAGACCGGATGGATCTTGCACGAATATCACCTGAATCATAAACTTCTCGATGGATACTCTTCGACCCTCCAGGTTCTCCAATTGATCTATCTAAGATTCCTCTTCTATTTTTTCATTTGCAAACTAAATTAGTGAGAAGTGAATTAGCATTGCGCTAAGCTAGGCTAAAGTATGTAGGATGATGTTCTTTTGAACTATATTATAATATCGACAGCTTTCAATGAGATGAGCCAATTGACCTTTTAAAGTTGGCATAATTGATTGTGGTGTTGGGATTTTCGGTTTAAGAAGTAGGGGTCACTTATTCAGACTCCACAACGTACGTACAAACTACTCTGAATTAGGATAAAGGGCACCTTGCACAAATTAAAAACTTGAATTTAACAGGTCCATCAGATCTGCATGGTATTTCAAGGGCCTGACTTTGTGCTCGTACTATTGAATTGTGGAAAGAAAATGATAAGCCAATTACATCATTGCATCTTGTCATCGTCATTATTATTTGTCGTTTTGACCACTCTCACATAATACTGACTCTAATCATTGGTATATTAAAATCTTTCTCTCTCTCTATATATATTTTACAGATACCTTATGTCCTTTGTCGCTTAAAGCGGAAACCGGGAGAAAGCTTTGATATTTCCCCAAGCTTCGAAGGAGGAGAGTCAAGTGTAACTGATGATACTCCAGTTGCTGCTCAGCATGAGTCAACAGAAGACACAGACCAAGAGGTAAATAATCCAAAGGACCAAACCTTCTTTTGATCAAAATAATGTTTCATGCACCGAGCACTAGCCATTTAATTCCCAAGTAATCCGAGAGTCTTTTTAACACGGAATTTTTCGTTCCCGCATCAGTCGTCCTATCAAGCAACCCTGGAATCACTCTCCCAAATAGAGCTGGTCGACGACAACCATCCAAACTACTACTCGCATTACTCCTACACTCCGCAGCCCCATGTGTACGGTGACAACCAGGTAAGGTGTGCGTCGTTACTCGTGGTATACACTGACGGTTCGATTAATTGGCGAAACAAATTAATCACTCGCTAATTCCTGATTAAACTAATGATCACTATGTTTGGTATAGGCCAATGATTCCTTTAATCCTTGGAGCTGAAGAATCGCCACTGCGAGCTCTTCAACAGCGCCGCTTTGCAGGATTTTTGTGTTAGAAAGGTTTCATGTAATGTAAGCGTGAGTGCTTTGTGTGCTTAGGTGTATTTTGTTAAGTACTGTACTGCATATTCTCTTATGGGCTTGTGCCGACCAGATGGCCGGACTAAATTCCGGTCCGGGCATTTTGCGCGGCAACCCATGTCGGACAACTTTGTGTGTATTACTTCGAATCGACACCGGGTGCTTCCGACCGGGGTCGGAGCAACCTCAAGATATCCAATTTACAGTTTGTGGGATTATGACTGAGGATAATCTCAAAAGCTCTTGCCGATCAAAAAAAAAAGGACGACGGCGATCCGTTCTCATGATATCATGGGCCGGACCCACTCCATTTGGGCCCAATCGGCCCATTGAGGAACCGGCCCGGCCCTACGTCACGCGCGAAACTCGCGGGTCCTCACGTTGGCTGAGCGCGTCAATTAGTCAACTCGCTGCATTGCAAAAACTCGCGAACGGTGATAGATCCGCCGGGGCCCCAACGATCGGACGACCAGGATCGGCCCGGACACGTCACCGCCCGTCTCCAGGGTCGCACACGTCGTCTCCTCCGATTCGCGTCACTCCCACTCGAGAAGACCAGACCAGCTCCCCAAAAAATCGCCGAAAACCCTCTCTCTCTCTCTCTAAACTGCTCGCCGCCGCCGCCGCGCCGCCGCCGCCGCCGTAAAGGTCGATTAAAAGAAAGGCGACAGAAAAATGTCCATGATTTAAAGTGGATTTTCGTCGCGGAATGTGATCACAACCAAGTGCAGTGAAAATTAAATCTGGTCTGCTCTAATGAGATGCCGCTTTAAACTTTGGCACGCTCGGTTGGAGAACAACGGCGAAACATTAGTTTCGCCATGTCTGATGAGCTTCTGGTCTAATCAAATTCGAGGTAATTGTTTCGAAAACTTTCGATTTCGCTGCCATTGCATTGAGTAACAGCGACGAAATACAAGTTCAGTCGCATTTGCTTCCCAAACATGACGAAAACCAATGTCTCGTCCCTTATGGTCTTGCTTTGGTCTGCTCTGACGCGACGGAAACCTATATTTCGGCTCAATGAGGGGGATCGATGGCGACGGAATTTTTTTTGATTTTGGTTGGTCTCTCGACAACGACGAAATTCGTATCTCATTGCCATTGCTCCGCAAATGGCGATGAATCAGTAAGAACGAGAGTTCTTTTCCCGAAGTGGGTTTGATCAGAACCGATCGAGCCGTTGCATTGAGCTTCTATATGGGCATACCCGGAGAAGCAGACGACGCAATCGCAGGCTATAACGTCACTGTATCTGGTAACATGAGATCCTTATTACAAACACGTGGATTTAAGATCCAATCGAGTCGAGCTTGGGAAAGACTCAAGCCAAACAGTTAGCTACTGATATTGCTAGTGCTAGTACCTAGAGGGGGTGAATAGGTATATAAACGATTTTTCTTGATAGACGCACAATACTTAGACAATTAAGGAATTGCAACAAATAACAATCAATCGTAAAACTCGGTGAATGAAAGAGAGAAATAAACACGCGGTTTATAGTGGTTCGGCTTGATTCAAGCCTACGTCCACTCTCTTCGCACTTTTTCGTACCGACTTGCCCAATCGTTTGGATTCCCTATGAACAAAGAGATGTTACTGGCATTGATCTTCCTTGATTTACGGGTGTAGATGAACTACCACACTCACTCAAGGTATCACCAAGTATAGACACTCTCTGTGTATACAATTTCGCTCATTTGTATCGACTAATAATCAAGGTGCTTCAGACTGGAATTTCTCTATCGATCACACTTCTAAAACAACTAGAACGTCTTCCTTTTATACTCCTTTATGCCATCATACCGTTGGCACTTACCAAAGGAATTCTCCAATCTACCCGTTGGACGGAATCAATCAAGAAGATCATTCGAGCTATTAAAGGAATCGACGATAGCCCATCAATCATGTTCGCCCATACAATCGTGGATCTAGGTTTCCATGAATAGAACCTTCCAAGAATACTTCGTCGATCATCGGATCTTCAATTGATCTAGATATGAATCAAAGAATCCGTTATATTTATCCAGCTAAAAGATCTTCTCCAGAGGATGAAATCCTTAATCATTTTCTTCAGATTTGGATTTCCTTCGACACTTCAATCGATAAACTGTCAATGAGAATAATTTTGAGTCTTAAGTCTTGAGTCTTGATTCTTGAGTCTTGAGTTCGAGTCTTGAGTGCGAGTCTGAGTGCAGAGTCCGAGTCGGTGATCGGAAAGACTTGAGATAATATGCAAATATCCAGACTAGACCGATGGAAACGTTTTGTCGACTTCAAAATCTTCTAAGAACAATTTCTCCAACAATCTCCCCCTTTTTGATGATGACAAAACTTTCACAGATTTGAACAACCTTGACTGCAAAAACATTTCTCAAGCAATATGGCTATCTCATAAAGATTAATAAAACAACTTGAGACTCTGCATCCTGAGAAAATTGGTTAGACTTTCATGAGTAATACCATATAACAACACTCAATATAAATGCCAAGAGTCAAGCATCACAATCCACTTTGACCAAATTCAGTCCATACTCAAGTTCACACAAGTCATACTCAAAACATACTTAAAAACTTAAAAACTCACAACCACAAAAACAAATTTAAAATCAAGGTTTGAAAAAGATGGTTGGTTCAAATTTCTTCTCCCCCTTTTTGTCATCGGTAAAAAGGTGAGAAAAGAGTCAGTGCTTGGGAATGCGCACGATCTCGGAAATCTCCCATGGACTGTACTATGCCTTCGAGCCTCTTCAAGTCTTCCCTTAATTGAGCTACCTCCTCTCCTTTGGCATTGGCTTGAATCTGTAGAGCGAGGTCTTTCATTCTGTCTTTCAGGGTAACTGAAGATGCTTGTCCAGCATTCTTGATGTTTTGAATCTTATAGTCCAGAGCATAGATTTGGCCCTGCATTTCCAGAAGAACATCAAGAATACGTTGAAAATCTGATGAATTGTCTGTCTGCATACTAGCATTTACTTTCTCAGATGGAGTGAATGCGGACGATGGCGCTTCCGTATGACCTTTGCAGATTTGATGATGTATCATGTTCTTCTTCAGGCAATTGAGAAGCCTGAAACTCTTCTGGAGCAGCATGAGGTGAGGATTTTTCTTGCTCCCCAACTCCCCCTGTCTCTAAGACATCAAAATCTTACTCGCCAACTCCCCCTGTCTCTAAGACATCAAGATGGGAGGAGTGATGATCATGCTCTTCCGTTTCCTTCTCTCAGTTTAGCTTGAGACTTTTCTTTTCGTCTTCTCCTTCTTCTTGACTTCTTTTTCCTTCTCTCTATGCTCTTCTTCTTCTTCAGCTTCTATCTCTTTCTGTCTTTGCTCTTCTTCTTCATCTTCTTTTTCCTTTTCTAGCTGCTCTTCTTCTTCTCTTTGCTTCGACTGAAGTTCCGTTGATCGAGATACAGAACGTCTAGTCCTTACCAGTGCAGGAATAGAAAGATCTTCCTCTTCTTCTTCATCCTCCAAGATGAGGGATCTTCTCTTTTTGGATGGAGCACCAATGGGCTCCTTTCCTTTTCTCTTTGATGCAGAAGAGAGTGGAGTTTTCACATTGAACTTTGCCATTTCCTTGCTAAGTTCTTTCAGACGCATCTTCGTCAACATATTCAAACCTACCACCATTTTATCGCACGATCGAACACGAGAGTGTGTGGTGGTTCAATATTCATGTGTCTCAAGATCTTTGTCACAAGATTTGGGTAAGGCAATTGTCCCTTGTTCTTCGACATTGCTCTCACGTACATATGGAAGAGAATAGTATGAGGCGAGAGAGAACTTCTTTCGAGTTGATTGCATACATCAATTTTGCTTCGAATTAGATACATCGGTCTTTGATGTAGACTTTGGCCTGATGCAATTGATCACAATTTTGTGCAGCACAATATTGATGGCACTCATCTTCGAGTAGGTAATCTTCGCCTCGTATCTCGTTTTTGACAAGATCCCAGTAGCACGAGCAATCGAGACTTTGATTGGTTGATAACGTCCTCGTTCAACACCAATTATGTCCGCCAAAGCATGTCCACATCAATCACATAGTCTCGATCTCGAACACCGAATGATATTCTATTTGCATCTAGAAAAGCGAGATTCGAATAGAAATATGCGATCAAGTGTGCATAACCATCGTGGTATCGGTGCAAAACTCGCTCAAGTTGAAGCAGTTGGAACTTTTCCTTAAGTTCACATTAACAACATCCGGGAAATCAAAATCAACACTTCTGGGGTTTATCACTCCTCGTTTTAACAGACTGAAGAACAGCTTCCCCTGTTCCTTCGATCTAAACAACTCCATATTCTTTCCCTTCACCTTTTCAGCAATGCCCATTCTCGGTTGAAAATCACTAAACATTTTATCATCTTCGTTCCTCTCATTGGGAATCGATCCTGAAACACGAGGGTCACTTGGAATGTTTGCAAGTGCCTCTTCAGCCTTTCCTTTGGGAGCTATTCCCAATTCCTCCATTCGCTTCAAAAATCTGTACTCATTTCCATAGTTCTTATCTCTAAGGAAACTCTCGATATAATTCGAGAGGAGAACCGGAAGCTTTCAACGCACGATAGAGCATGTAAATAAATGAGGGTTTTTGCGCTCTCACGGGTTCAACGTCCTCTAGAATGACTTCCTCGATGATGACCCGCATCTTGTGGGGTAGATGGTGAGTGATGAGGTGGAGAAGGAACATGACTCTGTTCTTGTCTCGACAAATCTTCTTCCTCGGTGAGATCGAAGTGCGTAGGTCCCTCCTTCATTTCTCTGTGGACCCTTGCGATCCTTGACGACTTTCTCGAAGAAGACATCTTTTCTTGTCAATGAAAGATTCCTTCACTCGCTTTCCCAAGGAAAAATGACAACTTTCTCGAGTATGAATACGAAGTAGAAGACGGGATTGAGAGAAGAATGCCTTTTAGGGTTTTGAGAATCGAGTAAAAGAGAAAACTATGTATATATTACTCGGTTTTGAAAAGGAAATAGCAATCGATACGAAGAAAAGTGAATGAAAAGTCGTCTTTCTTTTAAAGATAATTACTGCCATTTTAAAAGAGATTATCCCTTTTGAAAAGGCATGTTTCCAATTTTTTACGGAAATTAAAGATGGTATCAATCAATTATAACTGAATGAATGATCGTACCTTTTTGAGATAAAGAAATAACTTACAGTCTATACAATGAAGGTCTGAGTCTGAGAATTCAGAGTCTGAGGGTTAGAGTATGATTGATGTAGATTCTTCGAGACTTTAACCTCTTCAAGCTTCAAAATGTTGAGTCTGTACGGATAAAATCGAATTGATTTTTCTCCAAAGGCTTTGTGAATATATCTGTTAGTTGACTTTTCGAATCAACAAATTGAATTGAGATTTCTCCATTTTGAATATGATCTCTAATGAAATGATGTCGAATCTCTATATGCTTTGCTCTTGAATGAAGGATTGGATTTTTGGTGAGATTGATTCTTCTTTGGTGCTGTCACATCCGATTTCGTGCATGAGTCTTCAATCCCAAAGTTTTGTAGCTGTTGTTTTATCCATAGAATTTGCGAACAAAGCAGCTTCAAGAGCTACATACTCGCTTGTTGTAAAGAGAGCTACAAAGGTGCTCGTTTCCTTGAAAACCAAGACACGTCCGCCTCCAAGCAAGCTGGCGGGTTCTGAAGTACTCTTTCTATCGACTCAGCCGGCCAGATCGGCGTACGAATATCCCGAAGATTGAAGTCTCCCTCCTTAGGATACCATAGACCGATGCTTGAAGACGAGGCAACGTATTTAATAACACGTTTTGCAGCCTTGAGATGAGATTCTCTAGGATCTGATTGAAACCTAGCACAGATGCAAACACTCAACAAAATGTCAGGTCTAGAGGCAGTAAGATAAAGAAGTGAACCGATGATGCTTCTGTACAGCTTTTGATCAACTTTCTTCCCTTCTTCATCTTTGTCTATTTTCAACGAACTTGACATTGGTATATCGATCTTTTTGCAATTTTTCAATCCAAACCTTTTGACAAGATCATTAGCATATTTTTCTTGACAAATGAACGTTCCTTCCTTCAATTGCTTTACTTGAAGACCAAGAAAGAATGTTAATTCTCCCATCATACTCATTTCAAATTCATCCTGCATAGACTTTGAGAATTTCTTGCACAGACTTTCATTAGGGGATCCAAATATGATATCATCCACATATATTTGAATAAGTAAAAAACTTTTGTTTTCCTTTTTAATAAATAAAGTAGTATCAACTTTACCTTTGGCAAAACCATTCTTTAATAAGAACTTACTTAGTCCGTCGTACCAAGCTCGAGGTGCCCGCTTTAAACCATACGAGCCTTTTTAGTCCAAGCGAGTCGGCTTCTTTGGGTCTTCAAACCCCGGAGGTTGTTCCACGTAAACTTCCTCATGGATAAATCCATTTAGGAAAGCGCTTTTGACGTCCATTTGGAATAACCTGAAATTTTTATAACAAGCAAACGCAAGTAATAGACGAATAGCTTCTAACCTTGCCACGGGAGCGTAAGTCTCATCATAGTCTATTCCTTCTTCTTGCGTATATCCTTTGCCACGAGTCTTGCTTTGTTTCGTACGACTTTTCCTTTTTCATTCATCTTGTTTCGAACACCCATTTGGTTCCGATACAGTTTTACCTTTTGTTTAGATGTCGGATCCCGGCGTCATTAATGTTGAACTGTTCGAGCTCTTCTTGCATGGCTTCAATCCAGCTTTCATCGATAGAGCTTCTTCTATGCTTTTTGGTTCAATTTCAAAAATAAGAGCTACGGCACTAGACTCTTCACGCCTTTTGGATCTGGTGCGAATTCCTTCATTAATTTCTCCAATAATGAGATCTTTAGGATGACTGGATTTATGCTTCCGATTCGGTTGATTTGACTGGTTGAAGATCTCTTTCTTTATCTAAGTCTTCACGAGTAGCTTAATGCGATCTTCCAGTCCGAGAAGCTTCTTGAGTTGTAATCTTTTGAGGGTTCTGAGGGAGGTTGAGACTCTTCATGCCGAGTCCCATGGATTCATCTTGCGTAGAGTCTTGGAATTTGACATTCATTGACTCCTCCACGGTAGCTCTTCTTATTATAGACTCGTAGGCTTTGCTTGATGTAGAATATCCAAGGAAGATGCCTTCATCCGATCTTTCTTCAAACTTACCAACTTGATCTTTTGCATTTTTCAATATAAAACATTTGCATCCGAATACATGAAAGTATGAAACAAAAGGCTTCTTTCCTTTGAATAATTCATAGGGGTTTTCTCGAATAGGTCTTAGAAAGACTCTATTGATTATATAGCATGCTGTTGAAACAGCTTCGGCCCAAAATCGTGAAGAAATTTTACTTTCAATTAACGAGTTCTAGCCATTTCTTGAAGAGATCGATTCTTCCTTTCCACAACTCCATTTTTGAGGAGTATATGGGGAGGAGAATACATGTTTAAATCCAGAATCATCACAGAATTTTGTAAAATTTTGATTTTCAAATTCACCTCCATGATCTCGTTCTTATACTTGATATAACACATCCAATTTCATTTTGAATCTTTTTAGCAAATTTTTCAAAATACGAAAATGTTTCTGACTTATTTGCTAGAAAATATACCCAAGTAAAACGGGAGTAATCATCTACAATTACTAGGCAAAATTTCTTACCTCCAATACTCTGGGTTCTGGTTGGTCCGAATAGATCCATATGCAGCAGCTGCAGTACATGATTAGTAGAGACATGATTTATTGGTTTGAATGAATTTCTTACCTGTTTTCCTAGAATGCATGGTGTACATGGATTGGTCTTTTGATATGATAATTTTGGTAGTCCTCGAACAAGCTGTTTTGATGAGATTTTGGCCAATTGCTTCATGTTGACATGGCCGAGCTTTCTATGCCATAAGCTTGCTTCGTCTTGAATAGAGATTAAGCAATGCGATTTATTTGGTTTTACGTCTAGGAGGTAGATATTTCCATGTCTTCGACCTTTGAAAGATCGAGTAGAGTCTTTCGATTCCGAACATGTTCCTTCTTGGAAGAAAATCTTGAATCCAGTATCACATAGTTGACTAATGCTGAGAAGATTGTAATTGAGTCCTTCTACTAGAGAAACATTGTTGATTGTGAGATTTCCAATTTTGACAGTTCCAAATCCCACAATATTTCCTTTGATGTTTCCTCCAAATGAAACTTTTCCTCCATTCACTTGAATAAGCTTTAAGAAGCAATTTGAGTCTCCTGTCATGTGTCTTGAACATCCGCTGTCAAGATACCATTTTACTTTTTTCTTGACGGAGACCTGCATTCAAAAGAGAGTCTCAAACTTTCTTTGGTACCCAAATTTTCTTGGGTCCTTTGGTGTTAGTAGAATAAACATTATAAGGCCATGCTTTCTTAACAGGCTTCCAAATCATAGGACACTCTTTTTCAAAGTGATCCTTCTTGTTACACTTTGAACATCTTAGAGCATTTCGACCTCTACAGATTTTACAAAAACTTTCTTGAAATGATTTTTGTAAGCCTTTTTAGATGGTCTTTTCTTAATTCTTTCTTTTTACTTTAGGAAAATCAATCAAGGGAATTGTTTCGATGTCATGCCTAGACCAGACTTATTGAAGTAAGGTCTTTGAACTGAAAGAACTTTTTCAAGTTTTTCAGATCCTATTGAAAATTTCCTTGAAATATTTGATAAGTCAGTTTTTAGAAAAGTATTTTCTTTTAAGAGATTATCTTCTTTTTCTTTAAGAGTCGAAACATTCAAGTCTAAACTTTTGATTCTTTCTTCTAAAATGTTTTCTTTTTGTTTTAAAGCTAAGTTTTCCTTTTTAGTTCGAAAACTCTTTTGAGAGAAGTCTTAAGACTAAAACACAGTTCATCAATATATTTAGAAACTTTGACAGGAATTTTAAAATCACTTACCTCAAATTCACTGCTCCGAGTCCGATGAGTAATCTGAGTCCGAGTCCGATTGTGCCATCGACACTGATTGGCATATTCATCATCACTTTCTTCACACTCAGTATCACCCAAGTTTCGGCTTTGAGTGCTTTTCGAAACTTTTCAGCTTTTCCTTTCTTCTTCTTGAAGAAGAGGACAGTTATGGGTCTTATGTGTCCCTTTTTCTTGCATTCGAAACAAAATACATCTTTGTTCGGTTCCTCATCATCACCAGAGACTTGATTGCTGTCTTTGAAAACTTTGTTTCTTGGAGTTGAACCTTCTTCCTTTCCTATTCAGTTTTCTGAATCTTCTTATCATAAGAGCAAGCTCCTCATCGTCCAGATCATCTTAAGAATCTGCATCATCAAAATCATCATTTGATTTTAATGCAATGGATTTCTTACCTCTTGAAGAATTCCAATCAGCTCATCGACAGATAGTGGCATAATTCTTTGCGTCTCTCTTATTGAAGTCTTTATATGATTCCAATCCTTAGAGAGTCCACGCAAAGAGCTTGTTCACTTTCATGGGATCAAAGATTTTTTGTCCTTGGTTCTCAAGACCATTGACAATATCTGTAAAACGACTAAACATGTCAGTTATAGGTTCTCCTGGTTTCATCTTGAAGGATTCATATTGACCGAGGAGAATGTTGATTCTAGTCTCCTTCACTCGATCTGTTCCTTCATAGGTGATGTGTAATCTGTCCCATACTTCTTTTGCTGTAACACAAGAAGATATTCTGTTATATTCAGTTGGTGACAAAGCACAATATAAAGAGTAAATTGCTTTTGTATCGAGTGCTTGTCTCTTATTTATTTCTTCCTGAGTCATTCCACCGGTCTCAATTGTTTCTTTTCCTCTTTCGAGACCGATGCGGCGGTAGGTGTGATCCCTTTTCCACAAAGTCCCATTCCAGAGGATCCTTTGATCGTAGAAAGGCTTTCATCTTGTTCTTCCAGATGTTGTACTCCTTTCCATCAAAGTAGGGAGGTCTGGTATTGCTTTGCCCTTCCATTAGCCCTGGTGCTAGCATACTAGCCATGGATCTTTTACTCTGAAGTAAAACACTTCAAATAAAGTAAGAACACGGGCTCTGATACCAATTGATATTGCTAGTGCTAGTACCTAGAGGGGGGTGAATAGGTATATAAACGATTTTCTTGATAGACACACAATACTTAGACAGGTTAAGGAATTGCAACAAATAACAATCAATCGTAAAACTCGGTGAATGAAAGAGAGAAATAAACACGCGGTTTTATAGTGGTTCGGCTTTGATTCAAGCCTCACGTCCACTCTTTTCGCACCGATGCCCAATCGGCTGGATTCCACTATGAACAAAGAGATGTTATAGCATTGATCTTCCTTGATTTCGGGTGTAGATGAACTACCACACTCACTCAAGGTATCACCAAGTATAGACACTCTCGTGTATACAATTTCGCTCGGGCTTGTATCGACTAATAATCAAGGTGCTTAGGGCTCCTCGGAATTTCTCTATCGATCACACTTCTAAAACAACTAGAACGTCTTCCTTTTATACTCCTTTATGTCATCATACCGTTTGGCACTTACCAAAGGAATTCCTCCAATCTACCCATTGGACGGAATCAATCAAGAAGATCATTCGAGCTATTAAAGGAATCGACGATAGCCCATCAATCCCGTTCGCTCATACAATCGGGATCTAGGTTTCCATGAATAGAACCTTCCAAGAATACTTCGTCGATCATCGGATCTTCAATTGATCTAGATACGAATCAAAGAATCCGTTATATTTATCCGGCTAAAAAATCTTCTCAGAGGATGAAATCCTTAATCATTTTCTTGATTTGGATTTCCTTCGACACTTCGAATCGATAAACTGTCAATGAGAATAATTTTGAGTCTTAAGTCTTGAGTCTTGATTCTTGAGTCTTGAGTTCCGAGTCTTGAGATCGAGTCCGGGAGTACCGAGTCCGGTGATCAAAGACTTCGGACAATCTGCAAATATCCAGACTAGACTGATGGAAACGTTTTGTCAGCTTCAAAATCTTCTAGAACAATTTCTCCAACAGCTACGAATCGTGTTGTGCCGTGATCTTGCTTGCTACGTTGAGCCTAGGCTCGTCTCAATTCCCATCAATGATAAGTTTTATGACTTAATTTAGCGGGAAAGCTCTTATATTATTACAATGTAAGGCAAGAGGGACCATTTTTATCGAAACGAAGCGAATTAGAATATGCTCAAAAGCACAAGGACTTAAAAAGTATTTCAACAAATTATTTAGGGATAAGTGCAATAAAAGCCCTAAAACTTATCGTAATAATACAATTGAGTCATAAAATTTCTGAAATGTACAATAAAATCTTAAAACTTGTTATGAAAATACAACTGAATCATAAACCTTTCAAAAATATAATTAAATCGTAAAACTTATTATGAAAATACAACTCAATGAATCATAAACCTTTCAAAAATATAATTAAATCGTAAAACTTGTTATGAAAATACAATTGAATTCTAAAATTTTCAAAAATGCAATCAATGAAAGGACTTAATCGAACCAACTTGACAAGTTTTCGAATTTAGTTACACCTTTTAAAAGTTTAGGACTAAATTGCACATTTGTGTTAAGTTTTATGATTTAATTGTACTTTTTGAAAGTTTTAGGACTCAATTGCATTTTGGTGATAAGTTTTAGGATTTATAATGCAATTACCCCAATTATTTATTGATTTTCCCATCAAATCGTAAGAGACATAAAAGTTTAAAAGAAGAACAAGAGACATCACGACCTAAATTTCGGGTGCATCACCTAAAACTAGGTTAATGGGCTACTAAGTCTTTAAACTTAGCTCCGGTTCTCCCAAGCCCATACCAATTCGCGACTTAAGGTTCAAATATTTAACATGCAAATGAATTTTATTTAAGAGTCGCCACTAATCGGTTTGTGGTAGATCGATTAGACACATAGGTAAAATAATTTGAAGATTATTTTACTCTTACGAAACTGGATACCAAAGGTACGAGAACTTGGTTACACTAGATTTCTCTAATGCCGGAACCATTATTAAAAATTCAATAAATAAAAATAAATAAATAAATTGCACCACACAAAGCAAGCAATCATTTTTTTGGGTTTTCTTGAAATTAGAATTTTTTTATAAAACATGCATTTTAACTACATAACCTGATTTTACTAATAAATAAATTCTAGTTAAATGATCCTATTATGCAAATTAATTAACATGCACCTAATATTTTTATATTTTTTTTATTAAAATTTGGAATTAATGAAAACCCTAATTAAACTATCTAAAATGAATAATTTTCTAATTTATTTTAGGGATTAATTTGATTTAAACCCTATCCTATCTTATAAAACTATTTTTAAAAATGAAACTATTAAAATATACAAACATTATTTAAAAAGTTTGTCTATAAAAAAATTAATTCTAATTTATTACAAAAATTATCTATCTAAAAATGCAATCCTAATTTACTAAACCTACATGCTCGATGCAAGATTTTGATTTTTTTTTACTTTTATATTTTTTAGTGTTTTTCCAAAACAAGTAATTATCGAATAAACCTTACATCTACACAATTAAGATATTAAACAAATAAAAATTTAAAATAATCCAAAAAAAAAAAAACATGTTGTCTCACAGGTTAAATTAACAATTACTCTAACCATGAACATCACGACACATAAAAAAGGTTCAAAATAATTAAAAATCTTATCCGAAATCTTATGGATCAAATTAATAATTATAATAATTTAACAATTAAAATACTATCAAAATGGCCAAAAATTAATGTAATTAAAAAAAAAATGGTCCGACGTCTTACGGATCAAATTAATAATTACAATAATTTGAACAAAATCCTGCGAATAATGTCGAATATGCATAAAATGAAAATCACATTCCTAAATAATAATATTGAAACTGAAAAAATAAAAAATAAACTAAAATAGCATAAAATAAATAAATAAAAATACAAATAACAAAAGCCACCTAAAGGGGAATGCAGCACGGACAACGATGCGATGGCGTGAGGGTGGCCGGCATGGGTGCTCTGGCGAGGGGACTGGCAGAGACGTTGCATTTGGCGCGGTGTCGGGGAGTAGGTAGACCGGTGGAGGTCAGGCGAACTAGCAAGCGGCGACGGTGACGGCGTGGGCTGTGTTAGAATGGAGGTGCGGCGTCGAGTGGTCGCCGAGGACAGAGGCAGAGGTTGGCCGTGGGCGTCGGATTGCGGGCGAGCTGCTGGTGCGATCGTGGAACAAAGGCACAGGCAGGGGCGGCAAATGGTGAGTGGAGCAGTGATGGCGAAGGCGTGGATGAGGTATTGCAGAACAAAGCGGCTCGGCGTCGCAGGCATATCACAAACAGAGCAAGGGAAGCAGCATCGTTGCGAATCGGTATGGCAGTGGCTTCGTCGGGTTGGTGGAGCGGCAACGCGGCGTCCAGCGGGGCAGTAGAGGAGCGATGCAAGCTCCTGTGGCGTCGAGCATAGGTCACACGTGAGGCAGAGCAAGCTTGCGGGTAAAGGGAGCTCCGACAGTGGTGCAAGTAGAGGCGGGCATCGGCGACGACGGAGCGTTGAGGGAGCGCTGCAAACGAGCGCGGCAGTCGGCGTGGAGGATGTTGGGGTTTCATGAATTATGTATAGGTAAATTTTAACAAAAGTACATAGCCGAAATAAAGATGATATATTTTACATGATTCTCCAAAGGCGTTGTTCGTGCGTTTTAATCAAAAATCTGAATGTAAAAGAGAGTTAAACGAATTACCTCTCGAAACGCGTTTTAAACAAGTCGGTTCGGATGTTCTACTGTTCAAGTCCCACAAGCATCGGACCTCTAGTTCAGACACACCAACAATGGACGTCGAACGGAAGAGAGAACTTTCGGATAATCACCACTTTGATCGTGCTAGCAATCTTGTGGAGACAATCTGCCGTATCTTTGATGTATTATAGTCATGGCCTAGATGAGAGAAAAACCTTTCCTTTCTTGCGTCTCGAAGACAACACACGAACACACGCACACTTTTCTCTGTTTTTCAATACCGAGCACCCATCCTCTTCGTTCTATTTTTTCAACCCCTTTACGGCATTTCTTGGACGGTTTTTCACAGGATCAACAACCGCTGCTGATCCCCATCTGTCGAAGCATGATCATGCATGAACGGTCTTCGTGCATGAAGCTTCCAATTAAAAAATTATATTTTGATTAATTAATTAATTAATTAAATGAATAATTAATTAATTAATCAATCCCCTTTAAAATAAAAAGAGAATAATCTTTATATATGCAATTAGGGTACAAAGAACATGTATCAACTCGGGCATATATGTGCATCATATGCAAATAAGCTCGTGACTATAATACAAATCTCATTAAATTTAATTTCAAATCGACTCAATTCGATTGTAGTAATTGCAAACACATTTGCAATTATATTTCTCTCTTGTTCCATGTTATCATAATTGTTTATGGTGTGTGACATCCCTAGGTTCATCATTAAGCTGGTAGTAAGACTTGTACTAACACATTAGTACTTTCAAAAGAATTAATTGTCCTAATTAATCTTTGGATCCTACAAGTCATGATTAACATCTAGCAATATGTCATAGCTACCCAGATAGTGTGAATGTTTTAAGAACATAATGAACCTGTCAGCTTTGGCTACAGTGTAATTCAATCTCTCTGTCTTACTATGTCCCGATCAAACAAAGACCATGGAATATTTGTCAAGTCATTATTTCGATTATATGCACAAATCTAATTGACATGCATTTTATTCAATATATAAACAATTTATTCTTGGTTACAAGCCCGGAGGATTTCAATGCAGTGTCACAATTAGATCCCATAGGACATCATTTTTATACCTTGCATTTAACAAGGAGACAAATTCCATATTGCGCACATGTGTAACTTCGTATATGAACAAACTATGACCATCGGGTATAAAGACGGATCAATGACCCGGCATTACATACACCCATGAACCATAGTTATTCGACACACAAGTTAACACTGTGCCACAAGTCTAAGGATTATTTACACAAGACCAAAGTATGAACAATTAGACATTGACCACGCTAAAAGCTTCCATATTGTTAATCATTCCATATGCGTCACGTTCAGTGCACTTGTCTAATACAAACACCTGTGTTCTAACTCATGCATCTTGATACCCAATGACACGTGACTCATCATTCCCTTAAGTATCCAATATTTAATAGCAAAGTTAAGAACACACTGGTCTCAATAGGATTATTAATATCCACTCAATAATTCATCGACCGGGAACGATTTAAAGATTCAGTTTAACTATGAACCCGTCACATATATTCTTGACGTCTCAAGAATAGCTCTAGTTACAACTGATCTTATGGAATCGTTTATAAATATAAAATAATTGGATAAATGAATGAATACGTCATTGCCGTTAATTAAATAATAATGAAAATACAACTGAAATCCCTAATATGTAACTATTACATAATAGCTTTAGGGCATACAACCAACAGAGGGATCAGGGTCGTCAAGTGGAGTAGGGATGGCGTAGCGAGCGGCGCTGGCGCGGTGAGGGAAGAAACTCGGCAACAGGGGGGTCTCGGCGGTAGCACAGCATGAGAGATAGATGGGCGTCGGGCGGTTGCGAACGGAGGCACTGGATCGCGAGCAGCAATGACAGTGATCGCTGAGTGGACGCGGCGGCGCAGGGGCTTAAGGGGCAATGGCAACCTGCGGTTTGGGCAGCAGACGGGGGGCAGTCTCAAGGAGGAAGATGAACAGGAACTCTTTTTTTCTTCTCTCTCTCTCCTCACGTCTTTTGCTGTACGTTGCTGTACCTTTTGTCCCTTTTTGCTGACCTTGTTTGAAACTTTGAATGGATGAAGGCCTTTTTTCTTTTTTTTCTTTTTTTGTCTCTCACACCTTCTTCCCCTTTTCTCTCACGCTTGCTTTTTCCTTTTGCACGAATTTCTTTCTCGATTTTTCGAATTTGCTTCCCTCTCCACGAAATTATGTCTCTCTTTTATAATGATTTCGAGACAGCCACTTTCCATGACAACTTTCGAGTTTCAGAAGATCCATCTTCTGTTGCATTAAATCAAACCTGCAAATCGGAGCGTGATTTTGCAATCAACTCGATTTTCCTTGATTCATTCCATTTTATTGAAATCTTTGCCATTTATTCACTTGATTTTTCAATTGTTTCTGCATTTATCAAAATCTAAATATTCATCAGAATTTCAAATTTCCAAGCATAATCAATCAAATCAATTTTCCATTTTTTCCATTTTTTTCATTTTTTTTTTCATTTTATTTGTTCTTATGCATTTTTTTTTAGGGGTTAAAATTAATCCCCAATTTTTATGTAAAAAATCAATGAATTGGTCGCCAAAATTTAGGTGTTCACAGAAATGAAAGTCACTTCAAATAAATTCGGATGTTCTTTTGTCATAACTTAAACAAAATCATGCATCCAACATGAAAACGTAAGCATACGGGGATCTTAGTTCAATGTTGAATCATTCTGGCAAACACAGTCTTGTAATGATCTCTTAAATAATTAGATAGAAATGTATCTTGCTCTGTTTTCATTGATCACGGGAGATCAATGTGGGCGGTGAGATGAGATTACTGGACAAAAGTATAGTTAATTTTTCTTCACTATTTTCTAAAATTTGCTGGTCAAACTTGTTATTTCCATAAAAGTAAAAATAATTGAACGTAATGAAAACTTTAACAAAAAGTTACCATTAACTCTCATGTGACTTGTAAGTTAAGTTGCAAAGTCTTGAGTTTACCATTACGAGGACCACCTTCTTTAGGATTTTTTAAACATACAGTGATGCAACAGCGGATCGAGAAATTGAGATTAGAGTAAGGCAAGACGGAGATTATTCATTAAATAGCATATACAATTCTTCTTGAAAAATTAAAAATGTGTTTTTTTTGTTTAAAATTAAAAATGTGTTTGGACCAAGGGAAATGGCGCCACCACTATCTCTTGGGTCCGTGGTTGTGTATGTGTACGAGCTTGGATTTGACTTGATCATGGATTTAGTGGCAAGTAACCCTATATAGGGCTTGAAGCACCGCTTCAAATGGCTAGGGCAATTAGCTCCCTTTTCAAGCTAGACCCGCCTGTGCCCGATCTTTCGTGAAGAAAATTTAAAATATTTTTCAAATACGGGCGACACTTGAACAGGTACTTTTAGACTAGGTACGGTCGAGTCCCACTCGGTCTACCTAGGCCCCACCTATTGATCGCACATCTAGCTTCAAATTCTTAGACCTTTAGTCATTGGGTTGTCATGCTTTTAGCTCAATCTGTTCAAATACAGAGCTCTACTTGTTTTAGCAAACAAAGCGGTCCCGAGAACTTGGGGCACCTTCCCAGGGAAGATAGAATGGAAATTTCACCAGTAGCTTCTTCAGGGTGTAATCCTCTTCTTCGAAGATGGAAAATATTGCATTCAGCTTCCCCTTGGGAAACAAGGGCTTGGGGGAAAAGGAGGCTTCCGGCACAAGGGGAAGACCCCAAAAGCAGCAAAAAGCAGAAGCTTTGAGTCGATGTGGAGTCCGATTATAAATTGATTATGAACTCAAAAGAATTACTCGGACGCTCAAGTTCAACTCAAGTTTCAAACACATCACTTGCCTAAGTCAAATTAGCCAAACTCCGCTCTCTCTGACATGGAGCAATTTCAGGTGGGATACAGATTTTCTCCGACGGATGAAGAACTCATCAATGATCACTTGATGAGAAAGGTGCTCGGATACACCGACCATTGCATCGTCCCTGAGCTAGAGGATTTCTATGCATGGGATCCTTGGGATTTACCGAGAGTGCATCAAGGCGAGTTTCATTCGCCTTCTCGTTTCCCTCTTACTTAGGCGTGTGTTGTAGTACTTATTTGTGACGTTGTAATAGTGATTATGCATAGAAAAGTCATTACTTACACTATTTGCAATTATGGTGTTTTGATAAGTTGTCCTAATTTTTTGTTGCCATGAATGGGTGCAGAAATATCGAATGTTCCATCTGATGGGTGGGACTGGTACTTCTTGTGCCCCTCTCCTTACTTAGCCCAGAACAGCGAGCGCATCAAAAGGAAGACAAGTAGCGGTAATTGGAAGATCACGAGCCAAAGGGATGAAGTAAAAACTCGAAACACGAGGGTTCTAATAGGCAGTAAAAGGATTCTAACCTTTTACAAAAATCGCGTCAAGACCGGATGGATCTTGCACGAATATCACCTGAATCATAAACTTCTCGATGGATACTCTTCGACCCTCCAGGTTCTCCAATTGATCTATCTAAGATTCCTCTTCTATTTTTTCATTTGCAAACTAAATTAGTGAGAAGTGAATTAGCATTGCGCTAAGCTAGGCTAAAGTATGTAGGATGATGTTCTTTTGAACTATATTATAATATCGACAGCTTTCAATGAGATGAGCCAATTGACCTTTTAAAGTTGGCATAATTGATTGTGGTGTTGGGATTTTCGGTTTAAGAAGTAGGGGTCACTTATTCAGACTCCACAACGTACGTACAAACTACTCTGAATTAGGATAAAGGGCACCTTGCACAAATTAAAAACTTGAATTTAACAGGTCCATCAGATCTGCATGGTATTTCAAGGGCCTGACTTTGTGCTCGTACTATTGAATTGTGGAAAGAAAATGATAAGCCAATTACATCATTGCATCTTGTCATCGTCATTATTATTTGTCGTTTTGACCACTCTCACATAATACTGACTCTAATCATTGGTATATTAAAATCTTTCTCTCTCTCTATATATATTTTACAGATACCTTATGTCCTTTGTCGCTTAAAGCGGAAACCGGGAGAAAGCTTTGATATTTCCCCAAGCTTCGAAGGAGGAGAGTCAAGTGTAACTGATGATACTCCAGTTGCTGCTCAGCATGAGTCAACAGAAGACACAGACCAAGAGGTAAATAATCCAAAGGACCAAACCTTCTTTTGATCAAAATAATGTTTCATGCACCGAGCACTAGCCATTTAATTCCCAAGTAATCCGAGAGTCTTTTTAACACGGAATTTTTCGTTCCCGCATCAGTCGTCCTATCAAGCAACCCTGGAATCACTCTCCCAAATAGAGCTGGTCGACGACAACCATCCAAACTACTACTCGCATTACTCCTACACTCCGCAGCCCCATGTGTACGGTGACAACCAGGTAAGGTGTGCGTCGTTACTCGTGGTATACACGACGGTTCGATTAATTGGCGAAACAAATTAATCACTCGCTAATTCCTGATTAAACTAATGATCACTATGTTTGGTATAGGCCAATGATTCCTTTAATCCTTGGAGCTGAAGAATCGCCACTGCGAGCTCTTCAACAGCGCCGCTTTGCAGGATTTTTGTGTTAGAAAGGTTTCATGTAATGTAAGCGTGGGTGCTTTGTGTGCTTAGGTGTATTTTGTTAAGTACTGTACTGCATATTCTCTTATGGGCTTGTGCCGACCAGATGGCCGGACTAAATTCCAGTCCGGGCATTTTGCGCGGCAACCCATGTCGGACAACTTTGTGTGTATTACTTCGAATCGACACTGGGTGCTTCCGACCGGGGTCGGAGCAACCTCAAGATATCCAATTTACAGTTTGTGGGATTATGACTGAGGATAATCTCAAAAGCTCTTGCCGATGGCCGGCCCAAAAAAAAAAAGGACGACGGCGATCCATTCTCATGATATCATGGGCCGGACCCACTCCATTTGGGCCCAATCGGCCCATTGAGGAACCGGCCCGGCCCTACGTCACGCGCGGAACTCGCAGGTAGGGGTGAGCATGGTCCGGGCCACCCCCTAACCCTAGGACCAACCCGTACAGTGCTGGTCCTCAATTTTTAGAATCGAGGACCGACCCTATTGAACCTGGGACCAAGGACCGGACCGACCCAATGGGTTCGGTCCGGTTCCAGGGTCAACCCGGGACCGATCGATAATTTTTTTCATTTTATTTTTTATACTCCCTAAAAAAGCAAACCTACAAATTCAAATTACACATCCATCGACAATGCGGTGTTGTGCAACTAAACTATAAATATCAATACATATTTAGCAAATTTAAGATGACACAATAATATAAATTTTGTACCTGCTAACCGCTCATCGAGATATGGGACAAGATGGAAAGTTCTTGTAATCATCTATCTTTAATATTCATAACACCATATGCAAAAGCGTTTTTCTGCATTTAATCATGTAGAGTCCACTCAACCAAAAAATGAGCTTCACACCACTTGACTAGCAAATCACCGTAGAAGAATCGCTAAAGATTACTCTATTCTTCAAAAACTTCTACCAATTGACACAAATTGAAAAGCAAAGTGCAGCTGAAATTCATTAGTAAAATACAATTAAACCATAAAAATTTCAAAATACTTAATATAAACCATGAATATATAACTTCACATCTTGTTAATTCACTTGAACTTCTAAACACCTGAAAACAAAACAAACGACACATAATTAATACTCAACAAAAGTTTTAAATTGAAATTACTATTAGTGCTATTGACGGAACATTTCAATATAATATAATATAACAAACATTTTACTTAGATTTGAATATACAAAAGAATTATAAATAATATAATATAATATACAGGGTTGGTCCAGGGTAAGACCGACCCAAAACTCTTAGGACCGAGGACCAACCCGCACAGTGTTGGTCTTGGAATTTCATGACTAAGGACCAACCCAGTCTCCTTGAGAACCGGACCAGGACCGGCAGGGTTGGGCCGGTCCAGGGTCGGTCCAGGGTCGACCCTAGACCGCTGCTCACCCCTACTCGCGGGTCCTCGCGTTGGCTTAGCGCGTCAATTAGTCAACTCGCTGCATTGCAAAAACTCGCGAACGGTGATAGATCCGCCGGGGCCCCAACGATCGGACGGCCAGGATCGGCTCGGACACGTCACCGCCCGTCTCCAGGGTCGCGCACGTCGCCTCCTCCGATTTGCGTCACTCCCACTCGAGAAGACCATAACAGCTCCCCAAAAAATCGCCGAAAACCCTCTCTCTCTCTCTCTCTCTAAACTGCTCGCCGCCGCCACCGCCGCCGCTGCCGCAAGGTCAGATTGAAAGAAAGGCGACAGAAAAAAGTCCGCGACGAAAGTGGATTTTCGTCACGAATGCGGTCACGACCAAGTGCAGTGAAAATAAAATCTGGTCTGCTCTAATGAGATAAGGCTTTAAACTTTGGGGCGCTCAGTTGGAGAATGACGGCAAAATATTAGTTTCGCCATGTCTGATAAGCTTCTGGTCTAATCAAATTCGAGTTAATTGTCTCAAAATCTTTCGATTTCGCTGCCATTGCATTGAGTAACAGCGACGAAATGCAAGTTCAGTCGCATTTGCTTCCCCCCAAACATGACGAAACCAATGTCTCGTCCCTTATGGTCTTGCTTTGGTCTGCTCTGACGCGACGGAAACCTATATTTCGGCTCAATGAGGGGGATCGATGGCGACGGAATTTTTTTTTGATTTTGGTTGGTCTCTCGACGACGACGAAATTCGTATCTCATTGCCATTGCTCGGCAAATGGCGATGAATCAGTAAGAACGAGAGTTCTTTTCCCGGAATGGGTTTGATCAGAACCGATCGAGCCGTTGCATTGAGCTTCTATATGGGCATACCCGGAGAAGCGCATTTACGCAATCGCAGGCTATAACATCACTGTATCTGGTAACATGAGATCCTTATTACAAACACGTGGATTTAAGATCCAATCGAGTCGAGCTTGGGAAAGACTCAAGCCGAACAGTTGGCTACGAATCGTGTTGTGCCGTTATCTTGCTTGCTACATTGAGCCTAGGCTCGTCTCGATTCGATTCCCATCAATGATAAGTTTTATGATTTAATTTAACGGGAAAGCTCTTATATTGTTACAATGTAAGGTAAGAGGGACCATTTTTATCGAAACGAAGCGAATTAGAATATGCTCAAATGCACAAGGACTTAAAAAGTATTTCAAAAAATTATTTAGGGATAAGTGCAATAAAAGCCCTAAAACTTATTGTAATAATACAATTGAGTCATAAATTTTTTGAAATGTACAATAAAATCTTAAAACTTGTTATGAAAATACAACTAAATCATAAACCTTTCAAAAAATATAATTAAATCGTAAAACTTGTTATGAAAATACAACTAAATCATAAACCTTTCAAAAAATATAATTAAATCGTAAAATTTGTTATGAAAATACAATCAAATTCTAAAATTTTCAAAAAAAGCAATCAATGAAAGGACTTAATCGAACCAGCTTGACAAGTTTTCGAATTTAGTTACACTTTTTAAAAGTTTATGACTCAATTGCACTTTTATGATAAATTTTATGATTTAATTTTACTTTTTGAAAGTTTTAGTTCTCAATTGTATTTTTGTGACAAGTTTTAGGATTTATAATGCAATTATCCCAATTATTTATTGATTTTCCCATCAAATCGTAAGAGACATAAAAGTTTAAAAGAAGAACAAGAGACTGTCGCGACCTAAATTTCGAGTGCGTCACCTAAAACTAGGTTAATGGGCTACTAAGTCTTTAAACTTAGGTCGGGCTCTCCTAAACCCATACTAATTCGCGACTTAAGGTTCAAATATTTAACATGCAAATGAATTTTATCTAGGAGTCGCCACTAATCGGTTTGTGGTAGGTCGATTAGACACCTAAATAAAATAATTTGAAGATTATTTTACTACTATGAACCAGATACTAAGGATACGGGAACTTGGTTACACTAGATTTCTCTAATGCCGGGACCATTATTAAAAATTCAATAAATAAAAATAAATAAATAAATTGCACCACACAAAGCAAGCAATCATTTTTTTGGGTTTTCTTGAAATTAGAATTTCTTTATAAAACATGCATTTTAACTACATGACCTGATTTTAGTAATAAACAAATTCTAGTTAAATGATCCTATTATGCAAATTAATTAACATGCACCTAATATTTTTATATTTTTTTATTAAAATTTAGAATTAATGAAAACCCTAATTAATATAAAATGAATAATTTTCTAATTTATATTAGGGATTGATTTGATTTAAACCCTATCCTATCTTACAAAACTATTTTAAAAATGAAATTATTAAAAGTGCAAACTTTAGTTAAAAAGTTTGTCTATAAAAAAATTAATTCTAATTTATTACAAAAATAATCTATCTAAAAATGCAATCCTAATTTACTAAATCTACATGCTCTAATGCAAGATTTTGATTTTTTTTTACTTTTATATTTTTAGTGTTTTTCCAAAACAAGTAATTATCGAATAAACCTTACATCTACACAATCAAGATATTCAACAAATAAAAATTTAAAATAATCGAAAAAAATAACATGTTGTCTCACAAAGTTAAATTAATGATTACTCTAACCATGAACATCACGACACATAAAAAAGGTTCAAAATAATTAAAAATCTGATCCGAAGTCTCACGGATCAAATTAATAATTATAATAAAAATACTATCAAAATGGCCAAAAATTAATGTAATTAAAAAAAATGATCCGATGTCTTACGGATCAAATTAATAATTAAAATAATTTGAACAAAATCCCTGTGGATAATGTCGAATATGCATAAAATGAAAATCACATTCCTGTACAATAATATTGAAACTTAAAAATAAAAAATAAACTAAAATAGCATAAAATAAATAAAAAATACAAATAACAAAAGCCACCTAAAGGGGGAATGCAGCAAGGACAACGATGCGATGGAGTGAGGGTGGCCGGTGTGGGTGCTCCGACAGGGGGACCGACAGAGCCGTGGCGTTTGGTGCGGTGTCGGGGAGCAGGCAGACCAGTGGAGGTCAAGCGAACTGGCAAGCGGCGACGGTGACGGCGTGAGCTGTGTTAGAACGGAGGTGCAGCGTCGAGTGGTCGCCGAGGATAGAGGTGAAGGCTGGCCGTGGGTGTTGGATTGCGGAAAAGCTGCTGGCGCAATCATCGGATTGAGGCGCAGGCAGGGACAGCGAATGGCAAGTGGAGCAGCGACAGCAAAGGCGTGGATGAGGCGTAGCAGAACAAAGTGGCTCGGCGTCGCCAGCAGATCACAAATAGAGCAAGGGAAGCAGTGTCGTTGCGGATCGGTACGGCAGTGGCTTTGTCAGGCTGGTGGAGCGGCAGCATGGCGTCCGGCGGGGTAGCAGAGGAACGATGCAAGCTCCTGTGGTGTCGGGCATAGGTCGCACGAAAGGCAAAGCAAGCTTGTATGTAAAGGGAGCTCTGACAGTGGCACAAGCAGAGGTGGGCGTCGGCGGTGACGAAGCGTTGAGGGAGCGCTGCAAACAGGCGCAATAGTCGGCGTGGAGGATGTTGGGGTTTCATGAATCATGTATAGGTAAATTTTAACAAAAGTACACAGCCGAAACAAAGATGATATATTTTACATGACTCTCCGAAGGCATTGTTCGTGCGTTTTAATCAAAAATCTGAATGTAAAAGAGAGTTAAACGAATTACCTCTCGAAGCGCGCTTTAAACAAGTCGATTCGGATGTTCTACAGTTTGAGTCTCATAAGCGTCGGACCTCTAGTTCAGACACACCAACAATGGATGTCGAACGGAAGAGAGAACTTTCGGATAATCACCACTTTGATCGTGCTAGCAATCTCGTGGAGACAATCTGCTGTATCCTTGATGTATTATAGTCATGGCCTAGATGAGAGAAAAACCTTTCCTTTCTTGCGTCTCGAAGACAACACACAAACACACGCACATTTTTCTCTGTTTTTCAATACCGAGCACCCATCCTCTTCGTTCTATTTTTTCAACCCCTTTACAGCATTTCTTGGACGGTTTTTCACGGGATCAGCAACCGCTGCTGATCCCCATCTGTCGAAGCACAATCGTGCATAAACGGTCAACCATTCATGCACGATGCTCCTTCTTCGTGCATAAAGCTTTCAATTAAAAAATTATATATCGATTAATTAATTAATTAATCAATCCCCTTTAAAATAAAAAGAGCGTAATCTTTATATATGCAATATGGGTACATTAACATGTATCAACTTTGGGCATGTATGTGCATCATATGCAAATAGGCTCGTGACTATAATACAAATTAAATTAAATCTCATTTAATTTAATTTCAAATCAACTCAATTCGATTGTAGTAATTGCAAACACATTTGCAATTATATTTCTCTCTTGTTCCACGTTATCATAATTGTTTATGATGTGTGACATCCCTAGGTTCATAACTAAGCTGGTAGTAAGACTTGTACTTAACACATTAGTATTCCCAAAAGAATTAATTATCACGATTAATCTTTGGGTCTTACAAGCCATAATTGACATCTGGCAATATATCATGGCTACCCAGATAATGTGAATGCTTTAAGAACATAATGAACCTGTCAGCTCTGGCTATAGTGTAATTCAATCCCTCTGTCTTACTATGTCCCGATCAAACAAAGACCATAAAATATTTGTCAAGTCATTAATTCGATCATATGCACAAATCTAATTGACATGCATTTTATTCGAGACATAAATAATTTATTCTCGGTTACAACCCCGACCGAGGATTTCAATGCAGTGTCATAATTAGATCGCATATGATATCATTTTTATACCTTGCATTTAACAAGCAGACAGATTCCATATTGCGCACACGTGTAATTTTGTATTTGAACAAATTATGACCATCGGGTATAAAGACGGATCAATGAACGTACACCCGTGAACCATAGTTATTCAACACACAAGTTAACAATGTGCCTTAGGTCTAAGGATTATTTACACAAGACCAAAGCATGAACAATTAGACATTGATCACGCTAAAAGCTTCCATGTTACTAATCGTTACATATGCGTCACGTTTAGTGAACTTATCTAATACAAACACATGTGTTCTAACTTTACCACCGCCCGCGGTGGAAGCGTTGGTTAGGGCTTGGTCACGATGCTTAGTGAACTTATCTAAGGTTCCCGGGTCACCAAAAAAAAAAAAAAAAAAAAAACACATGTGTTCTAACTCAAGCATCATAATACCCAATGACATGTGACTCATCATTCCCTTAAGTATCCAATACTTAATGGCAAAGTTAAGAACACACCGATCTCAACAGGATTATTAATATCCACTCAATAATCCATCGACCGTGAACGATTTAAAGATCCAGTCTAACTATGAACCCGTCACATATATTCTTGACGTCTCAATAATAGGTCTAGTTGCAACTGATCTTATGAAATCATTCATAAATATAAAATAATTGGACAAATGAATGAATACGGCATTGCTATTAATTAAATAATAATGAAAATACAACCGAAATCCCTAATATGTAACTATTACATAATAGCTTTAGGGCATACAACCAACAGAGGAATCGGGGTCGTCAGGTGGAGCAGGGATGGCGCAACGAGCGGCAGTGGCGTGATGAGGGAAGAAACTCGGCAACAGGGGGGTCTCGGTGGTAGCACAACGGGAGAGGCGGATGGGTGTCGGGCGGTTGCGAACGGAGGCACTGGATTGCGAGCAACAATGACAGTGATCGATGAGTGGACGCGGCGACGTAGGGGCACAGGGGGCAATGGCGACTAGCGGTTCGGGTAGCAGACGTGGGGTGGTCTCGAGGAGGAAGATGAACAGGAACTCCTTTTTTCTTTTCTTTCTTTTTTTGTTTCTCTCTCTCTCTCTCTCCTCACGTCTTTTGTTGTACGTTGCTGTACCTTCTGTCCCTTTTGCTGACCTTGTTTGAAACTTTGAATGGACGAAGGCCTTTTTTCTTTTTTTTGTCTCTCACACCTTCTTCCCCTTTTCTCTTACGTTTGCTTTTTCCTTTTGCACGAATTTCTTTCTCGCTTTTTCGAATTCGCTCCTCTCAGCAAGAAAATTATATCTCTCTTTTATGATGATTTCCATATAGCCATTTTCCATGACAACTTTTGAGTTTCCATCTTCTGTTGCATTAAATCAAGCTTGCAAATCGGAGCGTGATTTCGCAATTAGCTCGATTTTACTTAATTCCTTCTATTTTATTCAAATCTTTGCCATTTATTCACCTGATTTTTCAATTGTTTCTGTATTTATCAAAATTTGAATACTCATTAGAATTTTAAATTTTCATGCATAATCAATTAAATCAATTTTCCATTTTTTTCTATTTTTTTTCGTTTTATTTGTTTTGATGCATTTTTTTAGGGGTTAAAATTAATCCCTAATTTTTATGTAAAAAATCAATGACTGGGTTGTCAAAATTTAGGTGTCAACAGAGACGAAAGTCACTTCAAATAAATTCGGATGTTCTTTTGTCATAACTTAAACAAAATCATGCATCCAACATGAGAACCTAAGCATACGGGGATCTTAGTTCAATGTTGAATCGTTCTGGCAAACACAGTCTTGTAATGATCTCTTAAATAACTAGATAGAAATGTATGTTGCTATGCTTTCATTTGTCACGCGAGACCAATGTGGGCGCTGAGATGAGATCACTGGATAGAAGTATAGTCAATTTTTCTTCACTATTCTCTAAAATTTGCTGGTTAAACTTGTTACTTCCATAAAGGTATGAAAAATAATTGAACGTAATGAAAACTTTAACAAAAAGCTACCGTTAACTCCCATGTGAATTGTAAGTTAAGTTGCAAAGTCTTGAGTTTACCATTACGAGGACCACCTTCTTTAGGACTTTTCAAACATACAGTGATGCAACAGCAGATTGAGAAATTGAGATTAGAGTAAGGGAAGACGGAGATTATTCATTAAACAGCATATACAATTCTTAGACCTTTGGTCATTGGGTTGTCACGCTTTTAGCTCAATCTGTTCAAATACAGAGCTCTACTTGTTTTAGCAAACAAAGCGGTCCCGAGAACTCGGGGCACCTTCCCAGGGAAGATAGAATGGAAATTTCACCAGTAGCTTCTTCAGGGTGTAATCCTCTTCTTCGAAGATGGAAAAATTGCAGGCAGCTTCCCCTTGGGAAACAAGGGCTTGGGGGAAAAGGAGGCTTCCGGCACAAGGGGAAGACCCCCGAAGCAGCAAAAAGCAGAAGCTTTGAGTCGATGTCGAGTCCTTATAAATTGATTATGAACTCAAAAGAATTACTCGGCCGCTCAAGTTCAACTCAAGTTTCAAACACACCACTTGCCTAAGTCAAATTAGCCAAACTCCGCTCTCTCTGTCATGGAGCAATTTCAGGTGGGATGCAGATTTTCTCCGACGGATGAAGAAATCATCAATGATCACTTGATGAGAAAGGTGCTGGGATACACCGACCATTGCATCGTCCCTGAGCTAGAGGATTTCTATGCATGGGATCCTTGGGATTTACCGAGAGTGCATCAAGGCGAGTTTCATTCGCCTTCTCGTTTCCCTTTTACTTAGGCGTGTGTTGTAGTACTTATATGTGACGTTGTAATAGTGATTACGCATAGAAAAGTCGTTACTTGCACTATCTGCAATTATGGTGTTTTGATAAGTTGTCCTAATTTTTTGTTGCCATGAATGGGTGCAGAAATATCGAATGTTCCATCGGATGGGTGGGATTGGTACTTCTTGTGCCCTTCTCCTTACTTAGCCCAGAACAGCGAGCGCATCAAAAGGAAGACAAGTAGCGGTAATTGGAAGATCACGAGCCAAAGGGATGAGATAAAAACTCGAGACACCAGGGTTCTAATAGGCAGCAAAAGGATTCTGACCTTTTACAAAAATCGCGTCAAGACCGGATGGGTCCTGCATGAATATCACCTTAATCACAAACTTCTTGATGGATACTCTTCAACCCTCCAGGTTCTCCAATTGATCTACCTAAGATCTCTTCTATCTTTTCAATTGCAAACTAAATTAGTGAGAAGTGAATCGACATTGCACTAAGCTAGGCTGAAGAATGTAGGATGATGTTCTTTTGAACCATATCATAGTATCAACAGCTTTCAATGAGATGAGCCAATTGACCTTTAGAGTTGGCATAATTGATTGTGGTGTCGGGATTTTCAATTTAAAAACCAGGGGTCATTTATTCAGATCTTGCCAGCATACGTACAAACTACTCTGAATTAGGATAAAGGGCACCTTGCACAAATTAAAAACGTGAATTTAACAGGTCCATCAGATCTGCATGGTATTTCAAGGGCCTGACTTTTGCTCGTACTATTGAATTGTGGAAAGAAAAGAATAAGCCAATTACATCATTGCATCTTGTCATCATTATTATTATTTGTCGTTTTGACCACTCTCACATTATACTGACTCTAATCATTGGTATATTAAATTCTATATATATTACAGATACCATATATCCTTTGTCGCTTAAAGCGGAAGCCGGGAGAAAGCTTTGATATTTCCCCAAGCTTCGAAGGAGGAGAGTCAAGTGTAACTGATGACACTCCAATTGCTGCTGAGCATGAGTCAACAGAAGACACAGAGCAAGAGGTAAGTAATCCAAAGGACCAAACCTTCTTTCGATCAAAATAATGTTCCATGCACTGAGCACTAGCCGTTTAATTCCGAAGTAATCCGAGAGTCTTTTTAACACGGAACTTTTCGTTCCCGCATCAGTCATCCTATCAAGCAACCTTCGAATCGCTCTCCCCAATAGAGCTGGTTGACCACAACCATCCAAACTACTACTCGCATTACTCCTACACTCCGCAGCCCCATGTGTACGGTGACAACCAGGTAAGGCGTGCGTCGTTACTTGTGGTATACACTGACGGTTCGATTAATTGGCGAAACAAATTAATCGCTCGCTAATTCCGGATTAAACTAATGATCACTATGTTTGGTACAGGGCAATGATTTCTTTAATCCTTAGAGCTGAGGAATCACCACTACGAGCTCTTCAACAGCGCTCCTTTGCAGGATTTTTGTGTTAGAAAGGTTTCATGTAATGTAAGCGTGTGTGCTTTGTGTGCCTAGGTGTTTTTTGTTAAGTACTGTACTGCATATTCTCTGATGGGCTTGTGCCAACCCGATGGCCAGACCAAATTCCGGTCCGGGCATTTTGCGCGGCAACCCATGTCGGACAATTTTGTGTGTATTAGTTCGAATCGACACCGGATGCTTCCGACCAGGGTCGGAGCAACCTCAAGATATCCAATTTACAGTTTGTGGGATTATATGACTGAGGATAATCTGAAAAGCTCTTGCCGATGGCCGGCCCAAAAAAAAAGGACGACGGCGATCCGTTCTCATGATATCATGGGCCGGACCCACTCTATTTGGCCCCAATCGGCCCATTGGGGAACCGGCCCGGCCCTACGTCACGCGCGGAACTCGCGGGTCCCTCGCGTTGGCTCAGCGCGTCAATGAGTCAAGTCGCTGCATTGCAAAAACTCGCGAACGGTGATCGATCCGCCAGGGCCCCCAACGATCGGACGGTCAGGATCGGCCCGGACACGTCACCGCCCGTCTCCAGGGTCGCGCACGTCGTCTCCTCCGATTCGCGTCACTCCCACTCGAGAGAGAAGACCAGACCAGCTCCCCAAGAAATCACCGAAAACTCTCTCTCTCTCTCTCTCTCTCTCTCCAAACCGTTCGCCGCCGCCGCCGCCGCCGCCGCCGTGCCGGCGAAGATGATGCCGCCGGAGCTCCAGCCGCGGTCCTTCCGACCGTACATCTCCTCCTCCGTCAGCGCGCCGACCTTCTCCTCCTCCTCCTCCCCCTCCGCCTACGGCAACGGATCGCCGCCCTACTCCCCCGCCCCCCACGGCTCCGGCACCGGCTCCGGCGATTTCTCCGGCGGGGGGCCCCGATCGGCGAAATCGTCGTCCCGCTTCGCCCCCTCCGCCTTCTCCCACAACGCCCGCGTCGCCGTCGCCTTCGTGCCATGCGCCGCCTTCCTCCTCGACCTCGGCGGCACGCCGGTGGTCGCCACCCTCACCCTCGGCCTGATGGTCGCCTACATCCTCGATTCCCTCAGCTTCAAGGCCGGCTCCTTCTTCGGCGTCTGGTTCTCCCTCCTCGCGGCCCAGATCGCCTTCTTCTTCAGCTCCTCGCTGATCTCGACGTTCAATTCGTTGCCCCTCGCGCTCCTCGCGGCGTTCCTCTGCGCCGAGACGAACTTTCTCATCGGTGTGTGGGCGTCGCTTCAGTTCAAGTGGATTCAAATCGAGAATCCTTCGATCGTGCTCGCGCTCGAGCGGCTTCTCTTCACTTGCGTGCCCATCGCGGCCTCGGCGCTCTTCACTTGGGCGACGGTCTCTGCAGTCGGGATGAACAATGCCGCGTATTATCTGATGGCATTCAATTGCGTTTTCTATTGGCTTTACTCGATCCCTCGAGTATCGTCTTTTAAAGCTAAACAGGAGGTGAAGTATCACGGTGGAGAGGTTCCAGATGATAATTTGATCCTCGGGCCGCTCGAGAGTTGCATTCACACGCTGAATTTGGTCTTTTTCCCTTTCCTCTTTCACGTTGCATCGCATTACTCTGTGATTCTCTCGTCAGCTGCTGCAATTTCCGATCTGTTCCTGCTTTTCTTTATCCCTTTTCTGTTTCAACTGTATGCCTCGACGAGGGGTGCACTTTGGTGGGTGACGAAGAATGCCCATCAGCTGCAGAGCATTCGCGTGGTGAATGGTGCAATATCGCTGGTGGTGGTTGTGATCTGTTTGGAAATAAGAGTTGTTTTTCACTCTTTCGCGAAGTACATTCAGGTTCCTCCTCCATTCAATTATCTTCTTGTGACAATTACTATGCTTGGAGGGGCTGCTGGTGCTGGTGCTGGTGCTCTCGGTATGGTTTCAGATGCTTTCAGCTCAGTGGCTTTCACGGCTTTGGCTGTAATCGTCAGTGCTGCTGGTGCAATAGTTGTGGGATTTCCTACAATGGTATGCATTTTAATTACCTTGCATTTTTTAGATTTGAAGTTTAAACATGTGTCAAATATGTATCATTTGTGGAAATTGAATTAGTATCGTCATAGTATTGCTTCAAGAGTCCTGTCAAGTGTTAAACAAGTAACTGGAGGTAAAGGGAAAAAGCAGATGACTTCAGTGCCACTGAATGACAAGTTTGGTCTATGTTTGCAAGTTTTCATTTTTCTTTTGAAGCGTATTATTACATTCAGTAAAATTTTGTTAGCACAAAGATTCAGACTTCTCTATTTTGTGACATTTTGGTAGGATATAGGTGCATGATTGAAAAAGGTAGTGGTTGTTCTATCGCTTAGGTATTATGCCAAATTGTTTATACTTTATTGGATGATTTAGCTATGGCTATTAGTACAAGTCAACTATTTAGTGACATCTTAGTTAGCTTGTCATAACATGAACCTTTAGTAGTTATAATTTTTCTTCACTAAATCAGCAACATTAATTTCATTGTGGGAAACATGAAACTCAGTTTTTGCTGGAAAAATCCTTTCCCACAATCCCATTTCCAGGGCTGATGACCATTTTCCCTGTGCCTTGTCTCTCTTTGCGATTGCCGCTATGGAACTTATGACATCGCTGATGTAGTGCAACATATTGGCCGTTGCATCATTTATGCTACTTTCATTTACAGATGATCTAGTGGTAAAAATTGCACAACCTCATTGTAGCTGCTTCCTCTTCAATTTGGAATCATGTCACTACATCCCATTGTTTCAACTGACTCCTAAACTGTAATATATGATTATTCACAATACCTAGAGACCATTTTCTATTTGCTCCTAAAATTATATATATATATATATTTTCCTGCTACATGCAAAGCAGGTTTAAACGGACAAGAATAGCTGCTAAGATGGAATTGTTGGGTGCCAACTTATGAAATTAGCAATTATACTGATGTTATGTGGAATTCCACTGCAGATGATTTTTTTTCCTTTTTAAGGGCAAAATTGGGTTTGAGTTGTTCTGTTTATGCTGGCATTTGATATGTGGTGGCAGCCGTGAAACTTACATTTCACAAAGCAATATGCTACTGAGGGTGGCTGACAGAGCTGGCCATGTTCTGATTTTGGTTTGCTTGTGCGTTTCTTTTGACTGGTGGTTTAGGAGTTAATGGTGTAGTTCCATATGAGAGAGAAGAAATGCCCCGGAGGCAAACTGAGCAGGTTGATGTCATTGGGTAGAATTAAAAGACCATGCAGCTTCTTTGTTCTATCTTAGTGTTGGCTTGTCTTGGCAGTGTGGCCTACAATCTGTTCTTTTCTTGACTATAGGCCTCAAAAAGGTTGGAATATGTAGAGGAACATTTTGACTTAAAAGCCCCAATGGTATTCCGGTGCATAGTCCCAAATTAGGATACAATTGAATTCTATTTCTCTTATGTAATGAAATGAACTAGTTTGCTAACACATGAATCCTAAGCTTTTAACTTGGAGCCTCTCCTTGCTTTGACAAGTGCCTTGGACGCTTAGCGCCTCAAGCATTAGATGTCTTAGTGCCTTAAGAATGCTTGGCAAGTCTTATTTGATATTAGCAATACCTTGAGAAAATAAACAGTGAGCTCTTGCAATCTGCAAGTTTTGATTTGATATATGAACATTGACTAGCTGGTTGCAGTTCGACTTTTCATTGCTTGGTTAAATTAATCTATAGGGAGTTTCACATGGCATTTACAATCAACCATGGATACAACAATTTATTATTTTTAACTTTTGATCTTGCAGTTTCTTCCATTGCCATCAATCGCAGGCTTCTATTTTGCTCGATTTTTTACTAAGAAGAGCCTCCCGTCGTACTTTGCATTTGTGGTGCTTGGAAGCTTGATGGTCGCATGGTTTGTCATGCATAATTTCTGGGACCTGAATATCTGGATGGCAGGCATGTCATTGAAATCCTTTTGTAAACTCATTATGGGAAGTGTTATTCTGGCCTTGACGGTTCCTGGATTAACTCTGCTGCCATCGAAACTGCATTTTCTGATTGAGGTTGGCTTAATCAGTCATGCGCTGCTTCTATCCTACATTGAGAATCGGTTTTTCAGTTATTCTAGCATATACTATTATGGGTTTGAGGAAGATGTGATGTATCCAAGCTATATGGTAATATTCACGACTTTTCTGGGTTTGGCTTTGGTAAGAAAACTGTCTGCGGATCATCGTATAGGACCAAAGGCAGTTTGGGTATTGACTTGCTTGTACTCTTCAAAGCTAGCCATGCTGGTCATTGCATCAAAATCCATCGTGTGGTCTTCAGCTGTCCTGCTGCTGGCAATATCTCCTCCTCTGCTTCTATACAAGTACTGAGCTTAGTTTTTCGTCTGAGCATATTTCAGGTGTCTATCATCTTGACTAAGATTATATAATTAATCCTGTTGGGAACTTCCTTATGCATTGCAGGGATAGGTTCAGAAGTGCTTCAAAAATGAAAGCTTGGCAAGGTTATGTACATGCTGGAGTAGTTGCTCTATCAGTATGGTTTTGCCGTGAAACAATTTTTGAAGCCCTCCAATGGTGGAATGGAAGAGCTCCATCTGATGGTTTACTTTTGGGTTTCTGTATTGTGTTGACTGGATTGGCGTGTGTGCCTATCGTTGCTCTCCACTTCTCGCATGTCCTGGTAAGAGTCGTGCTCATGGAGTGGGGAATTTGCTCATTCTGTGTGGATGTTCTTTCCTGGCTAACTGTTTCTCTGGCATGTTTCTTTAAGTGGAGTGCTTTTGGTTTGGTACCATTCATTAGTGTTGTTCAAACTTCCATACCTTTTGAGTGATCTATGTTGACCTCTGCCTTCATTTTTTTCTTTTTTCCCCTTCCCTCACTGAAACTAATCTTTGTTTCCTTTTGCCTTGCAGCCTGCTAAGAGATGCCTAGTCCTCATTGTGGCTACTGGTCTGCTGTTTATCTTGATGCAGCCCCCAATCCCTCTGTCATTGACTTACCGATCTGAATTAATTAGAGCTGCCCGTGAATCTGCTGATGACATTTCAATTTATGGATTTGTGGCATCAAAGCCCACATGGCCATCATGGTTGCTCATTGCAGCTATTTTGCTCACTCTTGCTGCTGTAACATCCATCATACCCATTAAATACATTGTTGAGTTGAGAACGTTTTACTCAATAGCCATGGGAATTGCTTTGGGCATCTACATATCAGCAGAGTACTTCCTCCAAGCCGCTGTCTTGCATGCCCTAATTGTTGTGACTATGGTTTGCACTTCTGTATTTGTGGTGTTCACCCATTTTCCATCTGCCTCAAGCACCAAGCTCTTACCATGGGTATTTGCGCTACTTGTTGCTCTCTTCCCAGTGACTTATCTGTTGGAGGGCCAGATGAGAATTAAAAACATCCTGGGAGATGGTGTTATTGGTGAAATGGAAGAGGAAGACAAGAAATTGACTACTTTATTGGCTGTCGAAGGTGCGAGAACATCTCTGCTTGGTCTGTATGCAGCAATCTTCATGCTCATAGCATTGGAGATAAAGTTTGAATTGGCCTCACTGATGCGTGAGAAAGCTGTTGAAAGGGGTGGGATCAGACAGTCTCGATCTGGCCAAAGTAGCTCCGGTACTTTTCCTCCTAGAATGAGGTCCATGCAGCATCGACTTGCATCTAATGCTCCAACATTCACTATCAAAAGAATGGCTGCTGAGGGAGCCTGGATGCCATCTGTTGGGAACGTTGCCACCGTGATGTGCTTTGCCATATGCTTAATTTTGAATGTCAATCTCACAGGTGGCTCAAACCGTGCCATTTTCTTTCTGGCACCTATTTTGCTCCTCCTCAACCAAGATTCCGATTTCATCGCCGGATTCGGGGACAAGCAAAGGTATTTCCCAGTCACAGTAGTTATATCAGGATACTTGGTCTTGACTGCCTTGTTCAGCATATGGGAGGATGTTTGGCAAGGGAATTCTGGTTGGGGGCTACAAATCGGTGGTCCAGATTGGTTCTTTGCTGTGAAGAATGTGGCACTCCTAGTTCTTACGTTTCCCAGCCACATTCTTTTCAACCGGTTTATTTGGAGTTACAGAAAGCAGAACGACGCCATGCCATTGCTTGCGGCCCCTCTTAATCTGCCATCTATTTTGATAACTGACGTGCTTAAGATTAAGATATTGGGTTTGTTAGGTATAGTGTACTCCTTAGCCCAGTATCTAATTTCTAGACAGCAATACATATCTGGTCTGAAGTATATTTAGGCTCATACATGTTTTTTGTACCATATGATTAGGCAATTTTCAAAGGAGATGTGAAAGGTCAATTTCTTCGCCCCTTTTCTTATTGGGGTTTTTGATGCCCCAGAATTGCCAGAACTGTGTGAATCCCTGAGTTATGATAGCTTTCCTTGTTATTCTTGAAATTAATATCCTTCCAAGCATATCTCCTGATTTGGGATGCATCGCAAACTATTTTCGGATCAAGCAGGCAGACTAGCACTCGCAGGTAAAAGTAATCCATTTCTCCTGATGAGGGTTACAATGTCGCGTCAGGATAAGGCCACTCGTAATATCTGCTGGAAGTTGTGGTAGTGATTCTTTTGTGAATTTGAGTCGCGGCAAAGCTGTGTTGTTATTCCTCGCGGACAATGTGTTGTAGAGTAGCAGGATTTTCGCTGGTTAGTGTACATCCTTGTCATACGGGACTATTGCAGATTAGTTAGATTTTCGCTGATGCCATTGAAGGTAACCGATGAAATAGTTTTCAATGTTTTGGCACTTCTCTCTCTCCCTCTCTCTCTCTCTGCGCTTACTCATCTGTGGAGGAGTCAGGTTTTTGAATTAGTGTGGGATCTATACAGATTGAGGGGGACTGTTCATCCCATGTACACACCGATGAAAGAGCATGCTTCTGTTAAATTAAGTATGCCTTCTTTAAGGCGATCTTTCTTCTTCTTTACTTCTTTTGTGATGTTTTATACTTGCTATTTTACTGTACCCACCCTTAATTTTTGGAGCATATAATCGTTCAATCAATTGTCAAGTTCCAAGATAGATCCACAGCCGATCGATAGCAACTGCTGATCGATTGCTCTAGTGACGAAATAATCCAATATTGACTTCATAACTTCTGGCGCAAATGGACTCGAGGTCGAATAGCCGCGATTGGGAACTAATTGGGGCTGAACGCATTTCTGTTTAGATCATTGTCGATCTTCACATTCAACAAGGCCTTACTGATCCTCGTGGACTTGGCACCCAGACTTGGGACCTGATCCCTTCTCTAACTACGGATCAATTAATATATATTTGCCATGTTTAGTGTTTAGATTTCTAGGCAAGACAATACTGGATATGATGGTTGTAAAATTTATTAATTATATTATATTCAATACTGTTTGATGCATTATTATAGTAAGAAAATTGGGTATTTTCATATTCTATCATGTCAAGTGCATGATGGTAATGCTTATTAATATAAATGACAAATAAGCTCATCTATATTGGCCATGAAAACAGTATAGATCTTATCATCATTACCTCTCAAGAGATAGGAACGGCAAGTTAAAGACCGGGATTTTTGTCTACCTATGAGGAATGATGTTAATAATCACCAAGACATAGGAACACACGCAAGAATTGTCGGCTAAAAGAATATTGACTACATTAATCTAGAGAATTTGCAAACAAAAAAAGATCTTTCGATTTGAAAGTTATTAAAAGAGTCGGATTTTTATTAATAACATGAACTTCAAATCTCAAACCCCTAGGCCTGCCAATAACCTAGTTGAGTAAGCAATCTAGGCCTTTAACCGAAGTAGTAAGCATGGATTAATTGTTGGATATTTTTTTGAAATATTGAAAACTATTAACTTTTGTAGTAGTTTTCACCGTTATCAATTTGTAATGTTTTTTTTTTTCTGTCATTAATATAAAATGGTTTTGTAACCTTTTATAACGGTTATTTAACGATCATGTAACGATTATATAACAATTTTATAACAGTTTATACAATGATCATCTTCTTCATTAAATACAAATTTATTGTAATTGTTTTTTAGTGGCTTTCTTTTTCTTTTACCTATAAATTGCTCCTTCAAACATAATTGGAAAATGATATCGATATTTCAAAACCAGAATATCTTTGTTTCTTTATTCCTATTTTCCTTACGTATTTTTCACATAACGATGTTTCTATGTCCTTTTAATATTTAGTGTGGAGTACAGAAAAATATCAGTCGTACCTTGAGAGAATAACCACTAGAGCCTTATACACTGAATTTCTTAAGGATAGTGTTTACATGGCTCAAACAATTCATATTATTTTGTAATCTTTTTCATTGTATTTCCAATAATTATTATTATTTTCATGTATTCTAATATATTTCGAACAATAACAACATTTCTTTAACCCCCTCATCTTCTCATTCCTGGGATAACTATTCAAAAAATTCTAAACTTATTATAAGGCAACTAATATAGCCTTTGACCTTTACACACACACACACACACATTTTGATGATTTACCAATATAGTCTTTTTGATTAATTTCAGCTAATGCTAACATGGACGTTGGCTGTCCAACATGACACTGCTAGTGTCTATGTGAACAATTTTTGTAATTTTTCTTAAACTTTTCCTTTTTTACTTTTTTTTCCTTTCTCATTTTATTTTTTTCCTTTTTCCCTAGAGGTCTTGATGAACAAGCAAGGGCTTTGTAGCCCTCATCTAGGCCCTTGCGACCATAGCAAGGGTGTTGTGGCCCTTGTTGGGCATAGAAGGGCTTGCCAGCTATCACCATATTTGGGCTGGTGAGGGCATTGTGGCTTTGTTTGTGGCCAACAACCTTCATTGGCCATAATTGAGACCTCAACAATTGACAATTGGAAGAGGGAAATAAAGGGCAAAAAAAAAAAAGAAAGGGAAAAAAAAATCATTTATGTCAATGTAGGCCATTCATGCCCATAAGATAGTTGATGATGATCGAACCATCATATTAGCGACTTTCCATTAAAATTGATTGAAAATACTATATTGATAAATCGTTAAGAGGCTTAAGATTAAATTTACAAAATTGAAAATTTTGAGATTGAATTGGCCACTGTGATATAGGTTTAGGAGTTTTTAGACAAATTTACCTTTCATTCTCCTAGACATCAAAGCCACCATTGACACAACTAAACTGTAGAAATAGGACTTACTGTGACATAGAGTTGTCTATGCACTTGACATGGTTCATCTTTTGTGAGACAAACTTTCACAAAACCACCTTTTATGCGGTAAGACAAGTATTCAATTAATAAGAAAGTCCATATCTATGTAATTCACAACTTTGCAAAAAGAACGTTGTTGAATGTTTTTCAATGTCATAGAACAACAAAGGACTACACAAGAGACCTAATAGCTATGGCACCATTAACCAAGTTTAAATATCATCACAGAAGTTGCAATATACAAAACATAGGCAAAAGCCATTCTAAGCGACCTAGCCTAGAATGGTGAGTCGTTATTGCCTTACCTTCTCTTAGAGAAGCTTTTTCATAAATACTTTCTTGTCATCTCCTTCGAATCCAAAAGAGAGACTCATGTTCTTAGGATCCTTCACAATTTTTCTGCATAATTTTATTCTATCTATGATAGTTAGGGACATTTTAAGACACTCCTCAACGATTTTTCTCTTATCACTATACATATCTTTAGCATGTCCAATACGACCAATAGTAATCTCTATCCTCTCATTAGCTTTTCTCTAAAAAATAGCCAAAAGTATTATTGCAATTTCAAAAAATATATAGGACTTTAACTCTCTAGTTCACATCTCTCTCACTATTGTGATATTACAATGTGAACTAGAGAGTTATTGGATAGAATGAGTTCTGACTTTTTGCAACTTTCATCAAGTTTAAACATGAATCGGAAAGTTACAGAGAAGAATGAGTTTTGACTCTCTTGTTACTTTCTTGTTATCGCTTTTGTGAATTTTCAACGTGAATTCGAAAGTTACGAAGGAGCTGCGAAGCTTCAACATGAACTAGAGTTATGGAGAAGGAGCAAGAGGAGAGGGCAGTTTTTCAGAAAAATAACTTTTAGGAAAAATTCAAATGGGAAATTAAAATGGTTCATTTTCTTTGTAAAAAAAAAAAAAAAAGGCCCAAAGCAAACATTGTTCCAAATAAGGATTTGAAGTGGTCAAATCAATCTTAAATAAAAGTATGAGCTTGTTGTTTGACCAAATTCTTGTTAGCCACTTAGTACTTTTTTTGGGCAAGCGAAAAATGGTATTTTTGTCCAAAACAAAATCTGCTTAAATATTAAAAATATAGAAAATCCAAGAAAAAAATAATCACCTTAAACGCCACATCCATGTACTCAACACCTCAACCAGGTTGAAGATCCAACAGCTTCAACTCACTCCAATCATTGACGGCGATGGCATTTTCGATCCCTCATCAATGCTTTGCTTCTCAATCACTCCCCATCAACCATTACCACCAAATGAGGGTTGACGATGCTCAACTGGCAAAGCCAGAATGGCGGTGGTGCGCACCTGTGACCATTTGAAATCTCTCTTTCTCCGTAGGTTTGATTGGGCATAATTGAGAAGCTATTAGATTTGAGGGTGCTGTGGTCATGGAGGTGGTTCAAGTGAATTTTTTTTTTTTTTTGACTTTTCTCGTTTTTTTATTTGGACTTTATTTTGGATAAAAATGCCATGTTCTGGCCATCAAAAAAATTAGGTGCTTGGCAGCCAACGAGCTCAGGCTCTCATTTGAGATCGATCTAGTCATTTTATGCACTTATTTAAAAAATGTCTATTTTGAATCCTCTTTTGAAGAAATATTAATTAAAATTTTCACTAACTTTTATAGAGTATCGGACATCTAGAGCGCAAAAACTTGGCACGGAGGTACATTTAAGTGTTAAAAATTTGGAAAGTGACACTTAAGTGCCAAAATCGGAGCAAAATAAATCACTTAAGTATCAATTGTGAGAAAATCTGGCCAAATTGCATACGTGATGTTTTCCGGCAACATGCATTACCGATGTGGCAAATATTAAAAAAAAAAAAAAAAGCACACGTGAATAAGGAAAACAATGTCACCCCATTCATGCTGGCTTGGCCAAGCTAAATAACATCATTTTTCCTTAGTGCTAAACGACGTCGATTAGCTTATTTTGGGTTTAACCAGATTTGGCTATCGCTCGCGTTCACACCAGATTTGACGTCCTCTCCATTGTCGTTCATAGGTCACCGTTCACAGGTCGCCGTTCACTCATCATCGCTCGTCATCGTTGCTCGCTGTCATTGCTCGCTATCATCACTTGCTTAGGTTTGTTCTTTTCTTCCTCTCCCTTGTGGTGAAATTAGGGTTCCAACTCATCTATTAGGGCTCCAACTTGAAATTTGGGGCTCGGTTGGGAAATCTAAGGCTTGGATGGTATTTTGATGTGAGATATAGGGCTCAAATGTGGTGCTAGAATCCTATTAGGGGTTTGGATTGGCAGTTTAAGGCTTGGCCTTGAAATGTAGGGCTCGGCGGGGGGAAAATTAGGGGTTCTATGCTCCTGTGATGTGTGACTTAAGGCTCGGATGTGGTATTGTGATGAACGAGAGTAATTGTTAGGGGTCAGATATGAAATGTGATGTGCGATGGTGATTGTTAGGGTTTGGAGTAATTGTCGTGGGGACCTCTGTGCATTTTTTTTTAAATTGAAGTGTTGAAATGGGTGTTATGAGAACCCGTGCTTATCTTGGGGATCTCTTTTTGTTGGTCAATACTTTAAGGGAATGCAACATAATCGAAATAGCTATCTTGTGGGGACCTCTATTTGTCCTAAGGGCATCTTTTTAGTAAATCTCGTCTGACCTATGTATCTCTTCCCTCTTTCTTCTTTTCTTTAATAAAGTCTATAAGAGTGTAGAGACCTCCATCTGCAATTGTCTGTTATCATTTGTGAATGTGGTTTCAAAAGTTAATTGTATTTTTTTTCTCATTGGTTGCAGAAATGGCTTATAATAAGGACTATGTTGCTGTTATTGTTTGTTACGGTGAGGATTTTGCGATTGGGGAGGATGAGTGGGAGTATGGGGGGGAAATGAGGATACTTGTAGATATAAAGAATGCATCTTATTTTGGATTTGTTAGGGATATAATGATATATTTGCCTTGTAAAATACAAAATTTACTGTATTGTGTTCCTCAGATTGGCTTGAGAGATGGTTTGAAAAATTTAAAAGATGATCATGGTTTTAGGGATATTCTATATCATTATTTTCATGGCGAAGAGGCGAAAGTATACGTTGAATACAATAGTGATGTGAGGATGAAAATGATGATAGAGATAGCACCCAAATATGAGAATGAAGAGATGCTATTCAAGCTAGTACTGAGGTTAGGGATGAAGGAGGGCATGATAGACCGAACGAGGAGGAGAGGGGTGCATATGCTATTCACTAGAGTGATTGTGACATAGGTGATGTCACAATCATTGAATTAGATTGGGAAGTAGTTAAATTCAGTAATGGTGATAATGACAATGAAGGGTTGCCTGTTGAAAATTTCTTAAGTGATGACGACGACGGAAAGCTTACACAATTAAGAAAAAAACAAATGGACTTTTTGTCAAATAGATTTGTAGTTTTGCAGGTAGATGATGAAGTTCCAAACAGAGACTAAGGCTCTGCAAATGCTGGTATTGCTGGCCAAGAGATGAATTATGAAGAAAGCATCAATAATGCTACTTCCAAGGACGAGCTTGAAGAAGATCAATGAGATGTGTGTAGAAGAAAAAATAAATTTCATTCCTATGATCCATCTGTTGCCTCTCTTGCTTTATCAGTAGATATGAAATTCCAAGATGAGAAACAATTTAGGAAAGCTATATTGAAGAACTCTATTTCTACACAAAGAAATATTAACTTTATTAGAAACACTAAGAACTTTGTAAGATTTAGGTGTTCGTAGCAAAAATTGTCCATGGAAAATTTAAGGCACGTTTGTTAGGAGGAGTGGGTCTTTCCAGATTAGAGCCTACCAAGAGGAACATATTTGTTCCATTAATTTTCAAAACAAAAGGGTAACAAGTGTATGGTCGTCTAAGCACTTCTTCAATCTAATCAAGCTTATGCCCGAGATGAAAAGTATTAACTTTAGGACGTTGGTGAAGGAGCATGTATGCATCAATGTATCCAGGAATCAGTGTTAAAGATCAAAGCAAAATGTGATGATGATACTTATTTGTCAGTATGGTAAGGAATATTGGTAGGTGTGGGATTATGCTTGGGAGTGTATGGGCTGCAAAACCCTTCAAGTAGAGTGTATGTAAAGGTGGTGGAGAGGCCATTTCCTGATAGTGGAACCAAGTTCGATAAGTTCTATGTGTGCTTTGATGCATGCAGACGGGGATTTTTAGCTGGTTGTAGACGAATTATAGGATTATAGAGCTGTTTCTTGAAGGGCTTGTGTAAGGGAGAATTGTTGGCCGCAATTGAAAGATATGCAAATAATCAAATGTTCCCACTAGCTTGGGCTGTTGTGAGGATTGCAAACAAGGACAATTAGTCCTAGTTCTTGAAAAATATGATGGCTAACTTAGAGATAACAAATGCGGAAGGGTGAACGTTCATGAGCGACCAACAAAAGGTAATGCTTGCTTTTTGAAAAATTTAGTCAATTGCTCGTTTTATGATATTAATATGTTATTTGCTTACATTTCTTGCTTTGAATTATTGTAGGGATTGGTTCTGGCAGTAGCGAGTTGTTGTCCTATGTTGAACATCAAATGTGTGTGCAACACATATACAAAAATTGGGCAAATACCTACAAAAAGGGATAAGTTGCAGTCACAATTTTGGCAGTTAGCAAAGAGCACGAACATGACTAACTTAGGATAGTCAAAGAAGAATTACTTTAGTTGATAAAGGAAGGTTGTGCTACACTCTTTCAAATAGAACTGAAGCATTGGTGCATGGCATTCTTCAATGAGGAATTCAAGTGCAATAACATCAACAACAACATATATGAAGCATTTAATGGGAAAATAATAGATGCCAAATGCAAACCAACCATCTCAAAACTTGAAGATATACGAGTTATGGTCATGACTCAGCTGCACAAACAAAGAGATGAGGCTACAAAGTGGACTAAACAATGTGGTCCTAGGATTGTCAAGAAATTGGATGAGAACTTGGCTGCAAGTAGGTATTGTTATCTCATTTGGAATGGGATGACGGATATGAGATAATAAAGGGTTCCGATAAGTATATTGTCTATTTAGATATGAGAAAGTGTTCATGTAGAGCATGGAAACTAAGTGAAATTCCTTGTGTATATGTCATATGTGACATCCAGTTGAAGGGCCACAATGTAGAGGATTACATTGATGATTGATAAAAAAAAATCAAAATACCTTGCTTCATACCAGTTCATGATGCAGCCAATCAAAAGTAGCAAGTTTTTGGAGCCGACATATCATGAAACACCTCAACCTTTGCCATTGAAAAAGAAAATGGGAAGGCCAAAACGAAGATGAAGAATGGCGAAGGGAAAGGTCTCGGGTCAGCCAAGAATAAGTAGGACCTGTGCAAAGATGACATGCTCTTATTGCTACGTAGTAGGGCACAATACCAAATGTTGTCAATTGAGGAAATAACAAGAACAGTTGAGGCTAGCTGAAGGGCCTATTGAAAGGACAGTTGGAGAAAGACAAATAGAAGGACCAAGTGAGTCGACTGTTCTTCAATCAATGACTAGAACCTTAGTAAGTCATGAAATTTGTGTTTATGTTGCTTTGTGGTTTATCATAAATATGTACATAATATCCTATTTGGCCTTGTATGTAATGTCTTTATCAGGTCACGAGAAGAACCCCAATAAGTCATGAAATTGAAGAGCCTATTCGAAGAAGGCAAGGTAGAAGATGGCCAGTTGAAGGATTGACCCAAGCAACTAAATGGCTAGTTCAATCGACTATTCTTTACTAGAGAAAGAAATATCTAGTAAATTCAACAATTTGTATTCAATTTTCTTTTACATTATTATATGGTCCGATATTATATTTATGGTGTCTTTTTCCTCTTTCTCAGGTTCAAAGAATGCAAGTTGTCGCAGGCTACCTACACAATTCTTTCTTATGTCTCATGGCAAGATTGATGCTGTGTCTTGCTCCTTCTACAATGAGGTGCCGGACTCAATCAATCACATCTTTTTTGGTTGTCGCATTACCTCAACTGTTGCATTTTTTGGGCGACTAGATGTGGTCTTCCTTGGAGTAATAAACCTTGGGAGGATATGCTTAGTTGGGCTTCAGCCTTGCTCTCGGGCAATGAGTTTTATAAATGCATTGGCCGATTCTCTTTTGGAGCACTCTGCCACATCATTTGGAAGAATATAAACGATATTCTCTTCAGGAGTGTGCAGATTTCTACTTCAGCTATGAAGAAGCACCTTCTAAAGGTTGTTAAAGATAAGGCTTGCACCTTCAAGAATGTGGAGGATTCCCCAAGAAACAGAAGAGTGCAACGTTCTTGGGAAGTGGACCTTGCTATCTTTGACGTCTAAGTTGGCCTTGCTTGGGTAGACACTTGGTGCTACTTTGTGTTCTTCCTTTGGCGTGTGGTCTTGTTTAGGTGTTGTCGGCCGATTGGCCTTTTTTCGGCTTCCTTTCACTCATCATGAGCTTGTTAATCTTGAGTGACAGTTCTTTGAAACCGTTTGTCTGTACTTTTTGACCTCCCCCTTAATATTACTTACCTTACCAAAAAAAAGAATGCAAGTTGGAACTCAACTACCAACTTAAGGGCCATCACAAGAGCCACCATCACCATAGGGGCCACTAGAAAAATCATTACAAATGTCACCACAAGTACCACCAGAAGAGCTAACAGAAAGTGTCACTGAAGCTGAATGGTTACATAAAAGAACAACTAAAAAAAAGGTTAGGTGAAGGGGTAGCTACAAAAAGGCTATCTAGAATATGCCCAATTGAATAATTGGTTGAAGAAGCCCCGGCTGTAGATGAAAGGTCAAAAGAATGGCCCAAAAAATCATAGGCGAGAAGAAGAGCTAATAAATTACAAGTTCCTGAAAGTGACGCCCCTCTTCAAATAAGAGGGGCACTTGTGAAGATGTTAAGATAATATAATTATGGTCTTTATACAGATGAGCATACTGGAATAGTCATTTTGAATGTAAGTTTTATTGGCTGCATTTTAATTTAATTTATGCTATAGACTTTTGCTGACAATTTATTGTATTTTTGTAACTTGGGAGAAGTTCAAAAGTTCTTATCTCTCAAGGCCCAACTCAAGAATCAACAGCTGCGCCAACAAAGAAGAAAACATCAACTGCACCAACAAGAAAGAAGCACAAGAATCCAATTGCAGGTCCATCTAAATCAATTTAGTTTGGGACAATTGTAACTCCTTCTGAATCAATTCAGCCTGAGACATTTGCAGCTCCTTCTGAATCAATTCAACCTGGGACATTTGCAGCTCCATATGAGTCAATGCATACTGAGAAGGTTGAAGAAGAAGTTGCACATTTAATTAGAAAAAGTGCAATGATTATGAATCAAGTGAAGAGCCCATAAAAAGGAGCACGAACAGGAGGCGTTGTGTATATTCATTGATAAGATGAGAAGTGATAGGATTTGTGGAGCTTAGGAGTCAGTTTTATAACATTTATAATAACTTACTATGGAGGGTTGTCTTTTTTTTTTTTTTTAGTTTGTAATTGACTTTGTGAGATTTAATTTCAATATCAATGGAATGATCTTGCTGATTGTCAAATTCTTTTTCTTTTTGTAAGATATGGATTATGTTTTTACTTGCTGCCGTTGGTGTTGGGTCTATGGTGGTAGCTGGAGTGCTGGTGTGGCTGGTGATGGTGGATGGTGATGCTTGGTGGTAGTGGGTTTGTTGTGGGGGTTCAGTTGAGGGCTCGTGCTACATCTGGTTCAAGTATGTAGTGTGCACATCTTGCACCAGGTAGTGTAGCTTGCACCAACATCTTTTGCAGCAAACCCATCACCAACATAGTGACTGCTAAGTGGTGGCCGGGTGCTAGTGGGGTTGGTGGTGGTGGCGATTGGTGATGTCTGGTGGTTGTGGGTTTGCGGTGAGGGTTGGGAGCTTATGTTGCACTTGGTGCAAGTGTGTAGTGTGCACATCTCACACCAGGTGTATTGGTGCAAGCTAGTGCAAGGCTCAGCTTACACTAATATCTTATGCAGCAACACTACCAGCATGATGGTGGCTGGAGTGTCTAGTGTGGCTAGTGGTGATGGCTGGTGGCCGGTGATAATGGCTGGCATAATTTTTAAAGAAAACCTACAAAAATTGACACTTAACTAATCACATTCTAAAAAACTTTGCACTTAAGTGTTCACTTTTAATTACAAATGACACTTAAGGGGGTGAATGATAAGTATTTTGTTCCAGAAATAGGTTCTGAAAAAGAAATAGATTTTTATATTTCTATTTATATTTCTAGAAGAGTTTTTATGCAAAAATAACCGTTTGATAACAACACAAAATTTATATTCTAAAAATATAAATTCGTTTGATAATGACATAAATTTTTTCTTTTTGGACATCGGTGGACCGGCGACCGATGGTCGCAGTGGCCAGCGAGCGGCGGCGGCAGCTGCTAGTGACCGACGGACGATGGTCGACGGTAACCGATGAAGAATCGATTGACGAACGTTGAGAAAAAATTTTATTTCTCATTTCTGTTCCAGAAATAAAGAAGTATAAAATTTCTACTTTTGATTTCTATTCTAAACCTATTTCTGGAATAAGAATCTATTTCAGAAATAGAAAAATGGAATAGGTTTATCAAACGGATTTCTATTCCAGAAACAAGTCTGGAATAGAAAAATTGTTTCTGGAACAGTAATTCTAGTTTGTCATGCACCTCCTAAGTGATCACTTTAATAATAACTTAACACTTAGGTGATTCTTTTTTCATTACGACTAGCACTTAAGTGATTATTAAATACAATTTATAGCACTCGGGTAATCACTTGTATTTGTCTTTGTGTATATGCTGGTTTGCAGCAAAATGGGAGAAGTATACTATCGGTGCTATAAGTTATGTACAACGCTCACTTTGGTATCAAAAGTTTTAATCGAATTACTTAAGTGCCAAATCGAAGGAAAAACGATCATCTTGGTCCCACTGGCAAGATATTCCGGCCAAAATAATGACGTGGTTTTTATATTAAAAAAAAAATCGACATGGCTTGAGAAACGACATCATTTTCGGTCCTCCTTAAGAAAACGACGTCGTTTTGCCGTCCTAAGTGGATGGTCTCACAAAAACGACATCGCACAACTCGTTTTGGGATTTTTTTTATATTTTATTTGGAAATTGAAATTAGGGTTTCGATCCTCGTCAGCCGCCGACCTAGCTCGCTTGGCCGCTGTTGACCTAGCTCGCTTGGTCATCGTCGCTTGGCGACATGAGGTTCGCACTTGAGTGAGATCACGGCCTTCAACTCGGCTATTGAGTGGCCTAGTCGGGGTCGGTGTCAGGGTTGGAGCTGCGGCTGCCGAGTGCGGGGGTCGTTAAGGACGACGATTGGCCCATCATCGGCGGAGGCAGAGGTGAGGGATGTGGGCGGTTGAAGGGGGAGGAGAAGGGAAAACCATCGATGCCAGCGACGGTGCGAACGCCAGGGTCATCGGGGGCGGGGGAGCAAAAGACCTTGGAGTAGCCACAGACGTTGGGGCCGACCCAGTTGGCGGTGAAGTTGTTGGGGTCGGAGAGGATGGCCTGCTTCAGTGCTTGGAGGGCGATGTAGGCGTTACGGAGGCGCGGGTTCTCGAAGGAGGCGGAGGGGTCGACGACAACTTGCTCACCGCGGATGCCGAACTCGTTGAGGTAGTGGAGGAGGTGGTGGTGCTTGGCGGTGCCATGGGCGGTGGCGAAGAGGATGGCAAGAGAGGAGAAGAGGGACAAAGAGGGCGGGGTGGCCGAGATTATCCAGCAAATTTAGGGTTTAGGGTTTTGAATTGGGGGAGAGATATCAAACGACGTCGTTTTTGTGGTTTACATGCTAACTGTACTTTCCATTCAATTCCAATGTTTTCTGCTGGTTTATGTTTATATTTAGTTCAAGTCAAAAAGTCATCACAACACATTGACCCATCACACATTCATCATTGCCGGTTTATATTTAAGAACAAGCAAAAACATAATACAAGCAGCATCAAATTCACTCATTCCATTTCCTTAACCTCCCCACAAACACAAGAAGTAATCCACAATACATATGACAATACAAACAACAACAAAGACACAACGATATTGCGAAACAACACAAATTTCTTCTCATCTTCCAAAAGGAAAAAAGCCTACATTAAATCCAAAACAATTATATTTATCCACTCATTTTTAACTATAGCAGTCAGAAATTTTTTTTCTCATCTTCAAGTGTTTTACATTTCATCATAAAGTATGATAGACAACAAAATAACACCATAATAAACGCTTGGTAACATTTTCGTTCAATTTTCATCATTGAAACTCATTCTTGAAAAATTTAGTCGGAAACATTTGAACTTGTATTGAGTCAATATCGTCCAACTCGTTCATGAACATAGATAGAAATTGATGTCATTTAATATCACCTCTTTGGCTTGGTGAGAGAATTTCGCATCGACCAATTTGAAGTTTTTGCACTTTTACATTTCTTTATATCGGACGCATCTATAAAATCTTCTACAATGATTCATTTGAGTCCATGATATTCTTTTGGACTCGGTAACCCACAAAAACAGAAACTCTAGCCTTCTCATTCACTTTGGTGAGAGGAATTTGAGGCACTGCTGAGAGTCCTGCTCTCCATTTCCAATATTCGACGATAGAATTTTGGGCAAATTAAAATTAGGGTTCGAGACTAGGATTCGAGCACTTCAATAGGGATTTTGGCCTATTTAGGGTTTTGGATTTGGGGCAATTAGGGAGACGACGTCGTTTTGGCAAATTCAAGGCTTTTTTTTTTTTTTTTTTTGCCAACTATGGAAATAGCGTTGTTTTGGATGAGTTAGAGCTGAGTCACCTCTCCGGTGAGCCACGTAAGCGAGCAAAAATAATAAAAAATTACCACGTTGGATTTCAGACAAAGTTCACCAAATGTGCTCTCCGGTGAGCCATGTAGGTGAGCACGTAGGTGAGCAAAAATAATAAAAAATTGCTACGTTGGATTTCAGACAAATGCCACTTTCCTAGTTTTTGGCACTTGCGCCATACTTCTCCAAACTTTTATATTATGACAATAAGAAAATCTATATTCATCTTTATCCAATCCGCATATAAGATATTTTTGTCTATATTCATTTCATGATGTCTTGAATAATAATCAAATATCGGATATGATAAAATTTGTTATCTTTGGACTTTTTTTATTAGTTTATCTAATGTTACCTTTGGGAATTGGGTAACCGGGCACCCATCGATGTCAAATTGGGTACGGTGGCAATGGCCTGATTTTTTTGGCCCTTTGCAAAATCAAAGTATAAATAAATTTCCAATTAAATCGCGCTAAATATGGAGATAAACGAACACTTTTCTAAGTAATAGATTTTGGAGAAAATGGAAAGGTCGCTCCGTAAGATCAAGTGAATTTCACGAGACAAAACCCTCCTTCCCTCTCTCTCTCTCTCTCTCTCTCATGGAGAGAGTTCCATCGAATCCGGACAGTCCACGCCACGCGATGTCGTCCTCACATTTCCGACCCATCTCCGCCGCCCTCCTCCTCCTCCTTATCTCCGCCGTCGCATCCCCTCTCCTCTCCTCCGCCCAGGCCCCGGCCCCGGCCCCTGCGCCGGCGCCGGCGGCGACCCCGTGGCCGCCCCAGTTCCACGCGGCCCTGTTCATGAACAACTCGAAGGGGACGCTCCAGCTGGTCGACCTCTGGTACGACCTGCCCAACGGCCGGAACCTCAACGCCATCCGGGACCAGCTCTCCCCCTCCGTCCTCCACGACGTCGAGTGGGACAACGGCACCTCCTACTTCTACACCCTTGGCGACGGCGGGAGTTGCCGGACGATGCACTTCCCGGTGGGGATCCTGCGGCCCGACTGGCTGGACGGGGCGAGCTACCTGGGCCGGAGCCGGGTGGACGGGTTCCTGTGCGACGGGTGGGCGAAGGTGGACTTCATCCGGTACTACGAGGACGTGGCCACCAAGAGGCCCGTCTTCTGGGCCTTCTTCAACGGTGAGGGCTCCCATTCTTTCTGACTTGTCTTTGTTTTTTTTTTTTTTTTTGGTCGGTTGACTTTTCTTTGTTTAATTGCTGTGTTTTTTCTTTAATTATTCGAGTGATAAGCGTGTTCGTTCTTCTCGCCTTTCATTCTAAAATGTGTTCGATTATAAAATTTGGGTTTGCTCTAATGATCATCCGGCATGTGTGAAATAAGAGTGTCAGTATTCTATGAGTTGGGCCCGATAAAATTGGACTAAAAGGGAATGATATCGAGGGAACTTGATTGTTTTATGAAAAATAAATAATTTATAAAATGATTTTCTTGAACTTAATATTTTCTTGTTTTTTTTAATTTCGTGGATGAAAGGAATGGTATGGATTGCTGACTAGATCATATGCACCCCAGTTCTTTTTTTCATATTAATCATGGTTAATATCATGAAAAACATTACATTGGTATGTTGCGACAATTTTACTCTTTATTAATTTTCATTAAATTTTATCATCGAATTATTAAATTAAATTATACATGGCACTCGGTGTAGTTTGGAGTTTTACTCTCCGTTTGTCATAGGTGGATAATAATTCAATTTAACGAAAACTAATGAATGATAAATTTATTATAAATGTATCAATGAATTTTTTTTCAGAAAAAAAATTAATTTGAGATAAATTTATCATTGGATTTATCAATTTAAAGTTTTTTCATACTATTAATCCTTTTCTTAATTTTGAAAGGTCAACTTATTAGATGTTGGTGCCAGGGTGTATTCATTTTGAGCCCTTCGGATGCCGGTTCATCGCTAGCGGCAATTTTACGATAAAAGTTGTCTACTTCGTCGCTTCCATCTTACATAATTGTCGGTAGGACGATATTGACTAAACAGTTAACATGGGTTGCGGTGTGTTAACGTGTGAAGGGATGATAGCTCATGTGATGACATTTGAAGTGGGAGCTGTTCTGGAAGATGCAGAGTGGCAAGCCCCTGCCTATTGCTTCGGGAAGAAGGAAGGAGCGGATCGTCCTAAACTCGCCGCGGCTTCCGGCGTTTCTCGTGGATATCCGATGGCCGGACTCGGAGCATTGGGTCGTTTGATGAGTTCATGAACATGAGTGAGCGAGCTCTTGGTCGTGTAACAAAAGTCGTATTCCGTCGTGCCGAGAGAAAGTGATTGTGTTTCGATAAACGTTAGTCTGAATTAGTGTGGGCGTCATTAAACTATTGTCATATTGTCATAGTGAGCATTGGACCATGATGCTCTAGACACTGATAATGAAAGTTTGCTACGGTATTGGAATGATCGCGGGATTGGTAGAGTGCTCCAATTGATCCCGATGTCCCTAAAGTCTTAATGAAAGAGGTAGCCGCTTTTTTAGTTGGTGACCACCTCATGGCAGGCGCTATCTTCACGCGATCATCGAGAGGTGGTAATTACAATCTCCAAACTGATAATGGCTTATGGCTGTTTGCAACATTTTTGTTTGAGAGGGAGAGACTTTAGTTAAGCCATGAGCTATGGTTCTCAAATCTAAATAGGGAAAAGGACCAGATTAGTCTTAAATCTATTACGTTAATACCGATTTAGTCATAGGCCTTTTAATTTAATTAATTTAATTATTATATCAATCCAATTCACCCGATTAATTTAAGTTGGAAGTTGCTAATGTGGACACTAGTTGTCTAACGTAACGCGATCACTAATCGGTGTTGAAGTGAACATTTTTAATTATTTTTTGAGTTTTTTATAATTTCTTTATTCTTTTCTTTTTATATTATTTTTGTTCTTTTCCTTTTTTCCTTCATTTTGGCTAGCAAAAGTCACGACCCTTGCCCATGCCCTCGTTAAATCTAGGTGGGGGCCACCTCTCTAAAAAATTCAACCTCGGCATGTTTCCTCCTCTAACCATTTGCGAGGCAATAATCCCTCATTGAACTAATGATTTCTCTATTTTACAAAAAAAAATTTAAAAATTTAAAAGTATTTTCTAAAAAATAAATCACTCATTTCACATACAAAAATGATCAAACGAAAAACTATTTCCACCATTTACAAAAAAATTAAGACATAAATGATCTTTGAAAATGAAAAGATTTTTTTATTAATTTAATTATTTAAAAAATATGAATGCCTACTTCTTTAAAAAAATATAATTTTTTAAATTATTCGATTTTTTCGTGAAATAAAATTGGAAATTGAAAGAGATGGTTTTTGGTAAAATGCAACGAGTGGAGTTCGGATAACTTCCCTCATACCATTGGAAGCAAAACGCCAGGACGCCATAGCCTAGAACTCCATCCATCAACAGTCGCATTCCCCACCCACCCGGCGACCCAAAAAAGGAGAAAATGCCGTTCTCCATCTCCACTCCCTCCTTCCTCCTCCTCCTCCTCGCCGCCGCCGCCGCCGCCGCCGCCGCCCCGCCGGCCGGAGCCCAATCCCGGACGGTCGAACCCGACCCGACCACGACCCCGACGCCGACCCCATGGCCGCACCAGTTCCACTCGGTGCTGGTCATGAACTTCTCGGGCGCGCTCCAGCTGATCGACCTCTGGTACGACTGGCCCAACGGCCGCAACTTCAACATCATCCGGGACCAGCTCTCCCCCACCCTCCTCCACGACCTCGAGTGGAACAACGGCACCTCCTTCTTCTACACCCTCGACGGCGACTCCCCCAGCTGCCGCACCGCCCAGCTCGAGGTCGGGATCCTCCGCCCCGGCTGGCTCGAGGGGGCCGCCTACCTTGGCCGCCGCCGCGTCGATGGCTTCCTCTGCGACGGGTGGGAGAAGGCCGACTTCATCCGGTACTACGAGGACGTCGAGACCAAGAGGCCCGTCTACTGGCGTTTCTACACAGGTGAGCTCCCGGCGAGCGAGGTCTATCGTCTTTGCCTTGACAATTTGATGTTAAAAAAGAAAGATTTCGACCAATTTTGAGCAAGATCAGAGAATAATCGACCCACTAGCTTTCGAGTTCCAACTGGGGCAAACCCTTGTGTGAATTTTGATTTTAAAAGAACTCGATGCATTTGCAAGTTGGTTTTGATTGGGGAAGAGAATGAGGAGGGAGCAAGTGAGAGTACTTGCCTCTTCTTCTTGGTGAAATCGGGGTCTGCGGGTTGCTTCATGAAGAATTCGGTTTTGCTCTCGGTTTCCGATTCTTGATCTTGACTAATGTGCATCTGCAACTGGGTTCGTGTTTTTACTCACTTGGGATTGGTGCACTGTTGTTGACTGAAGGGAGAGAAGCTCATGTGATGACGTTCGAAGTCGGAGCTGCGCTCGAAGATGCCAAGTGGCAAGCCCCTGCATACTGCTTCGACCAGAAGGAAGCGGAAGAAGATGATGAATCCGAGGTGAGGGGACGTTCTGCTAGTCTCCGGGACGTGCGAGAAAGCTCTAGTTTCGATCCCTTTCTCAGTACTCTCTAGTTTGTTTCGAGAAGGCTAATGATCAATTCACGGCCATCATCGGCGGTTTCAGTGCTGTGACTATGTCATTTACCGTAATTCCTGTTGGTCTGATGCCAAAACTAACTTTGAATATCACATCTGAGCAAATGAATAAACTGAAGAACGACACATCCAAGGGAGTGGGGACTCTGGAAACCAAGATGGGTCGTTCCCATTGAACTGCTTCGAGGGCTCATAAATGCTCCCGTCCTCTCTGGCCGCGCGCGCTGTGGACAATTTCACCACCTTCTGCGCGACATGAGTGGCGAGCGATGAGCCGTTGCTTTTGGTGGAACCTGGTGGAGAATAAATAGGTTGCAGGAGTGGTAGTGTGAAAGGACACTGTTGAGTTTTGAAGGATTACACGGAGAGATGCTCTTGCATTGATGTGCCGGTGGTACGAAGCGTTACAATGGATCTAAATCGATCCAAGGCGAATCTGATAAAGAAGCGATTTAGGAAAGTGAGTTTAACCTTGTTCCCATTTCAAACTCGACCATGAAGTAAACCAAAAGTCTCAGGAAAACAAGTTCTTTCTCCAGAGATGGGAATGGGATGGGTGTGAATGTCCGTGAGAAAGGCGTCTCGGCTCCTCAGAGCAGAAGTAGTGTAGAAACCGCTTCTCGGCGAACAATTAATCTAAAGATATTGGGAAGTGAGTGCTTGAATGGAAACGGACTTCACTAGAATAGAGATGACCAAAAGTTATAGACGCATCGATGCTCAAATGGAAACATGGAAATGAACGCAACATTGATATTTTTACTGCACATTCTGAAGAATAAATAAACTTGATCCTAAAACAATGACTGATATCGGAAAACATTTATTCGAAAACAAAAAGAAAAAAGTGTGGCCGAAATATGGTATGGCTGGAATGAACAGAACAAGTAGAAACTCTATGGTATTTGTAAATGATCTGTGGATGATAAAACCTCTTGACACCTGAAACCCCAATGATCTACGCTAGAATGAACAGAGCAAGGAGAAACTCAAACCCTAAATCACAAATTAAAGATATAATGCAGCCACTGATCTCGATGCATCATCCTCTGCGTCGTCGCGAAGCTTGCATCGCTCCAGTCTACGGCTTCAGCTTCCTCTCCTGGCTAGTGTTTCTGGATTTCTATTTTAACCGGTTCCCTGGTCTCGGTTTTGTGCCCTCCCCTGTACTTATACCTCCGAGCCGAGTACAAGAAAACACCGAAATTGATCAAGCTTAAGACGGTGAGCAGCCAGTAAAAATAATCGAATCTTCCAGTGTTGATGTTTTGGGAAAGCCACGATGGTCGCGTTTCCTTCTTGTCACTTGTGACCGAGTTCACGATGTTGTTCAGTATAGAGGCTGCGAAGCAACCTAATCCGCCGGCCAGAGCAGCATAAGCAGACCCTATGCTTTTCATTGCATCCGGTGCTTCCTCGTAGAGGAACTCCAACAACCCCACGATGCAGAACACTTCGGCTATCCCGATCAGGCAGTACTGAATTAACAACCAGTACGCACTCAGGTTCGGCATCTGGCTCAGGAAGATAGCCTTGTACCCATGCTCGATGGCGTAATTCCTCCTGAACCTCTCGAAAAGCCCTGCCCATGCCACGGACAGGATCGAGACCACCAGCCCAATCCCTACCCTCTGGAGCTGAGAGGCGCCGTGCGGATGGCCCGTGACACGTCTGCACAGAGGGACGAACAGGGCATAGTACAGAGCTAGTATGAGGAATATACTGAGGCCCGGGAAGACGGGCATGCACGTCACAGGCAGCTTGAGATGACCCATGTGGGTGTTCATCGTGTAGGCCTGCTGGACCGATAGAGTCAGGTATTCGGTCAGGACCAGGCTGAGCACGATTGTGCAGGCTGGGATTGGGATGAGCTTGATCAGGATCTTCACTTCCTCAACTTGGGTCACAGTGCAAAGCCGCCATGGACTAGAATCTGGACCATCCTCTTTCAGCTGCAGAGCCGCCTTGTCCAAGCACCTGCGAGGCCATGAACATGTTATTCATCGAGCATGAGCCGACCAACCAGTCCTGAAGGACTAAATTAGTAAAAAATGTCTGGCTTGTCTAAGAAGGCAGCAGCAGAACAGTTTTACCTGAAATCATCTGTGTGGGCAATTTTTCCGCTACCCTTTATGGTGGAATGTTTCCCCGGAACTTCATAGAGGCCTACGAGTTCGCTGCTCGAGAATTCAGCTTTCCTCTTCCGAAAAGCGGCAACGAGAACTTGGGCAACCCTCGTCAAGGGACTGCCTCCTGGCAACCTGTGTCGGTACAAAGGCGTGCCCACGAAGAACACCATGTTCGATATTCCCATGGCAATGGCCAGAGAACCAAAGGCCAAGCCCCACCCGTGTTCCATCTGAATATAAACAACCAAAGTGAATGCCACGATCGCACCGATCGTGACAGAGAGATAAAAGAAGTTGAAGAACCTATCCAAGTGGGACTTGTAGTCTTTACTTCTCTCGTCGAACTGGTCAGCCCCGAAAGAAGAGACACACGGCCTGATACCGGCAGCACCGAGCCCGGTTATGTAGAGGACAGCATATAGATAAAGCATCTGCCAGTGTTTGGCTGGCTCGCAGTTTCCTAATAGAAGCGCAAGCTCATCGCAACGCTCTTGGTCCGGCGTGAATATGCCCATGCTTGCACACAAGGTGATTCCCGTCAATCCCTACACACGCAGATTTTGCACCAAAGAAAAAAATCATCAGAATCCTGACGCAGGTCGTAGCAAGGAAACTTGAAATTCACACTGATGTGCTAAACTAAAGGATGCACCAGAAATTTGATCTTGCAACAAGACAGCAATAAAAATCGAGCTAGGACAACTAGATCTGGATCGAGATTATACGCTCTTTGATTTTTCTCACCGCAAGATAAATCGTGGTGAAAATTGCTATTGTCCAATATCGGCCTAGGTATGCATCGGCTATGAAACCTCCTAGGACGGAGGAGGCTTGTGAAATCCCGAGGAAATTGTTAACCGCGTTCGATGAACTGGAGAAGGGTTTGTGCATAACGTAGAACATGAAGGCCACCATGTTCACAGAAAGGCCAAAATATGCCATTCTCTCTGCCATTTCATTTCCTGCAGAAGAAAACAGCTCAGCTCCTACGGGTTTTGCAAAAGGAACAATAACCAAAGCAATCCTGTCTATCTCATCGGCTTAGAGAATCAATCACCATAATGTGAATCTCAATGGTGTCCGATTCACCGGTCATCCTTCTCTCTTTTCGAAAACGTTCACTTTGCTCACCGAAAATGAAGAAGGCTGCAATCCAGCCACCCGTCTTGGACAGGTCGGCAATCCGCTTCCCACGGATATTGACGGGGGTATTGCCGCCAGTGTAACCCCGCCCAAAAGCCGTCCTCCTGTCATCGGACTCGACAAAGAAGACGCCCAGCTTCTTCCTCCTAAACGACTCGGAATTCACGTTCACGCTGGCGCTTGCACTTGCACTCGCACTCGCACTCGCACTCGCACTCGCTTGAGTCTCCGGGAGACACTCCGGCGACTTTATCTCCCCGGTACCCATTATCCAAAACTCCCTGAACAACAAAGAAGAACAAGAAGAAGAACTACCAACGTCCTAAAACCTTGTCGCTTTCTGAACAAACAATGAGATTCGCGTCATCAGGACACGTGTGATCAACAACTACAACTAAAAGAAGAGAGAAAAAGGAGCATAAGTATTAGTTGCAAGAACAGATTCACACACCCTTTTAGTGGGAAGATGAACTCAACCATGCCATTCTACTTAGTGCACAAAAGCAAGTGCAACGCCAAGCCAATGCCTAAATATCCAATAACGACAACTGCAGTCCCAGCTTAAAGCCTTCAAAGGCTATTCGGGACGAATGACGTTTTTCTTTCCAGAAGTTACAGCAGAGGGAGACAGGCAATTAAAGGTCATCCAGCTGACAGCACATGGTGGCCCACTGAGGTTGAAGGAGTATGCTGCATTAGTTGCTGCACACAGAGAGGATGTATGGAATCGGAATAGATAGAGACTGGGCATTAATGGCCACCACCGGTCTAGGAGGCTGCATCCATTATTAGGGTTTGATGCTGCCTTCGTCTGAGGAGCATTTCACGCAACTACTACTGTTACGAGAAAGCGCATGATATTTATTTCGTCCCGTCGGAGCGTTCTCATTTGATAATTTTTCAGAATATGCTTTGAAAATGATATTCAAGGTTCGCATCATATCATTGTATCACATTACATAAGCGTGATCATCATGGATTGGAACCCTACAAAGAAATGGTACGATGTGACGAAGTAGCGATAGCAAACGAGGACATTTATTAGAGTTATGCAAGTAATCAGCCTAGCTACCATCCAACTTTGAATTCTCATGCCTATCTTTCGCATTGAACATTTGAGTAATCGGATGATGATAGTTGCTAATGAAAAATCCAAAATCTATTATATAGATATTGATTCAATTATAAACTTTTTAATTTCGTCAATTTAATCTTATACTTTTGACGATTTGCCAATATAGTCATTTCGATCGATTTTTTTCTAAAATTGTTGACGTGGACGTTGGCATTCTACGTGGTGGCTAACGTTAACATGGACAGTTTTCGCAATTTATTTAACCAGTTTCTAAATTTTTATAATTTTTTTCTCTTTTTTTCTTTCTTTTCCCTTAAATTTCTATAAATAAAAAAATTAAAAAACAAAAAGAAAAATTATCCACATCAGCAATTTACAATTAAAATTGACCGGAATGATTACATTGCAAATTCATCAAAGTCTAGGCCTAAATTGGCCAAATTGAAAATTTAGGACTGAATTGATATATGTACAATAAATTTAAGATTTTTTTTTTTTGTGATTTTTCTATAATCCAATTTCCATTAATGAGTTGACATAATCGTTGAAAACGAGTCGAGTACGCTTCTTATTTTCAACTTATGCATAGTTTCTATCGATAATTCAAGAACTGACCCCATGCAATGGGACTCCCATCAGAACGATAATCTGTCCTGTTCAAGCATTATGTCCACAAACTGCACAGCCGATGAGGAGGGATAGATTTTGCTCAAAGCCATATTTTCTGGGTGGCTTTTGATGTAGCGTAAGTTGAATAATTGAATGCCATCATCATCAACTATTGTTTTCAGTTTGCTCAATGACCCAGAAGCATTTAGACCTTCAAAATTGATAGAGATGAGGTTACTAAAGGTTATCGAGAAAACGGATTTTATTTTTTGGGTGGATTTTTAAAGACTTGGTAATTGAAAAAAAAATAATTAGGGGAAAATTTTTACTGGTCATCTGATTCCTCAATAATTTGTTCGAACTCTATCGATACTTTTATAAAATTACCAGCCCTTGTTTAAATTTACAAATTACCAACTATTCTTATCCTTTTAATTTTGTCTGCCTTTTCTCACTAGCTCCTAAAAATTTACTTGCTCTTATGTGAATTTACCTATCTTTATTTGAGCAACTTACCCAGCTTTTTTTCTGATTAAATTAATGTCTATAAATGCAATTCATTCAGGTAAGTTCTTCATTTAACCTAGAGGGAAGCATTCATGAGGCGAGATGGAAAATCAGAAATATTATGAATTATTATCCATGACCTAATTTTAAAATTGATTTTTTTTTCTTTCACATTTTGATAAGCATCGCAAGTCCAAAGTACATTTTCAACAAGCATGATACTCATAGTTGGTTTTCTAATAATGTATTGCTTGCTTCTTGAAGCTTATATAGCGTAGTGAATCATTACTTGGAGAAGAGAAGCGTTAGCAACCTGGCTACATCAATCTTCCTTAAAGGCGAGGGGTAGCACGTCTCAGTCAATAGTGAATCGACCTCCTTGAATTGCAAATTCCATCTTGTTCCTTGCCTCTTTTGCCCGTTGGCTGCGGAAAGAGACAGGAAGTATATGCCTTCCACGTCATGAATTCCCTTCTACGTCATGAATTCAATAACCTTACTGAGGTCTTCCGTTCCTTTGTAACAAGATATGACGCAGTTAGTACGTAGCGATTACGTTTGCTGAGGTCTCATGTTCTCCTGTCTTCTGTGTGCTAGTAGAGATTCACATGCGATGCGTGATTTTCAAAAGCTAAGTAAAGCGACCCTATCAAGAAATAGAAATTCATAATGAAGAGTACAAATTGGACACAGATATATATGGAAAGAGAGAGATCAATTTAAGTTTTTTGGAAGGTGGTTTTTATATGGAATTACGCATTTGTCAAGCAAATTCGGCCTGTCATGCGAAACGCAATTATGTGGACGGGGGCTACTATGGTCATATGACGTCACCGTTAGGTAGAGGTCATTTTCTTCGAATAGAAAGTCAAAAGCTCATCCGTAGTAAATCATTTTCAACAAAAAGTAAAGTGGGCCCCTTTTTTAGCAATTCTTTTTTTTTTTTCAATGGAAAAATGAAATTTTTGGTGTGTGATTATTGCAACTTCATCTATTTTGTGGTGTACAGCATTCATCGAAGAGTAAAGCGAGTCTATTTGTTACTAAAAATTGTTTATTCGTAATGAACTTCACTTATTCACACTAAATCTTCTCATTTTTGGCAAACTTTATTCATTCTTTGGTAAAACCTCATTTGTTAGTAAAAATTCCAAAATTGTTTTCTTCCATTTCTTTCTTTAAACAATTCTCTTTGTTAATTTTTTTTTTGTAACCGAGGAATCCGTCGAGCCCCCTTTCACTTGCGCTATTCAAGGTTTCATAGTCCTACAATGCCTAGACGACGCCTCAACCAAATGACTATAACTCAGGGGAGACTAATACAAGACCCTATCACCATGATCCCCCACTTACAATACCAGCAATTGCGAGTTTCAAACTCTTAATCTCGACAATAAGGAAGGGACTCTTAACCACCGCAGCTGCCAACTAGTGGGTAATATTTGTGACTAGTTCACTCATAAAAAGCATATATTATTATATTTTTACCAAAAAAAAAAGCATATATTATTATAAAAATAATATTTGTGATTGATTGAATGATATTACTACACATGAAACATTTTACCTCGAATGAAAGTCTTTTACTGTAAAAGTACTTGTGTAAGAGGCTACTAAAAACGATTGACAACTTATGGTTAATAAGTCACTCGACCGTACAAGCCTTCATGGCGACAGAGCTGCGTTGTACCGCCCAGTAGTCCGCGAGTATAATGACGAACAGAGTTGTCAAGGGGGATTAACAGCAAAAAGCGAAAAGAGATGTTGGTGCAAATGTCTAACTTGTCCATGTTTAACGATTCGCAATGCATCCATTTAGCATCCAGAGACTACTTCAAAGGCAAATCTGTGAAATGCCATACTTGTGCCACCCTTATCCCAAATAGCAAAAAAAAAAAAAAAAAAAGCAAGCCATGTCTTAAAGCTAATCGCAAGGTATAAGTACTTCTCAAGTTATAGCTTTAGATTTCTTGTCATCCCTCAGCAGTAAAAGTAACTTTCGGTTTGCAGTCGAAATAGAACTTGAAAATTCCCAGGGGGGCCCATGTTCATTGGCGTGACCGCTTAGACATAGAAATGGCAGCATGAGCTTAGTGTGAAGCCTATCCTTAGTTTTAGAGAGAACAAAATCATAGAACTTAGACGCACTTGCACTTCTCTGTAACATCATAGAACTTAGCTAAGTACTCGCACTTAGCTAAAGAATGGATGCACCTTGGGAAAACAGTGACAGGATACATAGCCAGCTAATTCGGGCAGCGTAGATAAGGAATTCGTACTTCCTAAAATGCAGCTTACAGAACAAAAGAGCCTCTCCAAGATTGACAAAGAATTGATTAGGTGACTTCCTCAATTTCCCTTCGCTTGACAGTTGACTCCACTATTATAGGGTGGGCGCTGAACTAGATTGATGCACTCTAGGCTCTAGGAAAATGCCCTCTCCATCACTTGTTGCTTCTTGTTGCCTGGATTAAGTGACTGGTTCAATTACTCTGCGAACTACGAAATTTTCACTTCAACTGGGAAGATACACTGCAAACCAAAGACTAACCTCATGCGTTAACTGAAGCGTGTTTCAGTTGATCAGCTCCGGATGATTTTAAGGAGCTCGATATCAAAAAGAAGTGTCTTGTCTATCAGCCCTTGGTTCCTCAGGACAAAATCGAGAGCTCGCTGACCCTGTTAAAAAAGTTGCTTCTAAAATTCCGTCAAGTTGATTGACTAACCATTCCGATGTTATCAGAAAAAGACATTAATATTACCGAAAAGGTAGTGGGCTTTGGGCCACTTTTGTTGTAGTCGTTCTCTGGATATCCCAGTTCTGGTGGCACTATGATCCTGCATTGCTGTGAGTAAAGATGTGAATTTGAATGTAACCAGTAGAAACAGTAGAAGTATGACTCTGGCCGTTGTTTCACTCTAAAGGTATTTATTTTTTTGTTGAATTCTAAAGGTAATTAATAGGATACGAGCAAGAAGATCTTCACTCTGAATTTTATTAAGTAAACAATATAGAACTGCATCAAGTATGCTGACTAAAACTTCAAGGGAAACCATAACATACTGTTAACATTGCGCTCATTGTCAAAGAAGCCAGCCATTTAAAGAATATAAGAACTGAAGCTGCCATTACCTTTAGCAAAGACTTTTTTTCAGACATTTTGTCCTCTCTTGTCAGCATCAATCATGATTCGTTACAGGCATGCATAACTAATGAGCATTTGGATCATCAACACAGCGAGCATATAGACAAGATACAGATACACTACTCCATACACTTGAACAGGAACAAAGTGAAAGACTATGTAGCCAAGATACAGATGCAGCACCTTCTAACACCCCCAAGGGCCATGCCAGCAACAGCTTCTTCAAATGCCGGTATTACCTGAAAATGTGAACAGTAAGTATGCTTACCTATCTAACTCGCTCCAAGTATTAAACAGAAGCACTTCAAAAAGAAATGCTCAGTTGGGATAGATTAAAAGTATACAAGTACATTTTAGTATTAGTAAAACCAGGGACATGCATGAATGACACAGAGGATAGCTGAACAATATCCTAGATCACACACACTATATGATAAGGGAGTAAAATATACTTTTTGCTTCCATATAACCTACCATAGCCGTTAAAAGGGAACCATAACTAACCTCTTGAGATCCTATTTTGAATTTGAAGAAGTCTTTATCATTTCCCTGCATAAGAGGAACAGGGAATATTGCTTCAAGTCAATGACTGAGAGATGGAGAGCATAAAAAAGAAACCTATAGTATATACCTCAAAGGAACCACCTTTTGTCTTGTTACGAGCTTCAAATATGCGGCCATAGTATCCAATAGTATAACCATCCCAGTCAACCTGTGATTTATTCAATCTGTCACTGAAATCATTGACATTAAATATCAGACAATCCTGCAATAATATCACACAATCATACGGAATAAGAAGGCCAGTTATGTTCACTCATTATTTCTTTAAAGCGGTTTCACCCCTCCAAATGAGAAGTATCAAATGTACGAAACTTCACCATTCATTCTGTCAAAAATAATACAGTCTCCAACATACACAAGGTATAAAGAAATAAAAGGTTATCCCATTTGCAGACAATCCCTTGTATCAACTAAATAAAATGAGCAGCACCACAAGCAATGCTTAAAACACCATCGATTAAAGATCATCACTCACCACTACAGTCTCCCCATTTTGGGGGTAGGACCATCTCCAAATCTCAAGTCCTGCAGTCCTTTAAGCAATGAATTAAATTAGAGAAAAAGGTTTTCGTTTAAGCAATGAATTATAATAAACAAACGAAGTATAAGTTCTTCTAGATGGAACAAAAAAAAGTTTCAAATACAACACTGGCGTATAAATGACCTTGTACTGAAGACCTGAATCTGTTTCTGTGTAGTCTGGATAACGCATTTTTGACTTGCCATAATCCTTCCCTCTAATTGCCGGCACTGTGACCATACAGCAACAATTAACTACAATAAGACTACCAGCCACCTTGAAACACTTCAATGTCGAGTTTTAAACAATTGAAGTAGGCATAAACAGTCTCACAAGACATCCATTCATTAGTTTCCGATGAAGTCAGTCGTCAATAAATGTCACAACTCGTGAAGCAAAACCAGTCAACGGGTGGATGAATTTTAACAAACATGGATAGCAGAAAATGACGCGCCACCAAGTAAATAAGCCATGACATCTGCAAATGTATCATATCAACTTACAGATCGACACCAGGATAAGAGAACCTGACAGGCCGACGGTCCTCAAACAGAAAAAACAAACATTCAGCCAAAGCCAACGGCACCCAACAGGACCGACTTTTCACACAGACGTGATGATTACGCCCTCATTTACATCGATTTCATCTCACGCGGTAGAGCAATGTCTCGACAAAGATGAGCAAATTCACACGACAGCCTCTTTCAATTCGAATGGAAACACCGAAGCGGCGCAACGACATTGAGAGAGAGAGAGAGAGAGAGAGAGGGAAAGGGGGGGATAAGTTTACTGTCGGCGAAGTCGGAAGCGAGGGCGACCCGATCGCGAGAAACGCTCCACAGGAGTCCAACCAGCGTCCCCGCGGTGGACGGGACCAGAACCTCCCGCCGCCGGAGCCCGCGCGCTCTTCCGCTGCAGCTCGGCCCTAATGCAAAGACGCGCGATCGGAGCTTAAGCTATAACTACGTAGTGCTCGCTAGCTAGTAATTGGACGAAAGCAGCATAGCCAATCCGATACTGACCAGAACCACCAGAGGAGGAGGAGGATAGAGACAGCCGAGGACGGAGGGGCGTTCGCGGTCGCCATGGGGAACGAGACGTCGCGGGCCCGCTTCGAGTCTGCGGAGATTCAAAGACGATGAGGGGAAACGCGTCAGTCTTCTTCAGCTTTTGTGAAAGCGGGGAAATAGGGAGAATGGAATCGTTTCGGGCAGAGAGAGAGAGGAGAACCGCCGTCGCGGAAGGTCTTGGAGACGGCGGCGCGGGCGGTGGCGGTGGCCCGATGGCTGAAATGGACGCCATTGACGCGCGCAGATAGAGAGAGAGAGAGAGAGAAGAGGAGGAGGAGGAGGAGAGACGGGCTTGCGCGGGCAGATAAACGGCCTCAGCTTTCTGGCCCTTCTCAGAAAAATATAAAAAAGGTTTCTGGACCTTTCGTTTGACAATTCTGCCCTTTACGCACTTTCTCATAAAAAAAAAAAATTATATCGTTAAAAATCTCAAATTGATATACATATAATAAATTTACTTTATATTAATTTGTTGGCTTCTAAAAACCTCTAAACTGTTATGTTTACAAATTTTCAAATTGATATATGACAAATTTATTATTTATTAATTTTCATTAAATTTTATTATAAATTCTTAAGTTAAATGACATGATAGTTGATTTATCAATTTAATATTTTATTCTCTATTCGTCATAGTTGTACAATTTTTATGATTTTTTTGTGGCATTAATTCAATTTAATGGAAGGTATATTTGTCACAAATATACTAGTTTGGGATTTTTAGCATTAGAATAAATAAGTTTTGGGTAAATTTACTAGTTTTGAGTTTTTTAATGGTCATTTAAAGTAAATTTGTCACAAATATATTAGTTTAAGATTTTCTGTTGTCAAAAAAATAATTTATAATAAATTTGTCACGGATATATCAATTTAGAGTTTTTCAATGTATTAAAAAAAAAAAAACACAAACACAAACGATTCATAAGCTTTAACTGAATATATAATATCACCCCCACTAAATTATTAGTAAGTGTTCAATACGGTCCTTTCATTTGTTCAAACAACAAATCATGCATTTTTTGGTGACATAGATGATGAATCAACATGTTTATCTTTTTACCCATCTACTTTTTTTTAAAAAAAGGAAAAAGAAATGTTAGGGTTTTAAATTATCCATCATTGTTCAATGACATAGATCATTATATTCTGATTGAAATAAATATTTTATTACAAAAATCCACGTCTAACTTTCATTTTTGTTTTTGTTATCCATAATTCAAACCTAATGAAAATTGGGAGTCTTATTAGCAAATTTCGTTGACTTGAATTACCATAAAGACAGCATAAAACATTTTCATATAACCTATGATTAAATTGAATATTTATTAGTAGTTCATGAACTACATTAAATAAATTAAAAAGTCGTGAACGATATTAAAATTAGACCAAAGTTCAGGATATCTATTTCCTTATGGGAGATTACTAGTTTCGTCGGGTGAATATGAGTTTAACTTTACATGCCGGGCTCGGCTCATATTCCAACAAAAAAACAAAAGACTTTGAGTGCACCCAACATTTGTTCACTTTTGTGAATCTGCCAAGCGTCGAATAAGCATCTGCAACAACAGCATTGCTCCTCCGTCGCCACACGAACCTTGCCATTGTCGCCTCACCCAATCGTCACTCCCTGTTGTCGCAAGGCCATCGCCCAGCTCCCCCCACGCCTCTGCCCTCTATCCACAACGAGAAGACCAAAGGGACCACAACCACGAAAGCCGTAGCCAATATCAAGCAACCATTTGTATGGGTTCATCGAGGTGAACGTCCTCAATTTTTGAGGTCAAGAGCCTCACATGCACAGGCCTTGTTAAGGCGTTGTAGGAGGCTTGACCGATCCCGGCGGCCACTGGTAGGTAGAGAGAGGGGGAAAGGGTTCACGATGAGGCTCTCGTGGCTGATGAAGCGCATGGCAGCTCGTGCGAGGTTCTTGCCTAGGGCCTAATGACAATGGCTAGATGGGTGGGGGTTCCTAGGTACTCATGAATCAAGCGATCGGTGCTCGTGAATAATGCAAGGGAATGGACCAAGACAACTAGGACAAAAAGAAAGAGAAGGAAAGGATATGAAGGGAAAAAAATGGAATTTTCAATTTGGGCCATCCAAACTATGTTAATGTTGATACGTCCGACTCTAGCGGGTAAAATTTTAGATTTAAAGTTAACCGCTAACTTAGGGATTAAATTATTTCATACTATTCGTGTGATATACATCTATCAAAGAATCTCCATACTCAGTTTGCCTATAATTCCATATCTAACATTGTCCCATGATGAAAACAATGTGTAGAGCATGTTCTTCATGCAAAAAAGGATGGTGTGCATGTGTAAGATATATGAGTTGCTTATACTAAGAACTAATGATTAATATCTTGAAAAACTCCAAACCGATACATCTATGAAAAATTTACCAAAAACTAATTTTTTAATCATCAAAAACCCCAAACTAGCACACCTTTAACAACTTTACCACAAACTAATATACTTGTAACAAATTTATTATCTGTTAATTTTTGTTAAATTTTACTGTCAAATTACTAAATTGATTAACATGCGACACTGAACTAATGTAGTAGTTTGGGATTTTACTATACACTTGTCATAGTTGTATTTGTGATTTTTTGTGTTATTAATCTAATTTAACAAAGAGTATATTTATCATAAAAACACTAGTTTGGGATTTGTAGCGATTGAACAAATTAATTTGGGGTAAATTTGTCATAAGTATATTAGTTTATGGTAAATTTGTTAAAGGTGTATTGGTTTGAAATTTTTTGTGGTTAAAAAATTAGTTTGGTATAAATTTGTCACAGGTGTACCAATTTGGGGTTTTTCGGGTATTTCCCAACCTATCATATGAACTCGCTTGGGGTTCTTTTACGTTGATCGCTTATTGAACTTCAATGTTCGTTTGTATGCTCCAAGTATTAGTATATTTATATATGCTTCAACTAATTGTATGTTTATGGTATGTTTAGGTATGACTAAAAGTAGGGTTTGAATTGATATTGATATTACGTGAAGTGTGATCATATTTCCCAACCTAACATCACAGCAACTGATATGTTCGTGGAATTTTAACTTTTTTTTATCATTTCATTTGCACAATTACAGTCGAACGTTTATCGCTGATTGATTGTTATTTTTTATTTTATAAAAACTCTTCGTCTTCTTCTTCTCACTCCCACCGTCTCACTTCATCTCCCATCTTTTCATCTCTACTCATCCGAGTTTAAGCATTTCTCGACAACATGTATCCTCATCCGAAAAATTTAAAAAAGATGAGTTCAGAGGTAGGAAATAGAAAGTTCTTGTAGAAACGCTATCAAATCCTTCGTAAAAATGCATGTGACAGTATCATGCGAGAGTTTTTCAAGAACAATGGCTTTCGTAACGAGGAATGTTTTTTGGAGAATTTTGTTAAAAACCCTCTTCTAGACAAAGAATCATCAAGATTAGTCAAAATCCTTTCCTCATCTCACTTCTTCTCAAAGAGCTCACTTCTTCTCAAATTTTTTACTCCCACTTCATCTAGGGCTAGGATTAGAGCTCAAATTTGAGGAAAACCAAATTTGATGATAAAAGATAAATGACATTTATGAGAACAATATAAATACCTTAAAAGTTGTGAAGCATATGAAAATATCATGTAAAAACTATATAGGGATAATGGTTTCAAAAAACAATGAAAGTTTTCTCATTACATTTCTGCTTCCTCCACCTCCTTCTATAGCAAAGGAATCATCATCAATTGATCACCAGGTCGCTGCATCTTGAACTAAACTATCGCCAAGCCCGTCTCCTGAACAACTTCTGTCTCTGAAATTGGATGTTTGTTTATATCTATGCTTGTTGAATTTGGATGTTCGTTTTTCTTTATATTTATGCTTATTAAACTTCGATGTTCATTTATATGCTCCAAGTAGTGGTATGTTTAGGTATGCTTCAACTAATAATATGTTTATGGTATGTTTAGGTATGTTTAAGTATGGTTTGAATTAATATTAATATTACCTAGAGTGTGGTCATATTTCTTAACATAACATCCCAACAACTTATTTGTTTGTGGAATTTTAAATTTCTTTACCATTTCTAGTCTCCCACCTGCATTCGGGTGTCTTTTTTTCTAGAAATCCTAAATAGTTAATTTCATTTGTACAACTATAGTCGGACGTTGAACACTGGTTGATTGTTATTTTTTATTTTATAAAAACTCTTCCTCTTCTTCCTCTCATTCCCACCGTCTCACTTCCTGTCCCATCTTTTCCTCTCTGTTAATCCAAGTTCGAGCATTTCTACACAATATGCATTCTCCTTTGAAAAATGAAGAAAAAAAAGATATAAGTTTTGAGGTAGGAAATACTATCAAATCCTTTGTAATAATGCATGTGACAGTATCATATGAGAGATTTTCAAGAACAATGGCTTTCATAACGAGAAATGTTTTTTAGAGGATTTTGCCAAAAATCTCATTTTAGACGGAGAATTATCAAGGTAAGTAAAAATCATTTCCTCATATCACTTTTTCTCAAAGAGTTCACTTATTCTCAAATCTTTTACTCCCACTTCATCTAGAGCTAGCGTTAGAGCTCGAGTTAGAGGGGGATCGAGTTTGATGATAAAATATAGAGAACGTTTATGGGAACAATATAAATACTTTAAGAGTCGGAAAGTATCTAAAAATATCATGCAAAAAGTATACATGGATAATGGTTTCTAAAATAATGAAAGTTTTCTTGTTGCATTTCTACCTCTTCCACCTCCTTCTATAGCTATAGCAATGGAATCATCATCAACTGATCATCAAGCCATCGCATCTAAACTGAACTATCACCAAACCGCCTACTGAATAGCCTCCTATTACTAAGCCATCACCTCTTATACAGCATCTGCATCTAAACTTTATTTTTGTTTATATTTATGCTTATTGAATTTGGCTATTTGTTTTCCTTTATATTTATACTTATTGAACTTCGATGTCCGTTTGTATACTGCAAGTAGTGGTATGTTTAGGTATGCTTCACCTAATAGTATGTTTATGGTATGTTTAAGTATATTTAAGTATGGTTTGAATTGATATTAATATTACGTGGAGTGTTGTTATATTTCCCAACCTATGTTCATAAAATTTTAAATTTCTTTACCATTTCCAATCTCCCACCTGCCTTCGGGTGTTATTTTACTGGAAATCCTAAATGGCCAGTTTGATTTGCACAGCTATAGTCAAATGTTGATCGTTGGTTGATTATTATTTTTTATTTTAAAAAAACTATTCCTTTTCTTTTTCTCACTCCCACCGTCTCACTTCCTCTCTCATCTTTTCCTCTATTTTCATCCGAGTTTGAGCAATTCTCAACAACATGTATCATCTTCCAAAAAATGAAAAAAAAAAAAAAAAAAAAAAAGATAGATAGATAAATTTTGAGATAGAAGATAGAAAGTTTATGTGGAAACACTATCACATCCTTCGTAAAAATGCATGTGACAGTATCATGCGATAGGTTTTTAAGGACAATAACTTTCGTAACGAGAAATGTTTTATGGAGGATTTTGCCAAGAATCTCCTTCTAGATGGAGAATCATCAAGGTAAGTAAAAATCATTTCCCCATCTCATTTCTTCTTAAAGAGATCACTTATTCTCAAATCTTTTACTCCCATTTCATCTAGAACTAGGGTTAGAGCTCGAGTTGGAGGAGAATCAAGCTTGATGATAAAAGATAGATGATGTTTATGGGAATAATATAAATACCTTCCGAAAGTATATAAAAATATCATATAAAAACTATACATGAATAATGATTTCTAAAACGATAAAAGTTTTCTTGTTGTATTTCTGCCTCCTCCACCTCCTTTTGTAGCTGTAGCAATGAAATTATCATCAATTGATCACCAAGCCGCCACATTCGAGCTGAACTATTGCTAAACTGCCTACTAAACAGTCTCTTATTACCAAGCCGCTGCCTCCTGAATAGCCTCTGCCTCTGAACTTTAATGTTCGTTTATATTTATGCTTATTGAACTTAGCTGCTCATTTTCCTTTATATTTATGCTTATTAAACTTTGATGTTCGTTTGTATGCTGCAAGTAGTGGTATGTTTAGGTATGCTTCACCTAATGATATGTTTAGGGAATGTTTAAGTATGGTTTGAATTGATATTAATATTATATGGAGTGTTGTTATACTTCCCAACTTAACATTACAACAACTGATATGTTCGTGGAATTTTAAATTTCTTTACCATTTCCAACCCCCCACCCGTATTCGGGTGTTTTTTTTTTCACTAGAGACCCTAAATGACCGGTTTGATTTGCACAGCTGCAATCAGACGTTGATTGCTAGTTGATTGTTATTTTTTATTTTATAAAAACTCTTCATTTTCTTCCTCTCATTTCCATCGTCTCACTTCCTCTCTCATATTTTCTTCTCTTTTCATCCGAGTTCGAGCAGTTTTCAACAACAAGCATCATCCTCCAAAAAATGAAAAAAAAAAAAAAGTTTCAAGGTAGGAAATAAAAAGTTACTGTGGAAACACTATCAAATCATTTGTAAGAACACATGTAACAAGATCGTGCGAGAGGTTGTCAAGGACAATGACTTTTGTAACGATGAATGTTTTTTGGGGGATTTTGTCAAGAATTCCCTTATAGATGGAGAATCATTAAAGTAAGTAAAAATCATTTCATATCTCATTTATTCTTCTCAAATCTTTTACTCCTACTTCATTTAGGATTAGGGCTAAGGCTTGAGTTGGAGGAGAACCAAGTTTGATGATAAAAGATAGAGGATGTTTATGAGAACAATATAAATACCTTAAAAGTCAAGAAGCATCTACAAATATCATGCAAAAACTATATAGGGATAATGGTTTAAAAAATTATGAAAGTTTTTCATTACATTTTTGCCTCATCCACCTCCTTCTGTAGTTGTGGTAATGGAATCATCATCAACTAATCACCAAGCCATCGCATCCTGAATTGAATTATCGCCAAACCGCCTCCTAAACAACCTCCTGAATAGCCTCTGCCTTTAAATTTCAATATCCGTTTATATTTATGCTTGTTGAACTTGGCTGTTCATTTTCCTTTGTATTTTTACTTATTAAATTTCGATATTCGTTTGTATGCTGTAAGTAGTGGTATGTTTAAGTATGCTTCAACTAATGGTATGTTTATGGTCTATTTAAGTATGTTTAAGTATGGTTTGCATTGATATTAATATTACTTGGAGTATGGTCATATTTCCTAACCTAACATCATAACAACTGATCTCTTCGTAAAATTTTAAACTTCTTTACCATTTCTAGTCTCCCACCCGCATCCAGTTGTTTTTTTTACTGGAAACCCTAAATAACAAATTTCATTTGCATAGTTATAGTCGGACGTTGATCACTCTTCTTCTTCTTCCTCTCACTCCCACTGTCTCACTTCCTCTCCTATCTTTTCCTTTTTGTTCATTCGAATTCGAGCATTTCTCAACGATGTACATCCTCCTCCGACAAATGAAAAAAAATTCGAGATAGGAAATAAAAAAAATAAAATCATTTGGAAACACTATCAAATCTTTCGTAAGAATGCATGTGACAAAATCATGCGAGAGTTTTTCAAGGACAATGACTTTCATAACAAGGAATTTTTTTGGAGGATTTTGCCAAGAATCCCCTTCTAGACGTTTATATTTATACTTATTGAACTTGGATGTTTGTTTTCCTTTAAATTTATGCTTATCGAATTTCGATATTCGTTCATATAGTAGTGATATGTTTAGGTATGCTTCAACTAATGATATGCTTATAATATGTTTAGGTATATTTAAGTATCATTTGAATTGATATTAATATTACATGGGGTGTGGTCATATTTCCCAATCTAACATCACAACAACTTCCGGGGTTAAAAGAAGGATGGTGTGTGTTCCTATCATATGGACCACAAGCAGGGCACATTCCCTCCAACTTAGTCGGACGCTGCCCTACAATAACTAGGCCATGTAAACAGAACGTCATAATACCCAACATGCACATAGAATATAGCAGCATTAGAATGATTTTTGGCTCTACAGCAATAGGCATTGTCACGACAATCGCAGTCGTCTATGAATTGAAGCCGTGCCACCCGTAAACCACGATGCTTTACCAAGTTTCTCGAACATGGACGCTGATGTGGCTCAAGGTGATGATAAGTAATGGCGATCTAATAGACATCTACCCAAACAGGAGCTCATCAGCCACGCAACACGGTTAATGTTCTGTCCCAAGCTCGCTCACATAGCAACAAACCAAGACAATCCTATTTTATAGCACTTGGAGAGCAAAGAACACTGGCGAGAGCCTCACATTAAACCGTAAGGGAAGGGCATATCAAAGTGACAGCGTTTGCGTCAAGTGACCACGTCACCATCACCGCTTGAAATCCCTCCCTCGGCCATAATAGCGCCCAGGATTTTGGCTCTCCTTTCATCCTTGAGCTGCCTATGCTTCTCAATAAGGTCTTGAAGTGCCTGACAACCGTATGGTGGAAAGCTGTCACACTCGGTCCTTCATTTCCCATCAACGACTTTACAGTTCTAGACAGTGTGAACAAAGAATCCGACTTTCGACTATGAAAATTCTTAAAAACTTGTCCCCACAAGTAAGACAATGTCCTTTCGACTATGAAAATTCTTAGAAACTTGTCCCCACGAGGAAGACAATGTCTAGTCGATGTAACGAGCCAATCTACGAACAGTAAAACCTTTGACGGAAGAGCAAAGTTCTATCGTTGTGCTGGGCAATCTTCTCACAACATATAAGACAAAAGAAACTTCGAAAATAATCTTGATAGACTTTCTTTAACCACAGCTGAATATAAATCACTTGAAATACAATATTGTCTTCGAAAGTCACTCATGCACCAACTTTACAGCTGGAATACTTCATACAATAAGCTTTATTGAGCCACACCAACAGCAAGTACATGAACCATAAAAATTACAGGCTAACTAGGTTGAGAGAATTTGCCTTTTCTTGCAGGGTATCAAGGAGGCTGTCAAAACTCTTTTTGAAGGAATCCACTCCTTCAACTTCAAGCTGGGTTCCAACATGATTCCAGTCAATTCCCAATTTCTCAAGTGCACTGTAAATACCTTCGGCTTCAGAAACATTCGAATCAATTGTCCTGGATACAATGCCATGATCAACAAATGCTTGGAGAGCTTGGTCAGGCATGGTTGAAACCTGTTAAGATGGTTAATAAGAAAAAATTGAGTTAAAACTAGAACACTACTCAACAAACATACAACAAATTTGAGGTGAAGACATGAAATTCTTTCATTTACTAATTTAGTATCTAAAAGAGTGCAACATTACTTAATGTATCCTAAAGAACGCAAGATAAAAGAGGGGGAAGAAGCAACTAACAGTGTCTGGTCCAATGAGAGGAGCAACATATAGGGTGTCGGGATATGCTGGGTTCTTTACGCTAGTGGACGCCCAAAGAAGCCTCTGTTTCTTTGCACCTTTCTTTACAAGAGCCTCCCATCTTGGACCAGAAAATTTCTTCTGGTAGAGCTTGTAAGCTAGAGCTGCCTGGGCCACTGCAGCCTGCAGTGATCAATGCATCACAACATGAGCATATATTTACAAACATAACTTAGTTGCATGTCCTGAGAATTTACAGATGGTTGTAGTCATGTACCTTCCCTCGAAGATCAAGAGCCTCAGGTGTTCCAATCTTCTCGAGCATCTTGTCAATGAGGGTGTCCACACGACTGACAAAGAAGGAAGCAACACTTGTAACCTTGGAGAGATCATCTAACCCAGAGGCTTCAAGGCCATCCAAGTATGCATCTATGACAGCTTCATATCTCGCCAATGAAAATATCAACTGCACATGGACAAAAAGCGTATTTCATCAGTACAGGGATGGACTCTGTTCTTATTATTGCGTGGAAGGCACTAGCCAAGTAATACAGCAACATTAAGATGCAGTCTGCAAGGTTTTTACTCCAAGGAAATTTTTCCCTAGTTATTTCAGATAACTTAATTCTAAGTGCTGTAACACCTCTCATCAAAGTACATGTATATCATTAAGCAGAAAGAGAACTCGTTCAGATAGATGTCAGGGGTCAACATAGCCAAAAAAAATGTAAGCGCACACGAATGCATTTAGTGAAGCGTCCACCGAAGCATATATATCATCAGAAAAAGGGAAAGGGTTGGTAAAGGTTAGGCATCCACCATCCACTAGAATGCAACACTTTAATTGTTTCGTGAGAACTCCGGTCATGTACCCTGCCATTATATACTCAGGACCAGCACAGGTAGTAACCACATGCTTCTACTTCCAAACCAATAAAAGAGACCAAAGGCTCTCAGGGTTTGAGAGCTCCATTGACCAATCGTCCTTCAATATACTTTGGGTCCAAAATTACGTAAACAGCCCCCATCAGTTAGTCCTTCAATATACTTTGGGTCCAATATTACGTAAACAGCCCCTACTAGTTAGAATCCTTCTGATAGCACTAGCACGCATCCATGGAACTTAGGACAACTATCCAAGATGCCATTGTTTGGACTTGCATATGACGTTCTGTCCTACAAATCTAAGTACCATAATTGATACAGATGCCATGAACAGAACAACTTACAGTCACATTGACACTGATACCATTGGAGATGACTTGCTTTATCGAGGGAACACAAGGTGCTGTGGCAGGGATTTTAATGTAAACATTACGGCGATCAACCACTTTATGAAGATATTTTGCTGCCTCAACAGTCCCTTCTGTATCATCTGCCAGTCTAGGAGAAACTTCAACAGAGACATAGCCATCGCCACCATCAGTTTGATCGTATATTGTCTCAAAAAGCTTGCACGCATCTTGAATATCCTTCACCACAAGCTCCCAATATGCACTCTCAATGTCTTTCCCTGATTGGACAAGCTCTCTGCAAAATTTGGCATATATGTAGAAAACAACAAGATCAGAAGTAATTTGGCAAAATGAAATAAAAGGATCAAGACAATCGAAGACCAGGCTACTAGGTACAGATAATGGTTCTAAAAAACATCCCAATAACGAGCACCAAATTAAAGAACACAGGACAAGACACAGATTTGAGCAAGATCTTCTTAAGTCAGTGAAGCAGATCCAAATTCAAGATGACTAAAATGACATCTCAATTTCCAGACTCCATTGTACTCAAGCTTTGAACTAAACCAAAATCTCCATTTAGAAGAGTTGCTAAAAAATAACAATATCCGCAGCCTTTGAAGCTTTTTGCGAGCTTTTTGTTAAAATGATAGGTCTTGAGCAACTCCCACGCAACTCCTTAGGTTTATTTACCCTTCAGTAACAGGTAAAACAGGAAAGAGCTACATACCTGAACTGATCATTATAAGCATTTGAAGATGATATAGCTTTCTGGAAAATCTGCAAACCGATTTCGATATGTCATCAGCAAGGATAAAAACTAATAAGAGAACAACCAAAATACTGCTACGATCATCAACATTTCACGGTTTCATTCTTTTAAATTGTTATGCAAATTATCAACACTTGCAAGGAGGGAAAATTTCTGACAAGTGAGAACACAGTTAAAGGATGGCAATCGCTCCAATTACCGCAGGGTTGCTCGTCACCCCTCTAACGCCGCTCTCGATCAGGGGGATCAGGTCCGTCACAGGTCTGCAGAGGTTGTCGTACCAGGGGCTCTGGCCTTCCCGCTCATACAAATCATGCAGCGTGGTTCTCTTGACGACGCTGCCGTTCGCACTATTCTGAGAGCACTTGACCCTGCGACAAGAAAGGATAATATACTCTCAGCCAAAGCAAATGAGGAATAAGATACAAAGAGCGACAGAGCAGCTCATGCAAAATCCAATCTAATTCCACCGCCACTTTCCGAAAGCAAAACAATCTCCGCCGAGAACTCCAATTCGAAATGCAGAAATCACATATTCACCGCAAGGTAAACATCAGAGCATACTAATAGTAAGAAAAAATCGAAACTTCAGGACATCTAACACAAATTCCACACTCTAAACTAATACCACTCCCTCGAAGAGTCCATCACCCGCATGGAGAGAGCAGGCTCACTGATGATGTCCGGTTATCAAAACCAACGAACTAAAAACCAAAAAAACTTGATCGAGCAGCGATAGCCGACATCCACGGCGAAGTCGACGAGATCGGCCACTTCATCGTAAAACCGCACACCGAATCGGAGAATGGAGAACCACATCGACAGCGGAAAACGGAGGGGAAAACGAATGAATCAGAACGAGCGCCAGCGCGCGCGGGGAGAGACGGATCACGAGCACAGCCAACACGGAAGCACGTATTTCACGAGGGGAGAAGACTCACACGAGCGAGCTCCGGGAGGATCGGTCGCTTTTCACGGACAGCCCGGAGGCGGCGGCGGCGGCCAGGGACCGGAGGGCGGTGCGGGACTGGACGAAGCAGAGGGGCCGCGGCGATCGGGGCTGGCCGGTCGAGGACCGCAGCGAGGACGAGGGGCCGGGGCTCGAGAGCTTCGAGATCGTAGCCATGGCGGCGAGGGAGGGAGGGAATTAGGTGAGGTGGGGTTTTTCGTATTGCGATACGAACGATGACGCAGGAGCGAGGGGGGAGAAAAAACGAAGAGGAAGACAAGGAGGTTGGTGGGGGAGAGAGACCCGGGGGGCGGATTTGATAAAGTGACCCCCGGGGGGTTCGTCGTACTTATACGCAACGGCTTACGGACGCGCCACCTTTCGGGTTGACCCAACGGGCAGGTGGCGAGAGGGATTTTGCTTTTTATTTGTTTTATTTTTGATTTTGTGTGAACATTTGGTGGAACTTTTTTTTTTTTTGGTCCTTTTCTCGGGTGTCATGCTGGATCATTGCTGATGCGCGAGCGGCGGACCAGCTCGATGACCTTTCTTTGCCCTTTTACGATCCGATTAGTTGGATAAGTATAGTGCGTATCTACAGATGCCCCCCGCCTTCGTTTCGTGTGTTGACTAAAAATGGTAGACAGGTAATAAAATCTATTTTTTTTCTCCTTTCATGGATATGAATCGAGAGCACATCTTTGATTACGTTTCCACGGTTCGATTTTAATGGGATTTGCTAAATTTATAAAAGAGACTATATTTGATGGGGAAAAAAAAAAGAAAAAGAGACTTTCGAGGACTGTGTCGGATTCATCATTTGTGCCAAGTCAGGTGAAAGTCAAAAAAAGGAAAAAAAAAATCTCCGAGCAGATTTGCCATTTTTATGGGCTACTAATGAAAATCTAAAGAAAACGAAAAAATAAAATATATATATATATATATATATTTATATATGAACGGCTCTTCAAATGCAACGATCGCATGAAATTGAACAAGAGGGTCAGGGTGACGTCCGAGGCTAAGGCAAAACGGATGGGGACAAGGAAAAGACTTTCGGATGTTGCAAGTGCACACACGGAAAGGATGCGGAAGATCAGAGGAATTTAATGCGGGACGATGGTGCTTGGAAAAACCAGAGAGAAAATTTGGAATCGAATTCGGCATGTCGTGTTCAGACAGTTATAGAGAAAACTGTACTGCGGCCGTGTGGAGTTTAAGTCGGATTTGAGCCTTGTTGGGATGAAAATCTCGAATGTTCTAGGCCGACGTAAACAGAGTGCATAAGATCGCCCAAAAACTAGATTTGATGTGATGATGGAGGTACGTCACCAAGTTGATCGAGAGTATATAACCATATCATATCGATGGTCACGAGCAAAACCACATCGAGTTTTTAATGGACATATGGACGGAATATTCGGGTCACGGATATACTAAATTAAGGGTATCGGTATGACAAAGAGAAGTTAAAAAAGCGTTTGAATTTTGACGAAACTTTTCGATGAGAAACCCAACACAACCTGTTGACAAAATTCATGAAAAGTCTCCTCAAAGAAACAAGCCCCACCAAGGTTTGCAAAATGAGAAGATGGCAAAAGCAAGATGACCCAATAGCAACTCAAATCAGACTCCATATCCTACAGCAGATTGGCAAAGGAGAGGTCTTTGAAATGCAGTTCACCGTGGGTTGGGAACTTCAGATGCACCCAAATTTTGTGCACCATCACCCAACGATTTTGGGTGTATTTATTCGGGCTTTGTGAGGTGAGCTAGTGGTCAAATTAGCCAAAAAGGAAAATGAGATTCAGTCAACGCCTACCGGACCTTCAATCCTTCATTTCAAACGAGCCCTATCAAGAATGTGCAGGCAGGGCAGGATCCGATTTTGCATGAAATGCTGTACTGCTACTACCTTGGATCCTGGTCCCCATTGATTTGTTTAATGACCAGGAAGCAAAGCTTGTAATGTCTGTATCGAGGCAGCAAGTTGTCGGCGTTCTATTCTGTGTGCTATCTACCAAAAAGCATAAGATAGAGAGAGAGAGAGAGAGAGAGAGAGTAGGTGGGACAGTGAAAGCATTAGTTAATGTAGATAGATCTTGGAGAAGTTGAAGAGAGGGAGGCCAAATGTTGAGGGGTCAGTGGGGTTAGATAGCAATTTGGCCTGTCCTTTTGTCTTAAGAGAGAGTTTGCTTAATCGTCCACTGACCTTGACCCTCTCTGCACCTCAAGAGATGCTCTCAAGTCACTTCACTGATCTTACTCATCCACTGTTTTCTTTTTCTTTTTTACTGCTTCTGCTGTTGGTATAGTATTGTATCATTTTATTTTATTTTTAAATATATATATAAGTAAGATGAAGTCGTGTCATCCTTTACTTTTTTTATAAGTAAAAGGATGAAGATGAGCAAAAAGTGTCAATGAATGGCATTGATAATCAGTCTGATTTATAATTACTTTGAGCAAGCCTATTGCTACCACGCGACTTGATGCAAGTTGAGATGAAGTCGAAGACATCCTATGGCTGGTGCACGATAGGATTTCTAAGATGAAGTAGTGCCTGGGAGTGGGGATTCAAACTAGTGACAAGAGAAACTCCAATTACATAAGAGTAAATTTCATCGGATTCGAACGTACTTGTGGATTTTGGTGGGGAAATTCCCCACCTATACAGGAGAGGCCTAACTGCTGCATCCAAATTAAGGTAGGAATACAATTCAGCGACTGAAGATGGAACCGAAGCAGCACTGCCACTCGTGGATCAGTCCTCCTCCGACCGAGTTGGACGGTCGAGGGATCACAACGCTCAGCTACCATTGTTCTTGCATTGATACGATATCATCAGTACAAGAATGAGAAAATACAACTCAATTTGTTGATGTTCTCAATTCAACAAAGCTAAGTTCATCTTCAAAACAAAAGCCGGGAGAGGCCATTTGACATAGGCCATACACAGCATTTTACGTGAGTAGATCATCACTCCAGTAACGTTCAATGCTACTCGATTTCTAAGACAGGCACAAACATGTACAGGTCTTGAAAGCTGCAGCAGGTCAGGTTCGACTCGTATCGAACTTTCGGACCATCGAATTGCCTCGGGAGATGATTGACATCGAAAAGAGTCTGCCAGAAGGACGGGATGAAGCCATCTACAAACGTGGGGGCAGAGAAAGGTCGCGGCCCAAATTCAAGGAACTTCCCCCGAGCCCGAGCTCGAGAAGAAGCAAGAGATCAGCAAGAGAACGAAGAAGCTCACCAGCATTCATCTTCCAGAACTTTTTGAAAATCTCAATGAATTTTTAGACTGCACGCTCGACTCGAAAAGATACGCGAGTACCATGTAGCCGCTCGAGGGGACAAGAGCCCCGGCCGAGGGAATGATCGACTTCAGGCTCTACAACCAAAGTCCAAACGTCGTCTCCTACTTAAAATCGTGGCGGCAGAGAAGGGTCGCGGCCCATATATAAGGAACTTCGCCCGAGCCGAAGCTCAAGAAGAAGCAAGAGATCGGCAAGAGGACGAAACAAACGGATAGCCGCCTTTATGTGTAGCTGCTCAATTGGACTCTCCGTTCTCGCATCATCAAGATTCGATCATACTCTCAGATGCATCGGTCCATTGCTGGGACGAGTGCCGCGGACAAAAGGAACAATCAACTTTAGGCTATACGACCAAAGTTGAAACTGTTATCTATAATGTGATCCCACATTCTTAGGAAAAACTTATCCTCCAACATCGACCCACTATTTTTTTTAAGCAACAGTTATTCCATGGTTCGGTTTTCACATTTGTACCTTTTCATGACAATCGTTCATTAGGAAACCGCCTTGATGGGAGGCAATTTATAAAAGACGTCATTCATTTACGTAAAGGTAATTACAATGTCTAACATAAATCTTCTCATTACACAAGGATTGAGTGAGTAGAGTGTACCCGTAATTCCTTTGAATCTTCGTAATTTTTTTACAAATGCAAACTTGAACAATAACTGGAGGTCTGTTTTATTTTTTATCCTGTTTTTCCTCATATGATTCTAATCCATACTTGAATTTTGTTTCAATGAGTCATTAGAATTGCTAGTTTATATCTAATAGAAACATCATCTCCTACACAAAATCCAGAAGATGATCGCCTTGTCTTTCCCTGGAGATCACAAAAGAAAGGCGCGTTGTTAGTTTCACGCGGGGAAAAAGGAGATTGGACCAATTTAAGAGTGCTCCCATGCCTGAAGAAGCTAATGCCTGCGACATCACCTCCTGCTCCATTGACTATATGCTAATCGCCACGCCCTCTCCGTTGAATAATCTTGTCTGAGGCTTATTATAGTGCACGGAAACTTGGCGGGACGGTCTTCCCATCCAATTCGCTGCAATGGAAGCCCCCAAGTGGCCAATAAACTCAAAGTTCCTGCACTATGACATGTGTCAATAGCCTCAGAGCTACAGTTCATGGTAGTTGAAGTTTTGTCAGAATAGTTCCCACGACGAAATATTTTTCTACGAAAACAGTTCTTCGGCTTATATTTAAGGAAATCAAGATTCTGTGCTAATTCAGCAAAGTGGATATCTCATGCAAAAGGGGACCGATTTCTTTGATTCAAGCAAAGCTGTACAAATTTCAAACTAAGCTAGAATTCAATCAATGGTAAGATTTAGAAATTACAGACTCAATGACGTAATAGGATACAAACAAACTATGTCGGAACTCAATCGATGACATACTTAAGAACATAAAATACAACATTGAAATTTAGTAAATGACACAACATTAAGATAAAGATATGCGTTGAAATTTAATCAACAACTACATCATTTCCTTGTATCTGAAAAGTTTTTCCATATTAATAGGAAGGAAGCTTAATTTGAATGAGTTATAATTTTTCTTCCATGATCGATCTGCATAAATATTAATAACTCTAAATTGGACCAGTTTCTTATCAACAAAGAAGTGCTTGGGCCAAAAAAAAAAAAAAATCCTCCCTAATGGAGAGATAGTTGGAGAGGAATCAAATTAAGAAGCCACAATTAGGGAAATTTAAAATACAAAATGGGAAAAATAATTGAAAGATAACATTTTGTTTGATTTTGCGGGGTCCTAGGTGGGCAAGTGGTGATATTTATAATGATTAATGATACCTTTTCGACAGTTCTTGACACTTAATCTCCCGTGTAACTCCTACAAATTATCTCCATGTTCCTAAATTTCACACGTACAAATTGCTCAATGACTTGGTCTCTTGTGATTAGTGTATACTCCACGATCTTTCTTTCCGTAACTACCCTTTTTCAAAAGGTGTCTCTGACTTCAACCAACCCATTGGACGACTTGGTCTTCAAACAATCCCTCCAAAATTGTGCACCTAGTCTCAATTGATCTATCAAATGACTTGGTTCTCGAATGGTAACTATTCTCTCCAAAACTATGTGCCCTTTAGTCTTATTGATCTTAAATTTCAGAACAACCTATGGACATTATTTTAACAAATATTGCTAATATTCATATTAGCAACTATCTATGATTTATCATCGTATTTCAACAATTGAACACGTGGCGCCAATGGGTACCACTGTCAATTGATATATATTACTCCTCATACTCGTGGATAAGTTAGCACACTTGAATTAATACCCACATGGTATGCACATGATCATCAATATCATTCTCATGTAATGTTCACAAGCTTGTACTAGACAAGTCATATTTTGGGTGCCCGCAGTAGTTGAATTATATTGAGGAGAATTTTCTCATGAAGAATCCATGAAAAAAAAAAAAACTTTCCGACTACACTTTTCATGATCTTCCCAACTCATTTGAAAACGGCGCGCCCGTTTCCTTGCACGGCAAGCGACTTCATCCCCACTTCGAAAGCCTCTCTCTTGTCACTCATGGAGAGCAAGAAGCATAAGTCATGGCCATCTCATCCGCTGCACTTCGTTTTGCTGTGAGAAATTTCGTCTCGTCCTAGTCACAATTCTTTTTTTTTTGCGACTCATTTATTCATCCTCTACATGCGGAAAGAAGATCACACGATAAACCACTGCGCCTCCGCCCTTCCGGCTGATTCTACCGTGGAATTCGAAGGCGAAAAGTGATTCAATTTGCCCAAACGAAAACCATAAATTTCAAGTTCTTGAACATGGTTCTCGAGGGAAAGTACTATTGATTTACCTATCTCGATAAAAAGCCTAACCACCCTTTGACTCCGAGTGTGTTCCAAAACCGATAGGTGAAGGCTCTTTTTTGGGGTATAAACGAGCCAAACATGGGTCCCTCTCGTATTAACATCCAGTCAAGACTGGTTCTTATCAAGTGGAATTTCTTAATACATCTAGCATTTCTATTGTATATTTGGTGCAATCTTGTACACGTCAGCGGCATTATTAGTATTTGTGACTACATCATCCTTCATATATAACAAGAAATTAAGTCACTTTGCAAACGATATCACTCTAATCCATAATTTGCTCATAGTCAATGCGCGACCCTGTCCATACGACCAAGAATGTTCATCAGATGGACTAGTTGATGTCCTTGATTGTCCCATCTTGAAAGCTTAATTAGTTCTTTGGCGAGATTGAGTTACTCTAGGTGAGCATGTTCACAGGACTAAATTCGGGTCCTTGATCTTCCACGATTTGGCCCAAGGGAGGCAACGACAAGTGACATGCATCGCGCATTATGAGTAACTAGTAGGGCCTTTCGCAGCACGAATAGGACCATATTCGATCCAATTAAAATGTATTGATATGTAAACTATGATTAGTTCTCGGTCCAATCCTGTATCAAGGTAGAACTGGGACCCAAACTGGTTCTCAAAAATTGAAACCAAGAACTAGACTGGACCAGTCCGATCCATTGAAACCGAACACTTTTTTTCCCATTACTTTTTTTTCAATTGGACCAACATAGTATTTAGTTCATACTTTATTTTTTTTTTAAATAATTAATAAAAATATATATTTAGTCAATCCGGTATAATTCCTCCTTAGAACCAAGAACTAGACCACCTGAACACTGATGCCACTTTTAGAGAATGAGAACCAGACCGAGATTCTCAAAAACCCGACCAAATCAACCAATCCGGTCCGGTCCATCTAGGCAATTCCTGATTCGGGCGGTTTATTTTGCACATCCCTTATAGAAACTCTCAGATGATTCCCAACCAACAACTTCGATTTGTTATTGAGTTATGAAATTCTAATTCAATACAAGAGTGAGATATTTTGAACAAAAGAACATGAATTATGACACTTACATCAGAAAAATATGAAGGTCGTTATCCGCCCGTCGGTTTGGCTCAGTTGCGAGTTCAGCAAGGAATGCCGAAATTAAAACCGAGGCAAAGTTGCTGACTTCGCTATTTTCCAAATCAAAACCAAACCAACAAATCGATAGATTGAGAATTTCAGGCCAATTCATTTTGGTTTGTTGATTTGCCTCGGACACCATCGGCAGTCTAGTCGGAGCGCTAACTAAAGATGGAGTCTGTTTTTTGGTATAGTTTCTGCCTTCTTGTAGAAAGTATAGAAGATTCGCTCTCAATTCTATACATCTTATGTACCATGCAAAATGATGTGCCAAACGAAAAGCTCTGACGAGAGACGACCTTGTTACCATGGTTTTAGATCCCCGACCGGGCCGGCCGTCCAGTTCAAGACCTTTTCGCCGGGCTTCAGGTAAACACTCCGGTGGTGCGGCAGCTTGCGAGCCAGTCCGTTGAGTATCTGGTGGAAAGCGTCTCCTGATTGAGCGGGTTGAGGGAACAGCATCGCCCGTTTCATCGAAGGATTGGCGAGCAGCCTCTGCTTTCTCAGGATCACTTCCGGAGAAATAGATGTCAGAATCGTGTCTAAGTTGGGGACGTCTTCCTCCGCGACGAAAACTCCGATTTCCTCCCATGGTATAGCGTCCGCAAAGGGCAAGACGATGTCGTCCGCTATGATCACGGGGATGCAGCCGAACACGACCGCCTCCACGAGCCGAGGGCTCCAGGGGGCCCACCCCAGGGGGCACAAGCAGAACACAGCCCGTTGCATATCTTCGTAGTATGTGGTCGGATGATCGGTTGAGATGTCAAAGAGCGGATTGTCCTTGAAGTTCTCCCAAACAGCTGCCCTCGCTCCTCTATTCGTCAAACCAAAGGAAAGTTCAAAAGCAACGCTCACACCAAACCATCATAAAGGACAGCTCATAAGGGAGTAACAACACCTAATAATCGAATCAACCTCAAATCACTCCGTAAAATTGCGAAAAAGAGAACTAGATTTGTACCTTGCATAGTAGCCACCTTCAGGGTCATTGTTCACGTCATAGAATAAGCCACGGAAGTACACAAAGATGGAACGAGGAGTGTCTTGAGGAATCAGGTGAGTTTGCATTTTCTGAGGAGGGGCATAAGGAGGAATCGTTATTGAACCATCCTTCAAGCACACATGGTTCCTCTGTCCAAAAGTCTGGACTAAAGTAGCACGCTGGTGTAATGACAGAATCCCACGCTCGATAGCTTTCTCTTCCTGCGTAAAAAATTCCCGGCAACAACCATAGATGTGTCTTAGCAAGACCAAGTCACCCACTGATCTTACAAGTTCACGAAATGCCAATCTACTTAGAATAAAACAATTTGCAGAGGATTTCCAACCGGATGATATAAAGACAACTACAAAAAAACCGAGATAAAGGATAGACCTCCATCAGCCTCATCTGTGTCTCCTTCTTCTTAGTGTCATAAACAAGGGTGAAGATGATGATGAATTATTAATATCAGAATTCCTCATTCACTATGTATACAGATCAGGTCAACTAAATCTCAATGGAACATAAATATCATCAACATTATAAGAGCTGGGACTTCATATCGTCTAATTCTTTCTTCAAGCAAAAATTAAATGGCTTCATTTGTCATCCAACATCCAAGCACAGTATTCTACAGCAGGAAAGACAAATTTTTACCTGATAATGAAAGCAGGCTCCAAAATCATGTGGTACAACAAAAAATGATCTGCCCCTTCTGTTCGATTCCAATATGGCCAATTTGAAGAAATGAGTTGGATCGCACTTCTCATCATTCTAGGAGATTTGAAGGGTAACGGCAAGCCAGTGGGTGTAAGATCACAGGTGGTGTAAATAGGGGTATAAAACCAGTCTGCTTCCTCGGGATTAAGAGTGCGAACAGCACTCGATAATAGGAATCTATGCATATAGATTTCAGCAGCAAACATGTGGTTGAGGCATCGAGGGTCCTTCTGGAGGAGTTTTTTGTTGTATTTGCTTGGAAGCTCGTAAACATACACTTTCAATCTTCCCACTGGATTATCCTCAAGGACATCACCAGCGCTTCCTGCCAATCATTATCCAAAGCACAAATAAATTCCCAGCTCTCTCAGAAATCAGCCATCTCACATCCATGTGAGAGTCCAAGCACCACCGATCTTTACAAGATTTTAGTGACCAAAGTCTCAGGTAAAAGCAGATTACAATCGACAGCACCCAGAAAACAGAATAAGGTCCCCAATTCATATCGATCAGTTCATGTAGTCAAAGAAGCATTCTTCGACAATTAGAAATGTATTAGGGCCTAATACACAGTTATCCTCCATAAAAGTAAATCCTACCAGGCAATCTATAATATATATACATATATATGAGCATAATAACTCTTATCCGACAGGATTATCGCATCAAAAATTGTTCAAAAACAATATTCATGCTCCAACCTCATGAAAAATCAATGTCTGATCAGCAACATCCGTCCAAGAGATGAAGGTGAAATGGTTTAAGCGATGAATCATCTAGTCCGATGCCCATTACATACGGTGCATCTCATCCACAGAGGAATACAGTCAATCAATCATCCGTTATGTCTCCTGTCCCTGGTCTCAACACCCTCATAAGCTGCATCTGGGACCACCTTTAGCTCAACATTTTCTAGCCCTCCCCCCACATCAAATACCAATACAGATAAACATTCCACAGAAGTGACTACTCATCAGCCGAAGCTCATCTTTTAACCGAATAACGACAACAATACATCACGCAGGATACGACCAAACTCAAGCACGCAAGGGGATCATTACCTGAAATCCGCTCCGTGTGCGGCCTCTGCTCCGCGGCAAGGCTCCCGGCGAGCGCGTGAACGAGGGCCACCGCGAAAACCCACGACCAAGTCCTCATCTTTCGACCTCCAACCCAACCCCGGGGGCCAAAATCGAAATGGGTCGCGAGCGTTAGGTGAGGAGGAGGACCGTGGATCAAAGGGTCTTATATGAAGAAGTTGGTCATCACCACGTATTATCGGTGGGACGTCAAGAGGAGTAGGGCGGCAGTAGTTGAGGGGTTACCTTAGAGTTTAGTCTTTAGTCCCCAACGGGGAGAGACTTTCGGAAGCAATATGAAATGGAGGTTTCCAGGTCAGGACGGATTGATGGGGAGAGCTGGAGGGGGGATTTTGCTTGAAGAAACAGAGAAGGATGGAGGATGGCGTTGTTCGGAACGAAGCTTGTTTTATTCAAATGGAACCAACACGTTTTTAAAATAACTTGGGGGGTTTTTTTCTGCGTGAAAGCTGTGTTTCTTTTGCCGGTTCGATGGCATGTCCATCTCATCATCAGCTCCGACAAGGGATTAAGAAAATACAAAATCGTCTGATTAGAATCAAGCATGTTGAATAATCTTAAATTGGATGGATTTTTTTTTCTAATACAGAATTCGCGCACTTAATAATTATATTGACGAAAAATAGATTAAAATTAGAGTTGAGAGAATGTTTCCATATATGACCATTATATGGCTCATTTACTTTGTCTTTGTATTCATAATGTGTTGTGTGATTGATTTAAAATCGCGTGTAAATTCATCGCATGGCATTTGAATAATCTTAAATTGATAGAATTTGTTAATGAATAATCTTAAATTTGATGGTTTTTTTTTTTTTTTCTAATAGTGATTCCTTGTTAGTTATATTGAAGATAAATAGATTAAAATTATAGTTGAGAGAATGTTTCCATATATGGCTCCTATATGGTTCATTTACTATGTGTTCATATTCATGATGTGTTAGCTACGTGATTAGTTTCAATTGCATCATGTGACATTTGAATAATTTGTTTAGAGTGATTTTAAGTTGAATATCAAGTTATATAGTGAAATATATGATCTTTTTTACTTGAATGTTTGTATATACATACACATATATATTTGTGTGTGTGTGTCAATAGTATTAGGATGAGAGCACATTCCACGCCGGTGCTTTAAAAAATTACAAGATGCCAGATTGATGGAGAATAATGGAAGGAAGGGAGAAAGTAGGCAAGTTGAGAGAGTGGTTGAGAGAGGTATAGAGGGGGAGAGAGAGTCAAAGAAAGGGCATTGGAAGTTGGCATCTAATCTATAAACAATTATAACCCGAGTTTTTTATATGAGGCATTTTATAAGGAAAAAACATGGGTGGGACGGCCTGTGGCCCTGTCATACAATGTGTATTTATAGTTTAATATTTTTCAAATAAATAAATAAATATGAAAACTACATAGAAAAATTCTAGTGTTTTGCCGTGTTTTATTTAATATTTTGTCCATGCGTAATGTACTGTTTTTCTTTTGAGTATCCATAATTTGAGCCCATCTATGTTTTGCTGTTTACAAATTTTATATGTCAAGAGAGAATAACTAACAGAAAGCATCTCTTAATTAATTATTCGATAATTTTATATGGCAAGATAGAATAACTAACAAAAAGCATCTCTTAATTAATTATTCGATACTGTTCAAAAAAATTAATTATTCGATAATTATATCAAGAGCCCAGGTCGTGCGTCGAGTCCTCGCCAGGCCCAGCCCATTCATTGTTGGGTCTCAAGGAAATGATCAGCCTCGCCCAACGGGCCAACAAGGAGTCCAAGTCACTCCACGTTCTAGCCGAGATGTCGGCCCGCCGAACCGGTTGACGGCTTGTTGAAAAGGTCGCAAACTCAACGCCAGTTTTTTTTTTTTTTTTTTTTGAGCGACAACGCCAGTTCATGGCCCACTTAGGTTTTGATTCGGGTCTTATCCTATCTACAAGATCAGTAGAGTATTCCATAAGCTTGAAACTAACCTACTTGGGCATAGGTTTCTGCTTCTGGGTTATTGAAAAGATATTACTTGCATGGACAATAACTTAAGAATTTGAGTATCTAGAGACGTCGCTTCAACATGACGTACGTTCAAAGTTCTAGATCTAAGTGACTATGCATATATTTTTTTACTAGGCCGTCGCCAATGTTGACCAAATTGGGTCCTCCCCATGTGGTAGCTGCTTTTGAAAAGCTTGAACTTGAATATACATATGTGAAAAATCAACCTTATCCCTTCAACTATGCAAGGGATTAAGAAGAACATTAGAAGACATTAGCATTGGATATGTACATCAGATATTAGATACGATCACGAACTGATCCGTTGAAAATTTGATTAACTTACAGAAGATCAATGCACCATGCAAATGAGTGGACTAAATATATGTTTTGATGAAGTTTGTAAACATGTCCTAGTTCTATTGCAAGGGTGGCTTGGGTTTCCATGATCTGGTTGATCCCATTTGGACATAAAGGGGTGTGAAGTTCATAATCCATGCGCAGCATGTAAACACCGCTGAGGAGATCGACTAGGAATCATCGCCGGCGAGTGGAACCTGGAATCAACCGGTAAGGGTCATGTTTTGCTGATCAAAGAGCAGTTCCAGATGAGATGGAAGATGCATGTGCGTGATTAGGGATTGGCGGTCAAGGGTTGACTTTGATCTGAGATACCCATTTGGTGAAAATTTAGGTGACCGTCTACTGGGGTTTGGGTTTTCCTTATTAAAATTAGATTAAATTGTATTAGATTAAGAGCTAGTCATTAGAAGGTTGTTGGCAAGTCAACGTCCCTCTTTGTTCATCACAACTCAATGACTTGTCCCATGCTAATTTTTAGAGTAGCACCTAGCACAATGAATTTTTTTTTTCTTTTTTTACTGGGACAAGAAAAGAGATGACTCATTCATATTGACTGCTACCCCAATCAATTAGGTCTCGATTAGCCGGTACGACATGACATCTAAGCCACTTAAATGGGGAAAAACCTACTTAAGCTAATGAGATGGGTAGATAATTTTCAAGAAAATTGAGATCATACCAAGGGTATGTCTCTAGGTAGATAGGTCATGGCAAAATACCGGACGATTACTACTTCTCTGATTGTGCAGAAAGAACTTTCAATGGTGATTCATAGGTCATCGAAAAAAGCCCAACTCTATCCGAACCAAATTGGGAGAACCTGCAAATTAAGGACGATCACCAATTGCTGGAGTAGGTTATATTCGGGTCGGGCCCCGCTCGGGCTACTTGAAACGCACCACCTTCATGTGTCGGTGCCGACCTGACCGAACCGTTGCCAACCCAAGTTACTAGGCCAGCGCATGGTATGGAATCTCCTCTAGCGTGTGGATATCCCTCTCCAAATATCCAGGCACGTCCTCACTGGGCGAGGAGTTCTCGTCCACACGTTCGCTCCGACTGACCAAGAAGGCGGCCCACATGTATTCATTGTCGCTCGGTGTCGTAATGAACGACAGCTACCAATGTACCATAGAGCGCAAAGGCTATAAGATATGGTCATTTAGTGTCGCAATGGACCATAGATTGCACAGGCCACAAATTATTGTCATTTAGGATCATTTAGAGTCCCTTTAGTTTGCATAAAAACGAATAATTGGAAATACATTTTTGTAAAAAAAAAAAAAAATCGCTCCTATAATTTTGTAAAGATGAATATATTAAAATATTTTCATCGTCCATGAAGATATTTGAATATAAATTATTGCCAATAATGAAAACTTTTTTTATTGACTAATTATTACAAATTAGGCAACCTATCATTTTTAAGATTTTTCCTTTTCAAACCATTCATTTTCCATGAAAGAGACATAGCTTTGGATTCCATTTATTCTATGAAAAATAAATAACTTGGAAAATACATTCCTAAATCCGACTACTCGTATAGTCTGAAATAATCGATGAAAAAAGTTTTCATTATCAATAACAATTTACGTCTAAACATTTATGTCATTGAAGAAAATACTTCTCGTGCATTAATTTTTATAAGTGAGATGAGTATATTTTTCAAATCATTCATTTTTCGCACAACGAATAGATCTTTGTATCAAATCAAGACATGCATTTTCGTTTAAATTGTGTCATATGTCTTAAAATGCAATTCCATAACAGTTTTATAGTTCATTGTTGTATTCGTCGTATGATGTAGCAAAATTTTAAATGTAATTGACAAAATTATTGTAACATTGAGAGAAGAGTTGCCAAAAGAAAATGTTGGAATTTGCAATAATCCAATTTTACCACTTAAAAACTCGTTCAAACCAATGTTCTATCTTTGGTCGAACAAAAACTCATGTTTTCTTATCAAGCAAAACGTGCAAATTCTGGCCGCGAGCAAAATTAGTGCTCAAGATATCAGAAAGTCGCCGATCAGAGTTGCAAGGATGTGTATTTAATCTCAATTTACATTTAAAGAAAAGTTTCCCCATACACGTTAGGAAGTCCCCCTTCATTAATGTGTAGACCCCCAACAAGAAAGGCACAAATTTCCCAAAGAGGAGGGGGGCAATCCCAACAGAAATTGCCAAAAAAACAATATCCCGTTGACTTTTCTCTTCCCCAACCAAGCAGTCGAGAAGAAGTCAACAAAAGGCTTCTGGGTCCGACACTCGGCATCGTCAAAAACGAGCGACGACAAATCTTGAATTTCAGACCCGAAAATGCCCCTAGACTTTTACTATCAGGCGGCGGAAAAAGTCTCAATTTCAATTTCTAAAACCTTGACTCTCACCATAATTAGATCCATAAAGTATACGTAATGGAATGTTTCCTTATATTTCGGTAACGGAAACTCGTCTACATATACATCATTTTAAGTAAAAAAAAAAAGACCTTTTGCCTTACTTTTCACCAGTATCTTTTTTTTTTGTTGTAAACTTTTCATGAGCGTTAATAATGTCTCTTTTAACACTTTTCTATGATGGTGAAAAATTAGGTATCAAAATATCACCGTGTTTGGTCGTCCATACTTTATATGTATATTCTCTTTATCTTCCGAACCTATAACAAGTTATAAAAAATGAATTAATCTATATTTTTTATAGTCGCATTAGTAACTTGAAGAGGAATTTCCGTCTTACTCCAATCCAGAGCATGTTTTGTTTACACTGGAGCAAAAGCATCATGTTTCAGTCAAAATCTGGAATATTTGCTTTGATTTTTCTAGAAAATCATGAAGGAAATTTACATTTGAAAATTTGTAGGTCAACATTTGGATATCGTGAAAATTTTAAAATTAAAAAGAAAAAAAAAACCAAAATACGCGAGTTGCGAGACAAGTCAATCTAGTTAGGCTGCAATACAATTGCAAAAATCAAAAATCATCGTGGAGAAGAAAAACTGAAAAAGAGAAAAAAAAAAAAAAAAAGAGAAGTTTATTGCCTGGCATCGTTTTTGTCTAACCTACCTTCCGATTCCTCGCATCTTATTAAGTACGCTGAATAAGCGTATACGAAATATTCACTAATAAAATTTTAAAATTCTTAAAATATATATTTAACAGATCTCTCGACAGCACTATTTAAATATTATATGTATATTTATTTATTTGTCCATATAACAATTTGGCTAACGGTTTCGTGAACGGAATCTACAAATTCCGTTATATTCGGCGGCCGCGGGTCGGTCCACCGGCTCAACTGCACTCCATTTAAAACCCGTCTTCGTTCGGTCATTAATATCTTCTCCTTCTTCTTCTTCGTCTCCTCTCTATGGCGGACACCGCAACTCGAGCGATTCCTCCGATAATGGAGTTCTCCGACGAGGGTGCGGCCGGCGGAGCAGCGGCGGCGGCGGCGGCTGCGGCGGGGCGGAGGAGGAGGAGGAGGAGGAGGCGCCGTCGCCGGCGGCGGAGATCAGCGAGGTCGAGAAGAGCAAGATCGGCATCATGCGGGCCGTCGTGGAGCGCGACGACCCTTCCGCCAAGGTCCTTCCTTTCTTCTTTTCCCACCTTCTCCCCGAATTCCTCGTCCCGTTTCCGTCGCCTGCTCTTCTCCTTTTGCGATTCGCGCGGGCTCTTGAAGCTTGCATTCGAGTCTTTTTGCTAGCTTGGATTTTTGCTTTCCTAGAGCTTCGGACTGCGCTTTTGGATGTCGTTGGATTTGGAGAGTGAAATGCGAGCGAGGGAAGTGAGCTGATGTTGCTCTTCTGCTGTCCTTAAACTAGAAAGCAAGAGATTGACTGTGATTTGAGTCGAAGCTGCGTTCGTCGTCGATATTCCGTCAGTCAATTCGTTGGAATCGGAGCTGCATTATCCAGTGCTCTGTAACTAGGTGCCGCCTCACATGGTCGCAATTTGCTCTAAAGTATGGTGCTTTTTTATTCCTCTTGGAGGACAACGCTCGTACTTCAGTCCATACCGGATTTCGGTCTTACGTGAGATCGGTAAAGCCTTGTCTTCCTGTGCAAGACATGCCGCCGGACCGGATCATCCAAATTCGGATGTGTATGTATATGAGCAGATGGTTTACAAGGTGTATTGTGGTTTCCTTTTCATGTAGTCTTGAAACAGAGAGCTGGGCTGATTTAAATCGGGAGACTGGTTTTTGGGATTTGGTTTCTTGAATTTAAGTTTCCTCGTCACTCTGTTGTGATTTCTTGTTGCAGGATGCCGATGATTTTATGATACGGAGGTTTCTGCGAGCTCGGGATCTAGATATAGAGAAGGCTTCCAAGCTATTTCTGAAGTACCTGAGCTGGAGACGGTCTTTCGTCCCCAATGGGGCCATATCGGCATCAGAAGTTCCAAACAACCTTGCTCAGCGGAAGTTGTTTATGCAAGGTCTTGACAAAAAGGGACGGCCTATAATAGTGGTGTACGGGGGTAGACATGATCCTTCCAAAGGAAGTCTCGAGGAGTTCAAGCGTATGATACTTCTCTGATTCTTCCGGATTTTCTTCTAATCAATATGAATTTATTGCTTTATGCAAGACTTATCATCGTCATATTATTGAAAAGAAATTTAGGCAGAAAAATACTGAATTTGGCTAAAGTTGAGTTGTTTTTTACTGTGCGAAGGTTTTGTGGTCTACACTCTTGACAAAATATGTTCCAGGTAACTCTTCTCCTTATTAAGACTCTGCACATCACGGAAATCTAAAAACATTGCAAACTGAGGATTCTTCCAAAAATGAAATCCTTCAGAAGCATTCTGGTTAAGGTCTCTATCTTGTGAGGCACAAAAATTGCATGTGTCACCTAATTGCATGATTGGAAAAGAATGGCCACATTAGTTGCAAATGAAGCCCTTGAAGACTATATCTAGAGCCACCCTCCTCAACGGGAAGTGTCGGAAAGTTTTTACCCGGTCCCTTATTGGTTTCTCAATTCCCAGTTTCTTAAGAACTGTGATCAACCCAAATTCTTTCTTTTGAATTCGCTATCCAGTGTTGGTCAAATTTTAGCCAATAATTTAAGTTGTTTCTTGGGTGTTGATCTTTCAGAATGCCTGGAGGGCAGGAGAAGTTTATGGGCATAGGAGATCTCGAAGGATGGGGATACAAAAGCAGTGACATTCGTGGATACTTAGCAGCATTGTCAATCTTGCAGGTTCAATCTTCTGTCTCCTGCTTTTCTTTTGTATCAAGTTGATGCTGACAAAAACATTAAACTAGAATCCAATCCCTCTGTGAAATGTAAAAATGTCAAATTTTGTCTTCAAGGAGCTTGCACCTTACCTGAAGCTAGGTTTTAAAAGAGTACAGAATGTGCAAACTGCAAATTGTAACTATTTTGTTTGGTCGACACCAGGACTGCTATCCGGAGAGGCTGGGCAAGCTCTTTCTTATTCATGTGCCTTACGTATTTATGACTGCATGGAAGATGGTTTACCCATTCATCGACCCTAAGACGAAAAAGAAGGTATTGTTGGATTTATTACTCTTTGCTCACTATTTGAATCCTGTATGTTGACTTAATTTCAGAATTTTAAAATTTGATTAGTAAATGAAGATTGGAACTTTTGGAATTCTCCTTCGTATTTAATTGGAAGAACATATACACAGAACATAAGAGCTCAATGAACTCCTATTGCAGCTGCAAGCATTAAAGATTAGCAATTTGTTCTTCATTGATTTGTTTGGACATAAGGAAAATTAGTACAACGCAACTGACCATAGTTATAAGTAAATCTATATCAGAAACCATTGCTTCATTCCTGCTGTATTTAAGGTAGATGGCGGTCAGGTTTCAACTGTTCACACTGTCACAAGATTAGCACTCTGAAGTTTTACCTTTTAGTGTTGGAGCATCATGTCCGCCCTTGAAAATGTGGAAACTGCCTAGGTGATGCTAACCGATTATGATCTCATCTCTCAGATTGTTTTTGTCGAGAACAAAAAACTGAGAACTACTCTGCTCGGGGACATCGATGAAAGCCAGCTCCCGGATGTATATGGAGGCAGGTTGCCACTAGTTCCCATTCAGGACAGCTAAATTCTGCTCAAATGACAAGAATTTTCTCCTCATTTCTTTTCTGGCCGTGGGTCTATATTGTAGAATATAAAGAAGATATAATTTGATAAAATGCGGAACAGCCAAATTTCATGGCTGAACTCTATTGATGATAGGTATCTCTCGGTATTCATATTCTTTGTTTGAGGGACTTATAGGCATATACCAGGTAGTGATGTCCAATGCACCCTACTCTTCTTGAAAAAATGATTGGTTATGCCCCCTAGGCTATGACGCTTAGACACGTTGTCTGAGCTTCCGTGTTGTTTCCAACACTTGTCGACGTGTCCGATACGCTGGGACACGCTTGGACACGAAGTCAACGCATTTCGGATTTTTCAACACATGGTCAACTTTTTTTTGACACGTTCCGACACGCATGTCCGAGAAAGGATCGTTGAAGAAGACGATGGAGGGTGGAGACAAGGGCGAGGGAGTGGAGGCAATGCCATGACAGTGAGGGAGGGCCTGCTGCGATGGAGGGCCGGCGGCGAGGCTGAGGCTGCGGCTGCAAAGGTGGAAGGGCTGGAGGTGAGGCGGTGAGGTGACTAAGAGAGCAGAGGATCGTGTAAGAAGGAGAAGGAGGTAGTCAGCAGGTGATGGGGTGGAGGGGGAAGAAAGGGAAAGAACTGAGGGGGAGGGGGAGGGGGAGGAGAAACGACGGGTGAACTAATGGGAGGGGTGGAAGAAAGGGGAAGAAACAATAGGTGATGGCCCATCACTGGGGGGGGGGGAACAAATGAGGGAAGGCGGTGGGTGGGGGGACAAACGAGGGAAAGAAATCAAAGGGGTGGCGTGGGTGGGAGAGAAAATCCAAGGAAATGGAAATGACAGATCATTGGGGGAGAAAGGAGAGAAAATCCAAGGAAATGGAAATGACAGGTCATTCTGGGGAGAAATGAGGAAAAGAAATTGAGAGGGGTAGGTTTGAGGTGGTGTGGGGCAGAGAGAAATGGGGAGGAAAATAAATTTTGGGAAATGATAGTTTTGGGAAAAAAAGGAAGGAAAATAATTTTTAAACAGCGATGTTATATTTTTTTAAATAAATAAATAAATAAGTTAAAAATAGTTTTCAAAAATTAAAATACTAAAAGTTAAATAATTATAAATTTTAATTTTTATAGAGATCATAGATTTTTTTAAATAAGTTGATTATAATTTTTTGTTAGTCATTAGTTTCATTTATAATTTTTGTTAAAGTTAGAAATATGTACTCAAATATGGGTACACATTAACTATTAATGTCTTCCAAATTTCCTATGAATGGATTTATTAATATTATTAGTGCAAATTCATTCTAAGTTCTTTTTTATTATTTATTTATCTGTGAATTTTGTCGCGACCAAATTTTTGGCTAATGATTTGTTGAACCAAGGGCTTTCTCAAACTCATACCAATTTACGATTTAGATTCAAGTTCTTAACATGCAATTAATTTTCAATTAGGAGTCGCCACTAATCTATTTTTGATGGGTTGATTAGAAACCTAAGTAAAGTGGCTTTCCCAAACAAGAGATTTATGAGTTTGGACTTAGATTCAAGTTATTAATATGCTTTTATTTTAAAAAATGTTCGCAAGCGAGCTTAAATTAATTCGCCACTAATCTATTTGAGGCGATGAATGCGGGTGATTATAAACCAAGTAAAGTAATAAATAAATTGGGAGATTTACTTTACTCCCCGCGTTATTAAATCATAATTTATGAATCTAGATATGATTTCTAATTACAATTTTTTTTTTCGTTTTCGCTTAACGGAGTCATACAATGCAATGCAATTTAAACTAATGACATGTAATTTTAGCTAAATTCTAACCACTAAAAAGCTTTTCATGAATCTAATTCTATATGACATGCACATGACATTTTCTATTTTCTTAAAAAATTAATTCTTAAGATTAAAATTAATTTATCCTAAGACATTTTTGTATTTTTTATGAAATTCGAAATTAGAAAAATGTGATAATTATCTAGCTAGATTAAGATTCTATCCAATTTATATTAATGACTAGGTCAGGATAAACCATAATTTAAACCAATATATTATCTTAACTTAGCAATCTTTAACCTAAGGTGCAGTCTATCTAAATCAATCTAAACTTAAAATGAAATATGCAATTTTATTCTAATGTGCAATGACGTGCAAAGAATGTCCTAATTATACATGACATATGCATGATGATTTTTGTTTTTATTTTTTTAATTAATTTAAAATGTCAAATAATTAAACATGCAATTTAAGCTAATGAAACAAAAATCTAACATCCTAGATTCATTTTTTATTGATAAACAAAATGAAAATCTAAACATGAAAAACTAAAATGCAATATTTAACCCAAACATATTTCAAGATAAAGCAATCAAGACAAGATAGACCATTCAAAATCACTAAAGATCTAATATATCGTTCATATCAAAGGATAATATCTCGCTAATAAAATCAATAGATTGATCTTTAAGCCTTAAAGATCAAAATATCAATTTTATTCCCATTTGATTAATTATTTCATCTAAAGGAAATAAAAAATCATAGTGCGGTTGCGAATTAGGAATAAATCCTAATTGAAAGTTATGTCTATCACTCACGAAACTAGATATAAACTAGATATAAATAGAAATATATTACGAGAGAGGCAATAAAATATCCAAATATACGAGAGATGTGCATCTTACCTAATTTGATGATATTCTTTCCAAATTTGGACCAAGTGCAATCATACCAAGATCACGGTGAACGGGGACGACGAGTCGTCACGGCAAGGAGTGAGCTCGGTGGGGTTTGAAGGAAACCTGCAATGCAGAAATTTCTTGAGCTGTAGAGAAGGCCGCCTGTGGCGTTTGTCCCAGCGTGGATCGTGCACGATTTTCCGAAGGATTTGTGTTCTTTTCTTTAGCTCTTGTTCTCCACGTTTCGCAATCCTCACTGAGTCTCACCCAGTTGACATCAGGTTGATGATGGTGCGTTGTGGGCGATGGTGGGATCTCTCGGTAAAGGATGACCGTGGGCTCACGGTCAACGAACCTGCAAAAATAAGAACTTCGGGATCGACTTGGTTCGGATGCGAATGGGAACGGTGGGCTTTACGGCTCGAATGGACAGCAACTCGTCGTTGGGCGTGGCACAGATCAAAAGCAGCAACGGGTCATCACGGGCTATTTTGAACACGGCGGGGGCAGCAAAAGGCGACACGCCAAGGATAGTCACGGTCGAGCAAGTTCGCATCCAAGGATTAGAGATGATGACCAGCTATTGCGAAGGCTCGGATTGAACAGCAGCTGGTGATGAAGAGAGGTGACGGGCGTGTCCTCGATTGGCAGATCTCCAAGAGCCGCCTCCCTCTTTGTTGTCTTTTTATCCTCTGCAAGATCACGTGATGGGTTTCCTTGACTTGGAATTCTCAACCTTTGGTCGACAGTTTTGATAGTGGGGAACAAAATCCACCCCTTGAACTCACGGTCTTCAACTTTTAACTTGGATGAGTCAACTTATCGATGACGCTATGACGGTGCTTGTCAGTTGGAGATGCGGGCGATGGAGAGCAGTAGCAAAGACACGTCGCGGCTACCGTTGGAGCACAGCGAGACCTGAGGGGACAATGTGAAGCCGCGACTGGCTACTTTGTTGCGAAGTTGCTAGAAGTGGTGAGAGGCAATCGCGTCGGAGGTGCGACCACTGGTCTGGTCGCGGAGGGGGCGCTGGCGTGGAGAGTTGTCTCCGTTGAAAGCTGGCCGAGATCTCTCCCTCTCTCTTACGTGATGTGGCCGTATATTCTCAATTGTGTGGCCTCCTCCTGAAACCCTACACGAAAACCTTTTTATAGGCTCAAGATTAGGGTTTTAATTTTTTCCAAATTCATATCCACAAAGATTCTTTCTCAAAACGCGATATTTGCTTTTCACATCTGCTCTATCCAAAAAATTCATCATCTCCTAGAAAAATTTCAAATTCGAGATTTTTAAAAAAACGAGCCTGGGTCAATTTGCTCGATTCGTGGTTTAGTTCGACCTGTCAATTTAAAGCTCAGAATCACTAATTTAAACCCATCCGCCACCGGTCCAATAAATGCAAAAAAAAAAAAATGCAAATGCACAAAAATCTATATGCTATGCAATTAATTAATTAATTAATTAATATTTTTTTAGAGGTTAAAATTAATCCCTAATTTTTTAATGCGATAAATGAATAAACGGGTCACCAAAATTTAGGTGTCAACAAATTTGAATCAAATTAATTAAAAATAAAAATATTCATTTAATCTATAATGTGTCATAATATGTTGAAATTCTCTATTTTTGATAAATGATGTGTCGATGTGTCGTGTCGCGTGTTCGTGTCGCGTGTCTGTGCTACTTAGCCCTTAAGAGCATATGATGAATGCAATTTTACCTTGAAACAGGCTAAAATCAGCTTGTTCAATTTGATATAAAGCAAGTTCTTAGGAAAACCGATTTGATTAAGGATTTTCAAGAACCCTAAGCCAAATTAGGATAAGTTGACTTCTTGATTCCGAGATCGAAACCATCGGTCCAGCTAGAAACCGTTGGTCCAAACAAACGACGGAAGGCGGTGGGTGGGAGAGAAAATCCAAGGAAATGGAAATGACAAGTCATTGGGGGGAGAAAGGAGAGAAAAATCCATGGAAATGGCAGGTCATTGTGGGGAGAAATGAGGAAAAGAAATTGAGAGGGGTAGGTTTGAGGTGGTGTGGGGGAGAGAGAAATGGGGAGGGAAATAAATTTTGGGAATGAGAGTTTGGGAAAAAAAAAGGGAGAAAAATAATTTTTAAACGGCAATGTTATATTTGTTTAAAAATAAATAAATAAGCTAAAAATAGTTTTCAAAAATTAAAATACTAAAATTTAAATAATGATAAATTTTAATTATTATAGAAGATCATAGATTTTTTTAATAAGTTGATTATAAATTTTTGCTAGTCATTAGTTTCATCTACAATTTTTGTTAAAGTTAGAAATATGTACTCAAATATGGGTACGCATTAACTATTAACATGTCTTTCAAATTTCCTATGAATAGATTTATTAATATTATTAGTGCAAATTCAATTTAAGCTTTTTATTATTATTTATTTATTTATGAATTTGAATCAAATTAATTAAAAATAAAAATATTCATTTAATATATAACATGTCTCAACATGGTGAAGTTCTCTATTTTTGAGAAATGATGTGTCGGTGTGTCGTATCGCGTGTCTGTGCTACTTAGTTCCTAGGAGCATATGATAAAGGCGATTTTACCTTGAAACCGGCTAAAATCAACTTGTTCAATTTGATATAAAGCAAGTTCTTAGGAAAACCAATTTGATTCATGATTTCAAGAACCCTGAACCAGCTTAGGATAAGTTGACTTCTTGATTTCGAGGTCGAAACCGGCGGTCCAACCAGAAACCGACGATCCTGCATAAATTGATTCCCCCTAGATTGAAGAAATAAGTTTTTGCGCTTCCGGGTATTTAAGTCATGGGCTACAAATCACCTAATTAAGGATGTCCTTAATTAGACATAGTTTTTCAATTACGAAATGAGATGATCAACTTGTAGGTTTACAAATGATAAAGGAAATTGATTAGCTTTGGTACCTAGGACTCGACTCGGAGCTAGCAGGTTCATTTCTTGATTCTTAGTTGAGAATCAATAACTCCAATGTCCATTAAGTACGAAATGATAATGGAGCATAAGAAATCTTTTTCTATTAAGCATACTTTTAATCAACAAATTTCTATCTAATATTAGGGGTGAGCAATATAGACCGACCAATCAAGGAATTGCCTAGATCGGACTGACCGGTTCTAGACAATCTCGGAGGCGTTGATTTGATTTGCGATTTCATAACTAATAATTTCCATCAATTCCACAATTCCAAGAGAACCGAACCAATGATTTTAAATTTTTTTATTTCTCAAGTAAGAATTTTGTCCCTCGCCTTCTCATGTCTCCCACTCTCCTCTCTCCTCTTTCCCTAGTTCTAAAGGGGTATTACACGTAAATCAATCGGTTCTATTGGACCGCTTGAAAACTGGACCAATTCCAAGATAAGACGGTCCAGTCTTCTATAATGGACACTAGGAATTGGTCCTTTCGATGTGGTTCTAAATTTCTTTGTTTTTATTATTTTGGCAATCGAGTCATCTATCATCCTGCGGTGGAGGTGGCGACAATTCCAGGACAGACTCCAGACAATGTATTGATTGATGGTTCCTATTTTGTGTGGGTGGTTGTGTTTGCGCGTGGGAAGAGAGAGAGAGAGATCGTTTTTCTGGCTTTCTCATTTATCCTTTTTAGGAGAATTTACACAAAACCCCTTAAACTTTATGTGGCGGTACATGTTCTTGCTTTCACCTATTAAACAATATTTTTAAATTGTCATTTTGATACGATCGTTAATTCTCTCATTTAATTTTTTTTTTTTTTTTTACCCAAATAACTTTAGGGGTAAGAGCATATTTTTTCATCTTTTTTTTTATTTGATGAAAGCTCTGTTTACCTTAATTGTAGTTCAGAAATTGAAAATATAGAAACTGGGAGAAAGATAAATAAACTAAAATTACTATTAATAGAAGAAATGAATATAAATAATAACATCAAACTAATAAAAAATTGTAAAATATTTTTAATAGAGTTAAATGATACTTTAACAAAAAGAATAAACACAATCTAAATAAAAAGCGCAAAGTAACAAAAGAGTCAAATGACAAAATTTGATTGCTTATTTTAAAGGGTTAACTTAGATAAAGAGTGATTGATTAACAAAAATGTTATAAAGATTTACAAATGGAAATGATGTCCTCAGCTCATAAAAAGAAATGGTTAACTGATATTTAAGGTGATTTTCTTAGATTTTTTTTTTCCATTAATTGATTATCCAAAAATATATAATGATTATCCAATTTTATTATTTGTTCTTTTTGTTATAGGGGCCTTTTTCGTCTTACTAGCTACTTAGGTCTGTTTCTTTTTTTTTTAATTATTTTTTATCAATTTTTAACAAACTCAATTTCAAACTAATTATTGGTATTTTATTTATTATTCCAATATTTTAGATAGTTTATTTTTGTCAATTTCCTCTCTTTTTCTTCATTGCTAAAAAAAGAAAGATTGAAAGAGAGATTTCTAATCCAAAAAATGAGATGAAAATATATATTTACCGCTTAACAAGTTATGTGCATTATACATACTAACAAAAAATATAATGAAAGTTAATGGCTATAACAAAAAGGGTAATATACAAAACAATTGAAATTTTAAGCATAAATATGCATTACCCCCAAGGTTCAAGGGAATCTGTGTAATTTTCCCTTTTTCTAAGTGTTCAATTCGTTTTATTTTATAAAACTTTTCAGATTTCTTTTTTAAAAAAGGAAAACACTTTAGGATAAAATATCCAAAAGCATGAAGACTATTTTCCTCTCAATTTCATGGACACTACCTGTTAGAGAAAGGATCTAATTTAGTCCGAAGATTAATTCCCAATACAAATTCCAATCTTGTGATTGATTTAGCAAATCATAGATATGATTCATTTTAGGAAAGACAATATTGTGTAAATTCTTTCTGATTCATTTATTATACTACAAATACAGCCACATACTTGTACAATACAAATTTCTCTTTATCCCTTTTGTGTTTCTTGTTATGATATTAGAGTTAGAAGTCCTAAGTTCAAATATTTTCAGACCCTAATTGCTCTTCAATTAAATTTCCATGTTTATTACTAGGCAAAAGAGCAAACTAAGCATGAGGGGAGTGTTAGAATAATTAAATATTAAACTACACATTTATCTAATAGCTTAAGCTTTTAGAACAATTGATAGTGATCTCACAAATTCTCACATATGTTAGAATAATCAAATATTAAACCATGCTATCATTTAATAACTTAATTATGTAAAACTAAGAAAATTTCAGTTGCTACATGGATTATTGATATAAATGCTAGTGACCACATAATTTGCAATGGATGTTTTATTTATGATGTCCATACAAAACCTAATTCTTCCATTTTTGTTCTACCGACTTATGCTTTCAAATGGCACCCTTGACTCCGGTGGAGATTACAAGCATGGAAGTGGATCTATGGCTCTTATCCTCAGCGATCCGACGGTCTAGATCAACGTCGTCCACGCGGATATAACTGCTCTTATTTGCTGCCCTATGGAACCGAATTTAATGGCCCTTATGGTGCCACATCATCACAAAAAGGGGAAGGACAGTTTTTTTTTTTTTTTTAAATTGTGGATTGCCGGCATCCGCATCACAATATTCATCGCACCATCCAAAGATATTAGAAATTACATAGTAAGTCACTAATGCCCAAAAAAAAAAAAAAAAATTGGCACTGTATGCCTTAGCACAAACATTATCCTAAAAAATGTGCTACACATTTCCAAAATTCGTGAGGATAATTATTGTCAAGACCAAAAAAAAAAATTCAATCTCATATTTGTTTCCAAAATTTGTGAGGATAATTATTGTCAAGCCAATTTCAATTGTAAAGATTGTTTTTTTTTTTTTTTTCCAGGATCTTTCGATTGAGAAATTGATGGGTTGAGTAGAATGGAATTGGTTAACTTTCTCAGAAATTTTGATTTATCCATATCTTATAATGTTATTGCTAGAGATAAAATTTCCCTTTCTCATAAGCATCTGGGTCATAATGCCAGTTTCCCTTATCCTGATTGTAAGATATACCCTCTAGCAAAATAATCACTAGCACCATTTATCTATTGAGCAAGCTTGGCACCGCCAACTTGAGGGAAAATGTTGGAGAAATGATCTAATTTAGTCTGAAGATTGATTCCCAATCCAAATTCTAATCTTGTGATTGATTAAGGAAATCATAGATATGATTCATTTTAGGAAAGATAATACTGTGTAAATTCTTTCTAATTCAATTATTGGACTACAAATACAGCCACATACTTGTGGATTGCAGTGATGAGAAATGCAGAATACAAATTTCTCTTTATCCCAATTACGTTTCTTGTCACTACCAAACAAGAGAGTCAATCACTTTAGAGGGAAATGACTTTCTTGTACAATGGTTTCCTTGAAAATAAAGTCCTTCGCGAAATAAACACCGTTGAACTCGTGTTCTTCTCCATTGCACGTTTACTGCATCACCTTTGCAGCTCATTAGTGTATGCCTGCGAACTGTGACAAGCCAAAAACTACACATCCCGACTATGAATTTTGTCCTCGTTGTGACTGCTTGACTCTCATTTTTCACCTTTATACCATGTCAATTGTCGAGCTGAGCATCTCGTTCAAGCTCTCTTGTGTGTTCGATCACCGGAAAGGCTCTTCATAGAATACTCGAGATAGTGCTAATTGCCCATCGCTAGGAACATCCTAGACCACTGACCTCTATGAATGTTTGTTGCTTTCATGGCCTCATCTGCTCTGTCTAAGCGCAATCTTGCAGCCAGTGAGTTACCTCCATCACCAGAAGTCCCTGCACGAGCACCACCCTTTACTAAAATGGTGGAAACGGTTTTGATCTCGGACAACAATCTCTCTCTGGAATACATCCGACACGTGCTTCATAAAAGAATGGCAGTCGTGACAAATTCGGATGTTCTTCATGACCCGAATCGTCCTCCCATTTTCAAAATGCAGAAAGGCGAAAGCAACTGCCAACTTCTCGCTGTGATAACTCAGATTGCTCTCCTTCTCCTCCTCTTCAATATCATGGAGAACATTCGACGTTTGTGGCATATAACCTCGAAGCTTCAATCTGTCCATTATTGAAGTTAACAAGTCCCTAATATTTTCCCACTCTGGATGAGAATTTTCCCCTGAAACAAACTCATGGATCTCTTGGTCTGCATTGATCAAACTATAACCTGGTCTTTTGCTAATTCTCCTATCTTTCATTAAAATCCTCATCTGAGCTTTGCGGTTCCATTTACCAACTCCCCCATAGGCATTGGACAGGAGGACATAATCTCCATCGTGATGAGGATCCAGCTCATGAAGTCTTCCTCTCGCCTTTTCAGCTAAACCAAGATGTTTATGATTCACACAGGCTCCAAGCAGAGTTCTCCAGACAACTGAGTTTGGCCTGATCGGCATCTTTTCAACAAATTCACATGCTTGCTCAACCATCCCAGCTCGGCCAAAAATGTCAACCATACACCCATAATGCTCAAGCGTCGGTTCCATGCCATAATCTTTCTTAATGCTTTCAAATATTCCTCGGCCTTCTTCGACAAGTCCTGCATGGCTGCAAGCCACTAAAACCGCGGAGAACGTTATAGAATCCGGCTGCATTCCTGATTCCTTCATGTCATGGAACAATTTGAGGGCCTCATCACCGTGGCCATGCACCGCAAGCCCATTGATCGCCACCGTCCAAGTCAACACATTTCTCTCGGGCATTTCGTGGAACACCCTCATCGATTCATCGACCGACCCGCACCTGGAGTACATGTCTATCAAAGCAGTCCCGACAGAAATCTTCCAACACAAGCCACTTCTCCGAACATAACACTCGACCCACCTCCCCAATTCCAAAGCCCCTAAGCTGGAAACCGCCGAGATCACGCTGAGCATAGTTACCTTATCCGGTTCAAAACTCTCTACCAGCTGCATTTCCCGAAAACAAGCCAAGGCATCGTACCCAAATCCATTATTCGCGTAACACCCAATCAAGGACGACCAAGACACCAAGTCTCGCTCAGGCATTTCGTCAAACACCTTCCGCGCCGACTCCACCGCACCAACACACCCGTACGAGCTGATCAGCGCGTTCTGGACATAGCCGTCGGAGCCGAGCCCGAGCTTCGCGATCAGGGCGTGAAGGCCGTGGCCCATCTCCCGGAGGCGAGAGCAGGCCTTGAGGACGAAAGGGAAGGTGAAGTTATCGGGCGACACGCCGCGGCGGAGCATCTGGGCGAAGAAGGAGAGGGAGTGGGGAGGGGAAGAGCGGGCGTGGCATCTGATGATGGTGTTGTAAGCGACGGCGTCGGGAGAGGAGATGCCGGCGAAGAGGAGCGGGCGTGGGGCAAGCTCTCCGGGGCCGAGGCGGCGCATGATAGCAGGAGGCGGCGGAGGGTGGCGGCGTCGTCCTGGAGGCCGGTCTTGATGACGAGGGAGTGGAGCTTGTAGACATCGTTCATGGATGATGTCCTCGACAACGAAAAAATAGGTTCAGGTCTCGTCGGCTAGCCCACTTTGCTTTTATACATCGAGTCTGCCAACTTATTTGATTTTTGCAATTGGGTCCTTTTTCTATCAATCGTATTGTGGTTGGCTGACAATATATTATTTATGAATTGTAATACTTGACATGTGGAGCTTATGTACTATTCCTACCTGGCATTACTGTCAGCAACATACAAAATGAAATTCATATTTTGGGGAGGGAAGAAAAAAAAAAGAGAGGCAGACTCGGAGATTAATCGACCCTATCTCTGGAAAGGGCGAGATGGCCCTCTCCGGCATAGGACCTAACTAAGCAATTTCTTCCTCGTGCTGTGGTTTTCACATTAATGTTGCGTAAATTCTTGCCACATTTTCTATCACACATGTTTTCTGTGAAAATCAAGAACGCGCGACAATAAAAGTCTTCCATTGTCGCCACCCCGTTCGGTGATATTGCCTCTGCCTTCACCTTCATCAATGGCACTGCTAGCACACATAAATCGGCCACCTCCCTCTACCCATCTGGCATTTTATGGATCCGTGGTCAATGATCGCAATCGACCTTAAATAAGAATTTGGCGAAGCAACAGTCGTGGCACCGCATGCACGTATAGATAGCTCCATATGAGATCAATGACCTTGTTCTATCATGAGAGAGAGAGTAGGAGACTGACGTTTAGCAACAGAAGGCTAGAAAAATACATATCAAAAGTATACCATTGGTTTGCTACCTTGGATATCCCAAAAATGTGACAAATTACATTGTATGTTTGGTTCTAACTGATGTAAAGTCAAGCAAACAACGATATAAGTAACTCAACTATTCATCTTCAGCAGATGCAGATGTATGGTGTGGGAAGCTCGACCATACATCAGACCAGGTCCGGCGACCGTCAATTACCTCCTTCACAACTGAGGCCACTTCCCCCACACTCACTCGAACTTGATCTTTGCTGTCCCTCTCTCGAATGGTCACATCAACTTGAGAATCAACAGTGATTGCAAAGGGCACTCCAAGCTCATCGGTTCTCGCATATCTCTTCCCTATGGTGTTGCCTGCAAACATCGCCAGGGCGCAGTAGCAGATGATCATCCAATGTAACTTTGGTGCTTTCACCAAGGACAAGAAAGTAAATCTTGGTCCAAATATACAGCTCCCTAACAGAACAAGTTCTCAACTAATTTATTTACATATCATTCAGATCTGCACACCTCACACCAACCTTAGTCTTGGCAGTTTCCACAAATCATAGCTCAGATTTTAACAAGAAAAAAGTAAGAGGAAAGATAAGATGCCAATTAATGGAGCTAATCCTAGCATTAGGAAAAAAGAACACAATTTTAGAAAAACAGGCATTCAAACCCCTATAGAAGATCCCCTTACATTTTGAATAGGACAAAAAGGAGTGATCAATATAGAGTATTCATGTAAACACATACAAAAAGGAAACTGCTTCAGAAATCATAGCTCTGTTTTAGAAAGAGAAAGCAAAGAGGATAAGATGTCCGTCAAACTTTGGAGCTGATCCTAGCATAAGGATAAATGAAAACAGTTCCAAGGAACAGGCAATCACGCCCCTCCATTAAATCCCCTACTATGGTGAGTAAAGACAGGAGAGTGACCAAGATATAAGTCATGTAAATATGTACAAAAGAAATTCATTTCATGCAAGAAATTAAGAACCTAAGTTCTATATTGGATAAGTACCTGTAATGTCAATCTTGTGTGAAACACCAGCCACAGTCAGTGATCTGCTAATAAGTTGAGCAACCGACTCATACTCTGGCTTCTGTATCAATGGGAAAACTGTACATTTGATAGGAGCTACTAGTGGAGGGAAGCGGAACACATTAAATTGTTCATCACCCGCTTTGTTGGGCCTTGTATAGAAAGAATGCTCAAAAAGGCAGTATATTATGCGTCCAATGCCAAAAGAAGGTTCAATAACAGATGGTGTAAAAACCCTCTGATTTTCCCTTATCTTCTCCTTAGAAATCTTGACCATGTTATCCTTGATTATCACACTCTTCCCCATTGCGCATACAAGAAATTCTGCCTCTCCTTTGGATTCTAAAGCAGCCTTCAACTGGAAAGCTTCCTCTTCACCCATGGCCTGGTATTGACAAAACAAATGCAAGCATAACATAAATGAAGAGATTCTTAATAATCTTAGCAAAAGAGCAAAAACCAAGGAACCTCCAGCCTATACCTCCAGAGATTCAACCACCATCTTTTGGTTTCCCTTAAAGGCAAGACCTAGTTCCTTCTTGTTTGGAACAATCACCAGTTTCTGCATTGATACTTCAATTAGTTAGCTCATGATAACAAACTCGAGCATTTACAAATGAAGGGCAGACACCTGCTCCATGCACTCCAAGAATAGCAAGCAAAATTATTTAGTCTGAAGAATTACCTCCACTTCTCTGGGTTCAGCAAATTTTTCATGGGCAACAAGAGCAACTCCACTTTTCTCCTGTCAAATGATAACAATCATCAATCCAACTAGATGCCTCTATAATTAGCAGAACATATACATTTCTAAATTTTTCTTATCCAGTAACCCCCAAATGTGTCGGATAATGTTTTCCTTCAAACAGTATATTAGACAAAAGAATATAATTATGAAACAACGGATAACATACAAGACAGCTAAAAAGAGAACTAACAAACCACACCTTGCCATATGAAGAAAGAAGTAATATGGATGAAATGAAAAATGCATATTATTAATTTCTTAGGCATGATGGCAGCTTCTGATTCACATTCCATAACTTTGCTTCTGCTACCTAAAAATTAGAAACAGGATGAAGAGTTCTGGAAAATTTCAGAAAGAAATAAGAGGACCCCATGATAAAACCATTTCACTTATTGAGATAACAAGGTGCAGCTGTTTCTTTCAGTATTCGTGAACATGCGCCTTCTCCCAAAAAAAAAAAAAAAAAAAAAAACAGTACTTGAAAGAAAGGTAACATAACTCTTACCGTATGTGCTCGTAAATCAAATGCTGATCTATCTGCAATACCAACACACTCAATCCAACCATAGGAACACTCAATTTCAGCATCCCAACAATCTGCTGCATAATGAGCCATTTCATTTGCAAGATGCTGCCTAAACCGCAAGCGATCCTTATCTATACCAAGGCGAGTTAAAAATAGATACACTCTTCCAATGAAGTAGCCGAGAGTCGCATTGTTAACAGTTCCCTAAAAATAAACATCGAAATTTGTGAGACTGAAAGTGAATGGGTTAGGGGGGGAAATCAAGTCCAAAAGATGATTCAAGCTAACCTTTGAAACTGCTTCACCAAGCTGAGTTATAATAGCAGATTGGCCAGACATTTGTTGTTCCCTTGGGAACATCAAAAATTCAAGATCTGCAACTTCAGAAAACTTTGGATGGCTTTTATCTTCTGGATCGACAAAATGCTCAATCTCAGCAAGAGTGAACTCACGTACTCTTAGAAGACCTTGGCGAGGAGAAATCTACACTTTGTGAAAAGCATTAGAATCAACCATAGACTAAAATATAAAGACACGATGAAGATAATGACAATATCTCAACTACAGCATTGGAGACCACGGTTTCAGCCCATTGACTAAAGACAATCAAATCTTACTCTTAAGACAAGTCATCCTATTGCAATAATGTCAAACAGAGATCACGCATACAACCCAAGCATATGAACATGCACAATTTAACATTATCAGAAAGAGTGATGCACAACCTCATTTCTAAAAGCCTGACCAATCTGAGCGGCAGCAAAGGGGAGTTTATTGCCATTATAATAATATAAGTCTTTGAAATTTACAAATATGCCTTGTGCAGTTTCAGGTCGCATGTACCTGCAGTAAATTGAGAAAGTAAAAAAGTACTATAAATCTCAAAGACATAAACCCAAAAACAAAACAAAAGGCTAAGATAACATTTTTGAAATCAGGAACTTAATTCACTTGAAGTCTGCACTGCACAGCATGACAGTGTGACATCCATTGGTGGTACTTACCCAGGGAGCATACCAGATGGGCCTATGGAAGTTTGAAACATCAGGTTGAACGGATAGGGATCAGAGAGAGGGTTTTTGGTGTCAGGAGCTGTGATACCATACTCTTTTATCTTGGCACCCAATTTATCAGCAGAGAGATCATCCAAAGTTGCGAGTACGAGCTTTAGTTCTGCAGCCTTCTCTGCACTAATGCTCAAATCCTTTTGGAGCTTCTCATTACAAAAGTCTTTGAGCAGATGGTCAGCTCGATAGCAAGTCCCAGTTTTCTCATCCTTCACCATAAGGTCAGTAAACTTGTCCACGTGACCCGATGCCTTAAGGACAATCTCCGGAGTGACACAAGGGCAATCAACCTCCAACATGTTCTCCTCATGAACAAAATGCTAATAATAGAAACAAAAAGATTAACACACTTAGACCCAGAGAAAAATGGATCTTTCTCTTCAGATAATAGTCAAACAGATTGTTTAAAAATTATCATCTAATCTACACAAGGTTCTGCATCCGAGCATTTTCTATACAGGCACAATACGGACATGTAAAGATTCAGAATAACAAAAGAATGGGGAGAGAATCCTTATCCATGGCCCTTGCTCAGCAATATTGACAAAGATAAAAAGGAAGAAACACACTACTATGATGCTGTAAACAGCTGTAAATGGGCACCTAAATTGAACCATATACAGGCACAATACGGACATGTAAAGATTCAGAATAACAAAAGAATGGGGAGAGAATCCTTATCCATGGCCCTTGCTCAGCAATATTGACAAAGATAAAAAGGAAGAAACACACTACTATGATGCTGTAAACAGCTGTAAATGGGAACCTAAATTGAACCAAATCACGCATGTCCACTTGAATTCTATCACAAATTTCCACTTGAAGTCTGATCTCTAGCAAACCTAAACGCCCATCACAACTCATCGCCGTTACTTCACTCGGATTCTCCTCAGAACTCTCGCGAATGTTAACTTCGACAAATCACTACACAAATGTCATCAAACGATTTCCATCGTCTAACCAGCTAAATTAGGGAAATAATCGAACCCATTAAACCCATAAATTCAAATTCGGCCAAGAAGAGAAGAGAACAGAATCTCTAAACACCAATTTGCAACTGACAAACTATTACCGGCTAAAGCATCTACTCCCATCGCCACAATCCAACTCAAATCCACGACTCACCTGACGCCAGTACGCCAAGACGTTCGACTTGACAGCGCAACCGGGCGGGCCGTAGTCGTAGAGCCCGGCGACGCCGCGGTAAATCTTGAACGAGGGAATGTAGAACAGGCGGCGCTCGAGCGTGTTGACGACGGTGTGGCGGAACGCCTCCCGGGTGAGGGCGCCGTCGCCGGCGCTGCCGGAGACGGCGGCCTGAAGCCGCTTCTCGACGTCGGCCTTCTCGATCTTGAGGTCGTTGAGGGCCTTGATGGCGGCGTCGATCTCCGGCTTCGGAGCCTTGCCGGCCTTGAGGGCGCGGACGGCGTTGCCCTGGGCGTCGACGGCGGCCTGCCGGCCGGCGAGGGCCTTGCGGAGCGAGTCCTCGGTGGGGTCCATGGCGGGAGGGGAGGAGGAGAAGAGGCGAGAGATGGAGAGACGAGAGGCGAGGGAAGCCGATGAGGCGAGTCTGGCGAGGAGCGAAGGAGGGGATGACGATGGCGACGGTGGCATGCAAATTTGCGTCCTCTCGGCGACGACTGAGGAGGACGGAAAAATATCTGAGGCTAGGGTTTTTAGGAGGGGGTGGTGAGTGGAGGGCTTCTTTTTGGGATTCCTTGGGAATTTTATGGAAATTATTATTATTTCCATGGACGAATTGATTCCAATAAATTTTAAAATTTTAAAAAATGAAAAGAGGGTAAAAAAATGAAAGAAAAGAAAAGGAAAACAATTTAAAAATTTTAAAATACAAAAATTATCCATGTCAACGTTAGTTGTGCTACTCAAATCGACCAATGCTAATTGAATGGCATAGTAATTTTTAAAAATATCAAAAGGTTTATAACTAAATTAATAAAATTAAAAAAATTAGTATTGAATTTATTGCTTTACAATAAATTCAATTTTCCTATAAATATTTGTTACTTTAGCAAGAAACGTAACAAATATATAAATAGAAATAGAAGGAAAATTTTGTTATTTATTTTCTCAAATAAAAGCTTGAAATGCATCAAATAAAGATTTGAAGTGGCCATATTAATCCTAAAAAAGGCTTGAAGTGATTGTAGCTATTTCAAATAAAAACCTAACCTTGCTGTCAGCAAAATATTTTGGCTAATCAGGACTTTTTCTTCCAAATACAAGTTAACTTTAAATTATTTTAGATTAAAAATTAAAAAATAAAACTTTAAAAAATTGGTAAGCGTTGGCATGAGGGAGTACCCTTCTGCCTGTGGCCGCTATCCTATCGCCAACGGGGTGATGGTGAAGGCCCATGATGTTGTGGGCACTTGGACAAGGGTCGGCATACCTGGCCAACCAAACGTAAGAACCAGTCAGGAGGTGCTGGGCAAGGGCCATCGGGCTTACAGACCCTTATTTGAAATAACATACACTTCTACGCCTTCATTTGAAAAAAAAAAAAAATGAGGGCATTTCAAATTTTTATTTGAAATAATATCCACTTTGGATCTTATTTGAAACAATGAAAGAATTCCGGCCCTTATTTGAAGTTTTTCGAAAATATAATAACTTTAATTTATACATATAAAGTATAAAAATCTTTTTACATATAAATTATAAAAATCTTCTCTTAAAACATAGGCAAGAAATGTGAAAGCTATGTAAGGTTTTCAACTCTTGAATTACATCAATTGCGAGACCTGTTCGGAGCATTTATGAAAACTTAGGGCTGCATGATAACACTCCAAAAAGTGTTTTTTAACACTTTTGTACGGATTTTGTTGGGAACAAAAAGAATGTAAAACGCGTTTGGTTGCGTTTGTTGTTTTTGTTTTTGTTCTAACGAAATATGAACAAAAAAAAGAAACAACAAAATTGCTTTCTTGTTCTTAAAAACAAAAATGAAGAAACGTTTCTCTTCTCTCTCTTCTTCTTCTCTTCTTCTTTTCTTCTTCTTTTATTCTTCTTTTTTTCTTTTTGCTCTGGCCGTCGACCTCGGCCATGGTCGGCGACGGCCATCGAGGGCCGGCGACGCTTGGCCTCGCGGGGGCGGCGAGCCTCGCCGTGGCGGGCGAAGTCGGCCGGTCGCCGGAGGCCGGCGACCTAAAAAAGAAGAAAAAAATAAAAAGAAATGAAAAATGGAAAATAAAATAAAAATATTAAAAAATTAAAAGAAACAAAAAAAGAATAAAAATTTATCAAATGTGTTTTGTTCATTTTTATTTAAAAACAAACGTTACCAAACGCATTCTTTTGTTCAAAAAACCGCCCCGAAAAAACACTTTTTTTTTTTGTTGCCTAAAAAAAAAAAAAGTTTAAAAAACGAGGAAATGTTTCCAATACGCTCCCTAAGTTACTAATTTACTAATACAAAATCTTGAATTCTTAGTTAACCAATGGCCAAATCCTCAAGGAACCTCAAGCCCGTTTTCCGAAGATTGTCCAGAGAAAATAAGAATCATCAGCTCAATGTTTGACTGACAATCATGTGCGGAAGTAAACAAGTATGGGAAATCGAGGATACCTTGGAAAAAAATAATCAAATAAATATCTGCAAAAATTGTTTTTGATTTATAGAAACACAAATCTCGCATAAAATCTACATTCCATGAAAAAAAAAAGGCATTCTTTCCATGTGATAAAGACACTACAAGTGGCATAATTACTGTATGATACTTACTTTAGTTTCATTATTTCTTTTTTGATCACTTGAGTGCCACGTTTATTAAAAATCATTTGTTTAAGTGCCATCGACAACTTGTCTTGTTAGAAAATCTCATTTGGCATTAATCATTATATAATTTCAGACGTGGCTGATCAGTATGATGAAGTTAGCAATTGAGCGTCTAAATGATGTCGTCTAGAGATCCATTTGCCCAAATTGTTGAATTGGAGCAAAATGCAGACCTTTAAGAACCGTAATTCCAATTCCTCAATCAGCTCAGATCAGCTCTTCCCTCTGAGCTTATTCAGTCTGATCGACCCCAACGCAAGCTCTCCTTATTTCGCTTCCCCCTTTAGTATCTCTCTGGTCTCTTCAGCCTCAGCATTCTTCAAAGAGCAGAAATAGGAGAAGAGGCCTTCATTGCTACAAGCATCGAGCATCCCATGGCTTTTGCCTCAAAACCAAAACTCCCATCTTAGAAACACAGTTTGACGAAGCTCTGAAGGTGGTCAAACGCAGAGACCGTTCGATGGTCAAAAAATTAAGAAAGCGAAGATCTTTCATTGCGGTGAAGGATCAAGAACAGTAGTTCAATTGCTGATAAAGCGAAGGAAAGCGGAAGCATTTACAGAGATAGAAGCGTGGTCCTCTTTTGTGGCGGAACCATTCAGAGAGAGAGAGATTGTCATTTTCGCAGAGAAAGCATTTAGAAGGAGAGGCGTCATTCTTGTTACTCTTACCATTAGGAATGATCGGGTCCAAGGTTGGTAGGGTCCAGACCTGGACCCTATACTTGACCCTATTATAACCGGTTCCATTTTTCTGGATCTTGTACTGACCCTGTTTGCATTGGACCCTGTACCCGACCCACTATATTTTTCCGGTCCGGGAACCAGGTTAACCCAGTTTATATTGAAACTTATTTTGCATAAAAATTCCTATATAACACTCATATGTAAGATAAAGCGTTTAAAATTTCGATCAGCATTGGTTGAGAGACTATTAAAAGAAGGTTTGATACCCGACCCACCCTCCTTCTTTTATGGGCAAGTTCTGGTACAAAAGTATATAGACGGATTGATAGGTTAATTGCCAAAGGTAATTTCATTCTTTTCTATCATAAAAAAATGTATGTTATTATTAAGGGTGGACCTGCGCAATGGTCTATTCAATAAGAGGTTTATTCCAAGTAAGGACAACATTTTATCCAGAGGAAAGCAATGTTAATTCAACAAAGTAGTGCAAAAATCTACAGACTTTCGAGAGCACAAGGCCAAAGGAGGCGACGGTCAATTTCCAGTAGGAAGCAATGTCATGGGTCCCGTTAACATTGACTGTCACTTAACATAAGTAAATTTTTTCATCCAATGATTAACAAGCAATGTCATTGGAACAGTGAATCATGAACCTGGGACAAGATTATCAGTCCGCCCTGCGACTCAAACAGCCGTTCTGCTTTCATCATGTTGACGATCTTTGTTGTGAACTTTTTGCATGTAAATACTTCAAGATGGCAAGAAAAAATTCAGAAAATATAACAAATTCGTTTTTAAGAGAAAGAAATATGAATATAATAAAAAATGTCTAACCTTGAATGGTCCATTATCTGTTCTGAAACTAATACCACGGACGTATTTCAGCCAAACAGGGAACCCACTGGAAGCAGAAACAAGTTTAGAAAAGACTTGACAAAAACCTCACATGAAAATAGAAACTTTCTTCTATTTCTAGGACTAGGATAAATCATCTACATTACCCGAAATTCCACTCAGCGCAGACATAAGGCCCGACTCTGAGATGGACGTAGAGGCCTACTTGTTGCACGAGCTTGACAAATTTCACGAGATCATAGTTTCCCTCAAAGTTGTACTGAAGCAAAATAAAGCAAATTTAATCAGAATTAAACCTTTTTTTTACTTTTATAAGTAGCCTAAATAATGAAAAGAAAAATGATGGACTAGTTCTGTTACTTTGCCAGGTGAAGGCTCATGGCCATCCCAGAAAACATAAGTCTGAATGACATCCAAACCTCCTTCTTTTGCCTTCCGAATGAGATCTAGCCACATCTGCAACTAAGCAAAGTTGAAGGCCATAAATTTGCCAGAAACAAATTCTTAAGCTGACAAGCAAAAACAGAGCCTTTTTTTTTTTTCAAAATAAAGCAGCTTTTTGCTAAGATAAGAAAAAAGATGCTGTAGTGATAAAAAGCGCAATATAGAGAGGCCCATTTCTAGCATGATAGCGAAAAGTTGGAGGACGGAAAGATCATTCAGCCGAAAATGGAGAACAAATTCAACCTAAAAATAAGGAATAAAAGGAGAAAAAAAGAAAAAGAAAGAAAGGAGCTACCTCAGGAGTGCTTCTGGGGTAGTGAATGGACCCAGAAATGAGGATCCTTCTCTGCCCATTAATTTTAATGGCCTTAGCATCATAAGACATGGAGGCTGTCACAGAAGTACAGAAAACCCATGAAGCCAGTACCACCACAACTACATTCCACATTACTACATCCACCGCCCTCAATCTAGGCTGAGACCAATCTCCTCGGGCGACAAATGGTAGTATTTAATTGCTGAAAACATTAGGTGCCCATCTATCCTCTGACTCTCCAAAAATTAAACCCCCGATACATTGGCACCCAACTCTCCATGATAGAATTCATCCTTCCGCACCATCAGAGGCTATCGTTCAGCTCTACTTCCCCAGTTTACCATGACCAATGAAGCAGTTCCTCTCCCCCACCCACACAAACTATTTCCCCAGTTTACCATGACCAAAATAGTATTGCCTTCAAGATCCTACATCATCAAACAATGATCCTTCCAATGAATCCAAAGTGCAATACTTATCGTTCAAATATGTCAATAAATCAAAAACAATTAGACAGACCCATCTGGAAAATTTGGTCTCGTACAGAAGTTTTTTGAGCTTATAAGAAAAAACTAGAGAGAGCAGCTCAAAGGTGCTTGAAACCTACATAAACAAATTGAAATCTTAAAACCTAGCTTGATATCTACACATCAAAGGCTATCATTGAGCTGATCTACATAGACTATTTATAATCCCACTATGGTAGTTTAGAAAAACCGAGGAAAGCACCCCAAAGAAAACGAGAAGAACCCAGCTTCAATCTAAAAGAAAATTTTAGAAAAACCGAGGAAATTTGTGAGCTTACAGATGAGGAAGCCAGCGATGGATGAAATAGAGCGACGGGAAGCTGGCAATGGTGCTACTGGCGATGGCGCAACAAGGAGCTGGCAATGGCGTGACGAGGAAGCAAATGAACGCAGATGAGGAAGCAGCGAGACGGGGAGCTGGATCTGGCGATGGCATGACGAAGGAAAACGTTGTGAACTGTGAAGTTTGGGCGTGTGAGGGGGTAAAGAAAGAAATAGTCGGGGGAGCTTGTCAAAGGAAAACGCTAACAACAAATTAGGGTTTTGGTCCTTTTGGACTTTTGGGCTGCCTTAAAGACTGGTTCTCAAACAAGTTCCCAAATCGATCCGGTCGATCCGGTTCCCAGATGGGTAATCTTTCGGAACCGGTTCCCGGACCGGTTCAAATAGGGTTTAAATTTTGGGTGGGCTGGTTTTCAACCGAAACCGAGAGCGGGGCCAGGAACCGAGTAAACCCGGTCCGGTTGCACATCCCTACTTACCATGTCGGAGGAAGAATGGCATGTTGGACATTATTTATTTATTTATTTTAAAAAAGCCACGTCAGACTAAAATTTAAGTTAAAAAGGCATGTGGGGCGAATTGCCGGAACAAGCATTGGAGTGAACGATTTTACATCGATATATGATACTCAAGTGACCAAATACTCAAATGAGTGTTGTACGAAAATTATGGTATTTATGATGTCCTTTTTTCTTCTATCCACCATTGTAAACTTGGATAGCCGTTAGTAAATTTCAAATTGAGTTGTTAAGAAGAATGGATTAGAATATTTTTTAATCAACTAATTATTAGTAAGTTGATAATGATAATGCATTGGTAGTAAAATAATTTGGAAACAATAATTCTACCTCTATTTAACCTACCAAAATAATAGATTAACACTAAATTTATTAGTTTGGGATTTGTTGTGAAACGAAAATTAATTTTAGAGAAAAATGTGTTGATGATACCCTTTTGGAATTTTTTGCGTGACGGAAACTAATTTCAGATAAGTATGTCTAGATTGGAATTCTAATGGTTTCAACCCGAGAAGAAAAAATTCAGATAACATACTTAGGGTAGTGTTTACGATAATAAAGGTTTATACTCGGACAACCTTAGTTGTAATTTAAAATGAAGATACCATCTAAATAAATTAGGGAGGTCGGTATTCTCGCCCCTCAAGGGCATGCCAAGCTCATCAGTTCGCATCTCTTCCCTGTGGTGTTGCCTATCAACATAGTAAGGGCCTAGTAGTAAATGATCATCCAGTGTAACTTTGGTGCTTTCACCATGGATAAGAAAGCAAATATCGATCCAAATCTGCAACTCCATAACGAAACGAGTTCTCATATCGAATAAGCGTGGTGAAATACATCATTTCAAATGAAGTTTTTTTCCTGAAACAAACTCATAGATCTCCTGGTCTGCATTGATCTAACTATAACCTGGTCTTTTGCTAGTTCTCCTATCTTTCAATTGAATTCTCATCCGAGCTGTGTGGTTCCATTTGCCAACTCCCCCATAGGCATTGGATAAAAGGACATAATCGCTGTTCTGATGAGGATACTACTCATGAAGTCTTCCTCTCGCCTTTTTAGCTAAGCCAAGATGGTTACGATTTGCACAGGCTCTAAGCAGAGTTCTCCAGACGATTAAATTTGGCCTGATCGGCATCTTTTGACAAATTCATGGCCTTGCTCAACCAACCTGGCTCGACCAAGAAAAGGTTGACTACACACCCACATAGCTCAAGCACCCGTAATGCTCAAGCGTTGGTTCCATGCCATACTCTATCTTAATGCTTTCGAATAGTCCTCAACCTTCATCAATAAGTCCTGCGTGGCAGCGAGCCACTAAAAACACAGAAAAGGTTATAGAATCTGGCTGCATTCCTGACTTCATGTCATTGAACAATTTAAGGGCCTTGTCACCGCGGCCGTGCACTGCAAGCCCATTGATCGCCAAAATCCAAGTTAACACATTTCTCTCAGGCATTTTGTCGAACGCCCTCATCGATTCTTGGAAACCGCCGAGACCACGCTGGGCAGAGCGACCTTATCCGGTTCAAAAGTCTCTACCAGCTGCATTTCCCAAAAACAAGCCAAGGCACCGTACCCAGATTCATCATTCGCGTAACACCCAATCAAGGACGACCATCGACCAAGACACCAAATCTCGCTCAGGCATTTCGTCAAACACCTTCCGCGCCGACTCTACCGCACCTAGACACCCGTACACACTAATCAGCGCGTTCTGGACATAGACGTCGGAGTCAAGCCCGAGCTTCGCGATCAGGGCGCGAAGGCCGTGGCCCATCTCCCGGAGGCGAGAGCAGGCCTTGAGGACGAATGGGAAGGTGAAGTTTTCAGGCCAAAGCGCCGCCGCGGAGCATCTGGCCGAAGAAGGAGAGGGAGTGGGGAGGGCAAGAGCAGCCATGGGATCTGATGATAGTGTTGTGAGCGACGGCGTCGCGAGAGGAGGCACCGGCGAAGAGAGAGCGGGCGCGGGGCAAGCTCTCGGGGGCCAAAGCGGCGCATGACAGCAGGAGGCGGCGGCGTCGTCTTGGAGGTCGGTCTTGATGACGAGGTAGCGGAGCTTATAGACATTTTAGTCCGTGGAAGTTCCGAGTTGTGCCATCTAGCCCACTTTGATTTATTCATCGAGTCTACTAACTTATTTGATTTTTGCAATAGCATCTTTTTTCCATCAAATGTGTTGTGGTTAGCGAATCCTTTTAGGGCACGGGAATAGAATCAGAAAAATTGATTCTAATAAAAAAATTATTTTTGATAATTTTTTTTTCGACAAAAAAATTATCAAAAATAATTTTTTATTAATCAATTTTTCGATTCTATTAAAAGAATAATTTCAGTTTATTAGAATAATTTCTTAGAAAAAAAATTGCGTTTACTAACTACACAAAATTTCCATTTCGGTATAAAAACGCATTTGATAAGATTTTGAAATTTTTTTCTTTTAATTTTTTAATTTTTTTTTCCTTTCTCTTCTTCTTCCTCCTTCTTTATGGCCAGTGGTGGCCAGCGATAGCTGAATGAGGTCCAACAAGCTTGTCGGAGGCTCGCTTGACCATCATGAGGCTTGGCCTCACCAAATCTAGGCAAGGCCTCGTTTAGCCCGACGAGCCTTGCCTAGCCACAGGCGAGGCTGAGCGTCGCGTTGGTAGGTGAGGCTGAGCCTTGCCGTGTTTTGGCATCATCGACCTTCGGCGAAATTAACGACCCTCATCCGGCGGTTGGTCCGGCCATCGGCCAAAAGGAAGAAGAAGAAGAAAATAAAAGAGAAGAAAAGAGAATATAAAAGAAAAATATATATTTGATTTTAGGAATTATTCTCGGAAATAAGAAATAACTTTTTCTTCTTTTTAATTATGTTCCAAACTTATTCTTAGAAATAGAAAAACATATTTTTGTTCTTAGGAACAAAAAATTATCAAATAGATTTTTGTTTTTTATTTGTTTTTGGGAATAAAAGGATAGAATCAATTGTTTCTGGGAGTATTACAAAAAAGACCCTTAATTTGCTGACAATACATTATTTGTGAACTAAACACTTTGACAAGTGGAGCTTATGTCCTATGTGACATTGACATCGGCAACATGTGAAAAGAAATTCGTGTTTTGTTTTTGTTTTTTTATTAAAGGTAGGATGATCATAGCATTAACGAGCATCAACTCTCTTTCCAGAGATTAGTTGACCCTATCTTTAAAGTGGACCGCTCTCTTCGGCAAAGGACCTAACTAGCAATAACTATAGTTTGACCTGTGTTGGTATGGCGGATACCTTATATTCTTATTGAAACCTTTTTCTCGTACTCTTGATTTGATTTTCATGTCAATGTTGCATAAATTCTCATGCAACTTTTTTTTATCACACATGTTTTCTGTGAAATCTAGAACACAAGATCATAACAGGCTTCCAATGTCACCACTACATTCGGTGATGCCGCCTTTTCATCAATGGCACCATGAGCACAAATAGATCGGCCACCTCTCTCTCTCTCTCGCATGTGCATGAGTCAAATGTTAATGTATACCTTGATATCCAAGGCCCAAATGAGATCGATGACCTCGTTCCATCATGAGAGAGAGAGAGAGAGAGAGAGAGAGAGAGAGAGAGAGAGAGAGAGAGAGAGAGATTTAGTAACCAATGGAAAACATTTGGCGGAGCAACAGCCATGATGGTTGCAGCGGTATGCATATCGAAGTAAGGGGAAACTAGGGGTTATGTTGTGGCAACAGCCATGATGGTTGCGGCGGTATGCATATCGAAGTAAGGGGAAACTAGGGGTTATGTTGTGGCAGATATTGATGATAGGTAACTTGAAGCAGAGAAGCTCATAGAAAAATATTTACACCTTCTCAAGAAGCTGAGATTTAGTAACCGATGGAAAACATTTGGCGGAGCAACAACCATGATGGTTGCAGCGGTATGCATATCGGAAAGTAAGGGGAAACTAAGGGTTATGTTGTGGCAGATCTTGATGACAGGTAACCTGAAGCAGAAAAGTTCATAGAAAAATATTTTTACCTTCTCAAGAAGCTGAGATTTAGTAAACGATGGAAAACATTTTGGCGGAGCAATAGCCATGATGGTTGCAGTGGTATGCATATCGGAAAGTAAGGGAAACTGGGGGTTGTGTTGTGGCAGATCTTGATGACAGGTAACTTGAAGCAGAGAAGCTCATAGAAAAATATTTTCACCTTCTCAGGAAGCAGAATTTCCATGAAAACTGTGCCATACGAAATCAAGAGAAGAGACCTACGTACATCTGCAACTTCCTATTTGTCTGCAACACCGGCTTTGGATCCCAAAAATGTGACTAATTACACTGTATATTTGATTCAAACTGATGTAAAGTTAAGCGAACAATGATATCGGTAACTCAACCATCCATCTTCTTCAGCAGATGCAAATATATGGTGGGAAACTCGACCATACATCGGACCAGGTCCTGTGCCCGTCAGTCAATTCCTTCACAACTGAAACCACTTCCCCCACTTTTACTCGAACTTGGTCTCTGCTGTCCCTCTCTCTTGTGGTCACCATCAACTTGAGAATCGACAGTGACTGTAAAAGGCACACCATACTCATCGGATCCTGCATATCTCCAACCTATGGTGTTGCCAGTAACGCATCTCCCTTTCTCTTCCCCGTGGGGTTGCTTGTAAACATAGCCAGGGCAAAGTGGCAGAAGATCATCCAGCGTAACTTTAGTGCTTTTGCCAAGGACAGTAAATCTCGATCCAAATATACAGCTCAATAACAGAACGAGTTCTTATCTAAGTTATTCGCATATCATTCAGATCTGCAAACCTGACTCCAGCATTAGCAGTTTCCACAAATCATAGCTCATATTTTAACAATAAAAAGGGCAAGTGGAAAGAGAAGATGCCAACAAATGGAGCTGATCCTAGCATTAGGAAAAAAGAAGACAATCTTTAAAAAAAAAGAAAGAGAAAAAAAAAGCATTCAAACTCCTCTGGAAAATCCCCTAACATTGTGAATAGGACAAAAAAAGAGCGATCAACAAACACATACGGAAAGGAAAAGCTTCAGAAATCATAGCTCTGTATAAGTAAGAATAAGCAAAGAGGATAAAGTTGTCTGTCAAACTTTGGAGCTGAGCATGAGAATAAATGAAAACAGTTTCAAGGATGCAGGCATTCGCATTCACACCCCTTGATAGAATCCCCTCTATGGTGAGTAAAGAAAAGAGAGTGACCAAGATATGAGCTTCATGCAAATATGCACAGAAGAAACTCATTTTACACAAAAAATTAAGAAACTAAATTCTATATTGGATAAGTCAATCTTATGTGGAACACGAGCCTCAGTCAGCGATCTGCCAATAAGTTGAGCAACTGACTCATACTCTGGCTTCTGTATCAATGGCAAAACGGTACATTTAATAGGTACTACAAATGGAGGGAAGCGTAACACATTTAGTTGTTCATCTCCAGCTTTGCTGGGCCTTGTGTAGAAAGAATGCTAAAAAAGGCAGTATATTATGCGTCCCATGCCAAAAGACAATCCAATGATGGACGGCGTAAAAACCTTCCAATGTTCCTTTATCTTCTACTTAGAAATATTGACCATGTCATCCTTGATTATTACACTCTTCCCCATCGTGCATATGAGAAATTCTGCCTCTCCTTTGGATTCTAAAGCAGCCTTCAACTGCAAAGCTTCCTCTTCACCCATTGCCTGGTATTAACAAGACAAATGCAAGCATAAAATAAATGAAGAGATTCCTAATATACTCAACAAAAGAGCAAAAACCAAGAAACCTCCACCGTATACCTCCAGAAATTCAACCACCATCTTTTGGTTTCCCCTAAAGGCAAGACCTAGTTCCTTCTTGTTTGGAACAATTACCAGTTTCTTCATTGATACTTCAATTAGTTGAGTCATGATAACAAACTCAAGGATTCACAAATAAAGGGCAGAAACCTGCTCCATGTACTCCGAGAATAGCTAGCAAAATTCTAGGTTCAGCAACTTTTTTACCCGCTCCGCTTTACTTCTGTCCAATGATAACAATCATCACTCCGACTATATATCTCTTTAATTAGCAGAACATGTACATCTCTAAACTTTCTCTTATCCAGTTTTCAACCCCCTCAAAATGTACCGGATAATGTTTTTCTTCAAACAGTAGATTAGACAAAAGAATATAATTGTGCAACAACGGATCACATATGTCATCCATCAAATCGTTGCCACACAAGACAGCTAAAACGAGAACCTGTACAATGTAACAAAACCGCACCTTGCTATACAGAGATCATTGAAGAAAGAAGTGACATGGATAAAATAAAAAATAATTATGATTCACATTCCATAACTTTGCTTCTGCTACCTATAAAGAGGACCTCATGATTAATCATTTCAATTATTGAGATCACACAAGATGCAGCTGTTTCTTTCAGTAATCCTGAACGGGTGCCATCTTGGGAAAGAAAAAAAAAAAGACTTAAAAAAGGCAACATACCTCTTATCGAACTTGTTCGGAACTCATATGTTGATCTATCTGAAATAACAACACACACAATCCAACCATAGAAACAGTCAATTTCAGCATCCCAACAATCTGCTCCATAAAGAGCCATTTCGTTTGCAAGATGCTGCCTAAACCGCATGAAGATGCTGCCTTGTCTATGCCGAGACGAGTTATAAAAAGATATACTCTCCCAATGAAGTAGCCGAGAGTCTCATTGTTAACAGTTCCCTATAAATAAACATGTGATACTCAAAGTGAAAGTGAACAAGGAAGAAAAATCAAGTCCGAAAAATGATTCAAGCAAACCTTTGAGACTGCTTCAAGTTTTAAGAGCAGCTTGGCCAGACATTTGTTGTTCCCTTGAGTGGATAAACAATTCCAAATCTGCAACTTAAGAAAACTTTGGATGGGATTAATCTTCGGGATCACTCAATCTCAGTGAGAGTGCACTGATGGAATCTCCAAAAACCTGGCCGATGAGGAATCTGCATATGTGAAAAGCTTTACAATCAATGGTAGATTATATTATAAGGACACGATGAAGATGATGGCAATACATCTACTACAGCATTGGAGACCACGTTTTAAGCCCATTTTGACTACCATGACTATCAAATCTTACATGTAAAGCAGTCTTAAGACAGGTTATGCTATGCAATAGTATCAAAGCAGAGATCATGGATACAACCCAAGCATGTAAACATGCACAATTTAGAATGATCAGGAAGAATGATGCACAACCTCATAATTCACACCCTCACCAATCTGACCGACAGCAAAGGGAGTTTAAACTTGTTAGACCAAAGGAGGGCTTTGAAACATTTGACACTGTCAAGAATGCCTAGTGCAGTTTTAGGTCGATTGTGCCTGCAGTAGATTGAAGAGAAAAAAAAAAAAAAACTAAGACATTAAAAAAAAAAAAAGGAATTACAATACATGCACTATTGGCATGACAGCGCCACATCTATTTGGTGGTACTTAGGAGCAAAAAACGAGTGGACGGATAGGGCTCAGAGAGAGGATTTTTGGTGTATGGAGCCGTGACACTATACTTCTTTATCTTGGCATGCACTTCAGGAACAGAGAGAGGATGCAAAGTTGCAAGTACATGCTTGAGTTCGGCAGCCTTCTCTGCACTAATGCCCAAATCCTTTTGGAGCTCCTCATTACAAAAATCTTCAACCACATGCTCAGCTCGATAGAAAGCCCCAGTTTTCACATACTTCACCAGAAGATCGCCAAACCTCTCCACGACGTCCCACGCTTTAAGGTGATACTCCGTGGAATAACAGCCTCGACGGAACATATCCTCCTCGACGCGAAATTGCTAATAATATAAATGAAAATAGATTTTCTTCTTTCTTTTTGTCAGACCCAGAGAAACTTGACAGTGAAGCAAATAGATTTTCTTCGTTCAGATAACTGTCAAACGATATTTAAAGATCATCATCTAATCTTCGCAGCAGAACCCTCTTTCAACTACGATCGCGACAATTCAACTCAAATCCACGACAGACCTCATGCCAGAAGGTGAAGACGTTGGAATTGAGATCGTGCTCCTTAAAGCTGAACGAGGGAATGTAGAACCAGCGGCTCTCCGGCGTGTTGACGACCCGCTGACGTTCCGCCTCCCTGGTGAGGGCAAAGTCGCCGGCCCCGGAGACAGCGTCTTGGAGCCGCCTCTCGATGCCGGCCTTATCGATCCCGAGGTCGATCAGGGCCGCAATGGTGGCGCCGATCTCCGGCTTCGGCACGCTGCTGGCCTGCTTGTCCGCGAGGGCCTCGTGGAGCGCGTCCTCGGAGCCGTCCATCTCGGGGGAGGCCAGGGAAGGAGGGAGAGAGCGAGGGAGAGAGAGAGAGAGAGAGAGAGGAGAGGCGAGAGACGGAGAAAAGAGAGCCTGGGGGAGTTGACGAGGCGAGCCTGGTGCGGAGCCAAGAAGAAGAATAAGACGACGACGACGGTGATGGCGTTGGGGTTTTTGGAACTAAACATCGGCTGTCTTGGGTTTATGGAAAGGGAGGAGTGAGTCGGTTGGCTATATTTTTGAGATTCTCTGGCGAACGTGATCTCATTGCGGGGCCATGCATATTTGATATCAACATAACAAACGAGGAAATAGATGATACTCTAGATCTTTAGTGTTATCACTGCTATGTGCTTGGACATGAACTCCGGATATCTCACTTTTTCAAATATAAATAATTTTATTATCGGTCTATTCACTCGGAATCTTATTCATATCTTACCTAGCTTACAAGGTTAATGGAGAATTTCACAGATGTCAAAGTTTATCTATATAAAGTGAATTTTCTCGTCATAAACGATGATCTAATACTTAATAATTAAGCTTAAGATCGGGGTTCAGCAGAAGAACGAAGCTACGTCCCTCTCTCGGAAAGCGAGCTTACTCATGCAAAAAGATCTGAGTTTTAGTCTCCGTTCGTTTCGCGGAAAATAACTTGGGAAAATATTTTCCATATTTTCCGGTGTTCGGTGGGCGGAAAATCACGGTCAAGGAAAACATTTTCCGTTGACCGGAAAATTCCTTCTTTGCAGCTTGGAAAATGTTTTCCTCTTTTGAAAAGAGGAAAACATTTTCCAAGCCTCTCGCCTCTTCTCTTCCTTCGGTTCTCGTTCTCTCTCTCTCTTGCTCTCCCCGCGCGAAGTCGGCTTCGATGACGTCCTTCTCGGGACTAGCCTCCGCCCTCCCCGGCCGCTCCCGCCCGCCCGTTTGGCCGGGCGCGCCGCCACCGCCACGCTCCGCTTCCCGGCGGCTCGAAGCCGCTCGGGAGGATCCGGCTCAAGAGGGAGCACCATGGCGGCGCCGGGAGGCTCGCGGGGAGCCCGCCGTCCGAGCCACTCGTCGTGCGGTGGCGAGCCGTGAACTCGTCGGATCCGGCGGCGGAGCTCACGTCTCGTCGGATCCGGGCGAGCTCGAGCTCTATCGCGATCCGACGAGCTCGGGTGAGATCGGCCGAGCCTTGAGCTTGCCGGATCGGGCGGCGGAGCTCGGCTCACCGGATCTAGCGGCGGAGCTCGCGGCTCGCGGATCCGGCGAGCTCGGGTGAGATCGGCCGAGCCTCGAGCTCGCCTGGATCCGGCCACGGGTCTTGGTCGGCCTGGGCGGCCCGGCCATCGTCAGCGAGGAAGGAGGCGGCGGCGGCGGAAGGAGGAGGAAGGAGGCGATGGCGGACGACGGACGAAGCCGCTCGGGAGGAATCAGGAGGAAGAAGGAGGAGGAAGGAGGAAGGAAAAAAAAAGAAATAATAAATAATAAAAATTTCTATTTTAAAAATATAAATAATTAAAAATCATTTTTAAAGAAAATATAAATAAAAAATAAATTTTTTGGTCAATTAAAAATATTAAAATTCAATTTTTGATAATTTTTTCAGGAAAATGTTTGAGCTAACGAACAAATGGAAAATATTTTCCTCTCAAATTTTAGATTTGGTACGAACACCGGAAAATAGAGTCATTTTCCTAAAATAACTTCCAAGAAAATGTTTTCCTAAACACGATATTTTCCAGGTAAACGAACGGGCCTTAGTGGGCTTTCGGACGACCTCACCTGGCCCACCTGGATATGCTTTATGGGGCCCGTGGGGGTGAGGCCCTTCGGCCTTTGTGTGCATGCAAAAGAGCAAGGGGCGATACGTAGCTCCCGACAATGGAGCACTTTCGAAGCGAAGTGATATTATATATTTATCCTCGACATCAGACATTTTAACTTTATTTACTTTAGCCTAATAGACTATATTCAATCGTAGTACTATACAAAGGAGTTCTTGACAAATCACTCATTGCGTTCCCCAATTCATGATCTAGCGTCAAGACTATCAAAAGTATAGTATTAAGTGTTGCGTCATACTTCAAGAAATTTATTTTATTCGGTATATTTCTTAAGCTTCCCCCTTCATCGGTCAGTGCTTTTTCAATCTAAAGTATTAACCTATATAAAAAAGGGTAATTGTGAATTTTATGGTTAATGTATCAACAGATGGAGGTACCTTAACAAGATAGAGACTCCTCTTCCATTTCTTATTTTATCGACTGTCGGAGGCTATGAAGTCTTAGCTTGGGCATGCTTGATTTGGTCCCAACACTAATCTTACAAAAAAGGTAACTTCCAAGTCGAAATTTGATCACGCATGTAGCGGGTGGGGGATCTTTATGGTTGACCCTTGATATCTAAGGGAAGGTGGGGACTTTGCCCCGTCAAGCTCGATCAGTGTGTTCTCTCTCAATATTCTTTTTTTTTTTTTTTTTTTGCATTTTATTATTTTGTTTTTCTTTTATTTTTGGGCTTTTTGCTGATAAGGCACTTACTTGGAGCTAAAACTCCTAAAAAAAGGCTATATATCAGGTATGTATATAATTTTTGTCACTCAAATTGGATCGAGTTACCAGGATTCCTAGATCGCTCTAAATACAACTTTTTAAAACTTCCATGCATTAAATAAAAGTTTTGGGACTTTAATGATACTTTCAGAACAAGTTTTAACTTACTTTTTAAAATAACACACTCCCACGTACCAAAAACAAACCCAAAGCCCATTCAAACGTAGCACTACACGCTTGGATCTGTGACTCATTCCAACGTAAGACGACCGATAAATTACCAAAGAGAAAGTTCGAAAGACGCATGCCAAAGCACTTTCCTCTTCATTTGCTTCGGTCACCAGGCCTGTAATCTTCAACGCTTTGGAAATCAGAACTCGATGATCTTGCTGTTTCGTCTCGTCAAGACAATGGTGTCAAAGACTGACACCCGAAGTGTTCTCGACCCAACAGGCTCGAAGGAATGATGGGAAGTCCGCATCGCTGCTGGAGAGAAGCTGCGCGTACTGGATCAGGTCCAGATATGCTTCGTGCGATGATGCCATAGTAGCGGCTGGAGGATTGAAGGGCACGGCCTTGAAGTTTTGTTCGGACAATGACCATAAATTGCTAGGAGTGCACTCATTCCTAAGGATGCTAGTACTCGTGTTGCCTTTAAGTTGTCCAGGGAAACTGAGCTTAGCCTTGGTGCCTTTGAATCTGAGGACCTGAGCTTGGCCTTGGTACTTTCGAATCTGAGGGCCGCGTCGTCGTAGGCGGGGGCTGCTGATTCGGCCCTGTCAAAAGTGCCAAGCCACACCCGAGCCGCTTTGTTCGGGTCCCGTGTCTGAGCAGCCCATTTGCCTCACGGTCTTTACCTCACTCCTCGGTAGTGTCTTCTCACCATCCTGTTAGTCTCTTCACCAAAAAAAAGGAGAGGCTTGTTAATTAGGTTAAGAGTGCGATGTGAGAAAGCTGTGATGGAAGAACATCAAAAAAGAAGCAATGAAGGCTCAGTTCCGCGCCCATGCTTGTAATGCATTGTCCTCTTAAGAAATGACTAATTGTCATGAACCATATTTTCTTTGCATGTCAATCTTTGATGAGTTAGCGTACATAATTGTAATATTTGGAAGACGGCTTTATGAATGATCTTGATCTGAGGTTGTCGGAGGTGCACAATCTCGGATTATACTCTCGGGAGCATTCTGTTTCCTCCACGCACGTGCGTTCACACATATAGAGAATTGCTACGATGTTCTCTGGGAAATGATCTCCAGCGAGCATTAACGCCCGTTGACAATATGAATTTTGACAAATCAGTCAAAGGCATTAAACTCATGAATTTAAACACTAATACGCAATCACAAACTATTAAGGCGAAGGACAAACTATTAAGACTAAGTATCTAATACTAGCCACGCCAATTCAACTCGTATTCATGACAAACCTGATGCTAGAACAAGACGTTCAACTCAATGGTGCAGCCGGACGGGCCGTCATATAGCTTGGCAACACCGTGGTAAATCTTGACCGAGGGAATGTAGAACACGAGGCGCTCGAGTGTGTTAATGACGCATTGACCAAACGCCTCCCTGGAGAGGGCGCTGGAGACGGTGGCCTGGAGCTGCTTCTCGATGCTGGCTTTATTGATCTTGAGGTTATTAAGGGCCGATGGCAGCGTCTATCTCTAGCTTCGGCACCTTGCCCTGGGCATCGACGGCAGCCTGCTTATTGGCGAGGGCTAGTTCTCGTTGTGGTCCATCGCAGGGGAGTCAGGGAAAGAGTGAAAGAGGGAGGGGAGATACAGAAGAGGCGAGAGATGGAAGGAAAGAGAGGCAAGGGAAGTCGACGAGGCGAGTCTCAATGAAGAAGAAAATATGCTATGGGGGCGCGCGAGTGGGAAATATTTTCGGGATTCTCTTGAATTTTTTTGAATGGAAATTATGATTATTTCAATGGACGGATTGGACAGTTACGCACAAGAATTTAGTCTCTAGCGATCATAGAGAGGATAAAATAATAAGATAATTTTGTTAAAATAAAAATAATATTTTTCATCATCATTTGACAAAAATTCATACGATGATGTGCGTCTGAACTTGTGTAAATTCACATGTCAATAATTCACCGATAAGTGTGTAAATCATTTGTTTCACCGATAGTAGATCCAGTAAATGTCCAAAAATAAAATAACTTCAATTTATATAAATATATTATAGCAATCTTTGCCAAGTATTGTCTTTATGATTGTGATTTAAGATTGTCGATTGCTAAAAAAGAGTAATAAAACGTGTCGATGCCACGACCAACAAAATGGTATATTCAATCGTCAACATTGTAGCCAAAAACATGAAGTTGCCAGAGTGCATTTTTTTGTGTGGGATTGGATAGAAGAAATTTAGGGATAAGTATAGAAACTTGACTCATTTGGTTGATGGCTAATTTTTTTTGGATCGGATGGCTAATTGAGAACTTAGATTTTAATTTGAGTCGATTGAGGACTTAACGTTTTAAAGAGGCTACGTTCATGTTTCGAGCTCATTATTTGTAAAATTCTGGCATTGAAAATGATACATGGCAAATGATCAAATATTTCACGTGAAAGTCTTGTAGGGTTTTTAACTCTTGAATTTCATTGATGGCGAATTTGAGATATGATTAGAGTTTCTTTTTCTTTTTCTTTTTTTGAAATCGTCAGTTATTTATTTACTAAAATAAAATCTTGGTATCCTGATTGATCAACGACCAAATCCTTAAGTTTGTTTCCGCATTTGTTCAGAGAAAATTAGAATCATTGATCAAAATGTTGACTGACAATCATGCGTGGAAGAAAACAAGCAAGAAAAATCAAGAATACTGTGAAAATGTAATCAAATACATACTTGAAAATTTTGTTCTTTATTTAGAAAAATACAAATGTCAAATGTGCTCTAGAGTTCCGCAAGTAAAAAATGGACATTCTGTTCGTGCTTGTAAATTTGAACTGTGATCAGTAATTTTCAAATTGTGTTAAGAAAAATGGATCGGTAAATTATTTGGTCATCACGGACCAAAAAAAAAGAAAAAAAGAAGAATAATTATTTGGCCATTCAATAACAGATTATTAATTGCATTGATAGTGAAATAATCTGAATATATTAATGTTACCTCTATTTGATTTTCCAAGCTAGTACTTATTATTAACTTTATCAATTTGGGAATTTTTGTGTGAGGAAAATTAGTTTAGAGTATTAAGTTCGGAATTTTTTGTGAGACAGAAATTAGCTTTGGATAAATGTGGCATGAAATACTAGTTTGGCATTTTAATGGTATTTGCGCGAGAAAAATTCAGATCACATATTTAGCATCATATTTATATTAATAGAGTTTTATACCTGTGCAATCCTAATTATAATTTAAAATGGAGATGCATATAAACTAGCTAAGGAAGTAAGTATCCTAGTACATTCGACCTCAAGATGGTGTGTGAAAATCAATGATGCCTTTTACTTCTTAATAGCATCGTTAAAAGATTCATGAGTCGCTTAAGAAATTATTAATGTTACTTATGGTCTCTTTCCTTTTAGCTACTAGATCAAACTGTCGTTAAATGTGACAGCGCATTACATATTTATTGCACTTAACACACTCCCAAAGCTTAAATCATGTGGATTTCAAATGGAGTTCATCAAACAAAAGGAGAATAGATCTTCCACGGTAGTTGTCAACATAATCATCCTTCCACATACTCAACAAAGACAAGAAAAAAAGATAAGTTGAACATTAAAAACACATTCTGTTTATCCATCTGATAACACAAAGCATTTCTTCAACGTTGGGCAAGTTTTCCAGCTCTCGATTTTTCTGTTACAGATGCCAAATATAATCAATAATGGCTTCAACCCAGATAAGATGCAAGAAATTTGTTAGCAGAAAAGAGGTGAGTTTTACCTGCTGAGCAAGCTCCTATTGGCGTTTTGCAAATGTTGTCTTAAACCAAAGCATGGCGATCATCATTGCCATTGAGGATTTCTCAATGGTCCTGTCCATCGCTCCAAAATGAGATCCTCCAAGATCGCTTAAAGTGCAAGATGCTACAAAATCCCAGAAATCCCACTATAAAACCTGGTCCGAATCCTGCACAGAACCAATTGTGGATATATCCAAATTGCCTTCTCTAGGCCTATCTCCTCTCGAATTATCACCATCGGCACCGGGTGGTTCATCGCTGGGACAAGTTTTTGAAAGAGGAGCTCCACAGATTCCGTTATTACCGCGATAAACAAATTCATCATCCACGGTGCATAGACGGTTGTCGGACGGAATAGGGCCGGAGAGTCTATTGAAGGATAAATTCAGATGACTGAGGAAGTCTAGGTTGGATATGCCTGGAGGGATGGAACCCAACAGTTGGTTTCTAGAAAGATCAAGAGATTCCACGTTTTTCACGTCACCAATGTTTGAGAGTACATGTCCACTCAAATTATTCTGAGAGGTTCGGATTTCAAAGTTCGATGAGCCTAGTGAACTCTTCCGGTATCTCTCCATCCAACATGTTTGCCGAGAGATTGATTAAGAAGAAGTCTGCAAACTAAATATAATCTTGGCTAGCTCCCTTCGTGTTAACCATTAAATGGAGACCGATAACGTATGGCCAATCGTTAGAATGATCACCATCAAACTTAGACGTGAACCCGCCAATACAATTGGGAATGGGTCCAGAAATGTTATTCCGTGCGAGGTTCAGTAAACGGAGATAGAGAAGTTGGCAAAGTTGAGGAGGAATGCCTCCAACAAAGCGATTTTTCTCTAAATTGATATATTCCAATGATTGAGGATGTTTCCCAAATGGAGGTAACCTACTCGGGAATTCATTGTCGTTGAGATCTAAAAAAAACAATCCAACGTAGATTTGACAAACAGTTTGGGATTACTCTTCTAAAGCCATTCCTATGTAGGCTAAGAACGAATAATTGCTAAAGATGGCACAAAGATTTCGGATTCTGACCATTAAACTTGTTATCCCCAAATAAAAAAAATGTCAATGATTGCGATGCTCCCCAGCATCGAGGAAGTCTCCCAGTCAGTTGGTTCTTTGAGAGATTAATTTCAACCGGCTATTTCAGCATACACAGAGAACTTGGAATGCCACCGGTGAGATTATTACCTGAAAGTCTCAATATTGTTAACCGTGGCATCTTGTCTTCGATATGCTGCTTGAGATATCCAAAACTGTTGTGAAATACATGAATAAATATTCATTATATTCATCTTATCTAATGTACTTATTATGATACATTTGTATTTTACATTCTAAATACATCTCCCTATACAATGAATGTTCATCTCTCTACACAATACATGTATCATTCGATACATTGATATTAATGATAAGTACATTCTTATTTTCTTATAAATAGGAGCTTAGTTTTTGTTGTAGACATAATAGTGAGATACTGGAAATAAAATTCTCTCCTCTGACTTTCTCTACTATCTTTGGTGTTTACCTACTTTCTCTTCTCAATCTCTTTATTCTCTATATTATATATTTGCAACGCAATATTTTACAACACATTATCAGCACGAAGATCTACTGACTAAGTAAGTAATTTGTGCAAGGTAAGCATTCTTTTTATTAATCAACTTATATTTTATCTTCTTTTATCAATTTTTCATTTTTATTTTTCTTGGCCTGAAGTCAAATTTCAAATCTAAAAGTATCCTTCTGCTCTTGAAGTGGTAGTGGATATTTGGAAATCCTTTTAATTAATTTAAGAATTTATTTTTGTAAGGATTATGGCAAATATTGAAAAGCCCAAATTCCACATCCTAGAAGTAAGTGGAAAGAATTATCTATCATAGTGCCTTAACATGTAAATGTACCTCTAAGGGCAAGGTCTCGTTAATGTAATTACAGATGATGAAACCTCAAATGAAAAGATTAAAGCAAATGCGCTAATTTTTATTCGCCGTCATTTGTATGAGAGCCTGCAAACTTAATATTTATCTGTTCGAGATTCTCAGATCTTATGGAGGAGGTTGAAGGATAGGTATGATCATACCAAGACTGTTATTCTCCCTCAAGCATAATATGACTGTCAAAATCTCAGATTGCAAGATTTTAAATCACTATCTGACTATAATTCCGCTTTATTTAATATTATTTTTCGGCTTGAGTTATGCGGTATCAAACTCGCTGATGCTAAATTATTAGAGAAAACTTTCTCCACCTTCCATGCTTCGAATATAGTTTTGCAACAGCAATACCAACAGCATCAATTTGTCACATACTCTAAATTAATTTTTGTGCTCCTTACTGCCGAGCAAACTAATAATTGCTGCTAAAAAATCATTATCTTAGACCTGCTGGCTCAAAAGTATTACCTGAAGCACATGCTAACTTTGAAAAAAATACTGATCAATTTAAGGGCTATAAGTGCAGGCAATAACATAATCCTAAAAGGAATGGTAGGAAATTTGATCACTCAGATTTCTTAAACCCAACTTCCTATTATGAACCCTTACTCCGCCTTTGCTAAACCCAACTCGTCTTTCTCACCTATCCGCTCCATCCGCCAGCTTATTCATCAAACCCCAAAGCAAGTAAAAGAGTACGTCTAGTCCTCCAAATTCGACCAGCATCCCATTCCTGCTACCGAAAAGGAGTATTTTGTTACTCTTCAAATAGGATGGCTGCCCAGTATTCATCACTGGTGCTAGTTTGAAGAATCATTTTTCCTGTTGATGGTATTTGCAATGATGGGAGATTCTGCATAATCTCCTTAAGCTCAGCGACTGCCTTAGTTAGAGTTTTTCCCCAAAGTGGGGGATTCTTCTTCAGCATGGATTGCAAAGGAATCAAGAGCTTTGCAATGTTTAGGACAAAATCCCTGAGATAATTGATTATCCCAAGAAATTGCTAAACTTGTTTTGTTGTAAAGTTATCTTCAGGAAACTTCAATAATTCTTGAGCAATATGTGGCCCTGAATAGTATGTCCCTTTGTTAAGGTGCATACCAAGGAAATCAATTTCTGTCTGGGCAATATTCATTTTCCTTTGAGAAAGCATAATACCATGCTTTTTCACGATTTCTGCAAACTGCTCAAGGAGTTGACAGTGTAACTGCTCGTCAAGATTGTAGAGCAAAATATTGTCGATGTATACGGCTGCACTTGACAAGATTGGTTGGAAAATATGACACATAGCCTTTTGGAAAGGGATGGTGCTACCTTTAAGCCAAAATGAAGAACTTTCCACTGGAAGTGCTGGTTAGGGATACAGAAACCTGTTTTGGATCTGTCTTCAAGATGGATGCCTAATTGCCAAAATCCAGCTTTGAGGTCAAATTTGGAATAGATGTGGGTCTTGGTTAGACCAGTAAAGAGAGAGTCCCTAGATCGTAAAGGGAACTTATCATCTTGGAGAAAAAGATTGAGAGGCTGATAATTGATCACCAATCTCATTTTTCCCATGTTTTGCTCAGCACGCTTATTGACATAAAAGGCTTCGCAAGCCCATTGAGAATTGGAGATTTCAATAAAGCATTGTTACAATAGTTCTGAGCATTCCCTTTGAGTTAAAGCCAGATATTCTGGCTTCATTCCCATATGATTCGTCTTGATTGGATTGATCTTCATTCTTTTTGAACGGGAGGCGAACAAAGAATTCTGGATTTTCCCATAAAGGATGAGAACACTTTTGAGCAAATTCCGAATGGGATTCTGAACAAGATTCTAACAACTTTTGCATGATTGGATCTAATAGACTCATTTGAATGGAGAAGAGTCTCTGAATATTGACGAACTCAAAGAATTGGTCTTTATATCTAAGACCTTTTCCAGGAATAATACGAAACTGAGAGATTTGGGTCATGATATCCCACCCAATTATCATATCCTTATTGTGGAGACTGGATCCAAAAATCTTTGTGGTTATGGAACATTGAGGAAAGAACTGGACAGTTATGGGAGTAGTCCTGACATTTGTGGAGAAAGTATCTCCAGAAGCAGAGTTGAAATATTGGACATAAGGAGTCCAATATTCTTCAAGTAGAACTTTAGTATCTAGAATGGAACAACTTGCTCTAGTGTCAATGAGAGCAATAACAGTGATAGGTTTGGCAAACTTTGAGGTGAGGATTTTCACAGGGAAATGGAGACAATGAATTTGACTTAAAAATATGTCAAGGCTTGGGTCTGAAGATGGGGGATATGTGAAAAGTATCTTCAGATTCTGAATCTGACTTAGACTCACTGGAAGTTTGGTAAGAGGGAATGACACAAAGAGTTTGTTCAGATGGTTCTTCATCAACAGAGAATAAGGATTCAATACCATCATATTCAAGAGAAATACCCGTTTCATTCTTAATGTGATGAATTAGACGATTCTGACATTTTCTCGCTTGAGGACAATTTTTGGCAAAATGTCCTTTTTGATTGCAGATGAAGCAACGGTTTGATTTCTTATGGCTTGTGCGATCCTTCCTCTTGCGTAGGTATCACCATTTCTTCTTTTTCTAAAAGTGCTTGGGATCATGTTTGGATTTCTTCATCCAGAACTTCTTGAAGTGCTTCTTTTTCCGAGAAAACTTACCACAAGTACCATTACAGTCTTGCTTTGAACATTTGATCTTTAACTTCTAACGAGAGCAGGCTGTCTCGAGACTTTTGTCATCTGTGATGTAGGTACGGACCATCTGGTGCTTTAAGCATAGTTCTTCAAGGCATAGATGGATTTCTTGCTGTATTTCTCCCAATGGAATATCTTGTATTCTCCTTTGTTTTCCAAAGAAAGATCTTTCAATTATCTGGGATAATTCTTTAGGAATGGAAGTTATGAGAAAATGTTTCAGATTTGGATCAGCTCCAATCTGGTAGAAAAGCTGAAGTATTATTTGATAATGCTTATCAAGATATTTTTTCTGGAGAGAGCAACATTTTCTTTCGAAAAATTCTCTTCTTTTCATTTTTATGAGGTCAGTGAGTTTTCCCACAAAAATATGATATAAGATGGTAATGGCATGGCTGAAATTAGGAGACATTAGAAAATGAATCCGGTCTTGTTCTGACACAGATTTCCACCAAAGTTTGAGGCTTCCTGAGAACCTCGTAACGAAGTTGTAAAGGACATCATTCATATCATGGTTGGTGATGGACTGAGTATTCAACCAAGTATGAAATTCTTCAAGTCTTTTTGGCCATTTGCGATAAGGAATATCATCGATGGTGAAAAACTGTTTTGATGCCATGGACACATGTCGTCCGGGATTGTCTGTTTGAACATTTTCTGGCTCAGAATAATTTGATTCCATCTCATGGTCTGGAGGGTTAGCCATGAATATTGACGAAGTGTTTGGCTCAATAGGGAGGAAATCAACTGTAGGAATAGAAAATGATGAAAAGGATAAAAGAGATACTGAATTTGATTCAGTATCAAAGACGCTTGAAGAAGTTTGTTCGACTGGAAACAGAATCTGATTTTCTGGAATGGCAGGATTAGGCTGTTGGATAACAGGGTCAAGTTCATGAGTACCCAAATCCTTTAGAAAAGATTCTAATGGATTGGATAACACCATCTGATCTAGCCTTTCTTTTATAACAATCGAACTCGATTATGTAGGCATTTTCTCTTTTCCTTTGTCTTTCTGTAAATTTTTTAGACAATTTCGTAATTCTGCCATATTTGGTTCTTTCTTGAAAGAATCTTCTGGGATGGCAGCAAAAATGGATGTTTGGGGTGGTGGAGGCAAATACCCAGTCTTGCTTTGAACATTTGATCTTTAACTTCTGACGAGAGTAGGCTGTCTCGAGACTTTTGTCATTTATGATGTAGGTACGGACCATTTGGCGCTTTAAGCATAGTTCTTCAAGGCATAGATGGATTTCTTGCTGTATTTCTCCCAAGGGAATATCTTGTATTCTCATTTGTCTTCCAAAGAAAGATCTTTCAACCATCTAGGATAATCCAAGTCTCTGGAAGGAGCTTGGCCAACGTATCCTTTGGGATCTGTCTAGGAACATGGATACATGATGCCTGATCATTCTACATGGAAATGAACAAGACATCTTCATTACTATTGTTGAAATTGAGATCAAGAGCATGATTCTGCACTCGATAAACCATCTGGTAATGTAGAGTTGCAGCTACAAAGTCAGCAGTTTGAGGGGCTCCAATAAGCTGTACTTGGACTTTTAAAAAAGAAAGTAGCTAACTTTGGCCTGAATCATGGCAAAGAAAATAAGCCAAAGAAGGTGATTAATGAAAGTATTTGTTATCATTGTGGCATGATTGAGCACTAGTCATGTACTTGTCGTATGCCAAGGCACTTTGTTGACTTATATTAGGCATCTTTAAAAAATACGAGCAAGCGTCATGAATCTCATGCCATTGAAATTAATCATACTGCCATAACCACTGTTGAGACCAACAATATTCTTGCTCCTAAAGTAGCAAATGCATCCCTGGATATCTCTGATTTCTTTGAGGACGTATGATTACTTTGATGGGGTATCAGATTGGTGGATGATAATTTGAACTTCAAATTTTATGATTCTAATAATTTCTTTTTAGTTGTTTTGCTTTAAATGTATTACTTTTTATTGTTATTTCATATGGTTATGAAATGCTTATGAACCTTATACAATATTTATTTGACTCTATAACTTAGATGCAAGATTGATTAGCCTCAGAAGTGATTATATGGCTTAATTGAGGGGGAGATATTATGAACTATGTATTGCAGCATTGGTATACGGCAAGTTCACAAGATGCAAGATTGACTAGCCCCAGCAGTGGCCATATGACTCAATTGAGGGGGAGATATTATGAATTATGCATTGCACTCTTTTTTCTTTTTGTCCGGTTTTTTTCCCACGGGGTTTTTCCGACTAAAAGTTTTTAACAAGACAATTGATGCATCCATAAAAGGAAGAGATCATAAAATTTGTGCTCTGCACTCTTTTTCCCGTTTGTCCGATTTTTGTCCCACTAGGTTTTTTCGGCTTAAGGTTTTTAATGAGACAGTATCATTCAATGCACATTCGTAATGAATACAATGAATATTTAAGGGGGAGTATTATGAAATACATGAATGAATATTCATTATATTCATCTTATCTAATATATTTATTATGGTACATTTGTATCATACATTCTAAGTACATCTCCCTATACAATGAATGTTCATCTCCCATACCCAATACATGTATCATTCGATACATTAATATTAATGATAAATACATTCTTGTTTTCCTATAAATAGGAGCTTAGTTTTTGCTGTAGACATAATAGTGAGATATTGGAAATAATATTCTCTCCTATGATTTTCTCTACTATTTTTGGTGTTTACCTACTTTCTCTTCTTAATCTCTTTACTCTCTCTATTATATATTTGCAACGCAATATTTTACAACATTTAATATTAGAGGAAATGCTATAGAGCCAATTAGAAATGTCATTTGAGATGCTCGCATTTGACCTCATCAACCTGGTATTGTTCCTTTGTGTTTGAAGCCATATCGGAAATGTAAGCCCACTTTGGGGAAAAGTGCCAAAATAATCCTAAACATTTTGCATTGGTACCAATTTAGTCCTAAACTTTTTAATTGAATCATTTTAGTTCTAAACCTTTTTACATTTGTACCAATTTAGTCCATTCGGCTAATTTAAGCTGGAAATTGCTGATGTGGCCGCTAGCTATCTTATGTGGCGCCATGTGGATAAATTTTATAATTTTTTTATATATTTTTTCAGATTTTCTAAATTATTTTTCTTTCTTTCTTTTTTTTTCTCTTTTTTTATTAAAAAAAAAAAAATTCTCCTTACCCCATGGCTAACGAGGTTGCCGGCCGGCTAACCATCGCTGGCCATAGGCTGGTCGAGGTGAGGGGCGTCGTGCCTTCGCTGGCCACAGGCGAGGGCTGAAACCCTCGCCCCTTGGCCGGCGAGGGTGCGGCAACCCTCGCTCATGGCAGGCAAGGGCGCGGCGGCCCTCGCCGGATCCGGCGAGGGCGTGGCAGCCCTCGCTTGTGGCAGGTGAGGGCGCATCGGCCCTTACTAGATCCAGGCGAGGGTGCAACAACCCTCACTCGGCACGCCACCGTGGCCCTCATCGGGTGAGGGCTGCCGCGCCCTCGCCTAGATCTGGTGAGGGTCATCGCACCTTCGCTCGCCACAAGCGAGGGCTTTCGTGCCCTTGCCTGGGGCCAATGAGGGTGCAGAGGCCCTCACCGGCCAACGGGCGAGGGTTTTGGCCCTCACTTGGATCTGGGCAGGGGCCAATGCCCTTGCTTGTGGCCGGCAAGGGCGCGGTGGCCCTCGCTAGTGGTCGGCAAGGGCGTGGGGCCCCTCGCCCTGACCAGCTTGTGGCTTGCGACCTCACCGGCCAAGGGGTAAGGAGAAAAAAAAAAAAAAAATAATTTAAAAATTTTGAAAATATTTATAATTATAAAATTTGTCCACGTGGCGCCACATAAGATCGCCAAAGAGCCACGTCAGCAATTTTCAACTTAAATTAGTCGGATGGACTAAATTGGTACCAATATAAAAATGTTTAGGACTAAAATGATTCAATTAAAAAGTTTATGACTAAATTTGTACCAATACAAAAGGTTTAGGACTATTTTGGTACTTTTCCTCATATTTTGCAATTTGACAAATCTATCCCACAAACTTGGAATGGTGGAACCCAAGTAGGACTCACAGTTGATATAAGCTCATTGGAGGAGATGTATAAATTAATCAAGTCATTGAGATTTTCAAAGTGAAGTTCGCTTAAAACTCCAGACAACGAATACTGCTCCTACTAGAGGTTCTTTAAATTCGGTAGTTGCCCGATATTCTTAGGAATGGTCCCGCTCAATTTGTTACGACTTATCCAACTCTCTTAGAGATGATAGCTCCCACAAATTGGCAGGTACAAAACCAGAAATTGAGTTCCATGAAAGGTCGAAGCACTCTAGTTTTTTTAAATCTCTAAATTGATCTAGTAGGTCACCACTAGAATTATTGGGGGAAATATCAAAGATCTTCCACATCTTTTTATTCAACCAAGAGGACCATTTAAAATGCTGGAAATATTTCCGCTGATGTGGCTGTCGCATAGTCGTACCACTTGCAATTTGCAAACATTACTTAAGTTTTTTGAAAAATCACCTTGTAGAGAATTTTGAGTCACGTCAAAAAAGAAAGCCTTTGATTATTTTCAATGATTGCCATGGGAAATGGGCCTTAAATACGGAAGGTTGCAGACAAATCAATATGTTCTAGCTTGCTCAAGTTATGGATCCACGGCAGGATAGAAGAACTTATTTGATTAGACCCGATATCGAGGAATTTTAGAGAGGTGAATTTGGCCTGCAAAAAGCTAGAAACATCTTGCAATTTACAATCTTTTAATCCTAAAGATTGCAAAGATGGAAGCATGTTGATGGAACTAAACCAATCTTCAGCCTTAAAAAGGTTAACATTCTTTAAAAGGTTAACATTGGACATGTGCAAGTATTTTAAAGAAGATAATTTTGACACCCAGTTAAGGTTGTTCAAGGTTAAGTAACCCAAAACGAAGTCACTACTAAGATCCAAATACTGTAATTTTGAAAGTTTATTGAGCTACTTAGGAATATCTCTGTCAAAGCCTGCATATGAGAGGTTAAGATACTCCAGTTTCTAAAGAGAGGCAAAGAACATCTGGATTTTCTGAAATGAAAAGTCATTCACACTAAGGTCAAGATACTTCAGATACTTCAGATCAGTTAAAGAATGAGCTATGTTACCTCTCAACCTGCACTTATCTAAAGGTGGGAACACGATCTCTTCAATATATGGGTTATGAAGATCGAGCTTTAGGACATGACTGGTCTTTTTGTCTTATTCGACTCCTTCCCACTTGCAACATTCCTCGCCAGTCCATGACGACAAGCGTCTCGAAGGATCAGTGAGACCATGCTTGAACTTCAGAAGAGCTTCCTTCTCCGCACCAATACAACTAAAGTTGGTTGAAGCTTTGGAATGACCGAATTCAATTGCTTGAATAAGAAAGATTGCCCATGGAAGGGTAAACACAAAACTATCGTAAGGCGCTATAGGTTCCTTGGGACCTGCGAACAAGTGTCACTTTAAAATGTTCTTGATTCACCAAGAAAGTAGTCACTCTACAGTTTACTTCGAGTCATTATCCGATCATAGTCGAATGTCAATCATGACGGCTCCAACTTTCCAAGTCATGCCTCCCAAAACCCGCCAAACAGTGGACTCAACAAAATCATCCCAAAGCGCGGATCATATTAAATCCTCACAATAAGGGTCAAAGGAAGACAACAAACAAAAACGTAGAAATAGGGATGCTGATAGCACTGCGTATCTCTAAGACTAGCTACTGTCAGCGTATATGATCTTGAGAAATTCGCTATTGCCGATGGCCGCCATCCATGATATGACAAGTATTATGAAAACAAAAGGTGTTAATAACCTTCATTTTCCTATTGTCCAAAAAAAAAAAGAAAACCTTCATTTTCTTATGAAAAAAATTAACCCTCCTCTTATTTAAGCTACTTGTAAATTAGTTATCTATGCTATGATAAAAATCATTGGAGAAACTCAGTGAGGACTTTTTAGGTAACTGATTCTCTGCGCTTATTGCCGAAAGGTTTTTATTTTTAAGAAGAAAATCTCTTAATTGGAATGACCGGTGAAATCTCACACTCGTGTTTAAAAAAAAAAAAAAAGCAAAAATTTATAAGAAAAGGAAGGAAAAACTTTGCAAAAGTAATTCGTTTAGGAAATTAATTCAAATGGTTATTGCATCGCATGACAATTTGAAAATTACGTTTATTGTTGTCGTTATTTCTGTAGAAACTATTCTGGATGCCAAATATGAATGATTTTATTGTTCCAGAATGTATCCAAATTTTTTAGCCAAGTTACGTTAGAACAACCTCTTAGATCTTTCATGTACTGGATCTCATATATGCCTTTTGGACTAGATAACTAATCTCATATATACTTACTATTTTCCACTATTCAAATGTCAACAGGAGGCCTCTAGATAACGGTAAGTATCAAAAAGCCGTTGATAAAAGGGTGAGCTTTTTTCTCACGTAACATGTTAGTAGTTTATCGAGATTTTTATGAAATTACCAATTCTTTTACAGTTTGCAAATTACCCTTTTTTGTACTAAATTACCAATTTTTATTTGTATACTTAATGATTTTTCAAATTTACTAACTCCTACATGAAATTTTCAGCCTAAATTATAGTAATTTAACATCTTTTTTTAAATTAATTTTCAACTTTCATTTGAGTTGCTAACGTTTTTAGTTTTGGTCGGTGAGTTGCTAACGTTTATTTGTTCTTTTTAAATTTACTAAATTTTCTATTAAGTTACTAACTATTATTTGCCTTGATTAGCTATCCCTTAAATTTACAAACTATTTCAAGATATCACCAGCCTAAGTTAGCATAACTTATCAACAGTTCTAGTTTTTTGTGTTATCAAACCTCATATCTAGTTTAGAGATTACTAAGGTTGCGTTTGTTTTTATTCTTTTTTTCTGTTTCTAAACACTTTTTTTGTTTTTTTGTTCCTGAGAACAAAAAAGGAACAGAAACGCGTTTGTTTGCGTTTTTGTTCCAAAATTATTTTTTTTGTTAAAACACATCCTAATGTAAAAAGAAAAAAAAAGTTGTTTCTTATTTTTAGAACAAAATTCAGAAACACTTTCCATTTTCTTTTCTCTTTTTTCTTCTTCTTTTCTTCTTCTTTTTTCTTTTTTTTCTTTGGCCGGTCGCCGGCCTTGGCGAGGCCGGCGAGGGCAGCGACCTCGCCGGAGCGTTGCGGCCCCGCGGCTCGGCTTCGCCTTGGGCCGGGCGAGCTCGAGCTCGCCCAACCAAGGCGAGGCCGACCTTGCGCCGGGTTGGGCGAGCTCGATCTTGCCCAGATCCGCGAGGCCGAGCTCGCCCGGCCCGGGTGAGGCTCGGCCTCGCCGGGCCACCACTAGGTCGGCGTCGCCGGCGGTGGCTTGGCGACGCCGAGCCTCGCCGGCCGGTCGCCGGCCATGGGCCGAGGCCGGCAACCGGCCAAAAGAAGAAAAAAAGGAAAAAAAAAAGAAAAAAAAAAAGGAAAAAAAACAAGAAAATAAAAAAGAAAATAGAAAAATTAAATAAAAAAATTAAAAAATAAAAGAAATAAAAAAATTATACAAATTTACCAAACGTGTTTCTGTTCATTTTTTATTAGGTTTACCAAACGCGTTTTTTTGTTCAAAAATTGTTCCCGGAAAAGAAACATTTTTTCTATTTCTGTTTCTGAAACAATTTTTAAACGAAATGTTACCAAACGCGCCCTAAGTCATTCTTTACCATATAGTTTTGGGTTATTAACCCTCATTGGAAGTAATCATCGATTTTTATTTTTATTTACACAACTTTTTAAAAAAATTATCAACTTTAAATAAAGTGACACACCAAGTTTTCACACAAATCTCTTTTGATTGAACAAATTTTAAAATGTTTACCACTCACAATGTTGTTGCAGACGTGTTCTGATAACATATTACCAGCCGAACAAAGTTTCGATTTTTACCATATGGATGAGTAGACTTGTCCAATTTCAACTCACACAATCGGCTCATTTTATACACATCTTATTTTATAGGACAAAAGCAAGAGATTATTTTGTTGTTTTTTTATAACCAAATGGAAAGAAAGACTAGTGTTGGAGATTAATGAGCACAACGTGTTTATTATTTGAAGCTTCAATAGCAATCTTCCTACCTGAAGAGAAAAACTATGGATTTATTGCAATCAAACACGCATTTGCCTCTGGAATTTGATAAGTCAATTTGTACTTCATCCACAAATCAAGGCACCGTCTTTTGTGTTGGCAATCTTCCAAATAAATTCATTACCACGCAAGCTTAGTACTTGCCAACTGCATGAAATGTTGAGTCTTTTAGAAGTTCACCTTCTAGCCTATTTCCAAAAACATCAAGGAATCTAAGCCACCGTCTACTTTCAATAGATGACAGCGGAGAATATGCCATGGCTATCATTATAACTCTGATCAAGATGCTCGAGGTTTGCTAAGGGCGTGCATGGAAACGTTCCAAAGAAACGTTTCTAGAACACTTCTGTACGGATTTTGTTCAGGGAACAAAAAAGAACAGAAACGCGTTTGGTTGCGTTTCTGTTCTTTTTTTGTTTTTTTGTTCCCGAACAAAATAAGAACAAAAAAAAAGAAACAACAAATTGTTGTTTCTGGCCTTGAGAAACACTTCTTGGACGCCCGAAAGGAACAAAAATGAAAAGAACAAAAAAACAAAAAAAAATTGTTGTTTCTCCTTCATTCGTCCTCCTTCTCTCCGCGACTCCTCACTCCGCCGGAGCCTCGCCGGCGCGGGCAAGGCCGAGCCTTGCCTTGGCTGGGCGCCGGCGAGCTCGAGCTCGCCCAACCATGGCGAGGCTTGGCAACGCTCGGCCTCGCCGGATCCGGGTGAGGCCGAGCTCGCCCGGCCAAGGCGAGGCCGAGCCTCGCCCAACCACGCCGAAGCTCGGCCTTGTCGAGGCCAGCGAGCCTCGCCGTGGCCGGGCGAGGCTGCCCGGCCCCGTCGGCCGGTCGCCGGAGGTCGATGACCGGCCGAAAAAGAAAAAATAAAAAAGAAAGGAAAAAAATGAAAAATAAAATAAAAATGTTTAAAAAATTAAAAGAAACAAAAAAAAGAATAAAATTTATCAAACGTGTTTATTCATTTTTTATTAGAAACAAACGTTACCAAACGCGTTCTTTTGTTCAAAAATTGTTTAGAATGCAAAATTTTTTTTTTTTACATTCAACAAAAAAAGAATTAAATGAACAAGGAGGAATAAATGAATTTATGGAGTTTTAACACAAATCAAAGAATTTGTTTGTTTGTTTTTTTATTTTTGTTTTTGTTTTTTTATTTTTTTTCTGGTCAAACAAATCAAAGAATTTAACAGAAGTGAAATCGACATGCAAAGAGGCTGAAGCATCTTCAAAATGACATCCTGTCGATATGGAAAACTCTAGGAAGGAAAGCATGTGGATAGCACTTAACCCTTCTTTGGGGTTGACAAGGACGTAGAAACTGTCCACTCCCACCGGAGGTTCTCTTGTTTAAAATGAAGTTGTGCCTCGCAAGACCCGTCATAGGTCAAGAAACCTAAAACCACTTTTCTTCACATTGCGAGGGAAAAAGAAAACGGAAGGATTTATGAGCAATGTCGTGCAATTATTTTCAATATTCCTTCCTCTCTGCCCGCTGCAAATTAGAAAAAAAGAAAGAAAACGAGAAAAAAATATTATGTTACGTTTGCCGCAAGTGCACTGTATTCTACAATCACAGTGCACCGTGAGACTTTTCCTCCAGAGGAATCATGAATACAGATGCAATTATTTTCTAGACTAAACAGGAACGAACTGGCATCGAAACTTTTGTCTGTTTTCACCACAATTTGGAGCCACTAACTGATATCGTTCTTTGTTTAATTGCTTGAGTGATCAATCAGTTTTAGGATGACCCAAGGCAAAGCACCGGATCTTCACTGGTTGACATAGAATGTTGGCCTTGAGTTTTCTTGCTAAACTTTTCAACCTCCTAACTTTTGTAAGATTTTGATTAATGCAGAGGTGGTGACCGTTGGGGAGTCCATCTCGTGACACTTGTCTGTCCTCATAGAGTTAGCTGAATTCGTTCCACATTAACAGGTTTTCATTACGAAAGTTCAGAAGACTAATAAATTGTATCATGCGGGTAGTTTGTCTCTTGAAATCTATTCGTACTGAAGGCAATGGTGAAAAGTGATTGAAGACACCTCAAAGCCAAATAACGATTTTGTCCATGACTATTGTTCTGGCGATTAATTTTCAAGTCCCTAATTGAGAAGAATTAAAGTAGATACATAGTAGTACTTTTCTATATTAATTTTGGGTTACATCCTCGAAAGTGTACTGAAAAAGCATGCTTCATCTCGCAAGTTTGGAACTTCAATCAATTCCCTCATATTGATATCATATTTTACCAAAAAATTAATGCCTGACCCCTTTGACCATGGAGCTTAGAAAGGATTATTGTTGAATGACAATTGAGGTTTTGAACTCTCAAGTACTCCATAAAAAAGGAGATCGTTGAGTGATACATAAATGTGAATCAGTGAATGCAAGAGGACTGCTGTCACCAACGAGGTTATTTTCGCAAAGTGACACTAGATGTAATTGCAGCATTTTTTTTCATTAATTTGGGGAATGTTGCCTTTGATAATATTATCGAAGAGATCCAGCACTTCAATATTGGACAAAGCATTGGATAGCCAATCGGGAATTTCATCCGAGATGCTTGCACATGACATGTCTAATGTTGATATAGTTCTCTAGGTTTGAAACCGGTTTGGAAATTCTGGTCCCACTTCATAACTGGACATGAGACTCTTAAAATGTGGAAAGGAGGAGCCCAAGACGCGTTAACAATTATAACAACTTCATTCAGGAAAACTGAGAGCTTTGGTCAAGCTCTTAAGATTTGTAAAGTGGATTTCGCTTACAATGACATTCAAATATCAATGTCCATCGCCTCCGGATTGGATAGTCGGCCAATATTTTCTGTAAAAATTCCCGCTTAATTCGTTACCTTCGAGATGCAACTCTCTCAGAGATATAGCTCCCCCTCTGTAGAGGGAATAGGACTAGAAATTGAGTCCCGCGACAGATCAAAAGATCATTTTGAAAAAATTTCCAAATTGAATCGGCAGGTGACCACCGGAATTTTTATTAGAAACATTAATATTCTTCAAGTTACTTCATCCACAAACCAAGGCACCGTCTTTGGCATCAGAAATCCACCTACTTGAATAATAAAAAGTGCACATAAGAGCTTAGACTCTGAAAGCTAATTTCGACCGACCTAGCTCTTCGCAATTTCCCTACTTGGCTTTGGATGGATATATTTTCCCCCTTTTGATGGCGTGATTACTGGTCACGAACTAAGATCGACGAAGGGCTCTGGATGTGTCTCTGGTGAGTACGGACGCTGGCAAACGAGCTTCCACCAATTACTCGTCCAAAAAGAAAAACAGAGTAGAACAGAGCACAATCGGTGCAACTTGAAAACAGAGACCGGTGATGATGAGTGGTGCCGGACGACTTTCGGAGGCAGTGGCAAGGACTTAAGGACCAGAAAAATCTTCAATTTAGAGGAATTTTCAAACATCGTATGAGTGGTGATGAGTGCTCTGCTCTCTGTTCTCTGGTTCTGTTGTGGCCTAGCGTACGGTGGCCGGCGATGGAGGTCCGGAGTGGTTGGGTGGGCTGGAGTTGACTGAGGCCAGCCCTGGTGATACAAGAAAGGTAACGAGAATCAGATTGATTGAATTGAAATCGAGCACCAGAGAAAGAGAGAGAACTTTCACTTTCATTTCGGTCCATTGAAGAAATGAAGGATCTGATCTCCATTGAGCTTCAATCATGGCCATTCTTCTTGAATCAATTCTTGAGGCTAAAGTCCGCTCTCGTGAGGATGTTCGTGGCGGTAAACTTATCCAAACGAGGGTTTTGACCGTGATTTTCAATTTATAAATAGATTATTAGTTGTACGTTGTGCACGTACATTATTCAATTTTCAATGACAGGGAGCCGTGAACCGTCACATGGAAGTGCGATATGGGTCATGGATTTCCGTAAATAACCAGAGATGTTAGCGTGATGATCAATCATGTCGTTGTATAGTTAAATGATTAGAAGCCTCGTAAGAAGTGATTAAGGAGACTTATTTTTAGGGCTTTTCAAAATAATTTAACCTCAATGGTGATAGGATAATCGAGCTCATCTTTCTAACAAGTGCGTTTAACGTTGTTTCCTTGATAAGAAAATTTAGATGACATATCTAGCCCCATACTTAAAATACTAACAATTTGTCTTTGCGCAATCTAGTTAAAATTTATGAAGAAGATACTATCTAAACAAACTAGGGAAGTATGCATCTTGATACTCACCCTCAAGTTGGTGTGTGAAAATCGATGATGCCTTTAACTTCTTAATGGCTTTGTGAAAAGATTCGTTAGTATGCTTGAAGAAATTTTCGGCCACACTTATGCAATCAAGTCTTATTTACTGTGACAGTGCATTACATGTGTAGTGCACTCAATACACTCCTGAATTTTAAATCATGCAGATTTCTAACGAGGTTGATCAAAAATAAAAGTGTATCTTCAACAGTAGTTCCTTCCACCTTGACTGCCCACAAAACTAAACATATTCATTCTGCCACACACTAGAAATTGACAAGAGAGGAAAAAGAAAAGTCGAAGGCTTAAAACACGTTTTGTTTATTGATGTGAACGTATTTTCTTCTGTCCATCTGATAACCCAACGTAGTTCTTCAAAGTGGGGCAAGTTTCTCCAGCTCTCTAACTCTTCTGGTACACATGCCCAAAATAATCAACAATGGCTTCAACCAAGATAAGATGCAAGAAATTGGTTAGCAAGAAAGGGGCAAGTATTACCTGCTAAACAAGCTCCTTTTCACGTCGTGGGAATGTTCTCTTGAACCAAAGCATGGTGATCATTGTTGTCATTGAAAATTTCTCAATGGCCTTATCCATCGTTTGGAAGTAAGAGACCCTCCAAGATCCCTTGAAGTGCAAGACGCTACAGAATCCTAGAAATCCCACCGTAAAGCCAGGTCCCAATCCTGCATAGAACCAATTCCGGATATCCAAATCACCTTCGCTGGGCTTGTCTCCACCGGAATTATCACCGTCACGCCCATCAATACCGGGTGGCTCGTCTCCAGGACAAGTATTCAGAAGAGGAGCTCCACAGAGCCTGTCATTGCCGCGATAAACCGATTCATTGTTCACGGTTTGCAGATGGTTGCTAGACGGAATAGGGCCAGAGAGTCTATTGAAGGACAGATTGAGATGACTAAGGAAGTCCATGCTGGATATGCCCGGAGGGATGGTACCCGACAATTTGTTTCTGGAAAGATCAAGAGATTCTAAGTTTTTCAGGTCACCAATATTTGAGGGGATATATCCACTCAAATTATTTTGAGAGAGGTTTAGATTTTCAAGTTTGGCGAGCTTAGTCAACTCTTCTGGTATTTGCCCATCCAACATGTTTGCTGAAAGATCGATTGAGTAGAAGTATACAAGCGTAGTTTCATAGATTTGGCTAGTTCCCTTTGTGTTAACCATAACATAGATACCGTCCATAAAAAAATGTCCCTCATCCAAATCAACCATAGACAAGATCCCGTCAAAACAATTGGGAATGGGTCCAGAAATGTTATTCTGTGCTAGGCTCAAGAATTGGAGAAATTTTAATTGGCAATATTGGGGAGGAATTCCCCCAACAAAGCGATTTTTCTCTAAATTGATAATTGTCAAGTTTGCAGATTGTGGCCAAAATGGCGGTAACCTACCTGTGAGTTCATTGTCGCTGAGATCAAGGACCATCATTGTTGGTATATTTGACAAACAGTTTGGGATTTCTCCAGTCAAGCCATTCCCCCGTAGGCTTAGAATGAACAATGGTCGAGGATGGCACAAGGATTTTGGAATCTGGCCATTTAACTTGTTATCCCCAAAAAACAAATAGTAGAAACTTCCCAATGCTCCCCAACATCGAGGAAGTTTCCCAGACAGTTGATTCTTTGAGAGTCTAATTCCACCAAGCCGATTAACTTACACAAAGAATTTGGAATGCCACCGGTGAGATTATTACCCTCAAGATTCAAATCTGTTAAGCGTGGCATCTTGTCTCCGATATCTTGGGGAACTTGGCCTCTAAGCATGTTGCTTGAGATATCTAAAACTTCAATGTTAGAGAAAATGTCATAGAGCCAATCAGGAATGTCATCTGAGATGCTCGCATTTGACATCCTCAACATGGTAATGTTCCCCTGTGTTTGAAGCCATTTTGGAAATTTAGGTCCCACTTTAAAATTTGACAAATCTATCTCGTAGATTTGGAATGGTGGAACCCAGACAGAGCTCATATTTAATATGAGCTGATTGGAAGAAATGTCTAACATGATTAAGCTTTTGAGATTTTTAAAGTGAAGTTCGCTTACAACTCCATACAAAAAATTCCAGCCTAGTGAAAGCTGCTTTAGATTCGATAGTTGCCCAATACTCTCTGGAATGGTCCCACTCACTTTGTTATTTCCAAGATCAAAAGTTCTTAGAGACGATAGCCCCATCAAATTAGTAGGAATAGAACCAAAAATCAAGTTAATGAAAGATCAAGGTACTCTAATTCTTTGAAATCTCCAAATTGATTTGGCATGTCGCCGCTAATATTATTGGTGGAAACATCAAAGATCTTCCACTTACTTTGTGCGCAACCAAGTGAATCACCTAAAATGTCGGAGATATTCCCATTTAAGAAGTTACCTTTTAATTGTATCGATTGCAATTTGCAAAGACTGCTCAAATTTTTGGGAAAATCACCTCGTATTAAATTCCAAGACATGTCCAAGAAGACAAGCCTTTGATTATTCTCGATGATTGTTGTGGGAAAAAGGCCTTGGATGCCATTGAAAAATATGAAATTACCACACTCGTTGGACAAATCAATATGTTCTAGCTTGCTAAAGTTATAGATCCATGGGGGAATAAAACTTAGATTATTGGCCCCGATACTGAGAAATCTAAGAGATGTGAAATTGGCTTGCAAAGAGCTAGACATATCTTGCAATCTACAACAGCTCAATCCTAAAGATTGCAAAGATGGTAGCATGTTAATGCAACCAAACCAATCTTTGACCTTAGAAAGGTTAACACCGGACATGTGCAAATATTTCAAGGAAGATAATTTCGACACCCAGTCAAAGTCGTTCGAGGTTAAATAACCTGTATAGGAATTAATACTAAGATCCAAGTACTGTAATTTGGAAAGGTTACTGAGCTGCCTAGGAATACCTCCGTTGAAGCTTGCATGTGAAAGGTTTAGATACTCCAATTTCTGAAGAGAAGCAAAGAACATTGGGATTTTTTGGGTTGAAAAGTTGTTGACACTGAGGTCTAGATATTTCAGATACTTCAATTCAGTTAAAGAAGGAACTATGTTACCTCCCAACATGCACTTATCTGAAGGTATGAAGACGTCATCGATCTCTTCTATACATGGATTACGAAGATCAAGCTTCAGGACATGGCCAGTTTTCTTGTTGCATTCAACTCCTTCCCACTTGCAACATTCTTCTCCAGTCCATGACGACAAGCGTCTTGAAGGATCAGTGAGACCATGCTTGAACTTTAGAAGAGCTTCCCTCTCTGCACCAATACAGCTTACATTGGTTGAAGCATTGGAATGACTGAATTCAATTACTTGAATGACAAAGATTGCCCATAGGACAGTAGACACAAGGCCATTGTAAGATGCCATAGGTTCTTTGGGACCTGAGAACAAGTATTGCTTTAATCAAGTGAATAATTGTCTTTGATTCACCAAGAAAAGAGCCACTATATAATATTGATACTGTCATTTTCTAATCAATGTCCACCAACTTTCCAAGTCAATGCCTTCCAAGACCCGCCGGCCAAACGGTTGATCCATCAAAATCAACCCAAAACATGTATCCTATTTAATCTTTGTAATAAGGGTCAAAGGAGGACAACAAACAAAAACGAAGAAAGAGGATGCAGACGGCACAACGTAACTCTAAGTCTGGCTATTGTCTTCTTTAATTTATTTAAGCAACTCTAGATAAGTAATCCATACTACGATATAAATGCAAAGGAGAAACTTGGTGAGAACCTCTATGCAGCTGGGTCTCTACATTTACTGTTGAAGGTTTTTCATTTTTAAGAAGACAATCTCTCCATTAGAATGACTCGTGAAATAGCACACTCATGTTAAAAAGAAAAGCAAAAGTTCTTTTATATGAAAAGGAAAAAACCTTAGCAAAATTAATTTGCATTAGGAAATTGATTCAAATGGTTATTGCATTACATGAAAATTGGAAAGTTACTCTTTTCTTTTTTCCATTATTGTTTCCGTAAAAACTGTTCTGCATGCCACATATGAACGATTTTATTGTTCCAGAATGGATCCTAATTTTTTGGCCAAGTTACGTTGGAAGGACCTCTTAGATATTTAATGTACTAGATCTCATATATGCCTTTTGGACTAGATAACTATTCTCATATCTACATTCAATTTTCCTCAATTAAAATGGCAACGAGAGGCTTTTTGACAATGATAACTTTGAAAAACACCGTTGGCAAAAAAGAATAACTTGTGACTTTTTTCTCCACGTAACATTTTGGTAATTTATCAAGATTTTTCTGAAATCATCAATTTTTTACAGTTGGCAAATTACCAATTTTTGTACTAACTTACCAACTTTTGTCTGCATAGCTTACTAACGTTTCAATTTTACTAACTATTACATGAAATTTTTAATCTAAATTAGAGTAATTTACCAACTTTTGTCCATTAAATTATGAATTTTCATTTGAGTTGCCAACGTTTAATCATTCTTTTCTAATTTACTTAATTTTTTATTTAGTTATTAAAATTTATTTGCTCTGATTACCTATCCCTTTAAGTTGCTAACTCTTTTTAGAGATTGCTAGCCCATGTTAGCATAGCTCATCAACAGAGCTAATTTTCTGTCATCGAATGGAAAGAAAGAGAGTAGAGTTGAAGAATGAGGACAACGGCAACATTATATCATTTGAATTATGGTAAGGGACTTGGCTCCAAAGACACTGAATTTATCAAACATTCTCTTGTGATGTAATTTGTGTGTTGTAGTTACAAGGACACCATTATGTGCAATTCGTTTTTTTTTTCAAATTATGTGAAGAGCTACTTTTATTTTAATTGGTTTAATTGAATAAGAGTTTTTCGTTAATTTTCTTCAAGTATCTTTTTTATTATTTGACAAAAAATAGCTTCATTTTTTTAATTATTTGTATTCGGAAAAATATAAATCAATTTCTAAGAAAAACCTGCCCCGGGTCTGGCATGTGGGCTAGCACGACCTAGCGTCCAAGTCGACTGCTGTGCGGATTTCTAGCACGACCTAGCGTCCAAGTCGACTACCGTGGGAATTTCTATCTCCGCCAATACTTTCTTTTCATAAATGATCCATAAGTTGGAAGCACGAATCTTCAACCAGACAGAATCATCCACCCTACAACGACAGTTTCGAGTGAGGATGTTCATATGGCTAAATCATAATTACCATGAATTTTAAGTTTATAAGCAGATTATAAGACATACATTGTACATAGATTATTCTGTGTTCAGTGAAAGGAAGCCGTAAACATCATGATCAAAGTGCGATATGTGTCATGGACTTTAGTCAAAAAGGGGAAGAGATTAACGTGGTGACCAAGCAAAGTTATTCGCACGTTGCATTCAAAAAAAAAAAAAAAATTTATTCGCACGTTCTATTTTATCGATCAAAGTGCAATATGTGTTTAATTAAATGGTTAGGAGCATCACAATAATTGACTGGGGAGACTTACTTTTAGACTGAAAATATTTTAACATTGACAGTTACACGATAATTTAACTAATACCAACGAGAAGGCACTTAATCTTTTCCAAATCCTAAAGCAAGATTAGAAATTTCTAAGTCATGCCCGTCACAACCCATCCGGTCAAGCCATCAAAGACAACAAGACTTCAAGGTCTTGTTTGTTTATAACTTATTAACTTTAAAGATTTCAACAATTTAATCAACACTTATTGTATCTCCAATGTACAAAGTTTCTATCCACATATATTCACTTTAGAAACTTGAAAACAAAATGTAAGTTGTTTTTATTATTGCGCAGATCATCTCTTTGTACGTGCTGGTCGGGGAAGCAATCCTGTAGTCATGCTAGGACTAATGCCATCTAGAACATATGTTAGTGAGTCACGATAACTATTTTTCATATGTATTTTGCAATACATGGAGCTTGTGTAAGAAAACATAGGGAACCCCATAAATAGCTCGAGAGATATTTCTTTTGGGGAAATGATATAAATAATCTATGGATTTTAATCCAATGTGCACTCTAGTACCTGGATTTTTAATTTGTTTAATACGGTCCTTGAACTATTATTAAATGTTCAATCTAGTTTCTAAACTATATAAAATCGTTCCATGTCTTCCTTCCGTCAATTCAAGTTAACAAATCTGCTGATGTGAATCCCAATTTGTTAAGTTTGAACAGTAGATAATAAAAAAAAGTTACATGTGGATTACCAAGTAAGATATTCATATCAAATCATAATACAATAGTCGACGTCATGAAATAAGAATGGACATGTTGACGTCCTAATTTTTTTCTTCTTTCCTAAAGTAGATGGAAAAAATTATGACTCATCATTTTAAAAAATGCAACTCAATATATGATAACACATCATCAAATATTGTCTATTTTGTCATTTGAACAAAAAAAAAAAAATACATTGTACATTCAACAACAGTTTAGGGACCATATTGAATAAATCAAAAGTCCAAAATGAACCGTATTGAACAAATTAAAATTTCAATGACATTACATATTAAACTATAATTAAGTTATCATTTTCATTTTTCCCTTTCTTTGTACTCATATCAAAACAGCGCACGGCATATGCATGGGAAAAAAGAAGGAATAAAACTTCAATCATGGAAAGAAAACACTATTATAGATTAACTTTAAAAAATGAATTCAAATTATTATTGGATGCACAATGCTAATTAAAGTCGAATTTGGAATGTGAAGACTATATGGATTGCATGTAAATTACCTTGATATTTTCAATTTAATACGTTACAAGACATACAGCAAACATTGATATCCATGAAATTCATGTGCATGAGCATTATTGATATTCCCGGCTGAAATTTGCCTGACAACAAAGATAGGTTCCGGTACATGCCATTCAAATATATTAATTAAAAGGGTTACTGACTGTCCATTGACTACGTAAATAAGAGAATATCAATGAAATATGTGCCACGCAAGTAACGCTGGTAGTAATGCCCATGAAGGACGCTAGGTTCAAGTTAGAGGGGCTTGAAACTCTCCTTGTTCGGTTATTACGAAAATTGGGGGCTGTGTGAAGAGGTCCAAGTGGAACAAATATTGGCGATGGTGATGAGTTGTCCCCAAAATATACATGTCGCATGCACTAGTTGATTTGATATGACGGTTATACCCCCATGGAGATGGCGCCCTCAACAAGAAGTGGCCAGAAACCCATTTGTCTTTGCTTCGCGAAAACAAGAACACCCCACAGCCTTTTGCTAGATTTACCAATGGAAGGAGACATACCTAGGAACAGATTAGTCCAAATAAATTAATAAAATTGGTGAAGACAACATCAACGTTACAAAATGATGAAGGGCAGAGCCACTAACTTTTCGATTTTTTCCATGATGACTCATGATTTACTGACCAACCAACATCTACAATTTTTTTTTTTTTTTGTCTTTGGAGGAACCGCTTTGACCGACAGCCGCCACGTAAACCCCCAGGTGACGCTAGCTCAGGACCCACCACCAGGGCGCTATGCGTAATACACCTAATGGTCTGCTAGCCTCCCTGCAACTTGCGTTGCAGGGGCTTCGAACACCTGACCTTTCCCTTCAAAGGCAGGAGCCTACCTAGCAGAGCCACCACGGCCGGTGGTTCTACAGTTTTAAGTCCACATATTCTACAAAAATTTAGAAATTATTGTCATAGGGCATGATTAGTTTTTGTAAGAATTGACTCCATATGAATGTGCCCAACATGAACAAGAGGACAATGGCAAAATTGTAGTATTTGAATCATGGTAAGGGACATGGCACCAAAGACATTGAATATATCAACCATAATCTTGCAATGTAATTTGTGTGTTATTATTAGGACACCATTATGTGCAATTTGTTTTTTTTTTTTTATTTAACTATGTGAAAAGCTAATTGTATTTTAATCTGTTTAATTTTTTTGGTAGATTTTTAATTTGTTTAACTGAATAAATGTTTTTCATTAATTTTCGTCAAGTATCTTTTTCTATTATTTGACAAAAATAGTTTCATTTTTTCTGAATTATTTTTATTCAGAAAAATATAAATCAATTTCTTAGAAGAACCTGCCTCGGGTCTAGCACGTGGGGCAACTCGACCGAGAACCTTATTGCCGTGTGGACTGTGGATTTCTATCTCGCCCAATTCTTTCTTTTCATAAGTAATCCATTAGTTGGAAGCGTGAATCTTCAACCGGATCTATAAAGCTTATGCGAGACATAGAATCACCCACCCCACTACGACATTGTACAAACATTATTCTATGTTCAAAAAAAGGAAGCCGTGAACATCACAATGGAAGTGCGATGTGTCATGGACTTGAGTCAAAAAGGGCAAAAGACGTGGTGATCAAGCAAAGCGTGTTTAATTATATGGTTAGGAGTGTCATAAGAATTGACTAGGGAGACTTACTTTTAGACTTTAAAATATTTTAACATTGACGATAACATTATGATTTAATTAATACATCGGATATTCTTTCTACCAAACACGTTTTACACAAGAAAGAAAGCTCTTGGAAGTGGATAGGCCTCGGAAATCTCCCTATATCAATGTGGTAAATTCAAAATCATTTTTACTATAACAAACGCCCAAGCAAGCCTTATTCCTCCGACATTAGTTCTACTCACCATAGATCATTGAAATATAAAATTCATACCATAATCTATAGTTTCGTCCGTTAATAGCTATGTAATTTTCAAGATAATAGTCATGTGTAAATGTTAACTCCATAAAAATCATGATTTATGCCTTTATTTCTGTGAATCTTATTTATTACAATGATAATGTAAAAACTATCCTGTTGGGTTGGCTCATTTATTCAGTTTGTTGCGGAAGAAAATGATTCTAACTTCTCTTTCTTCAGTGTACGCATCTGCCGCAAACCTTCGTTAGTACATAACACTCGTATTCTGGCTTAAAATACACATATGCACGTAATTTCAATAAACCACGGTATCCAGCTCCTTCGCCCAACTTACAGAAAATACTCGTCTTTTTTAAATTAATATGAATTTACACGTATAAAAACACATGGTGTATTATACTTCTGTTAAAATACGTCAATTCTTAACTGGTTTAATATTTTTTATATAATCAATCAATGATATAACATGTCAACTGCCATTCATATAGAAATATGATGATATAATATCATATTCAGATTATAAATGTATTATTTTTATAATTTCACACCAAATAGTACAAAGTTTGGAAATTTTGGTCCCACCCAAACTAATTGGGTGGGTAAATTGAAATTGGGTAAAATTTCAATTAATGACCTAAAGTGGACAATATTTTAAATAAGGATCCGAAATGATTAAATCAATCTCAAATAATGACTTAAACTTGCCAACTGGCCAAATATTTACTGGCAACGGCGAGCATGAGACATTTCTAGCGCTGGAGTATAGGTAATTTTATCCCAAAAAGAATATGGATAAAAACTAACAAACCCTAAAACAAAACAAAAAACAAAACGAAAAAAGCCAAATTCTAAGGGTAGACACAAAGCCACAATAAGATGCCATAGGTTCTCTAGGACCTAAGAACATATATTGCTTTAATCATGGGATAATGATCTTGATTCACCAACAAAAGGGTCACTATAAAATATTCTGCGGTCATTTTCTGATCACTGTCCATTATGACTTCCCAAACGATAACTACAACTTTCTAAGTCATGCCTTCTAAGACCCACCAAACAGTCCACCCATCAAAATCATAGAAAAATTATCCAAAAAGCCCTAAACTTATTACACTTTTACCAATTCGATTGTAAATCTTTCAATTTTGCCAATTCAGTCCTAAACCCTTTTTTTTTTTTTTTTTACAATTTTTCAATTAAGTAAATCTGGCCAATTTTGGCGGAAATTGCCAACGTGAAATGCTAATGTGGTATTTTTTAATAATATTTTAATAAGCTTTTTTTGCTTCTTTTTTTTTCTTTTTTTTTAGGTTTTTGGATTTTTGGCTACCGGTTTCGGCTAGAGCCCTCACCGGCCAAGCAAGGGCGTCGTGGCCCTCACCTAGAGCCAGCAAGGGTAGGTCGGTGAGGGTCGGCGAGCAACCCTTGTCGCCAAAGCTCCCAAAGTCTTTTACAAAAAGCAAAAAAAGAAAAAAAATCTTTAAAAAAATTCAATATAATATTAAAATAATATTTAAAAAGTGCCACGTCACGCCAGCCATCCACGTTAGCAATGTCCAGCCAACATTAGCTAGATGGACTCAACTAGTAAAATGTGAAAATGTTTAGGATTGAATTGATAAAAAGTAAATGCATTCAGGATTGAATTGACAAAATTGAAAGGTTTATGATTGATTAACAAAAATGAAAGAAGACGTGAAGGAAGAAGTCGAGAGAGAAGAGTTGGGAAGTTTTCTGTATATTCTCGTCTACTTACTCAGTATACACAATTGGTATTATAGTACAACATGTGTGTAAGGAAAAAGGCAATAAAAAATATACAGATCAGATCCGATATTGAATAATCTTGACTGATATTGAATGATCTTGATTGATTCAATAATATCAGATTGATTGATCCTCTGGTATCCTGCGTATCTTCCAACACTCCCCCTCAAGCTGGTGGCTTGTAGATGTCCAAGACGCCTAGCTTGCTCAAAAGATATGCATGTTGTCTCTGACATAAAGGCTTGGTGAAGACATCTGCTAGTTGGTCTTCTATTCCAATCCCTTGTGTCTAGATCACTCCTTGCTGAATTTTCTCCCGAGTGAAATGACAGTCTACTTCTATATGTTTCGTTCTTTCATGCACAATGGGGTTTGATGCAAGTTTGAGGGCTGCATCATTGTCACAAAATAATCTTGTTGGCCCTTTAACTTGTATCCCGAGATCCTGAAGTAATCCTCGTAGCCACACTATTTCACATGTGGTTTTAGCCATGGCACGATATTATGCCTCTGCCGAGGATAATGAAACGGTTGGCTGTTTCTTCGTCTTCCACGAAAGTAGGGAATCCCCAAACTTAATACAGAAACCGGTTATGGACCTCCTGCTCATTGGGCAAGTTGCATAGTCTGCATCACAATATGCAGTCATCCTCATGTCACATTTCCTGGAAAGGAGAATGCCAAGTCCAGGATTTTTCTTCAAGTATTTTACCACTTTCAGTGCAGCGTTCATATGAGATTCCTTGGGTTGGTGCATAAATTGACTGAGCGTCTGCACAGCATAACTTATGTCAGGCCTGGTCATAGTCAGATATATAAGCTTCCCAACAAGTTTCTGGTACCCCAATGGATCCCTGAGAACTGGATCATTTTGTTGAGATAGTCCAGCATCATAATCCGCTGTAGTGAGTTTGGTATTTTGCTCTATTGGTATCACTGCTGGCTTACATCCCGATAAACCTGCTTCTGAAACAATTTCTAGAGCAAATTTCCTTTGGCTGAGGGAGATACCTTGGTCTGACCGTGCAATTTCAATTCCAAGAAAATACTTGGGAGGACCCAGGTCTTTAATATGGAAAGTGGAATGTAGATATTCCTTGAAACCCTTGATAGCTACTTCGTCATTGCCCATAATGAGTATATCATCTACGTATATCATCAAGTAAATAGATGACGTACCTTGAGTCCATGTAAAGACCGCATAATCGAATTTGGACTGTTGAAAACCTGCAGCTATCAGAGACTCAGCAAATTTCGCGTACCACTGTCTAGAAGCTTGCTTGAGTCCATACAAGGATTTGCGGAGACGACATACTTTATTCTCCCCCTGTCTCCGTAAACCTTGTGGCACTTCCATATAGATCTCCTCGTCTAGATCGCCATGCAAGAAAGCATTATGAACGTCCATTTGATGTAATGACCAGTCCTGGAAGGCTGCTACTGAAAGAAATGAGCGGACGGTTACATCTTTGGCTACGGGGGAAAAGGTTTCATGATAGTCAAAACCTTCCCGCTGTGTGAAACCCTTTGCCACCAATCGTGCCTTGTATCTCTCAATCGATCCGTCAGCTCGATATTTGATCTTGTATACCCATTTGCATCCAATGGCTTTGCGATGCAAGGGTAGGGTAACGAGATCCCATGTGTGATTATCTATCAAGGCCATCAATTCTGCTTCCATTGCTTTCTGCCATCGCGGATCATTTCGTGCTTCGTCAAAACTGGTCGGTTCTTGCTCTTCGGAGATGCGAGTGATACAACATCTATGTTCGGGAGATAATTTGTCGAATGAGACATAAGAAGAAATGGGAAAAAGAATACCTGGTGAATTCCTGACACCACATATATAGTCTTTTGTCCAAGTTGGTGGACGTGTGGCTCGGCCGGAACGCCGCGGTTGTCCATCTTCTAGAAGAATTGGAGAAGCTGGATCTTCCGCGGGAGATGAATGAGAGGAAGACACATCATTTGAGCTTGCATCAGCAGTTTCCATCAGAGGTGTCAAGTTGGTATTTGATGGAGAAGAATTCCTCGTTTCAATCAATGAGGGAAGTAAGACATATGTGGGATCTCCAACTGGTTCCTCGGTATAAGGCACATGAGAGTTTCCATTGCGATCTGTGCTTGATTTTTGAGGAGCAAATGGAAAGACATTTTCCTGGAATAAGACATCTCTGCTGACTGAAAATTCTCCTGTAGAAGGATCAAAAACCCGATATCCCTTTTGCAAATTTGGATATCCCATGAATATGCAACTTCGAGCTCGGGGACCCATTTTATCCCTAGGTCCAACAATTGTAGCATAGCAGAGACAACCAAATATTTTCAAGTGATCCAAGTCAGGTTTCTTCCCAAAAAGCAACTCGAAAGGAGTTCGTCCACCTAGTATTTTTGACGGCATACGATTTATTAAATAAGCTGCAGTTAATACACAATCTCCCCAAAAATTGTCTGGGATAGAGGCTTGAAATTTCAAAGCCCTTGCAACTTCCAACAGGTGACGATGCTTCCTTTCCACCACTCCATTATGTTGTGGTGTATATACACATGAACTTTCATGTAATATCCCTAATGAAGAAAGTAGAGCAGCACATTCATGATTGAAAAATTCCTTTCCATTATCTGTCCTTATTTTTTGGACAGTTTTCCCGAACTGAGTCTTTGACAGGGAAAGGAAATTCCTCAAGTGGGATAAAACTTGACTCTTAGATTGCATAAGAAAAATCCACGTAGCTCTGGAGTGATCATCCACAATAGTAAGAAAAAAACGAGACCCATCATGATTCGGTGTATGGTATGGACCCCAGACATCAATATGAAGTAGGGAAAAATGTTTTTTGTGCGGCTTTTGCTTAAAGGAAAAGGACTACGCGATTGCTTTGCAAGTGGGCAAACATGACATTGAGGATAAGGAAAAGAATAACTATGCCCCAATTTGGAATGCAAAAGGAATTTTCTATAATTGGTAGTCAAATTACACAATGATTTATTACAAGGAAAATTATGAAGATGTGTGGGCAAGCTTTTCCAGAAAAATAATCCTTCAGAGAGACTACCCCAGCCCATCAGTTTCCCAGTCAAAAGGGCCTGAAATAAACAGGTATCAGCATTGAAAAGAACTTGGCAAGAATTTTCCTTACAGGCTCGAGACACAGAAATGAGATTAAATTGGAAGTTTGGGACATAAAGGACATGGCTTAGAACAATTTGGGAGTTAAGAGTGATTGTTCCTGTTGTGGTAACATGAGTAATGTTCCCATTTGGTAATTGCACAGTAATAGGATTTTCTAATTCTTCATGAACAACAGAAAACAATCCTTTATCGCATGCTATATGATCACTGGCTCCCGAATCGATAATCCAGGCATTTCTTGATATGGAATTTATCATGCAACAAGAAATACCTGTAAAGCTGCTTCCTCTCTTTTGAACATCCAATTTTTGTAGCGCCTGCATCAATTGCTGATATTCTCCATGTGTGATGGGCTGGTCCGCCGATCCTGTAATTTGGAAAGCGGAGGCGGCTGCTGATATATCTTTTCCTTTTTTTTCTTTGTCTCCGTGTCCGCCAGGTGTAGTTTCCAGCAATTTTGAATGGTGTGATGGGGCCGCTTGCAAAAATCGCAAAATAATTTTCCTCTATTTTTGAAATTCTGCCCATAAGCTTTCGGAAAATTTGGACCGTTGGATCCCGAAAAAAATGAGCCGTTGGATCCCTTAGATCCGGATGCATCTCCGCCGTCCAGATCGGTCGGATATTGCATGCCTTGTGGACCGTCAGATCGCTGCCCTCGATCCTGACCGTCCATTGAAGAGGCTTCAAAGCCTCGCTTTCCAGAGCCCAACCCTAGCGACGGATCTTCCTTTTTCGAGGGTTTCTCCCCCTCTGGATCCTTGCCGCGCCGCTAGGGTTTCGCTGGCCATCTCCCCCTCTCGGATCCTTGCCGCGGCGCTAGGGTTTCGCTAGCCTTGTTGTCCGACGAGGAGAGTCTCTGGCTTTCCTCTTGCACGGCTAACTGGAAGATCCGGCCGAGGGTGGGTGCTGGCTCCATAGCTAGTATCTGCGATCTAAAGGTAAGAAATGATTCGTTAAGGATCAACAAAAAACGAGTGGCTTTTTCCCTGTCCCTCATCTCTTTAAACCTGTCGAAGCGTTGTCTCGGGCCCTTGAAGTTTTTCTTCGGCGGCTTCCAGTTTGTTCCAGAGGGCTGATAGCTTGTTGAAGCATGCCGTTACGGACATGTTTCCTTGCTTCAGTTCGCTGAGAGCTTGGTGCAGCGAGAAAATCTTCGCCCGATCCAACTTCCCGTACATCTCTCTAATATTGTCCCAAATGTTTTTTGAGTCTTCTGTTGGGGGCAATCCGGCTGCGATTTCTGGGCTTATGCAATTTCCTATCCACGTTCTAACCAACTGGTTACATTTTCTCCATTGTCTTCTCATTTTTTCGTCGGTCGGAATCGGGACAGTACCGTCAATAAAGCCTTCCTTGTCCTTGGTGACGAGCGCTCGCCGAAACTCCCGTGCCCAGCTCGAATAGTTTTCGGGTCCCGTGAGATGGTGGCTGATGAGCCGCAACTCGGGCCCGTCGGTGGTGGACTGATAAAGCGCGTCGCCGGGTTCTGGGCGACCCATGGCGGCCGCAAAAGGGAAAGGCATATACCCGGGTGGAACTCCCGGGTAGGGATTGGTCGATTGACCTGGCGAAATTCCCGAATTTGAGTCGCCTAACCCATTAGGGTTTTCATCCGCATTAAAATTCCCAGTTTCCTCTGAATGGCCTAAACCACTGGTGGGAAGGTCCTGATGTGGGCACCCCCAGATTGGTTTGCCATGGAAAAAATTGCCCCCCCGTGGGCTGATTTGCTTGACCTGTGATGAAATGCACATGATTTTGTGCTTCTGAGGTCACAATATCCACAGGTAAATGAGCTTGATCATCAGCCATGATGATAAATCAAGCTCTCTCTCTTCCCTTTCCTTCGTCTGTTTTGATATAAGGTCTTCAAAGTGCTGATTCCTACGCCGGAGTGCTAACGCCTTTTTGCAGGTTAGCTTGTTGCACTCGACAGCAATCAGAAAACCAGAAGAAATATGGAAGAAACGGATCACAGACGTGTGACCTGCTCTGATACCATGAAAGAAGACGTGAAGGAAGAAGTCGAGAGAGAAGAGTTGGGGAAGTTTTCTGTATATTCTCATCTACTTACTCAGTATACACAATTGGTATTATAGTACAACATGTGTGTAAGGAAAAAGGCAATAAAAAATATACAGATCAGATCCGATATTGAATAATCTTGACTGATATTGAATGATCTTGATTGATTCAATAATATCAGATTGATTGATCCTCTGGTATCCTGCGTATCTTCCAACAAAAAATGTAATAGGTTTAAGACTTTTTGGACAATTATCCCTCAAAATCAACCCAAAATATATATCATCTTTTATTTGTAATAATGAGCAAAGGAGGACGACAAACAAAAATGACGAAAGTGGGATTCTTACAGCATTGCATGCCTCTAAGACTGGCTATTGTCAGTGTATGAAATCCAAAAATTTGTTGTTGCCGGTGTCGACCATCCACCTCTACCCATTTATCACGAAGTAACAAGTATCGTGAAAACTAAAGGGAACCTAATGAAAGTTCAGAAATATTGAATTCTTGAATGGTTCCTTTTTGTAATAGCCATAATTGGTGTTACAAAAGACAGGCCATAGGAAAGCCAACCATTGGCATGAAGGGGTCGAAACAACGAGGAATACTTCCAGAAAGATTGATATGGGTTAGGCTTAAGTAATGGAGACGGTTTAATTGGCAGAGTTGCATAGGAATATCTCTAGTCAAGTAATTTCTCTCGGGATCATTAACTCTAATGATCAAGAGTGTTGTCCAAAAGCAGGCATTCTACCGGTGAATTCATCGTTACTGAGATGGAGGATATACAAATCTAGCATTTGCAAACATTTGGTAATATCAATTAAAGAAACATTTATAACTAATTGAAATATCAATTGATAATTTTATATAAAGGTTGCTAAATTAAGCTCTTTAAGTAAATGTTAGAAAATGATTGAAGTATTTGGCAATTCTGAAAATATTTGATAATTTTCTACAAAAGTTAGTAATTTAACACCTTAGTACTTTAACAAATACGTAGTGGTAAATTATAAGAATGATTTGTAATTTCCAAAATAATGTAATACGCATTGCTAAGCAAACTCAATTAATAGTTGGTAATTTCATAGACTAGTTAGTAAATTGCAGCAGAGTGTAGGCAAGAAGCTTAATGTGGAAGTGGGACGCCATTGTCGTTTGAAATGAACCTCTGAACTTTCGTATATTTTGGCAAACCCTCAAGGAAGATACCATTTTCTTTCTTTTAGTTTATATGGATCTTGGTCTTGGATTCACCAAAATAAAAAAGAAAGAGATAGGACATTAACATCTTTTCAAAGGCCTTTTCTCTTATGGCCGTCCATCAATCATAGAGGCACAAACACCATCGAAGCCAGTACAAGCCAATCACCAGAGTGTGGCCGATAGCGTAATGTCGCCTGAGTGCATTCTTTTGTGTGGTGTTGGATAGGAGGAAATTCGAATCATTAGTTAAAAAGATTCGACTGATAATCATATGTGGACGTAAACAAGCATGAAAAACAAAACTGTGAAGAGAAAACAGCAAGAAAGAAAGAGAAATTAATTAAAAAAAAAAAGGAAACTGTTGAAATAGTGTTAGCGAAGAGTAAACATTGCGTTTGAGCTCCCCACGAAAAATAAAAACGAAAACTTTGGCTGAAAGCTGTTCGAGTCAACGGAAGACTTTGAAAGTTTTATTTTGAATAGGACTGATAGATGCATTTTGTCGCCTCTTGAGGCGCAAGGATCTTCAACTAGTGGCAATTGTTTATGGGTGTATGAATGCATTATGAGCTCTTTCTCTTTGAAGTGGAACTCGGGGGCCCAGAAAGTGCTATGGGGGGAAATGAACCATGAAAGTAAACATTGGCCGGCGCCAAAGCTTTCCTAATTTCATTTTCTGCGAAATTTTTCTGTAGTTTAAAAATTAGAGCAATCCATCGTTCTGGCATGCTTAGGCAAATCTATTTTCATCGACAGAGAGCAAGTGTTGTGTGTCCTGAGTAATAGGAGAAGAAATTATGGGAGAGAGAGAGAGAGAGAGAGAGAGAGAGAGAGATTTCACTTACTACTAGATCGGTGGGCACGTTTACCATATAAAACATTTATTACATAGAAGTTTAAGGAACATTTCACTATTTGTTACATGCTGTTCTCCGTTGTTATTTTACGTAGCAAAAAAGCCATATCAAGAAAACATAAAAACTGGGATATCTTGAACCATTCATATCTGGATTGTTTTTCTTCAAAAACTTAAGATGTGTGGAATATTCAGCTTTCTTTTATCGATAGGAGACAACATTAAACTTGCTTTGGATTTGTCCTCGCGCTTAATAAGCATGAGATAACAATCAGCTGTTCATTAGATAGTGTCGACATATTTCTTACGTCGACCATGCCTTCCAATCTAGGGTTGCTGTTAGTATTAAGTTGAATATGTAATGTAACTGAAAATTTTCCTAAAGATTACCTCCTTGGTCTGTTCCATTAGCGTTCTACATGTACATTGAAGAAATTGTTCGGCAAAGATGCCAAATTAATTTGCAGTCAAGGTCCCTGTTGAATCTTCAAGTTGTAGTTTCAAAGCAGCACCTGTCATTGAAATTTTCAGGAGATGGTAAAAATCGTTATTCATTTTCTAGTCCAAAATATGATACAGTAAAAGTTATGTTGCCATGTGCGTAACGCATTGGCTCGTGATTCTTCTGAATTTATTACCAAGGCGCTTAATCCCTTGGCCGCAGGAGAAATTTCTAAAAGAAAGTTTAACCCAAAGTTGAAGTATCTAAAAAATTTTGTTATACTAAAGTTGCATTACAACTTATTGTTGATTTATTATTTAAATTTGAAAAGATCGTACTAATAATTTTAACCCGACCACACAAAAGGAAATAAGAAAGGATGGTAAGTTTGCATAATAATTTCTTATTCTACAAAGAGTTCATTTTTTATGGATGTATTCTTAATTAATAACTATCATTTCTTGGACCATTGCGGTGGTAGTTTTTGGTTGGAAAAAGCACCAAAAAAGTTATAAACCTATTGAGTCCTAAATATTTTCACATTGGTACCAATTAAGTCTATTCAACCAATTTATGTCGGAAATTGCTGACGTGGATACTGTCGTTTTACATGGCACAATTGGTGCTAATGTGGTTATTTTTATATAATTTTTAATTTTACTTCAATTTTTTATTAATTTTTCTTTTTTCTTTTTTTCCCCTTCTCTTTTCCTTCATTTCTTTTTTCCCTTTTCTTTCTTTCTTCCTCATCTTCCTTCACTCACCTTTGACCGACGGAGGTCGCCGGCTACCGGCTAGGGCAAGGGCCGGGATGCCTTCACTAGCCACAGGCAGACTAGCCCTCGCTAGCCTTTGGCAAGGGCTTGGCGAGGCCGCCCCTCGCCAAATTTAACGAGGGGACACTCGCCCAACCTTCGCCAAAGGCCAGCAAGGGTTAACGAGCGCTAGGAAGCCCTCGCTAGCCTAGCCTCGAGGAGGCCCCTCACCAACACTAGAGACCGATGAGGGCTGGCGAGGGTCAGCCTTGCTTGGATGAGGCCCTCGCCATCTAAGCGAGGCCACTCTTGTCGTAGGGTCCCCTCACCGGATCTAGCAAGGGACCTCATCCAGGCAAGGCCGACCCTTGCTAAAGCCCCGCTGGCCCTTGCTAGCCTCTAACAAGGCTGGGCGAAGGTCCCCTCGTTGGATCTGACGAGGGGCGGCCTTGCCTAGCCCTTGCCAAAGGCCAACAAGGGCCGGTTCTCCTATGGCCGATGAGGGTGTCTTGACCCTCGCCCACGCCGACAATCGACGACCTCCATCGTCGGAGGTGGGTGGAGGAAGAGGAAAAAAGAAAGAAAGAAAGAAAGAAAAAGGGGAAAAAGAAAGAAAAAGGAAAAATTAATAAAAAAAAAAATCGAAAATATTAAAAATTATATAAAAATATTCACGTTAGCAGAGGCCGCGCCACATAGGACAACTAGCGTCCATGTTAGCAATTTCCAGCATATATTATTCGGATGGACTCAATTTGTATCAATGTAAACATGTTTAGATTGGTCAACTTAAAAAGTTTATGACTAAATTAATACCTATGCAATAAGTTTATGACTTTTTTGGTACTTTTCCCTATATTCAGATTATGTGGAAGTTTATCATGTAAATTGCTATGAGCTACCTGTCAAATTGAACTTGTTCTCTAAATTGTCACTAGTTGGGTTCTTCATCTTTGCTTATATCTCTGGAAAATCAATATATGTATGATTAGCACAGAATCTATAGTTATGATAGTAGATATTAGTATCAAGAATAGTTTTGAAATCATCAAAATTTCATAGGGATATTTTCCGAACAAGAGATGTCCCCATGGATCAGTGGAGCCGTGCTTGAATTTTATAATAGCTTCTCTCTCTCTACCAACACCACTTACAGTGGTAAAAGCTTTGGAATGACCAAATCCGATTACTTGAATTACAAAGATTGCCAATAAGAGGATGGACACAAAGCCATTAGAAGATGCCATAGGTGCTATAGGACCTGAGGATAAGTATTGCTTGAGTGGCGTAGATAATGGTCTCACGTCACCATCAAAAAGGGTTACTACAAAACATTATGTAGGTCGTTTTCTGATCACTGTCCACAATGACTTCCTAAAGGATGGTTCCAACTTTTTAAGTCATGCCTTCCAAGACCTGCCAAAGGTCAACCCAACAATATCAAGCCAAAGTAAATATCATCCTTTGTCTGGAATAACGATCAAAGAAGAACCACTAACAATGGAGAAGAAAGGGGATGGTAACGACACTATACAATGAAGAAGAAAGAGGGATGGTAACGACACCACATACCCATAAGACTATATGATTAGTGTCTGATCTCTAAAAATTTGTAATTTTCCGGAATTATTTTCTCCAATAATGCGGAATAGCATAAGAGAGGCTTAGGCCTTATAAGGAAACAAACATGTATGTACAAATCAACATTTTAATTCTCGGCAGAGCGTTGATGGATAAACTCTCGGCAGAGCGTTGATGCATAGCATAAAGGTAAGTACTTACCTTTACCAAAAAAAAAAAAAAAAAATGTAGAAGGAAGCGAAAATACAAGGAAATTGAATGGATAAACTCTCGGCAGAGCGTTGATGGCATTTTAATTCCTATAATTTCCTTTTAATATTTTTTCATTTCAATATCCTTTAATTTTCTCCTCAATTTACATTTCATGGCATTTAGATTTGCAGATTCATCACTCCATCCATGTCTCATTCACACAATTTGTGCTCGAGTGTGGAAACGTGGAGCAATCTCGGTCGTTCTCCAATCGTCTAAAGCTCGGATTGGCTTATATCGTTGATTTCGTCAACACTTATTTTGGCACGCCAGAGAGAGAGAGAGAGAGAGAGAGAGAGAGAGAGAGAGAGAGAGAGCTCGGATTGGCTTATACTTCGTTGATTTCGTCAACACTTATTTTGGCACGCCAGAGAGAGAGAGAGAGAGAGAGAGAGAGAGATCTTTTCCTTACTACTAATTTGGTGGCCATGCACATTCTTTTATTGAGATTAACATATTCAGGTTAAGTGAAAGGTACTATTACCATATAAGATATCTAGTACATATAAGTTTTTTTTATATCTAGTACATATAAGTTTTTTTATATCTAGTACATATAAGTTTATATAACATATCACTATTTCTTACATAGAAGATATTGTTCTATTTTGTAATTTTACACAGCAATTATGATGGCAATAAGAAATTTAGTTTGCACGGTTAATGTCTACCTCTATGACAACATCATCTACAATATTGATAAAGTAAAAAGGACTTCATAATTTTATGGGATCTCAATCATTTTATTTGTTCCTCAACTATCCCCAATTACTTATTTTACAAATATATATCCAAAGACAAATACATAAATATATGACTTTAAGCCATCTCTCATATATTTCAAATTTTGAGTTCGAATCTTTTCAACCCTACAAGAACCTTCCAAAAGAATTTCAAATAATCTTCAAAAGAGCTCTCCCTAAATATGTACATATGTGTGAATTTTTTTTTTCTTTTGGTCAATTTCAATGCAATGTGTATTTCTCTCAATTTCGTGTATTCATTTTTTTTTATACAATTATTTTGCTTAATCTTTCAAATATCACTTTCTTGCACACAATTAACACGTGCTCATTTCCTAGTTTCATATATACAAAAGAATGGCGTAAGGAAAGGAACAAGAACTCATCATCGCATGGTGTCCATTCCATTCTCAGAGCCCAACTTTTAATTCGAGTACAGCGAGCTTAGTCAAATTGCACTTGTCAAATTACACATGTTCTCCGAAGTGTCACTATTTGGGTTCCTCATCTTTGCTGACTATTTAGTAAACATCAATATATGCATCATTATCACAACATTTGCATATATCATGGTAGATATTAATACCAAAGTTGGTTTTTGAATCATCAAAATTCCATAGAGATGTTTTCCAAATAAGAGGCGTCGCCGTGGATCAATGAGGCCGTGCTTCCCTCTTTGTAAATGGTCAAAGCTTTGGAATGACTGAATTCGTTTACTTGAATTACAAAGATTGCCAATAAGAGAATAGACACAAAGCCATCACAAGATGCCATTGGTTCTATAGGACCTGAGAACAAGTTTTGCTTGAATAGCGTAGATAATGGCCTTGATTCCCCAACAAACAAAACATTCTGCAAGTCATTTTCCAACTGCTGTCCGCCATGACTTCCTAAAGGGCGACTCCAGCTTTCCAAGTCGTGCCTTCCAAGACCCGTCAAACGGTCAACCCAACGATTCCAACTTTCCAAGTCGTGCCTTCGAAGACCCGCCAGACGGTCAACCCAACGACTCCAACTTTCCAAGTCGTGCCTTCCAAGACCCGCAAAACGGTCAACCCATCAAAATCAAGCCAAAATAAAATATCATCCTTTATCTGGAATAACGATCAAAGGAGACCACAAACGATGGAGAAGAAAGGGGGATGGTTACGACAACTATACAATGAAGAAGAAAGAGGGATGGTGATGACACTTCGTACCTATGAAGCCATAAGACTCTGTATAGTCAGTGTATGATCTCCAGAAATTTGTTATTTCCAAAAAAAAAAAAAAATCCATAATTCGGAATAGAATTATGGAATTTTTTGACACGTTCACGCCTTGGATGCCTCGCCAAGCCGACTCGACTCCATATCGCAGCACCCGGTAAGAGATTAGGCCCCTCATTCGTCCAATTGAAGTAATTTTTGGGTTTAGGGCTCAAATTCGGAATTTTTAGAAACTAGAGCGGTGAGGTCTGATTTTGGAGTTGTTGAGCCATGTATTTTTGTAGGAATGGTAGTTTAGAGTGTTGTGGAGCCGTGGGATTTTACGGATCGTGATTTGAGCTTATGGTTTGTCCGAAACAAAATTTCAAAGTTTCCCGCGCGTAGTGAACAGTATGCGTCCAGCAGCTTTGGACCCGTATTTTGTTATTTTTTGCCTTGATTTTGGGACAGTCAAGTTGGGATTCTTGTAATATGTTTGAAAGGCTTTCTATTAACTATAAGTACGTTTGGATCGGGGTTTGGAGGAGAAAGTTAAGGCGCGATCAAGTTTCGCACTTAAACTCTATGTCACGAACGGCTTGAACAATCGCTTTGGTTATGTGATTTGTTAGCTCGTAGGAGTCCTTTTGTGAGAGTTAAGGCATAGTTTAGTCGTTTCGTAATTGAGATAGAGTTTTATTTTGATTTTAACATTATTTATCGATTATTTGATAGGACCGTGAGTTCGACGTTACGGGTATCGTTTGTCGTTTGGTCATAAACAACAAGGTGAGTGGTACTATATCTTCTTTAGTTTTGTAAAATCATGTCTTGAAGTATATATACTAAATCGAGAAGAGCATTTTTATTGCATAAAAGCCGGATATAGCAATTGCTACTCTTTGGTTGACTGTGAATGTTTGAAAAGCATGTTATACAAGATTTGTGGAAAAATATATATGAAATTGTTTTGCGATTGATTTATGAAAATATTTATGATGATTTGAGAAATGGATATGAAATGGATGATGGGCTATGTTGCAAAATGTTATTTGTTTGGTTTAAGATATTGATTTATGGATTGGATTTCTAGTATTGGAGAATGGTTATTTATGCTTAATATGACTGTGAACCCAATGAGGGGTTTTTGGGGTATGCATACCAGCTTTAAGATATCCTTCTGGGCCAAACCATCAGTTTTGTAAGTGGAGACCTTGCCAATGGGGGAATCTTGATCGCCTTGTCACAAGGCGTTGCGTCGTAACCATGGTTAGGTATTAAGCAAAAGATTGGTCGATGGATGGACCATCGACGTGTGTTGATATGAGATGAATCAATTCATAGACCATTGATATGTACTTTTTATGGAGATTATTCAATGGACTTGACCATTAATACTTGACCTTTGATGGTAATTTAAATGAGTTTTCATGTTAGTATAAGGCTTTTATGATATGAAATAACTCTTGTTTAATTTGATATGTATTTTATAAATTGAGTTTGAGTTATGAAGTTTGATATTATTTTGTATACATGCATAGTGGTTGCTTAATTTGTTTAGAAGATATGTACTACTCACTGAGCTTATGGTTGCTCACCCCTCTGTTCCAAACCTTTTCAGGTCCTTTGGTAAGCAGCTAGTATTTAAAGAGTGCTATCGATGGGGACCTTTGAAAGTGAGCTTTGGATAAGGTTTGAGGCTGCGTCCTTTGGGTGGAAGGATGGCCTTGTTACCCCTTGTAGGTTTTGGGGTGTGACACTTAATCTTTCAAATATTGCTTTCTTGCACACAATCAACACGTGCTAATTTCCTAGTTTCATATATACAAAAGAATGGCGTAAGGAAAGGAACAAGAACTCATCATCGCATGGTGTCCGTTCCATTCTCAAAGCCCAACTTGCAATTCGAGTACAGCGAGCTTAGTCAAATTGCACTTGTCAAATTACACTTGTTCTCCGAATTGTCACTATTTGGGTTCTTCGTCATTGCTGATTATTTGGTAAACATCGATATATGCATCATTATCACAACATTTGCATATATCTGGTAGATATTAATACCAAAGTTAGTTTTTTAATCATCAAAATTCCATAGAGATGTTTTCCAAATAAGAGATGTCGCCGTGGATCAATGACGCCGTGCTTCCCTCTTTGTACAAGGTCAAAGCTTTGGAATGACTGAATTCGTTTACTTGAATTACAAAGATTGCCAATAAGAGAATAGACACAAAGCCATCATAAGATGCCATTGGTTCTATAGGACCTGAGAACTAGTTTTGCTTGAATAGCGTAGATGATGGTCTTGATTCCCCATCAAAAAGGGTCACTACAAAACATTCTGCAAGTCATTTTCCAACCGCTGTCCGCCATGACTTCCTAAAGGACGACTCCAACTTTCCAAGTCGTGCCTTCCAAGACCCGCCACACGGTCAACCCAACGATTCCAACTTTCCAAGTCGTGCCTTTGAAGACCCGCCAAACAGTCAACCCTACGATTCCAACTTCCCAAGTCGTGTCTTCGAAGACCCGCCAGACGGTCAACCCAACGACTCCAACTTTCCAAGTCGTGCCTTCCAAGACCCGCAAAACGGTCAACCCATCAAAATCGAGCCAAAATAAAATATCATCCTTTATCTGGAATAACGATCAAAGGAGACCACAAACGATGGAGAAGAAAGGGGGATGGTTACGACAACTATACAATGAAGAAGAAAGAGGGATGGTGATGACACTTCGTACCTACGAGGCCATAAGACTGTATAGTCAGTGTATGATCTCCAGAAATTTGTTATTTCCAAAAAAAAATTTCCAATAATTCGGAATAGCATAAAAAAGGCTTAGGCATTATAAGGAAACAGACACACATGCACAGATCAACACTCCACGGGTAGTTTATCCATTCAATTTCCTTGTATTTTCGCTTTCTTCTCCATTTTAATTCATATAATTTCCTTTTAATATATTTTCATTTCAATATCCTTCAATTTCTTCGCAGTTGACATTGCATGGCATTTAAGATTTACAGATTCATCACTTCATCCATGTCTCATTCACGCATGCAATCTTGATCGTTCTCCAATCATAAAGTTCAGATTGGCTTATATTTGGTTGATTTTTGTCAACACTCGTTTTTGCATGCCAGGGTTACTACTAGTTTGGTGGGCACGCACATTCTTTTATTGAAAGGTACTATTATCATATAAGACATTTATTACGTAGAAATTTATATAACATGCCACCATTTCTTACATTAAAGATATTGTTCTATGTTGTAATTTTACACGGCAATTATGATGGCAATAAGAAATTTAGTTTGGACGGGTTAATGTATACTTACATGACAACATCATCTATACTATTGATAAAGTAAAGAGGAATTCTTACTTTTTTAAATCTCAATCATTTTTATTTGTTTCCCAACTATCCTCAATTACATATTTAAAAATATATATCCAATGATAAATACATAAATATATAATTTTATGCCATCTTTCATGTATTTCAAATTTCGAATTTGAATCTTTTCTACCCTACAACAACCTTCCAAAAGAATTTCAGTAATTTTTAAATAGTGTTCTCTTTACATATGACATATGTGTACATTGCTTGTATTTTTTTTTCTTTTGTTCAATTCTTATGCAATGTGTAGTTCTCTCAATTTCGTGTATTCTAATACTTTTCTATAAAATGGTTTTGCTTAATCTTTCAAATATCGCTTTCTTGCATACACGTCACTCGTGTGCTCGTTTTCTAGTTTCATATAAACAGAAGAATGGCGTAAGGAAAGGAACATGGTGTCCCTTCCATTCTCTCGGAGCCCAACTTGCAATTCGAGTATAACGAGCTTAGTTCAGCCCAACATCATCCTCGTTCATCGAAATTGTCCATGAAAGTTAGCCAAATGCCCTCTCGATTCCGCATCCTTGGGCTTTTGGTGGACTTGGATTTTATCGAACCGAAAACATCTGCATCATATTCACATGGATCATTCTGAGCCAGAGTTTATAAGTCGATTGGCTGGAGCTCCACTAAGCCCGGTCTTGATAACACTTGGCGTGCAATCAAGAGTGACACGTCACGCCTTACGTGATTCACCCGACTCAACCCTCATTTCTTTTTTTATTAGTTTTCATTATAATCCATATCCCTATTTGTCGCACTCTAAGTGGGTTTGGTTTGAATTGGTTAAGCGAATTTTTTTTTTTGATATATTTTATCTTTTTATCCTTTTTAATACTTTCTTTTAAAATGAAATGCTATACACTTTACATATTTTACCTACATACATTTGATGCTAACGCTAAAATTATTTTGCGCTTGTATAAGCATTTGAATTTTTTTAAGAGATCTTTTGACATTGTACTTTACATTTTAAAGTTGGACTAGACAATTAATTGTGGGGACACTTCAATTTTCCTCTTAGCCAAGTTACTCTTTCTTCCTCTCCTTAAGTTTCCATTTCACATGTAATTTAAGAATAAGCTGATAAATTTAACTGATACATACATTAATAGCCATGGCTATACAAAGTAAAACCTATCAAGATCTCGTAAAAAAAAAATCCACACATATGAATATATATTTAAATTAATCAGTTGAGAGATAGAAAAAATTCATAGATGCAAACTATTTAGGAAAGAAATTTAAATGGTTGTCAGATATTTTAGAAAGTAAAATATTTGTGGGATAAGCTGGCTGTTAATTGACTCTATTACGATTATATCAATTTTTTTATGACACGTTATCATAGAATATACTAGCAACAAGCATGGGCTTTTCAAAGAATTCTAGGAAAGTTTGTTGAAATAGGACATGCTATAGGATAGACTTATCATCATTCTCGTGGTATTATTTATTTAAAATTTTATTATCTTAAATTTTCTTACTTGAATGATCACTTATTTCATAAATTCTGAAGATAATACTGTATTTTTGATATGCAAATACGTTATAAGTGAAGTATCTCATTTTTATGATGTCCCAAGGTAAAGCGTTGAATCTTCCATAGTTGGTTGACATAGAATGATGGTTTATTGGATTGCATCGATTGGCCTTTACTGCTTTCTCATTATTTCGAAGGGGCTACTTAGAATGGCCGTTGGGCTTGAGTTGTCTCATTATTCCAACTTGTCCGATCAATCAAATAATACTTACTACAAATGATAGACTACATGATGCCATCGATCCAACCAAATGTTTTAACCTTTTGGGATTTCCAAACATATGGCGAGAAGGATGATGACTCGACATATTTGGACGTCACATGAAGATTGAGCATTCTCACATTTCACACTCTGTCTACAATTTCCCTATGAATGTCCATGTTGTCTTAAGATTATGCTTACAATTACGACTCTCTCAGCTACTATAAAATCTCGAGTTATACTTTATAATAAAAGATTATGATAACCAACAAATAATGCACCAAACACCAAGGATATCCCAAGCCCATATTTGATCAGTCGCGGAATGAGCATGAGACAAAATAAACAATCTGTGACCAATAGTCGGCGCATGCAACCTAACTATAATCCCATGTTCAGAGAAACTCTACAAACATGTATCCAAATCCAGTCTTATTAGTCCAATTAGCCCAAGACATCACGTGCTTGGGGCTTATAAAGTCTTTGCTCAACACCAATTTGATCCCCCGCACCATCAAATACAAATCAATTTACATTTGGTATATCCACTCAAATTTTAACTCACGCTTATCAGGTCTATAAAGTCGATGAAGAATTTTATTGGTCCGGAATTTATCTATATAAAATGAGCTTTCTTGTCATAGATAACTAGATGATGCTCTATTGTCGAATCTGCATACCACGTGTTGTCAGTATTACTTAGTATTTTAACTTAAGATCGGGATTCAGTGGAAGAATGAAGCTGCATCTCTCTCTCTCTCTCTCTCTCTCTCTCTCTCTCATGCTTGCAAAAAAAAAAAAAAAATTGATTTTCAGTGGGCTTTGGACGACCTAACGTGGCCCACTTTGACTTGCTTCCTGGGGCAAGTGGAGGCGAGGCCCACGATACTTATGTGGGCATGCGTGCATGCAAAAGACAGCGATGATGATGTAGCTATTAATTTTCAAATTTTCCCTCTAATAGAATATTCATAAAGTAAGTCGTCGACAATTTTTTTGGGGAGAAAAAAATCGTAATTCCTTAAAAGTAGGGATTTTTTATATAATTGAAGGAAATTGAATATATTATACGGATGTCAATTTAGTCCTAAATTTTCATATAAAATTTAAATGTAGTCTTTCCAATTAATTTTCGTTAGTGACATAGCAATGTACCACGTATGATAGATGGCGATGATTGGACTGTCACATTAGCAATTTCCAATTAAAATTGATTGAAAAAAAATTGAAATTTCACATAGAGATTTAAGACTAAAATTGGCAAAATTAAAAAAATTAGGACCTAATTGATATCATTATAATAGGTTTATAATCGATTGGATAATTTTTCTTTATAATTGTATGTATTATAGTATTTCCCATATTTTCACATTTAAGGTGTGCCATACTTTTTGGTAGCATTGAATCAGAAACTTAATGTTACCATAATTAGAGTAATTCATATGTAGCTGGCTGGTCATATGATTTCGATTGCTTGGTATTTATTGATTGGTGTGTGATGGGTAGCTCCACATGACTTCCCCTTGATTGGACATGGAAGGTAAAACAAGTGATATGATATGTTCTCAATGTTAGAGATATCAAATTTATCTACATAGCCTGATGGACTTGATTCAGACGTAATATATAAAAGATTCTTTAACAAAAGAAAACGCTTCATTTCATTTCAGTCAAGTTTAACTAGAAATCACTTTAGAACAAAGAACATGCATTAGCCCCCCAGTTTATGGTCAAGCGTACGATGCAAGTCAATAGGTTTGAACTCGTTTTAAGCCTATGGCGTCTCTCAATTTTTGCTCCAGGTCTCTTGGTTGACTTTTTACAAACGGAGCATTTGACTTTCACCAATTCTCCCTCTCGAAGCATTCCAAATTCAAACTATTAAATGTAAAGTATCAAGTGTTAAGACATACTTTCGATCAAAATTAGGATAAAAGCTATCAAAAACCCTAAACTATACCCACTATGATACATTTACTCTAAACTTTTATTTGTCACACCAAAAGACCCAAACTTATACCTATATGATACATTGAGAAAATTATTTAAAAAGCCCTAAACTTATTCAGTCTTAATCTTTTCAATTTTGTCAATTCAAACCTAAATATTTTCACATTTTATCAATTGAGTCCATCTAGCCAATTTTACCGAAATTCGCTGGTGTAGACATTGGCCATCTTACGTTATAAAGCTAATCTTTGACATGAACAATTTTTATTAGTATTTTAATAATTTTTTCGATTTTTATTAATTTTTTTAAATTTTTCTGATTTTCTTTTTCTTTCTTTTTTTTCCCTTTCTTTTTCCTTTTGCTAGTGGCAGGAGGGCTATCCTCGCTTGCCACAAGCACGGCCCAATTGGCCAAGAGGAGCCCTCATCTAGGCCAAGGAGGCGTCACCTTCACTCAACAAGGCCAGCTAGCCCAACAGTGGTTGATAGCTAGCCACAAGCAAAAGAAAGAAGAAAGGGACAAAAAAAAAAAAAAAAAAAAAGGAAAAAGAAAATTTAGAAAAATAATAAAAAATCAAAAAAATATTAAAATATTATTAAAAATTATCCACATCAGTGCTAGCCATTCTAGTGTGATCGCCGAGGTCCGCATCAGTGATTTCAGACCAAGATTCGTTATATGAACTCAATTAGCAAAAAAGTAAAAAGATTTAGAATTCAATTGACAAAATTAAAATGTTTAAGATTGATTTGTAATAGGTTTATGACTTTTTGGATAATTTTCCCATGATACATTTACCCCAAATTTGTACAGTATAACACATTTATCCCAAACTCTTTCTTGTTACACATAATCCCCCTCCCAAAACTTATACTCACGTGGCATATTTACTCCAAAAATTTGGTGTTATAGAAAAAATTTAGGGTTTCTAATCTCATAAAAAAAGTTCGAGATAAATTTGTCACACGGGTAGAAGTTTTGGGTAGTTTGGGGTTTGTAAGCAAAGTTTGGCTTTTTCCCCATTTAAAAATATAAATAGATATATAAAAGTGGTATCATACTTCACAAGTGAACCAAAACTTGACTTCTTGTGATATATCTCTTCCATTTTTTTATTTTATGCACTGTTGGAGGCTATAGAGTCATAGCTTTGGCGAGGTTGATTTGGTATTAGTTCAACTTTATCTTACAAGAGAGGTGAATATCGAAATATGACAGATGTAGCGAGTCGGATTTTTAGGTTAATGCCTGAAAGAAGTAATCACGCCGAGTGCCTCTCTTCATCTTTTTATTAATAAAGAAAAATGCAGAAATAAACCAGTGCCTATAATGCGGACGTAAATTTGTTTTCATTCATTATTATGGCCTAGTTTAACTTTGTAAAGGTTCTTGGCGTCGCTCCCCTGCGAGTGTATCTAAGGTCTCCCAATGGAGGGACTACGAATGCGGCGATGGGTACAGAGAGTGCTGCGGCTGAGTGAGGCTAAAAGGATGAGAGATGGAGGAGGGGAGAAAGGTTTATTTAAAGAGTTTTCATTACTGAGTGTAATGTTCACTCACCATTTTCACAAGAGCAGCAATCGGAGGCCGCAGCTGATCAGGGACGGAGAAAAACATAACCCTGCATGCTGATTTTGATCCTTGGTAGACCATACTCCAATGGTAATCTTTCCTACTCTTTTTTCGCTAGAAACACAAACAGTTAACACCCAAATCAAACGTAGCATCACTACACGCTTGGATCTGCGACTCATTCCAATATAAACAAACCAAAGATATTTCCTAAAGACACATACCAAAGCACTTTCGTCTTCATTTGCTTTGGTCACCAGGCTCGTATTCTTCGACACCCTGAAAATCAGAACCTGATTATCTCGTTGTCCTGTCTCGACCGCGTCAAAGACTGCAAACTAAAGTGTTCTTGACCCAACAGGCTCGAAGGAATGATGGAGAAGTCCGCATCGCTACTGGAGAGAAACTGCGCATACTGGATCAGGTCCAGGTATGGTTCGTGCGATGATAACGTCATAGTGGCTGGAGGATTGAAGGGCACGGCATTGACATTTTGTTCAGACAATGACGATAAATTGCTAGGAGAGTATGCATTCCTGATGATGCTAATATTAGCGTTGCCTTGAAGCTGTTCGGGGAAATTGAGCTTGGCCTCGGTGCCTTTGAATCTCTGAGGGCCGCAATGGCATAGCCGAGGGCTGCTACTTCGGCCCATCAAGTGCCGAGCCACATCCGAGATGCTTTGTTCGGTCCTGTATCTCAGCAGCCCATCTGCCTCGCGGCCTTTGCCTCACTCCTCTGTAGTGTCTTCTCATCATCCTGTTACTCTCTTTGCGAACATAAGCAAACCAAAAAATGGAGGCTTGTTAGTTAGGTTAAGAGTGCAAAGTGAGAAAGCTGTGATGGAAGAACCAAAAAAAGAGCACTGGGAGGCTCAATTTCGTGTCCGTACCTGTATTGCATTGTCCTCTTAAGAAATGACTAGTTATCATGAGCCATGTTTTTTTCCCCAACCAATCTTTGATCTGCTTTCAAAACATTTTTAAGTGTACATAATTGTTATATTTTGAAGACAAGCTTTATCAAAATAGATCCCCATCTCCGCAGTCTTGATCTGAGGTTGCTGGAGGTGCACAATCTCAGATTAAACCCGAGCCGATGCAAACAATCAGGTATCCTCACATTCTTTCATGTACACACAGACGGAGAATTGCTACGATATTGAATCCACCTTGAAGTCTCTGGAAATGATCTCTAGCGAACCCAAAAGCCCTCAAGGTCAAGGTCTTATTTTCTCTTTACTTCACTCGGATTCTCTTTAGAATTCCCTCTGGACAATGTGAGTTTTGACTAATCACTTCACAAATGTTATCAAAGGATTTCCTTCGTCTAACTAACTAACTAAAATCAAGGAAGCAATCGACCACATTAAACTCATAAATTCAAATTCAGCCGAGAAGAGAAGAGAAAACAAAAACTTCAACACGAATTCGCAATGACTAACTATACTGGCTAGCATCTAATACTATCCACGCTAATTCAACTCATATCCATGACTAACCTGACGCTAGAATGCCAAGAGATGCAACTTAGCAGCACAGCAGCGGAACGTAACAATAGAGCCTAGTGACACCTGGCAAACCTTGAACAATTAAATCTTGAACGTGGGAATGTAGAACAAGTGGCACTTGAGCGTGTTGACGATGCCCTCAGAGAAGGCCTCCTTGGTGACCCCACCATCACTAGCACTGGAAACGGCAGCCTGTAGCTGCTTCTCGATGCCGGCCTAATCGATCTTGAGGTCGTTGATGGCCACGATGGCAGCATTGATCTCTAGCTTTGGCACCTTGCTGGCCTTGAGGGCACGGACAGCATTGCCCTCAAGAGGCATGGGGTACCAGTTTCTCAGATAATACTAAATTCCAGATATTACAATACACCTTGAACCAAAATTCTTAAACAATTTGTGTCACTTTCAAAGATCTCTCAAGCTATTAATGGGGTCTCCTATGTTTTTTAACACGAGCTCCATGAATTGTGTGATACATGTGAAAATTGAGTTATCATCACTCACTAACATATGTCACATATGGTATTAGTCCTAGCAAGACTCCAGGATTGCTTCCCCAACCGGCAAGAATGAAAACATGATATGTGCAATAACAAGAACAACTTACAAATTGATTTCAATTCTCTAAAATAGATACGCAAATAGGAACTTTGTTCATTGGCCAATACAATAAGTTGTGGTTAAATTTTTAGGTGTGTAACAATAACAAAATAGATACTGCATTCTTGTCAACGCGACCACAATTGCTTAAAGCTGAAGCGTTTGTGGTCAATATTTTCTATGTACATCTAAATGCCGAGAAAGCACGTGAATTTAGGGCAATCGGCCGTGTTCAGACCAAACGGAAGGATGGGTGTTATTATCTTTCACGAGGAGTATATGCTGACTTTTACTCCCCTCCTTCCCTGGACAACAGCATGTCAAACTCCAAGGTTGTGTTTAGCAGTTAGGATAAAATTCGGGATAGAATAAAATTTATCATATCCTATATTTGGTACCTACTCAAGACAGGATAAAAAGGGATATAAAGAGGATATAGACCAAATAAAAATTTTCATGGAGGAAGTGGGATAAAGGTGAATAAAATTTCTAACATCCATGATAAGAAAGTTATATATTCGAGTTTAATTATATTTTATAAAATAATTCCAATATATAAATATAAATAAATATTTATTATTTATTTTAGGTATTTTAAGTATTTTGGTTATATTAGTATAGCCTACTATTTAATAAGATTGTATTAGAGAATGATGGAAGGGGAAAAAATAAAAAAGAAATTAATTAATAAAAGAGAGGAAAATAAAATAAAGTAAGCAAGAGTGTCGCAGAGATTTTTACTATCTCTATTTGTAAAAAAAAAAAAAAATCATTTTTATTAACGTCTCATTTATACCAAACAATAAATATGATATAATGTGAATATTCAAAATTCATTAAATTTCATATCTTATCATATCCAATCCTATCCTTATTAGAAATCCACCAAACGTAACTTGAGTCATTGTTTCTAGATGTTGGGCCCATTCATCAGAGAAAAGCATCACAAAGTATAGGTGATTGGCTCCAAAGCTGGAACTTGAAATTCAACCTATTGTAACTGATTCTCATTTTTTAAACCTTAAAATCTATCATGTTTGGTTGGAATCAATTCTAGAACCTATCCTTTTTTTTTATCCAATTCAATGTCTAACCAAGGACTTTTTTTTTTGGTTCCTTTTCTTGATTCATTTTTTACAGCAAAATCATGTGAGTTTATAAGCACCATAACAATTCAAAATAAAAAAATGAATAACAGGAATTCTCTATCCATTAAAAATAACAATCTATAAGAAGAACATGTAGTCACGTATAATTACAAATAATAAAAAGTTCAAACACATAACATAAAGCATTAATTATAAAACTCAATTCTGCATTAATCCATAAAAATTTAGGAAGAGGAAAAACCGGCAAGGAGTTCCAGGAAAAGGATGAAGGACAAAGGACAAAGGAATGCTACGATTAGAATTTATGAGAAAAAGAAATTAGGATTTTGACTTTTTAGCTTATAAAATCAGTTCCAAAATTGGTTCCAAAACGGGGTGGTCCAATCCAATTCCCCAATTAGTATTCACTGGAAACCAATTCCCATACCTGGTTTTTTTTTTGGAGATCCGGTCCGATTGTACACACTCCTATCACGAAATTGGACGATTCATTTTGTATACGGAAACTTTTCTCGATAACCATCTCCATTGACTATCTCTCATAAAAATTTTCCTTCGTCTTCTCAGCATCAAGATCTGGTGGACATTGAAGCGAACCACGAATATTCAATATGGAAATTTCGTGGACGGGCATGACTTGGAAACTTCCATGACTTTCTGTGGGATTGGTGCAGTGTTTGAGGACAATGCATTTCATCAAAAAATTGATTATAACGCATATCATTTTATTCTCCTTTTCTAAAGAGAATTTTACTTGGTTTCGCGTGAAAAATTTATAAATCAAGCGGGATTGAGGCAAGTGTCAAATCGGACTAGATGGAATTGGGTAATTAGATACGGAAAAAAAAATCAAATTTAGTCTCTTCCTCTTGGAAAATTGGATCTCATAAATACTTAAAATTTTTCTATTAACTAAACCTTCGTTTTTTAAAAGAGAAAATAAAAATAAAATAAGAGCCTTTTTTCTCTTGTTAAAGGAAATAAATTGAATATCGGATTTCAATCCATTACTCGACTTGAATCCTCAACGGATGTGGTGACCGGACAAGACTTAATGGGCATGATGAAATTTCTAATTATGCTTTTAGGATTTGGAAAATATTTAAACTGCATTTGGTAGTCATGATAGAATAAAATTTTTCATATCATACATTTAATGCTTGCTCAAGACAGAATATAATCATATATAAGAGAGACATAGATCGAATAAAATTATCCCATGATGAGGTAAGATAAAGATAAATAAGATTTTTAATATCTATGATAGAAAAATTATTTTTCTCGAATAACAAACTTCTTAAATTAAAAAAATAAAATTATATTTCAATATAAATAACATTTGAATACTAATATAAGAAATTCAAAATAAATAAAATAATGATTTCTTTTTTAAATTTAATATTTTATATATATTCAAATTTAATTCATATCTTATAATATAAATTCAATATGCAAATATATTTATATTTATTACATATTTTAGGTATTTTTACAATATACTATTTAATAAAATTTAATTAGAGAATGATGGAAGGGGAAAAGGAAATTAAAAAAAAGAGAAAAATAAAATAAAAAATAGCAAATAAAAATAAAGTAGACAAGAGTATCATGGGAGATTTTTACCATATGTATTTGTAAATTTTTAGGTTCATTTACATTAATATGCCATTTATAAAAAATAACATAACATGATATGACGTAAAAATATATTTATTTTTATTATAATTGATAAATATAGCGAAATCCTTAGATTTCATATTATATCATATATAATCTTATACTGATTAGAAATCCAAACGACTAAACATAGCCTTAATGTATTCTCATTGTCAATCAAGACCAAGAGATCCATTTGACCCAAGTTGGGAAATTGCGAATAACTATGGTGTCGTTCACTAGCTTTCAGTTTGAGTCTAAGTTCCTGTGTGCAGTTTTTGTTGTGCAAGCATTGGAATTCAGTCATTCCGAAGCTTTGATTAATGTAAGTTGTATTAGCACAGAGAGGGAATTTCTTCTAAAATTCAAGCAAGGCCTCGTCGACCACTGTTGAAAATCTTCTCCGAGGCACATTCCCCACTGCCATCGTTGAAAATAATCAATGGCTTAAATCCCTGGACGAATCTGAAAATTATTGGTCGGAAGGTTAGCTTTTGAAAAGGGACTTAGCCGATCTTGGGGGAGGATTTAAGGACCAAAATACAATGCTTTTGTTTGTGCAAAGTAATATGAAGAATATTGATGTTTCCGACAGCAATTTCAATGGTGACCCACTCAGATCAATCTCGGTGGGGCCAAAAATTTCCAAATTTTGTGCTATTTAATGGAAATAATTTAGACCAAAAAAAAAAAGGGAAATAATAAAATAGTACATTTATTATCTGAATATGATATTATAAAATTATAATTTTTATATATGAATAGCAGTTGACATGCTATATCGTTGCATGGCTAAATAAAAAATATTAAACAAGTTAAGAATTATTTTAACGGGAGTATAAAACGCAATGTGTTTTTCTACGTGTATAATTCGTATTAATTTCAAAAGGCCGAATATTTTCCATAAGTTCGGCAAATGAGTTGGAGACCGTCGTTTTATTGAAATTACATACGTATGTGTATTTTAAGCAAACGTACGAGTTTTATGTACTGACAGAAGCTTGGAGCAGCTATGTAAACTGAAGATAGAGAAGTTGGAATCATGTTCTACCACAAGAAACTGAATAAATGAGCCAGTCCAGCAGGATAGTTTTTGCATTATCATTGTAATTGACAGGATGTTCGGAAAAGAAGGCAGCGTTTATGATTTTTACAGAGTTAACATTTACGTATGACTATTATCGTGAAAATTATATAATTGTTAACAAATGAAACTATGGATTATTGTGTGAATTTTATTATTGAATGGTCTGAGGTGAGTAGAACTAATGTCGAAGGAGTCAGGAATGCTTGGGCAGTCGCTATAGTAAAAACAATTTTAAATTAGTGCATCCATATACGGAGATTTCCGAGGGTTTATACCAAGGAAACAACATAAAACGTGCTTGTTAAAAAGAATATGCGATGTTCTAGTTACATTATCATGTCACTGATGTTAAAATATTTTGAAGTCTAATAAAAGTAAGATTATTAGGCGCTTCCAACCATTTGCTTGATCACCATGTTAAGATCTCCCTTTTTTGACACATATCGCACTTCCACCATGAAGTTCGCGGCTCCCTTTCACTAAAGATAGAATAATGCAATGAATGCACAACGTACAATTAATAATCTGCTTATAAACTTAAAATTCATGGTAATTAGGATTCGGTTCTGTGTTCATGATCGACAGCCTGGGATTACTATTTTTACCAGTACGAACATCCCCACTCGGATTTGTCGAAGTGTTAGGCAATCCTGGATTTTACATAAGCTTTATATATCTCGTCACCTGCTTCCAACTTATGAATCATTTATGAAAAGAGAGAATGGGGGAGATAGATATTGAAGTGGCAGGGTCGAGCCATGTTTTGTAAAAAATTGATTTAATTTTTGTTAACGAAAAAATTTTAAAAGTGAAACTAATTTTTTCCACATGTTTCAAAATAATAAAAGGTTATGAAAGAATATGAATGGAAAACACTTAATCAATCAAATCAAGTAGACAGACAACTGCAGCTTCATATAATATGCACATCAAGAGCACATAACAGTGTCCTAACAACGATTCACCAAAAGAGAATGTCCAATATGTTGTGCGTTTGATGCGTGTTCCTCCCATGATTTGGATCATGCAAATGTCGTTACTTTCCTCTTGTTCATGTTGGGCACAGTCCTTTGGGCTCAAATTTTACAAAAATCAATCAATTCGAGGACAAGCTAGACTTATTGTCTTTCAAGATCCATTGGCTAGTGCACACGGAATCCTATAATACTATAGACGCCGATAGGGCCAGTAAGTCATGAGCATGGAAAGAATCGGAAAATTAGTGGCTTTCCTCTTCCATCATTTCATAATGTCATCATTGTCTTCACCAACTCTAATAATATATTGAGAAAACTCCAAATAACGGCCCGAAGTACTCTTATTTTTTCGAATAGAAGCTTCAAATAGACGTAATTTCAAATATAGGCCTAAAGTGAATCTCGTTTCGAATAATGGCTTGAAATAACTATATCGGTCTCAAAAAATGACTTGAATTCATTGCTTAGTGAAATGCAATTTCATCTTTTAAATTTTTAATTTTTTTTCCTTTTTTCTTTTTTTTTTCTATTTTTTCCAACTACAAAAACTAAAAAAAAAAAAAACACGCCCGAGAGGGAGGCTCCCTGCCCCATCACCGTGGCCGATGCCACATCACCGACACTTGGGGTAGCAATAGTCAACGAGGTCACCAACGCATGGGCAAGGGCCAGCAAGCCTTCGCTAGAGATGCTAGAAGACAGTGAACCTCTCCCAAATTTGGGCGAGGGTCACCCGCCCTCACCCCCGCTAATGCGAGGGTTGACGGCCTCACGCAGGCCTAGCAGCACTCACCTAACACCCCTGAAATTGGGTGGTGTAAGGTCTAGGGTGCTTAGCGAGATCGCCAACCCGTGCAAGGGCCAACAACCCTTGCCCAAGCCGAGGCAAGGGGGGAAACCCTCACCTAGATCTAGGAGAGGGTCGCCACCCTCTCTTGTCTCACCCAAGCACCAATAGCCCCACCAACCATCGCCGTCGCCCCATTGGCGATGAGTGGCGGCCACAAGCGAGTGGGAACCCTCCTGTCTCTATTTTTGCCTTTTTTTTTTTTTTTTAAATTGTAATTTTTAAATTTTTTAATTTTCAATCTAATTTAATTTAAATTTAAATTGTGTTTGAATGAAAATATCATTGATCAATTGAAATTTTTTGCTAGCAAAGATAGGCCCTTATTTGAAACAATCATAATCATTTCAAGCCTTTCTTTTATACTAATATAGTCATTTCATGCCCTTATTTGAAACAATATCCACTTCATGTCTTTATTTGAGAAAATGAAAGCACTTTGGGTTCTTATTTGGAATTTTCCCTGATATATTTGGAGTAGTTTGTTCCCATTATATCTCCAACACATTGGTAGATGAAGATGCTGACCTAGCAAAGGTTGTGGGGTGTTTTTCTTCTCATGAAACAAAGATCATACATTTCTCTAGGCATCGATTACAAAGGGTGCCATCTTTATCCATGAGGTGTGTCGTGACCTACCCCTTGGTACGAAGGGAAATATGTTCAAGGATACTACCTAAAAGGCAAGCCTACAGCCCTAGTTTTAGACGTAGACTCTCCCAAATCCATAACTTATCTGACGTTAGGTATTTAAATTAACGTTATGAAAATTTTCTAATAATGAGTCACCACTAACCTATTGGGATCAGCTAAAAATCAAGTGAAATATAAGAGCATACTTCACTTCCTATGCACTCAGAGAATTCAAGATCGGAGAGTTGATTATATTAATTAATTAATACCCTTTCAGTACCTAATATTGTTCGTTTCAAAAAGATTTTTGTCAAGCAATCTGGATTGATTTTGAATATATCCACTAACATCTAAGGTGATCATGCATCAAAATAACAATTAGCAACCAAGGAAGGCAAAGCAAGAGTCTGACGCTAAGATAAATGTTATGCTAAAGGTGAACGATAATCAATACAATGAAAGTGCTCAATCAAGACTGTCTGTCTCTAAGAACAATAAAAACTCTATGATAAAACCTGAATGGCTTATTCAATTTTTTAGCACGATTTTTTTAACAACAATTTTCCCACAATGTTAAGAGAAGAGTACCAAAAGAAAAAAAAAAAAAAAAAAAAAAAACTATTTTAAGCTTTTTCATGACTTTATAAAATATAATTTCTTTTGGAATTTTTAATTAATTAATTTAGTTATTATTTATTATTTATTATTTTGTTATTATTATTATATTATATTTTTAAAAAATTACAAAAATATTTTTTAAAATTTTAATTTGGAAAAGGGATCCAGGCCGAGCTCGGGCCGAATCCGGCATGTCAATTTGGACCAATTGACGGGCGAACTCCCACACCGATTGGCCTAGGTGCTAAAACAAACCTAAACTAAACCCCAAAAGTCCAATTCACCTCAACTTAGGGGGTGTTTGGTTGGGCATTCCCAAGGGGCTTTGGGCCCCCAAAGCCCCTTAGGAGAAATTTTTGGTGTTTGGCAAGGGTTTTTGAATGCTCATTTCGGAAATGTGGGCATGTTAAATGCTGAAAGTGGAATGCCGGGCGGACTCCCACCGATTGGCCTAGGTGCTAAAACAAACCTAAACTAAACCCCAAAAGTCCAATTCACCTCAACTTAGGGGGTGTTTGGTTGAGCATTCCCAAGGGGCTTTGGGCCCCCAAAGCCCCTTGGGAGAAATTTTTGGTGTTTGGCAAGGGTTTTTGAATGCTCATTTCGGAAATGTGGGCATGTTAAATGCTGAAAGTGGAATGCCGGGGGGGACCAGCTTTGAGCATTGAGCATCCGGATATGCGATTTTTCTTGTTCACCGCGTCACTTTGTTCATCGTCTCCTCCGCCGTTCGCCTTCTTCTTCGCCGTTCGTCTTCTTCTTTGCCAAAGGCGGCGCTCAGCCGCGAACTGGCCGCCGAGAAGCCTCGCCTGAGGTCGCACAACCTCAGGCGAGGTGGCCTGAGGTCGGGCGACCTCAGGCGGCGTCGCCTGGCACGCGCGAGCCGGGCGGCGTCGCCCGGTCGAGCGAGACCGGGCGACGCCGCCCGAGGTCGCGCCGGATCCGGCCTCTGCGACCTCCGCTGACCCGAGATCGGCGGTCCCAAGAACGGCCAGATCTGGCCGTCCGGCGGTGGCCGGCCGCCGGAATTTGATTTCAGACTTAAAAAATAATAATAATAACAAAAGCTACTTACAAATGTAAATTTTGCCAAACGGTATTTATGCTAAGTTGCATTTCAATACTAAAATTTACCAAACGGTCTAACATTTCCGAAAGCCCCTTTCCCTAAAAAATATTTGCATTCTACCAATGGCATTCCCCAAAAACTGAACCAAACGGGCCCTTACTATGGCAGAATCAAATCCAACACTAGCTCTCTATTTCCATTGATCCCACCCCAGGCCCAGCTTCTATTGTGACGGAAATCAGCCCAAGATCCCTTAAAATAAACCTAAGTTACCATTTAGGCCCTTTATGCCCTAGAAGCCCCCTTTTCACCCCATCCATGAGCGAACGACGCTGCTTGGCCTGACCGCGCTCCAACTCCGGCGGCTTTGGAGTAGGGATGGTGACGTCGCAAAACATCGGACAGAGGCCTCCCCTGGCGACCAAACTCATATCCCGTCCGACCCCGAATATCCAAACCGGTCACCAATATCGACGAACCAACCCATGGTGTACAACCAACGCACGATTTGGAGAGACCAATTTATACCAGCATCCCACGTAACAACGGCTGCCAAGGACAAGCTAAGTTACCCCCGGCTAAGGGTGTGCAACCGGACCGGGTTTATCCGGTTCCCAGTCTGGCCCACTCGGAAAATAGGGTCGGGAACCGTTCCGGTTGAAATCAGTCTAGGAACCGGTTCCCAAAATTTAGACCCTATTTGAACTGGTTCCGAGGGATTACCCACCCGGAAACTAGATCAACCGGATCGGTTCGGGAACCGATTTGAGAACTGATTTTTAAGGCAGCCCAAAAGTCCAAAAGGACCAAAACCCTAATTTTTTTCTCAACATTTTCCTTTGACGAGCTCCCCCCGACCTCTTTCTTTCTTTACCCCTCACACCCACAGACTTCACAGTTCACAGCATTTACCTTCGTCATGCTATCACCAGATCTAGCTCCCCGTCGCGCTGCTTCCTCATATGCATTCATCTACTTCCTCATCGCGCCATCACCAGCTCCTCGTCTCGCCATCGCCAGCTCCCCATCGCTCTATTTCATCCATCGCCAGCTTCCTCATCCTCTCTCCCGCCTCCGCCTGCTCTCGATTCACGGTCTGAGGGTCATGGGTACAGCGGGGTCCAAGGTCGAGAAGGCCCTCGACGACCAGTTACCCGAGAGCGAGCGCTACTTCGGCCTCAAGAACTTCGACAACACCTACTACTGCAACAGCGTCTTGCAGGTCTGGTTGTTGTTTTCCCTCCCCCTCTGTCTTTCTTCTCCCTCAATCTAATGATGGCCGCCGCCGCCACCGCCTCGATGGATGATGATGATGATGATGATGCCAGAATCGGGTTGTTTCAGGTTGATTATGAAATGGGTTTTGTTTGGTTTTTGTTGATTTGGGTCTGGTTTGACTTTCTTTGTTTGCAAAGTCGATTGCTTGTGGGGAGGTTCTTTTTATGTTGCAGAGATGTGAAGGATGGTTGTAGAGTTGATTGCTAGTTAGGATAGATTTTGAAAGCTGTGCTTGTGGTGGCATTACATAATCCACCTTATCATTTGGCTCTTCTGATGGTTGGATGATCACCCTATTGGAAATTTTTCAGGAGACAGCCGCGTGTTGTTCTGTTTGGTCATTTGTGTGCATTCCGCAAGTTATTTGTTGTGGGGAAGTAGATTTTGGGGGGGGTGGGGTTGTTCATTAGATTACAACAGACTTTTGTTGTGGAGTTTGATCATTAGATTTTCTAAATTTCCGCTCACTGTGATTTTGCTTATGTTGTTTTGCCGATTCCTTGGGTAGGCCCTCTATTTTTGCGTGCCCTTTCAAGACCAACTGCTTGATTACTATGCAAATAACAAAAGCGTTAGAGATGAAGATAACCTGTTAGCGTGCCTCGCAGACCTATTTACGCAGTTGCGAAATTCTCCTAGCTTTTTTTTCTTACCTACTGCGTTGCTGTAGTTTTTATTAGGGTAATTGTTTGTTTTGCTATTGGTGTACATTTGAAACTTATGTGTTGCTATTGGTGCTCAGACAGTGATCGATTATGTATGTGCTATGCTAATCACTTATGGATATAGTTTTACTTTGTGGCATGTGTTTAATAGGTTCCAATATAAAGAGGGTTAACCTGGTTCCCGAATCGAAAAAACAGGGTGGGTCGAGTACAGGTACATGGTCCAGGTCTGGACCCTACTCACCCTGGACCCGATCACCCCTTGCCCCCAGCCACTGACTACCATGGAAAACCGCTAAAACAAACAAAAATGGAGAAAACAACACAAGGGAAGGCCATGGCACCTTAATTGATGAGCAAAAATTTCATAAAAACATACTTAATGATAAATGAGACGATCAACAGCACTCCAACTACAATAACGTGCCTCAAACTCGAAAGAAAAGGTGCTCTGCTCACAGATTCACCTGAGGGTCATTTCGTCAAACATATGGTGAGTACGGAAGATATCGAGCATTTTTTAGAACTCGAACTCGGGTCTAGACCCAAAAAACATCACCAGAGAATGCTCAACATCATGCACCAACTAAGTTAAAAAGAAAGCGTTCAAGATCTAGAGACACCAAATTCGGTCCTTCCTTGAAACAGAATAGGGCGAGGCAAAATGGGAGTTCATGGGAATCAGTTTCGACCGCAGAATGCCTATCCGGCTCGGAGATGGCGGCTATAGGGCGAGCTAGGGACGAGTCGAGCTATGGCCGACCGCTTCGTGACGTCTCCGAGCCGAGATCCTCGGGAAACTCACCGGAGGTTTGATGCGGGGTTAAAGCGGAGCTGCAAACTTGAAGGCGTTGGCCGATAGTCGTCAGACGGGGCTCAAGCGTGGCCAAGTTGCCGAAGAACTCCTTCTTGCCCTTCGGTTTTACTCTCTCAGTCGCTCTCTTTTTCAATCTCTCCCCCAGATTCCCTCTCTTCCTCTCCCCCTCTCCCTTCTTCAATCCAGGCCAAGACAACGCTAGCTGCCTCTGTACGAACACGTGCCGCGCGACGTTCTCCACGGCGTTCTCTGTTCCATGCACCGGCGTCTTTCGTCCTATGTTGTTTGTCGTCGAGCCATAGACCACGACAGAGAGGAGAGAAGCTGAAGGGAAGAGATAAGCAAGCCGGGCCGAAAAGTAGATGAGATGGGCCGGCCTGCACAAGGGAAAGTCAGAAGAAGAATCAAGAAAACGGAGAAGGGGCCGGGCCGGTCCAGCCCTAGCCCAGCCTCCCCTTTTTCAAGAAAAAAATATTTTTAATTATCTTTTTAATTTTTTTAATACTAGTAATGCAAATGTTCGTAATGTTTATACGCGATGTAATTTAATAAAACTTAATTTTTTTAAGGGTTAGAAATTAATCTCGAATTTTTCATATAATTTAAAACATAAATAACTATGCAAAATTTAAGTGTCAATAAGGTAGAACTAATTGTATTAAATTGACCAGCATATATAGCACACATATTTTGAAGCCAACTTATTACCATTGCCATTGCCAATATTTGTTCCACTTGAATCTCCTCATCTTGTCTTAAGGGTGTCAATAGTTAAACTGAACCAAATCACATCCCGAACTAATTATGAACTAAACCATAAACCCATTCAAATTGGTTTGGATCAATTTGGATTTCGATTTCCCTTCACACCCAAAATTGAGTATGAATTGAATTAAGAAGAGATACTTTTAAGTTGGGTGTTCAGTTTTTATTGAGAATTTTGGTTTGATTCGGTAAACCCGAATAATCCAAACCGGGAAAAAAAAGATTATTTTTCTATCATTCACGAAACTAAAAATGCACAAAATTTCGGTTCTATATTCCAGTTTCTAACACCCCTACTTAACCCCGCACTTTCATAATATAGAACAATGTGAATTTCAAGCCCCTCCATTCTTGGATGTCAAAAAATCAGGTGAAATGTCCTAATACTTGAGGAATTTTGACTTCATGGCCACCACTAGTGTGACACCAACGCTACCTGGGTAGCATATATTTTCTTGCTAATCTCTTTGTTACGTGGTTAACGGATAGGCAATTATAAACAAATTGTACACTCAGATACCAAATTTGATGGGATAATTTGAAGGTGAAAGTCACTCACAACTCACAATACTTAAGAAAGAGGAGACAAGTGGCTTTTTCTGTGTTTTCTTTTATTTCACTTTATCGAAAAGGATTAAAAGACTTGCTTTTAAATAGGCTTACAATAGGACACTTAAATGACCCATAAATATATCTAGTATTTCAAAGAGATCAATTCCTAAGAATGTACAAAACATAAAACAAGACATAGAAATGCAAACAAACACTTTGAAAGCAACTCTACAATAAAGACTTGTGCATCAATCTTAGGAGCTGAACAAATATCGACATTAAACTTGTACATCGACAACCACTAACATCAACAACTTGATTAGTGAATCAGTAACCTCTTCGCATAATCAGCAACTTCCAATGAATTTGGTTTAATTATTAACACGGACGGCATTGCTCTGGGCGTCCACGGTGTTGTGCTTGTCGGCGAGGGCTTTGCAGAGCGAGTAAAATGGGGGAAAAACGACCGTTTCGTCCATCGCGAGAGAGGTCGGGGAAGGAGGGAGAGAACGAGTGGAGAGAGAAGAAGCGAGATTTGCAGAAATGAAAGCCAAGGGAAGGGGATGAGCCGAGTCTAGTGAGGAGTGAAGAAGAAGATGATGATGGTAGCGGCGGCGGCGGCGGCATGCAAGTCCTCTTGGCGATGCTGAGTTAAAAAATATCTGCTTTTGGAGAGGGAAGTGAGTGAGCGGGGGATATTTTTGGGATTCTTGTCATTTTTTATGGAAATTATGATTATTTCCATAGAGGAATTGAACAGTTACATTCAAGCATTTAGTCAAGAAAAAAAAAATTATTGTTAGATTCTTGAACGTTACAAAAATTAAATGATTTAAAAATTATTTTCCTAAAAATAATTAGATATAATTTGTTGTTGATAATGAAAAAAAAATATTGTCCAGTTATTTCAAACAATACAAGTGATTATTTTAGGAAAATATTTTTCAAATCATCCATTTATTATGAAACAAACAGAGTTCATTTATTATGAAACAAATAGAGTCTTAGAATAACAAAAAATTTATGCATTCCCTATTGAATGAATGATATATATGCTTGAACTTAGCCGTGCAACCGAATGATTCCACATGTTAATAGTTCAATGATAAGTATGCAACTTATTTGTTACACTAAAGATGAATCTAATAAAAGTCCATAGACAAAATAACTTTAATTTATATGAATATAGTATAGCAATCTCTCTGAGTATCGCCTTTAAGATCGTCAAAACCAGGCAAGAGAACAGTTTGATGTCCCGACTAGCGATATGGTATGTTTAATCATGATAACAGTAGCAAAAACGTGAGGTTGTCTGAGTGCATTGTTTTTTAGTGGTATTGGAGAAAACTAGGGATAAGTGTAGAAACGAAACTTGTTTGGTTGATGGCTAATTGAGGACTTTGGTTTTAATTTTGGTCAATTGAGGAATTAATGCTTTAAAAGGCCACGATCAGGTTTCGTGGTCTTCTTTGTGAAATTCAAGCATAAAAAATGATATATGACAAATTATGAAATATTTCACGTGGAAACCTTGTAGGGTTTTCAACTCTTGAACATCGATAGCTAGTTTAAGATTGGATTGGAGCCTTTTTTCGAAATCTTCAGTTATTTATTCATTAAAATAAAATCTTAGTATCTCAGTTGATCAGTGGCCAAATCCTTAAGTTTGTTTCCGCATTTGTCCAGAGAAAATAAGAATCTTTAATTAAAATATTGACTGAATCATGCGTGGAAGTAAACAAGCAAGAAAAATCAAGAATACTGTGAACACGTTATCAAATACATAGTTGAAAATTTTGGTCTTTATTTTCAAATTGTATTATGAAATATTGGATCGGCAAATTATTTGGCCATTTAATTATTAGTAAGTTAATAATGAAATAATGAGTTTATCTATGTCAAGTTCAATAACAAATTATTAATTGCATTGATAGTGAAATAATCTGAATATATTAATTTTGCCTCTATTTATTTTTCCAAGATTGTACATTATTGTTAACTTTATCGGTTTGTGATTTTTTGTATAAAAATAATTAGTTTGGGATAAATGCATCATACAGTGCGAGTTTAGGTTTTTTTGTGAGATGGAAATTAGTTTTAGATAATTATGGCATGGGGTAACGGTTCGGCATTTTAATGGTATTAGTGTGAGAAAAATTCAGATAAAATATATAGCATCATGTTTATAACAATGAGTTTTATACGAGCACAATCCTAGTTATAATGTAAAATGAAGGAACATATCAACATGCTAGGGAAGTTGGTATCCTAATACTGGCCCTTAAGTGGGTGTGTGAAAACATGTTTTTCACTTCTTGGTAGCATCGTTAAAAGATTCGGCAATGGCTCAAAGAAATGATCGATAACATATTACCAGCCGAACAAAGTTTCAATTTTTGCCATACGGATGAGTAGACTTGTCACATTTCGACTCACACAATCGGCTCATTTTATACACATCTTATTTTATAGGACAAAAGCAAGAGATTTTTTGTTGTTTTTTTATAACCAAATGAAAAGAAAGAGTAGTGTTGGAGAATAATGAGCACAACGTGTTTGTTATTTGAAGCTTCAATAGCAATCTTCCAACATGAAGAGAAAAACTATGGATTTATTGCAATCAAACTCGCTTTGCCTCCGGAATTTGACAAGTCAATTTGTACTTCATCCACAAACCACAAATCAAGGCACCGTTTTCGGTGTTGGAAATCTTCCAAATAAACTCATTACCATGCAAGCTCAGTACTTGCCAGTTAAGGCTGAGTCTTTTAAAAGTTCACCTTCCAGCCTATTTCCAAAGACGTTAGGGAATCTAAGGCACCATCTACTTTCAAAAGTTGACAGCGGAGAATAAGCGATGGCTATCATTATAACTGATCAAGATGCTCAAGGTTTGTTGAAGTTTTGAACAAGGAGGAATAAATGAATGAATTTATGGAGTTTTAACGCGAATCAAAGAATTTGCTTCTTCTTTTTTCTGGTCGAACAAATCAAAGAATTTAACAGAAGTGAAATTGACATGCAAAGAGGCTGAAGCATCTTCCAAATGATGTCCCGTTGATAAGAAAAACTCTAGGAAGGAAAGCATGTGGATAGCACTTAACCCTTCTTTGGGGTTGACAAGGACAACATACGACAGGTCCAAATACCTCAAGTTAGAAACTGTCCACTCCCACCGGAGGTTATCTTGTTTAGAATGAAGTCGTGCCTTGCAAGACCCATCATAGGTCAAGAAACATAAAGCCACTTTTCTTCGCATTGCAAGGGAAAAAGAAAACGGAAGGATTTATGAGCAATGTCGTGCGATTATTTTCTATATACCTTCCCCTCTGTCCGCTGCAACTTAGAAAAAAGAAAGAAAACGAAAAAAAAATTATGTTTACGTTTGCCGCAAGTGCACTGTCTTCTACAATCACAGTGCACCGTGAGACTTTTTCTCCGGAGGAATCATGAATACAGATGCAATTATTTTCTAGACTAAACAGGAACGATCTGGCATCGAAACTTTTGTCTGTTTTTACCACAATTTGGAACCACTAATTGATATCGTTCTTTGTTTAATTGCTTGAGTGATCAATCAGTTTTAGTACGACCCAAGGCAAAGCACCGGATGCTCACTGGTTGACATGGAATGTTGGCCTTGAGTTGTCTTGTTAAACTTTTCAACCTCCTAACTTTTGTAAGATTTTGATTAATGCAGAGGTGGTGACCGTTGGGGAGTCAATCTCGTGACACTTGTCTGTTCTCATATAGTTAGCTAAATTCGTTCCACATTAACACGTTTTCATTACGAAAGTTCAGAAGACTAATAAATTGTATCATGCGGGTAGTTCGTCTCTTAAAATCTATTCATACCGAAGGCAATGGTGAAAAGTGATCAATAACAATTTTGTCCATGACTATTATTCTGACGATTAATTTTCAAGTCCCTAATTGAGAAGAATTAAAGTAGATACATAGTACTTCTTCTATATTAATTTTGGGTTGCATCCTCGAAAGTGTACTAAAAAAACATGCTTCATCTCACAAGGTTGGACTCATATCGATATCATATTTTACCAAAAAATTAATGCCCAACCCCTTTGACCATGGAGCTTAGAAAGGATTATTGTTGAATGACAAATGAGGTTTTGAACTCTCAAGTCCTCCATAGAAAAGGAGATCGTTGAGTGATACATAAATGTGAATGAAAGAGGACTGCTGTCACCAACGAGGTTATTTTCGCAAAGTGACACTAGATGTAATTGCAGCATTTTTTTCCATTAATTTGGGGAATGTTGCCTTTGATAATATTATCGAAGAGATCCAGCACTTCAATATTGGACAAAGCATTGGATAGCCAATCGGGAATTTCATCCGAGATGCTTGCACATGACATGTCTAATGTTGAAATAGTTCTCTAGGTTTGAAACCGGTTTGAAAATTCTGGTCCCACTTCATAACTGGACATGAGACTCTTAAAATGTGGAAAGGAGGAGCCCAAGACGCGTTAACAATTATAACAACTTCATTCAAGAAAACTGATAGCTTTGGTCAAGCTCTCAAGATTTGTAAAGTGGATTTCGCTTACAATGACCATCGCCTCCGAATTGGATAGTCAGCCAATATTTTCTGAAAAAATTCCCGCTTAATTCGTTACCTTCAAGATGCAACTCTCTCAGAGACATAGCTCCCCCACTGTAGAGGGAATAGGACAAGAAATTGAGTCCCGTCACAGATCAAAAGATCATTTTGAAATTTCCAAATTGAATCGGCAGGTGACCACCGGAATTATTACTAGAAACATCAATATTCTTCAAGTTACTTCATCCACAAGCCAAAGCACCGTCTTTGGCATCAGAAATCCACCTACTTGAATAATAAAAGGTGCACATAAGAGCTTAGACTCTGAAAGCTAATTTTGGACGACCTAGCTCTTCGCAATCTCCCTAGTTGGCTTTAGATGAATATATTTTCCCCACTTGATGGCGCAATTAATGGTCACAAACTAAGATCGATGAAGGGTTCTGGAGGTGTCTCTGGTGAGTATCGGCACCGGCAAAGGAAGTTCCACCAATTTACTCAACCAAAAAAGAAAAACAGATTAGAACAGAGCACAATCGGTGCAACTTGAAAACAGAGACAGGTGGGGATGAGTGGTGCCGGACGACTTTCGGAGGCAGCGGCAAGGACTTAAGGACCAGAAAAATCTTCAATTTATAGGAATTTTCAAACATCGCATGAGTGGTGATGAGTGCTCTGCTCTCCGTCCTCTGGTTCTGTTGTGGCCAAGCGTATGGTGGCCCGCGATGGAGGTTCGACAGTGGCTTTTGTGTGGACTGGAGTTGACTGAGGCGAGGGCTGGTGATACAAGAATAGTACCGAGAATCAGCGGCATCGATTGAATCAAAATCGGGCACCAGAGAAAGAGAGAGAACTTAGCTTCACTTTCATTTCGGTCCATTGAAGAAATGAAGGATCTGATCTCCATCGAGCTTCAATCATGGCTATTATTCTCGAAACTATTGACGAAGCTTTATGTTCATTTTGATGAGTGTCATCCTAAAATTGTGAAATCCGCCTGCATGGGAGCTCGAGGAGGTTCATGCTCTCGCGAGGCTAAAGTCTGCTCTCGCGAGCATGTTCGTGCTGGTAAAATTATCCAAACGAGGGATTCGATCGTGATTTTCAATCTATAAATAAATTATTAGCTGCACCTTGTGCACATACATTATTCAATTTTCAATGACAGGGAACAGTGACCCGTCACGTTGAAGCGCACTATGTGTCATGGATTTCCATAAACAACTGGAGATGTTAGCGTGATAATCAATCATGTCATTGTATAGTTAAATGATTAGAAGCGTAGTAAGAAGTGATAAGGGAGACTTATTTTTAGGGCTTTTCAAAATAATTTAACCTCGATAAAAAATATAATCATTTAGCTCATGCATCGAATAATCTTTCTAACAAGTGCGTTTAACATTGTTTCCTTGATAAGAAAATTCAGATGACATATCTAGCCCCATGCTTAAAGTAATAACAATTTCACTTTGCGCAATCTAGTTAAAATTTATAATGAAGATACTATCTAAACAAATTAGGGAAATGTGCATCCTGATACTCGCCCTCAAGTTGGTGTGAGAAAATCGATGATGCATTTAACTTCTTAATGGCTTTGGGAAAAGGTTCGCGACTATACTCAAAGAAATTTTCGACCACACTCATGCAATCAAGTCTTATTTACGGTGACAGTGCATTACATGTGTAGCGCACTCAATACACTCCTGAATTTTAAATCATGCAGATTTCTAATGGGGTTGATAAAAAATATGAGTGTATCTTCAACAATAGTTCCTTTCCCAGTGATTAATGGTCCACGCAACTAAACATATTCATTAAAGGTGTCAAACGGGTGGGTCAGGTCGGGTTTGGGTCAGGTCATTAATGGTCCAACCCAAATTGATCTAAATTGACACATTAACCCATTTATAACCCAATTATGCCTAATGTAAATTTTTTTACCCATACTCGACCCAACTCATACCCAACCCATTTAACTAAACTTAAGAAAGTTTATATATATAATGGTATTGCTAAAATAATTTTATATAACACAAATTTAATGGACAATTTTTATAATTTTTAAAATAATTATTTTTAAAAATCGAATTTTTATTAATTTTTATTTTTCTTTTAAATTAAATTTTAAAGTATTTTTTTATTTTTAAATATAATTTTCTTTTTCTTTTTCTTTTTATTTTTTGTTCTTCTTCTTCTTTGGCCTGCCGCCAGCCACGACGAGCCGGTGGCCGGCCACAGGTGAGCCTCGAGCTCGCCCGGCTCGCCCGGCTCGCCAACGCCGGCGAGCTCAAGCCTCGAGTGTCGCAAGGAAGGCCTCCGCCTTGCCGAGATCCGACGAGCTCGAGGCTCGCCGGCCGATCGCCGGCCATCACCATGCGACAACCGGAGGAAGAAGAAAGAAAATAAAAAGAAAATAAAAAAATAATTATAATTTAGGTTTTTATAAAAATATTTTTTTATAAAGTTAAAGAGAGAAGAGAGAGATTGTGAGGTTTTGGGTGAAAATGAGTTCTAAATCCGACCCATTTAAGATCCATCTATCTTAAGTCTTTACTTGTTAAACCCATTTAACTAACTTCTTCAAAAAACAAGTGACCCATATATGACCCATTTATGATTTAAATGGGTCATATATGGGTCTATGACCCATTTTGCCACCTCTAATATTCATTCTGCCACGCACTAGAAATTGCCAAGAGAGAAAAAAGAAAAGTAGGAGGCTTAAAACACATTCTCTTTATTGTTGTGAACGTATTTTCTTCCGTCCATCTAATAATCCGAAGTAGTTCTTCAAAGTAGGGCAAGTTTCTCCAGCTCTCTAACTCTTCTGGTACACATGCCCATGATAATCAACAATGGCTTCAACCAAGATAAGATACAAGAAATTGGTTAGCAAGAAGGGGGTAAGGATTACCTGCTAAACAAGCTCCTTTTCACATCGTCGGAATGTTCTCTTGAACCAAAGCATGGTGATCATCGTTGTAATTGAAACTTTCTCAATGGCCTTATCCATCGCTTGGAAGTAAGAGACCCTCCAAGAACCCAAAAAGTACAGGACGCTACAGAATCCTAGAAATCCCACCGTAAAACCAGGTCCCAATCCCGCATAGAACCAATTGCAGATATCCAAATCACCTTCGCTAGGCTTATCTCCTCCGGAATAATCACTGTCGCGCCCATCACTACCGGGTGGCTCGTCTCCATGACAAGTATTCAGAAGAGGAGCTCCACAAAGCCTGTCATTGCCGCGATAATTGGATTCATCGTCCACGGTGCAACAAATGATTGTCAGACGAAATAGGGTCAGAAAGTCTATTGAAGGACAGATTGAGATGACTAAGGAATTCTGTGCTGGATATGCCCGAAGGGATGATACTTGACAATTTGTTTCTAGAAAGATGAAGAGATTCTAAGTTTTTCAGGTCACCAATATTTGAGGGGATATATCCACTCAAGTTTTTCTGAGAGAGGTTCAGATTTTCAAGTTTGGTGAGCTTATTGAACTCTTGTGGTATTTGCCCATCCAACATGTTTCTTGAAAGATCGATTGAGTAGAAGTATTCAAGCGTAATTCCATAGATTTGGCTAATTCCCTTTGTGTTAACCATAACATCAACACCAAACATAAAAATAAAAATAAAAATAAGCCTCATCCACATTAGCCATGGACAAGATCCCGTCAAAACAATTGGGAATGGATCCAGAAATGTAATTCTGTGCTAGGCTCAAGAATTTGAGATATTTAAGTTGGCAATATTGGGGAGGAATGCCCCTAACAAAGCGATTTTTCTCTAAATTGATCACTGCCAAATCTGGAGATTGTGGCCCAAATGGCGGTAACCTACCCATGAATTCATTGTCGCTGAGATCAAGGACAGATATCGTCGGCATATTTGACAAACAGTTTGGGATTTCTCCAGTAAAGCCATTCATGTGTAGGCTAAGAATGCTCAATGATGAAAGATGGCACAAGGATTTTGGAATCTGGCCATTTAACTTGTTATCCCCAAAAAACAAATATTCCAACACTCGCGATGCTCCCCAACATCGAGGAAGTTTCCCAGACAGTTGATTCTTTGAGAGACTAATTCCATGCAGCCAATTTAACTTACACAAAGAACTTGGAATGCCACCAGTGAGATTATTACCCTTAAGTCTCAATTATGTTATCTGTGGCATCTTATCTCTAATAATATCTAGGGGAACTTGGCCTCTTAGCATGTTGCTTGAGATATCTAAAACTTCAATGTTAGAGAAAATGTCATAGAGCCAATTAGGAATGTCATCTTAGATACTCGCATTTGACATTGCCAACGCGGTGACATTCCGCTGTGTTTGAAGCCATTTTGGAAATTCAGGTCCCACTTCACAATCTGACAAATCAATTTAGCGAATTTGGAATGGTGGAACCTAGGCAGAGCTCATTTAATATGAGCTTATTGGAAGAAATGTCTAGGTTGGTCAAGCTTTTGAGATTTTCAAAGTGAAGTTCGCCAACAACGCCATACAATAAATTATACCCCTGATTAAGCTCCGTTAGATTAGATAGTTGCCCAATGCTCTTTGGAAAAGTCTCACTCAATTCGTTAGAATTTAGATACAACATTTTTAGAGATGATAGCTCCACCAAATTGGCAGGAATAGAACCAGAAATCAAGTTCGATGAAAGATCAAGGTACTCGAATTCTTTGCAAAGATGGTAGCATGTTAATGGAACCAAACCAATCTTTGACCTTAGGAAGGTCAACACCAGACATGCGCAAATATTTCAAGGAAGATAATTTCAACACCCAAGCAAAGTTGTTCGTGGTTAAATAACCCAAATCGAAGTTACTACTAAGATCCAAGTACTATAATTTGGAAAGGTTATTGAGCTACCTAGGAATATCTCCGTTGAAGCCTGCATTTGAGAGGTTAAGCGTGCGCATTGCAACATTTCTATCATGGAGAACAATTTCTTTTCAGAAATAGTTTTTTTCTATTTTTACTCGGGGAACAATTTCTGAGTAAAATAAGGTATTTGGTAATTGTACAAAATTTATATTCTTGGAATTAAAAAATAATAGAAATGCAATTGGTAAAATTTTATATATTTTTGTATTTATTTTTTTTTTAATTACCCATGAGACCACCGACAACCGCTGCCGCCACACGACCGTTGCACGATCGCTGCACGACAACTAAACAACCGTCGCATGACTACCGCAAGACCGCCGGCCGTTGCGCAATCGCTACATGACCGCTGATCGTTGGCACCGACCGTCGCCACAGGATTACCGCCCACAGCCCACCGACCGCAGGAGGGAGCTGTGGCCGGTGAGCTGTGGGTGGCAATCTTGCATTGGTAGTCCATAGCGACAGTTGGCGATCGTGCAGCTGCAAGCGGCAGTCGTGCAGCGATCGGCGATGGCAAGCTGCCGGCGGACGATGGTGGTCGTCAGCTAGTTGGCTGTGGGTGGCGACCGATGGGATGATAGCTCCACCAATTTGTTAGAATTTAGATACAACTTTTTTAGAGATGATAGCTCCACCAAATTGGCAGGAATAAAACCAGAAATCAAGTTCGATGAAAGATCAAGGTACTCTAATTCTTTGAAATCTCTGAATTGATTTGGCAGGCCACTACTAAAATTATTGGAAGAAACATTAAAGATCTTCCACTTACTTTGTACGCAATCAAGTGAATTGCCTAAAATGTCGGAGATATTCCCATTGAAGAAGTTCTTTGTATAATATTACCACTTGCGGTTTGCAAAGACTGCTCAATTTTTTGGAAAATCACCATGTTGCCAATTCTCAGACACATCAAAGAAGACAAGCCTTTGATTATTCTCGATGATTGTCGTGGGAAAAGGGCCTACGATACCAGAGGAAAAATCTTCGTACCCATAGCAGTTGGACAAATCAATATGTTCTAGTTTGCTAAGGTTATAGATCCATGGGGAATAGAACTTACACTATTCGCCTTGATGTTGAGAAATCTAAGAGATGTGAAATTGGCTTGCTAGGAGCTAGATATATCTTGCAAGCCACAACTACTTAATTCTAAAGATTGCAAAGATGGTAGCATGTTAATGGAACCAAACCAATCTTTGACCTTAGAAAGGTCAACACCAAACATGCGCAAATATTTCAAGGAAGATAATTTCGACACCCAAGCAAAGTTGTTCGTGGTTAAATAACCCATATCAGAGTAACTACTAAGATCCAAGTACTATATTTGGAAAGGTTATTGAGCTACCTAGGAATATCTCCGTTGAAGCCTGCATTTGAGAGGTTAAGGGTGCGCATTGCAACATTTCTATTCTAGAGAACTATTTCTTTTCAGAAATAGTTTTTTTTCTATTTTTACTCCGGGAACAATTTCTGAGTAAAATAAGGTGTTTGGTAAATATTCATAATTTATATTCTTGGAATTAAAAAAATAATAGAAATACGTTTCGTAAAACTTTAAATATTTGTGTGTGTGTGTGTGTCTATATATATATATATATATATATATATTTTTTTTTTTTTTTTTTTTTACTCACGGACCGTCGACTACCGCCGCCGCCACACGACCGTTGCACAATCGCGCGCACGACAACGGCACAACCGTCGCACGACTACCGCACGACCGCCGACCGTTGCACAATCGCCACATGACCGCGATCGTCGGCACCGACCGTCGCCACGGGATTACCACCCACAGCCCACCGACCGCGGGAGGGAGCTGTGGCCGGTGAACTGTGGGTGGCGATCTTGCAGTGGTGGTCCATAGCGATGGTTGGCGGTCGTGCAACGGCAAGCGGAGGTCGTGCAGTGATCGGCGATGGCAGGCTGCCGGCGGACGATGGCGGTCGTCAGCTAGTGGGCTGTGGGCGGCGACCGGTGGGATGATAGCTCCACCAATTTGTTAGAATTTAGATACAACTTCTTTAGAGATGATAGCTCCACCAAATTGGCAGGAATTGAACCAGAAATCAAGTTCGATGAAAGATCAAGGTACTCTAATTCTTTGAAATCTCCGAATTGATTTGGCAGGCCACTACTAAAATTACTGGAAGAAACATTAAAGATCTTCCACTTACTTTGCACGCAATCAAGTGAATTGCCTATAATGTCGGAGATATTCCCATTCAAGAAGTTGCTGTATAATTTTACCACTTGCGGTTTGCAAAGACTGCTCAAATTTTTGGGAAAATCACCATGTTGCCAATTCTCAGACACATCAAAGAAGACAAGCCTTTTGATTATTCTCGATGATTGTCGTGGGAAAAGGGCCTACGATACCAGAGGAAAAATCGTTGTACCCATAGTAGTTGGACAAATCAATATGTTCTAGTTTGCTAAAGTTATAGATCCATTGGGGAATAGAACTTAGACTATTGGCCTTGATGTTGAGAAATCTAAGAGATGTGAAATTGGCTTGCTAGGAGCTAGATATATCTTGCAAGCCACAACTACTTAATTCTAAAGATTGCAAAGATGGTAGCATGTTAATGGAACCAAACCAATCTTTGACCTTAGAAAGGTCAACACCGGACATGCGCAAATATTTCAAGGAAGATAATTTCGACACCAAAGCAAAGTTGTTCGTGGTTAAATAACCCATATCGGAGTTACTACTAAGATCCAAGTACTATAATTTGGAAAGGTTATTGAGCTACCTAGGAATATCTCCGTTGAAGCCTGCATTTGAGAGGTTAAGGGTGCGCATTGCAACATTTCTATTCTAGAGAACTATTTCTTTTCAGAAATAGTTTTTTCTATTTTTACTCGGGACCAATTTCGAGTAAAATGAGGTGTTTGGTAATTGTACAAAACTTATATTCTTGGAATTAAAAAATAATAGAAATGCGTTTGGTAAAAATTTATATATTTTTGTATTTTTTTAATTACTCACGGACCGCCGACTACCGCCGCCACCACACAACCGTTGCACGATCGCTGCACGACAACGGCACAACCGTCGCACAACTACCGCACGACCTCCGACCGTTGCACAATCGCCACATGACCGCTGATCGTCGGCACCAACCGTCGCCACAAGATTGCCGCCCACAGCCCACCGACCACGGCAGCGAGCTGTGGCCACTGAGCTATGGTTCGCGATCTTGCGGTGGTGGTCCATAGGGACGGTTTGCGATCGTGCAGCGACAAGCGGCGGTCGTGCAGCGATCGACGATGGCAGGTTGCCAGCGGACGATGGCGGTCGTCAACTAGTTGGCTGTGGGCGGCGACCGGTGGGATGATAGCTCCACCAATTTTTTAGAATTTAGATTCAACTTTTTTAGAGATGATAGCTCCACCAAATTAGCAGGAATAGAACCAGAAATCAAGTTCGATGAAAGATCAAGGTACTCTAATTCTTTGAAATCTATGAATTGATTTGGCAGGCCACTACTAAAATTATTGGAAGAAACATTAAAGATCTTCCACTTACTTTGTACGCAATCAAGTGAATTGCCTAAAATGTCGGAGATATTCCCATTGAAGAAGTTGCTGTATAATATTACTACTTGCGGTTTGCGAAGACTGCTCAAATTTTTGGGAAAATCACCATGTTGCCAATTCTCAGACACATCAAAGAAGACAAGCCTTTTGATTATTCTCGATGATTGTCGTGGGAAAAGGGCCTACGATACCGGAGGAAAAATCGTTGTACCCATAGTAGTTGGACAAATCAATATGTTCTAGTTTGCTAAAGTTATAGATCCATTGGGGAATAGAACTTAGACTATTGGCCTTGATGTTGAGAAATCTAAGAGATGTGAAATTGGCTTGCTAGGAGCTAGATATATCTTGCAAGCCACAACTACTTAATTCTAAAGATTGCAAAGATGGTAGCATGTTAATGGAACCAAACCAATCTTTGACCTTAGAAAGGTCAACACCGGACATGCGCAAATATTTCAAGGAAGATAATTTCGACACCCAAGCGAAGTTTTTCGTGGTTAAATAACCCTTATCGGAGTTACTACTAAGATCCAAGTACTATAATTTGGAAAGATTATTGAGCTACCAAGGAAAATCTCCGTTGAAGCCTGCATTTGAGAGGTTAAGGGTGCGCATTGCAACATTTCTATTCTAGAGAACTATTTCTTTTCAGTAATAGTTTTTTTTTTCTATTTTTACTCCAGGAACAATTTCTGAGTAAAATGAGGTGTTTGGTAATTGTACAAAACTTCTATTCTTGGAATTAAAAAATAATAGAAATGCGTTTGGTAAAAATTTATATATTTTTGTATTTATTTTTTTAATTACTCACAGACCGCCGACTACGGCCTGCCGCCACACGACCGTTGCACGATCGCTGCACGATAATGGCACAACCGTCGCACGACTACCGCACGACCTCCGACCGTTGCACAATCACCACATGACCGCTAACCGTCGGCACCGACCGTCGCCACAGGATTGCCACCCACAGCCCACCGAACGCGAGAGGGAGCTGTGGCCGGTCAGCTATGGGTGGCGATCTTGCAATGGTGGTCCATAGCGACGGTTGGCGGTCGTGCAGCCGCAAGCGGCGGTCGTGCAGCGATCGGCGATGGCAGGCTGTCAGCGGACGATGGCGGTCGTCAGCTAGTGGGCTATGGGCGGCGACCAGTGGGATGATAGCTCCACCAATTTGTTAGAATTTAGATACAACTTTTTTAGAGATGATAGCTCCACCAAATTGGCAGGAATTGAACCAGAAATCAAGTTCGATGAAAGATCAAGGTACTCTAATTCTTTGAAATCTCCGAATTGATTTGGCAGGCCACTACTAAAATATTGGAAGAAACATTAAAGATATTCCACTTACTTTGTACGCAATCAAGTGAATTGCCTAAAATGTCAGAGATATTCCCATTGAAGAAGTTGCTGTATCATATTACCACTTGCCGTTTGCAAAGACTGCTCAAATTTTTGGGAAAATCACCGTGTTGCCAACTCTTAGACACATCAAAGAAGACAAGCCTTTGATTATTCTCGATGATTGTCGTGGGAAAAGGGCCTACGATACCACAGGAAAAATCGTTGTACCCATAGCAGTTGGACAAATCAATATGTTCTAGTTTGCTAAGGTTATAGATCCATGGGGGAATAGAACTTACACTATTCGCCTTGATGTTGAGAAATCTAAGAGATGTTAAATTGGCTTGCTAGGAGCTAGATATATCTTGCAAGCCACAACTACTTAATTCTAAAGATTGCAAAGATGGTAGCATGTTAATGGAACCAAACCAATCATTGACCTTAGAAAGGTCAACACTGGACATGCGCAAATATTTCAAGGAAGATAATTTCGACACCCAAGCAAAGTTGTTCATGGTTAAATAACCCATATCGGAGTTACTACTAAGATCCAAGTACTATAATTTGGAAAGGTTATTGAGCTACCTAGGAATATCTCCGTTGAAGCCTGCATTTGAGAGGTTAAAGGTGTGCATTGCAACATTTCTATTCTAGAGAACTATTTCTTTTCAGAAATAGTTTTTTCTATTTTTACTCCGGACCAATTTCGAGTAAAATGAGGTGTTTGGTAATTGTACAAAACTTATATTCTTGGAATTAAAAAATAATAGAAATGCGTTTGGTAAAAATTTATATATTTTTGTATTTTTTTAATTACTCACGGACCGCCGACTACCGCCTGCCGCCACACGACCGTTGCACAATCGCTGCACGACAACGGCACAACCGTCGCACGACTACCGCACGACCTCCGACCGTTGCACAATCGCCACATGACCGCTGATTGTCGGCACCGACCGTCGCCACAAGATTGCCGCCCACAGCCCACCGACCACGGCAGCGAGCTGTGGTCAGTGAGCTGTGGTTCGCGATCTTGCAGTGGTGGTCCATAGGGACGGTTTGCGATCGTGCAGCGGCAAGCGGCGGTCGTGCAGCGATCAACGATGGCAGGCTGCCGGCGGACGATGGCGGTCGTCAACTAGTTGGCTGTGGGCGGCGACCGGTGGGATGATAGCTCCACCAATTTTTTAGAATTTAGATTCAACTTTTTTAGAGATGATAGCTCCACCAAATTGGTAGGAATAGAGCCAAAAATCAAGTTCGATGAAAGATCAAGGTACTATAATTCTTTGAAATCTCTGAATTGATTTGGCAGGCCACTACTAAAATTATTGGAAGAAACATTAAAGATGTTCCACTTACTTTGTACGCAATCAAGTGAATTGCCTAAAATGTCAGAGATATTCCCATTGAAGAAGTTGCTGTATAATATTACCACTTGCGGTTTGCAAAGACTGCTCAAATTTTTGGGAAAATCACCATGTTGCCAATTCTCAGACACATCAAAGAAGACAAGCCTTTGATTATTCAAGATGATTGTCGTGGGAAAAGGGCCTACGATACCAGAGGAAAAATCGTGGTACCCATAGCAGTTGGACAAATCAATATGTTCTAGTTTGCTAAAGTTATAGATCCATGGGAGAATAGAACTTACACTATTCGCCTTGATGTTGAGAAATCTAAGAGATGTGAAATTGGCTTGCTAGGAGCTAGATATATCTTGCAAGCCACAACTACTTAATTCTAAAGATTGCAAAGATGGTAGCATGTTAATGGAACCAAACCAATCTTTGACCTTAGAAAGGTCAACACCGGACATGCGCAAATATTTCAAGGAAGATAATTTCGACACCCAAGCAAAGTTGTTCGTGGTTAAATAACCCTTATCGGAGTTACTACTAAGATCCAAGTACTATAATTTGGAAAGGTTATTGAGCTACCTAGGAATATCTCCGTTGAAGCCTGCATTTGAGAGGTTAAGGGTGCGCATTGCAACATTTCTATTCTAGAGAACTATTTCTTTTCGGTAATAGTTTTTTTTTCTATTTTTACTCGGGAACAATTTCTCGAGTAAAATGAGGTGTTTGGTAATAGTACAAAACTTCTATTCTTGGAATTAAAAAATAATAGAAATGGTAAAAATTTATATATTTTACTATTTTTTTTAATTACTCACAGACCGCCGACTACCGCCTGCCGCCACACGACCGTTGCACGATCGCTGCACGACAACGGCACAACCGTCGCACGACTACCGCACGACCTCCGACTGTTGCACAATCACCACATGACCGGTGACCGTCGGCACCGACCTTCGCCACAGGATTGCCGCCCACAGCCCACCAAACGCGAGAGGGAGCTGTGGCTGGTGAGCTGTGGGTGGCGATGTTGCAATGGTGGTCCATAGAGACGGTTGGCAGTCGTGCAGCCACAAGCGGCGGTCGTGCAGCGACCGGCGATGGCAGGCTGTCAGCGGACGATGGCGGTCGTCAGCTAGTGGGCTGTGGGCGGCGACCGGTGGGATGATAGCTCCACCAATTTGTTAGAATTTAGATACAACTTTTTTAGAGATGATAGCTCCACCAAATTGGCAGGAATAGAACCAGAAATCAAGTTCGATGAAAGATCAAGGTACTCTAACTCTTTGAAATCTCTGAATTGATTTGGCATGCCACTACTAAAATTAGTGGAAGAAACATTAAAGATCTTCCACATACTTTGTACGCAATCAAGTGAATTGCCTATAATGTCGGAGATATTCCCTTTGAAGAAGTTGCTGTATAATATTACCACTTGCGGTTTGCAAAGACTGCTCAAATTTTTGGGAAAATCACCATGTTGCCAATTCTCAGACACATCAAAGAAGACAAGCCTTTGATTATTCTCGATGATTGTCGTGGGAAAAGGGCCTACGATACCAAAGGAAAAATCTTTGTACGTATAGCAGTTGGACAAATTAATATGTTCTAGTTTGCTATGGTTATAGATGCATGGGGGAATAGAACTTAGACTATTGGCCTTGATGTTGAGAAATCTAAGAGATGTGAAATTGGCTTGCAAGGAGCTAGATATATCTTGCAAGCCACAACTACTTAATTCTAAAGATTGCAAAGATGGTAGCACGTTAATGGAACCAAACCAATCTTTGACCTTAGAAAGGTCAACACCGGACATGCGCAAATATTTCAAGGAAGATAATTTCCACACCAAAGCAAAGTTGTTCGTGGTTAAATAACCCATATCGGAGTTACTACTAAGATCCAAGTACTATAATTTGGAAAGGTTATTGAGCTACCTAGGAATATCTCCGTTGAAGCCTGCATTTGAGAGGTTAAGGGTGCGCATTGCAACATTTCTATTCTAGAGAACTATTTCTTTTCAGAAATAGTTTTTTTCTATTTTTACTCCGGGACCAATTTCTGAGTAAAATGAGGTGTTTGGTAATTGTACAAAACTTATATTCTTGGAATTAAAAAATAATAGAAATGCGTTTGGTAAAAATTTATATATTTTTGTATTTATTTTTTTTTAATTACTCACAGACCGCCGACTACCGCCTGCCGCCACACGACCGTTGCACGATCGCTGCACGACAACGGCACAACCGTTGCACAACTACCTCATGACCGCCGACCGTTGCACAATCGCCACATGACCGGCGATCGTCGGACGACCGTCGCCACAGGATTGCCACCCACAGCCCACCGACCGCAGGAGGGAGCTGTGGCCGATGAGCTGTGGGTGGTGATCTTGCGGTGGTGGTCCATAGCGACGGTTGGCAGTCGTGCAGCGATCGGCGATGGCAGGCTGCCGACGGACGATGGCGGTCGTCAGCTAGTGGGCTCTTGGCGGCGACCGGTGGGATGATAGCTCCACCAATTTGTTAAAATTTAGATACAACTTTTAGAGATGATAGCTCCACGAAATTGGCAGGAATAGAACCAGAAATCAAGTTCGATGAAAGATCAAGGTACTCTAATTCTTTGAAATCTCTGAATTGATTTGGCAGGCCACTACTAAAATTATTGGGAGAAACATTAAAGATCTTCCACTTACTTTGTACGCAGTCAAATGAATTGCCTATAATGTCGGAGATATTCCCATTCAAGAAGTTGCTGTATAATATTACCACTTGCGGTTTGCAAAGACTGCTCAAATTTTTGGGAAAATCACCATGTTGCCAATTCTCAGACACATCAAAGAAGACAATCCTTTGATTATTCTCAATGATTGTCGTGGGAAAAGGGCCTACGATACCAGAGGAAAAATCTTTATACCCATAGCAGTTGGACAAATCAATATGTTCTAGTTTGCTAAGGTTATAGATCCATGGGGGAATAGAACTTAGACTATTGGCCTTGATGTTGAGAAATCTAAGAGATGTGAAATTGGCTTGCAAGGAGCTAGATATATCTTGCAAGCCACAACTACTTAATTCTAAAGATTGCAAAGATGGTAGCATGTTAATGGAACCAAACCAATCTTTGACCTTAGAAAGGTCAACACCGGACATGCGCAAATATTTCAAGGAAGATAATTTCGACACCCATGCAAAGTTGTTCGTGGTTAAATAACCCATATCGGAGTTACTACTAAGATCCAAGTACTATAATTTGGAAAGGTTATTGAGCTACCTAGGAATACCTCCGTTGAAGCCACGCATTTGAGAGGTTAAGGGTGCGCATTGCAACATTTCTATTCGGAGAACTATTTCCTTTCGAAATAGTTTTTTTCTATTTTTACTCCGGGAACAATTTCTGAGTAAAATAAGGTGTTTGGTAATTATACAAAATTTATATTCTTGGAATTAAAAAATTATAGAAATGCGTTTGGTAAAAATTTATATATTTTTGTATTTATTTTTTTTTAATTACTCACAGACCGCCGACTACCGCCGCCGCCACACGACCGTTGCACGATCGCCGCACGACAACGGCACAACCGTCGCACGACTACCGCACGACCGCCAACCATTGCACAATTGCCACATGACCGCGATCGTCGGCACCGACCGTCGCCACAGGATTGCCTCCCACAGCCCACCGACCGCTGGAGGGAGCTGTGGCCGGTGAGCTGTGGGTGGCGATCTTGCAGTGGTGGTCTATAGCGATGGTTGGCAGTCGTGTAGCGGCAAGCGGCGGTCGTGCGGCGATCGGCGAGGGCAGGCCGCCGGCGGACGATGGCGGTCGTTCGCTAGTGGGGTGTGGGCAGCGACCGGTGGGCTACGGGCGGCGGCAACCATCGGTGGTAGTCGCCGGTAATCAACTGCCGACAATGGCCACGGGCAGCAGGAGGTGGCCGACGGTTGGCAGGCAACCAGCGATGGCCACAACAAGGAAGAAGAACAAAAGAAAAATAGAAAAGAAAAAAAATTCTAGAAATTGTTCCCTAGAATAAGAACCTACTTTTTTTTTTTGTTTCTTGTTTCTGTTCCAAATCTATTCCCCAGTCACTAATCTATTCCAGGGGATAGAAAAATAAGTTGGCATTACCATATAAATTTATGTTCTTTTTTTGTTCCGGGGAACAAAAGAACAAAAATCGGAAGAAATAGAAACGTTGCCATGCAGGCCTTAAGATACTCCAGCTTCTGAAGAGAAGCAAAAAACGTTGGGATTTTTTGGGTTGAGAAGTTGTTGCCACTGAGGTCCAAATACTTCAAATACTTAAGATCAGTTAAAGAAGGAACTATGTTATCTCATAGCATGCACTTATCTAAAGGTACGAAGATGTTAGTAAAGATCTCTTCTATACATGACTTACAAACATCGAGTTTCAGGACATGGTTGGTTTTCTTGTTGCATTCAACTCCTTCCCACTTGCAACATTCCTCTCCAGTCCATGAGGACAGGCATCTTGAAGGATCTGTGAGACCATGCTTGAACTTTAGAAGAGCTTCCCTCTCTGCACCGATACAGCTTACACTGGTTGAAGTGTTGGAATGATTGGATTCAATTACTTGAATGACAAAGATTGCCGATAGGACAGTAGACACAAGGCCATCATAAGATGCCACAGGTTCCTTGGTACCTGAGAACAAATATTGCTTCAATCAAGTGGATAATCGTCTTTGATATACGAAGAAAAGAGTCATTATATAATATTAATGAGGTCATTTTGTAACCAATGTCCACCACGATTTTCTAAAGGACAACTCTAAGGGTGTGCATGGCAATGTTTCCATTCCGAGAAACTATTTTTTTCAGAAATAGTTTTTTTTCTATTTCTACTCCGGGAACAATTTCTGAGTAAAATAAGATGTTTGATAATTATACAAAATTTATATTCTTGGAATTAAAAAAGAATAGAAATGCGTTTAGTAAAAATTTAAAAAATTTTGTATTAATTTGTCTTTTCTAATTACTCACGGACCGCCAACCGTCGACCGCCGCCTGCCGCCACACAATCGCTGCACAATCGCCGCACAACTACAACACAATCGTTGCACAACCGCCGACCGTCGCACAATCACCGCATGATCATTGATCGTCACCGCCAACCGCCGTCGCAAAATTGCCACCCATAGCCCACCAACCACGGGGAGGGGCGATGGCCGGTGAGCTATGGGCGGTGGTCTTGCGGTGGCGCGGTCCGCAGCGACGGTCGGCGATCGTGCGGCGGCAGGCAACAATCGTGCGGTGGTCGGCAACGGCAGGCTGCCGGCAGACGGTGGCGATTGTCAATCGGTGGGCTATGGGCAGCGGCCAATGGGCTACGGGCGGCAGCAACCAACGCTGGCCGTCGCCGACAGTCGATCGCCAACGGTGGCCAGCGGCGGGGAGGTGGCCAACAGTTGGCCACAACAAGGAAGAAGAACAAAAGAAAAATAGAAAAGAAAAAAACTTATTTCTAGAAATTGTTCTCGGGAACAAGAAGTTACTTTTTTTTCTTTCTTGTTTCTATTCCAAATCTATTCCCCAGCCACTTTTCTATTCCGGAGAATTGAAAAATAAGTTGGCGTTACCATATAGATTTCTATTCTTTTTTTGTTCTGAGGAACGAAAGAACAGAAATTGGGGGAAATAGAAACGTTACCTTACAGGCCCTAAGATACTCCAGCTTTTGAAGAGAAGCAAAAAAGCGTTGGGATTTTTTGGGTTGAAAAGTTGTTGCCACTGAGGTCTAGATACTTCAAATACTTCAGATTAGTTAAAGAATGAACTATGTTACCTCCTAGCATGCACTTATCTAAATGTACGAAGATGTTAGTAAAGATCTCTTTTATACATGACTTACGAACATCGAGCTTCAGAACATGGCCAATTTTCTTGTTGCATTCAACTCCTTCCACTTGCAACATTCCTCTCTAGTCCATAAGGACAGGTGTCTCAACGGATCTGTGAGACCATGCTTGAAATTTAGAAGAGCTTCCCTCTCTGCACCAATATAGCATACACTGGCTGAAGTGTTGGAATGATTGGATTCAATTACATGAATGACAAAAATTGCCCATAGGACAGTAGACACAAGGCCATCATAAGACGCCATAGATTCTTTGGGACCAGAGAGCAAGTATTGCTTTAATCAAGTGGATAATCGTCTTTGATATACAAAAAAAGAGTCATTATATAATATTGATGCGGTCATTTTGTAACCAATGTCCACCATGATTTCTTAAATGACAACTCTAAGGGTGCACATGGCAACGTTTCTATTCCAGTGAACTATTTCTTTTCAGAAATATGTTTTTATTCTATTTCTACTCCATGAACAATTTCTGAGTAAAATAAGGTGTTTGGTAATTATGCAAAATTTATATTCTTGGAATTAAAAAAGAATAAAAATGCATTTGATAAAAATTTATAATTTTTGTATTTATTTATCTTTTCTAATTACTCACGGACTGTCGACCGCCACCTACTGCCGCACGACCGTCACACGACTGCCGCACAACCGCCAACCGCCGCACAATCGCTGCACGACCACCGATCGTCACCGCCGACCGCCGCCACAGGATTGCCACTCACAGCCCACCGGCCACGGGAGGGGGCGGTGGCTAGTGAGTTTGTGGACGGCGGTCTTGCGATGGCGGTCCGCAACGACGATCGCAGATCATGTGGCGGTAGGCGGCGGTCGTGCGGTGGTCGGCGATGGTAGGCTATCGGCGAATGATGGCAATCATCGGCCGGTGGGCTATGGGCGGTGGCCAATGGGCTATGGGCGCGACAACCGTCGCCGGTTGTCGCCGACGGTCGGCTGCGACGGTGGCCACGGGCGGCGGGGAGGTGGCCGACGGTTGGCCGCAACAAGGAAGAAGAACAAAAGAAAAATAGAAAAGAAAAAAAAAACTTATTTTTAGAAATTATTCCCAGGAACAAGAAGTTACTTTTTTTTTTTTTCTTGTTTATGTTCCAAATCTATTCCCCAGCCACTTTTCTAAATAGATTTCTGTTCTTTTTTCATTCCAGGGAATAAAAGAACAGAAATCGAGAGAAATAGAAACGTTACCATGCCACTTGCCGTTGCACGTGCACATGGCAACATTTCCATTCCGAGGAATTATTTCTTTTCAGAAATAATTTTTTTCTATTTCTACTCCGAGAACAATTTCTGAGTAAAATAAGGTGCTTGTAATTATACAAAATTTATATTCTTGAAATTAAAAAGAATAAAAATGTGTTTGGTAAAATTTATAATTTTTTGTATTTATTTGTCTTTTCTAATTACTCATGGACCGCCGACCGCCTATTACCGCCGCACCGCCTCCTACCGCCGCACGATCGCCGCACAACCGTGGCACGACCGTCGCACAACCGCCAACTATCACACGATTGTCGCATGATCGCTGATTGTCACCGTCAACCGCCGCCGCAGATTGCCACCCACAGCCCACCGACCGCGAGAGGGGGCGGTGGGCCAATGAGTGTGGGCGGCGGTCTTGCGGTGGCGGTCCGTAGCGACGATCAACGGTCGTGCAGCGGCAGGCGGCGGTCATGCGGTGATTGGCGACGCAGCTGCCCGGACGATGGCGATGGCGTCGTCAGCCCGGGGTGGGCGACGACCGGTGGGCTACCGGCGACGGCAATTGTCGCTGGCCGTCGCTGGCAATTGGCTGCCAACAGTGGACACAGGCAGCAGGAGGTGGCTGATGGTTGGAAGGCAGCCAGCAGTGGCCACAACAAGGAAGAAGAACAAAAGAAAAATAGAAAGAAATAAAAAGCTTATTTCTAGAAATTGTTCCTGGGAACAAGAAACTACTTTTTTTTTCTTGTTTCTATTCCAAATCTATTCCCAAGCCACTTTTCTATTCTGAGTAATAGAAAAATAACTTGGCATTACCGAACAGATTTCTGTCTTTTTTTTTTCCAGGGAACAAAAGAACAATAATCGGGAGAAATAGAAACGTTACCATGCAGGCTCTTAAACTATGGTTTCAAATTACACACTCATCATCAAACATCATAAAATACTATAGGATTGCATGCAAACATAGAACAAGAAAAATACAAAAACTTATTTCAGATTATAGGTTCCAAAAACCTAGAACTTGCCCGTCGAAATCGATTCTGTAATTTTTGAAATCTAGAACCTACCTTATATACTATAAAACCATGTCCACCCTAACTTTTGCTGAAAAATCACTAACACGATAGTTTGGTCTAGGGATGAACGATTCCATATGAAACTTAGAACCTACCCGTTGGAACAAGTTCCTCAATTTTTGGAATCAAAAACTTACCATGTATATCCTAGAACTTGGAACTTACCCTACTACAAATTCCAAGATCGGTTCTAAGGTCCACTCAAGTTCCACCTATATTATCAATTGAACAATTACAGTAAATTGAAACCCTTAATGACCACCACTTGCTACTATAATTTACTTACTATAAAGACACACAAAAAATATAAACGTTAATGAAGTAACGAGCTCATCTCATCTTTCATAGCACACTCCCACTGCAAGTGAGACGTGTCTGCCTTTGCCTCATTTTAAGTCTCCGGTTCTCTTGAATCTGTATATAAGACATGGCTCAGAATAGTATTAACTTATGGATCAAAAATTACATTGCGACTGCGGATGACTTTGTTATTCTCATAATCCCAAAGCCTATAGCCATACTCGTCGCCATTGTATCTGATAAAGACGCACTTCTGGGACTTAGCATCAAGCTTTTTCCTTATCCTCCCTGTCAATCAAAGCATATGCAATACAACCAAACACCTTTAGATGTGAATAATTAATCTTTTTACCTGACCATCGTTCTTGTGGTATTTCTCCATCCAACGCACTAGATGGACTGTTGATAAGATAAACAGCTGCATCAACTGTGGTAGCCTATAAGTGTAGCAGGAGACCCACGTGTAGTCTCATGCATCTCGCACGTTCTAGAATAGTCCTGTTCATTCTTTCAGCTACACCATTCTCTTGAGGAGTTCTAGGAATAGTCTTTAGCCCGTGTATGCCTTCTCGACTCAGATATTCTGCAAATTCCTTACTTGTGTATTCTCCACCATTATCAGATTTCAGAGCTTTAATCTGATAACCTGTTTCTTTTTCTACTATGGTCTTCCACGTTCTGAATATCCTGAATACTTTTGATTTTTCTTTAAGAGCATAGACCCAAGTCTTCCTTGTTGCATCATCAATGAATGTGACAAAATATCTCTTACCACCATAAGAGAGTTCCTGAGCAGGTCCCCACACATCAGTATGAACCAACTCTAGCTTCTGGCCTTTATTTTGTCGCCCATTTAATTGAAAACTAACAGCCTTCTGTTTTCCATAAATGCAACTCTCACAAAAATCTAACTCAACTTTTTGCAAACCCGGAAGTAATTTCCTCGAGTGTAACTGCTTTACACATTTTTCACCAAGATGTCCCAAACGATAATGCCAAAGAGTAGATAAATTACCTGTAGTCATTGTAGTTGCAACCATATCACTGATATTGTCTCCTTAGAGAAGGTAAAGTGTACCCGTACGCTTTCCCTTTGCTACTACTCTTACCCATGAGGTTATCTTCCACTCTCCGCAGCCAAAGGTTATTACCAAACCTTCTTGGTCAAGTTTACTGGTTGAAATCAGATTTTTCTTTAATTCCAGAATATGCCTAGTTTCATGCAAAACTAGACGTCCTCCACCTAAGATGTTCACAGTCATGGTTCCTTTCCCAACAATGGGACACATGTGGCCATTTCCCACAACCATTTGTCCGAAATCTCCACTGACATAATCATCAAATATGTCTCTTTGCGAGGTGCAATGAAAGGAAGCGCCAGAATCAATAAACCATTTATCTGTTGTCAAGTCAAACCCTGCAGACAAACACAAGTTATCTAGCAAAGATTCATCGCTAACCATATTAGCTCCTTGATTCTCATCTTGCTGCTTCTTTTTGTAGGCTTCACACTGAAACCTCCGGTGTCCGATTTTGTGACAAAACCAACACTCATCTTTTGCAACCTGTCTCCCACCCCTTGATTGTGATCTGCTACGCCCGCTGAATTTTCCTCTACTTTTACTTCTTTCACGATTCTCCACTGCGAGTGTTGTTGAAGATGTAGATGCAGAAAAATTATCCACACCTGAGACTTTCCTTCGCATCTCTTCATCCATGATACTACTCACAGCATCATCAAGAGTTAAATCATCCTTCATGGTGCTCGAAATTCCCTGCACTATGGTATTGTAGCTTTCTGGAAGACAACATAAAAATAATAAAGCTTGAAGCTTCATGTCTAAATTTATGCCTACGGATTCCAATTGACCCGTGACCTACGTGAAACTATTAATATGCTCTGCCACAGAATCTCTATTAAATAACTTCATATTAACCAATTTCTTCAACAAAAATACCTAATTTGATGTGGACGGCTTCTCAAAAATATTCGTTAGAATATCCATGACTTCTTTTGCAGTTTTTGCTTTCGTGATGTGATGCCCTATCTTTTTTCGTCAACCCTAGACGAATCGCACCTAATGCCTTTCGATCAAGAATTTTCCATCCGGCTTCTGCTGTCGGATCCACTTCCGCCATCTCGGGTTTCCAACCCTCAAGTGGTGCATAGAGATCTTTTTGATAAAGATAATCTTCTATTTGTAGTTTCCACCATCCAAAATCCTCTCCAGTGAACTTATGGATTCTGATTTTATCTTCTGCCATCCTGTTTGCTTTCAATCGAACGTCACCGAAAACCCTCGATGTTCTCGATTAGCCAACCTAGGCTCTGATACCAGTTGTTACGAAATCGCACGTCGATTCCAGAAAAATTAACGCCCGCAAACAATTCACCAGACAGAATATAGTAATAAAATAGCAGAATCAAATGAACACACCAGAAAATTTGTTATCGAAGTTCACCCAAACCTGGGCTACTTCTCCGCGCAGAGGCACTCTGCAAATCCACTAGACTTCGAAAAAGTTGGAATACAACGACGATCTTCTCTCAAGATCAGGGCACAAAGAGATTGAGAACCCTCGTCAAAAAAAAACTCACTTTTTTCTTCTCTCTTTTTCTTGCCTCTCTATTTCCTTTTTCAACGTCTTGACGGCTAGGGTCTTGCCATCGCTAATATAAAGATACCACTTTTAACCTAAAAGGAAATCTAATAGAAAAGACAAAAAAGCCCCTAAAAACAAATATTTGGCTTCATCTATAACAGGTCTCAGGGGTTTGAAAGACATCAATGAGGACTTCAGTGCATAAGCGGAGAGATTGTCGAGTGAAACATAACTGCAACACACACCCAATATGATCGCCAACTTGAGAACTCATTTTAAAAGACTTGACCTATATAGATAGAGTTGGAATGCTCGAAGAGATGAGATACTTATTTGGCTAGCTTGCAATCAATACACTATCCATAGCAATTATTAGACCCATCAAATGGTGGATCGTCTGACCCAAATAAACTCATTTTGACTCATTTCCCGGCAATGCAAATTTAGTAACTCATACCTAAGGCGTATCCAACCACACACGATCGGACCCATTACTAATATACCTCCATTTCTAACCCAATCTTTGGAAACTCAAAGCCAAACTAAAGTGAGAGTGTGAAGTGAGTGAGTGTGAGATTAAGTGAAGGTGAGAGAGATTAAAGAGAGCCATAGAAATAGTTGGGTCCAACTCATATTGTCTTTAAACCCATTTATGACATATTTACTCAATATAACTAACCCATTTATAACTCACTTAACACTTATATGGGTTAAGAAATTTGTTTATTACCCATTTTGACAGGTCTAACAATGATATAGTTAATCCAATCAAATATTTTAGCTTTTTGAGATTTTTATGCAACAAGGATGACGATTGGACCTTTTTTGACATCACAATAGTTAATTGATCTCTTCTTCGTTGTTATTGCAACTCGTGATAACCATCGAAGAACATTCTCACTTTTCACCCTCTCACTGCAGTTTCTCTAGGGATGGTCATGTCATCAACAGATTAAGTTCATGATTACAACTATCTCAGCTACTCTAATTCGTGACCGTTTACCGTAAAAATCCCTAGTTTTCTCTCCTTTTCTCATCAGTCTCTTTGATGGGTGTTTCTGAAGTATTCACAAACCAAATTTTGAAGGGAAACATTTTGGTTTTGAATACACTAATTACGCGTAATCTAATTAAAGTACATGTTTATTTAAAATCAAGATAATGAATGAGCAAATAGATGAATTATGTGGATGGATATCAATATAGACCTTGTGGAGTTGATTTAGTGGTTAGGAAGTGGATTCATATGCGAATTATGCATTAAACACAAATTCAATCTCCCACGTCACTAAGTATAAATAATTCAATATTGATCTATGTAGTCGGGTTTTAACTTACATCTTATTTGACTTATGGGGTTATTGGAGAATTTTGTAGGTTCGGAATATATTTATCTAAAGTGGCTTTTTTGTTATAAAAAAATAGATGATGTTCTGAGAGAAATCTACATGCCACATGTGTAAGCATCATATTTTAGTTTAGTTTAAGATCGGGATACGGTGGAAGAATGAAGCTGGCCCCTCTCTCTCTCTCTCTCTCTCTCTCTCTCTCTCTCCCGGAAAGTGAGCTTACTCATGATGGCTGGTGACGGCTGCATGCCAAAAGATTTTGAGTTTCAGTGGGCTTGGAACGGCCTTACCTGGCCCACTTGGACTTGCTTTATGGGGCAAGTGGGGGTGAGGCCCACGCCACTTTGTGTGCATGCGTACATGCAAAAGACAGCGTGATGATGTAGCTTCCGACAATAGAGCATTTTCGAAGCTAGTGACATGACATATCCTCAACCTAATGGACTTTGTTTACTAAACCTAATGGACTTTATTCAAACGTGTTATAAAAAAGAGTTCTCCACAAATCACTGACTGCATTCCTCAGTGCAAACTATCAGAAGTAAAGTATCGAGTGTGGTGTCATACTTCACGAGGCAAATAAAACTTTACCGTGAGAAATTTGTTTTATGCGATATATTTCTCGATCCTCTCCCTTTGTCGGTCATTCAGAGTCTTGTCAATCTAAAGTATTAGTTTATATACGTAACTCCAATTATCAAATTTATGATGAATGTACCGACTTCTGGAAGCACCTTAATAAAAATAGAGATTCCTCTTCCATTTTTATTTTATGTACTATTGGAGGCTGTAAAGGCTTAGTTTGGGCGCAGTTGATTTGGTATGTGTCTGTCATTAATCTTATGAGAAACATGAATTCCAAGTCAAAATATGATCACACGTGTAGTAGGGTTGGGATCTTTAGGGTAATGACCTAAGTAATATCGACACTAACACGCAACACGACACGATAAGCCAACACGTTGTTTCTCGAAAAACGGAAAATTTTTATACGTTGAGACATATTATATATTAAATGTATATTTTTACATATCTAATAAATTTTCATTTTTATGATTATTTCAATCGAATTAATTTGATTCAAATTCAGAAATAAATAAATAATAATAAAATAGAAAGAATTTACACTAAAAATATTAATCCATCATTTATTAAAGTTATTTATTATTTCAATTTGACAAATTCAACTTTATAATAATCAATAAAAGTTGGAGGAAAATAAAAACAACTCACATTCTAGATTCGTGTATCAAACGTATCAGAAGAGAAGAGAAAAAAACTTAGGGATAAATCATGGAACATGAGTCAGAAGAGAAAACTAAATTTTTTTCTTTCTCCATTTATTATTTTTTTTTCACATATATACATTTTGACCTATCATTTATTGAATATTTTTAAAATTGACCTCATATGTTGAAATCATATGTCATAAACTCGTATGTCAGTCTCAGAAGGTATCGGGAAAGTTGACTAGGTGCTTGAATTTTCCAACATGTGTTATTCAAATATTGAAGAGTGTTTGAAAATATCGGAGAGTGTCGAACACATGTCAAAATATCCGACACGATACGAAAGCTCTCAAAGAGTGTTAATGCTTCTTAGGGAATGACTAGAGGGGAGAGCGGCGTTGATCATTACTCTACACCCTTTTATTGATTAGGAAAAAAGCTGCAAACATAAAGTGTGCTTTCATTCACCATCTAACTCTATATGTTAGTATACGCCTAGTTAAAGGGCCAAGGCGCCCAAGCACCGACAAGGGCGTTCAACCCTCGATATCGAATGCGAGGTGGTGGCGTCGCCCCTTCAAGTTCCAATCCCCCACGCAGTCGACCAAAGCTAGCGCTCTCTCTCTCTCTCTCTCTCTCTCAATTGTCTTTTCTTCTCTTAAATTTTTTGTGCTTGCTTTTCTTTGATTTTTGGGCCTTTTTTTTTTTTTTTTTGTGCTGCCGCATCTTCTATAAAAAAAAAAAGTTTAGCGTCAACAAAGTGGGGGGGAAAAGTTTCGACTCTCACGCCCGTCGGGCAATTTTTGACCAGAATAGGAATAGAAGTGGAAAAAAAAAAAAATGGACGGAGCTAATAAAAGTTTTTAATGGCTTTATAAGTATACAATAATTGAGATCTCGATTGCATTAATTAAAAAGGATTTGATAATATTTTCACAACAAGCATATCTAAGGTCTCCCAAAGGAGGAGAGACTCCAGAAGCAGCGATGGGTAGAGAGAGCGTTGCGGCTTGGCGAGGCTAAAAGGACAGATGGAGGAGGGGTAAGAGGTGGTTTATTAACCAGTTCATTTGCGAGTGCAATGTGCACCCAAAATTTTAAAAAGAGCCAGCAATCGGAGGCCGCGCTCGATTAGGGAAAAAGGGAAAACACGACATTCCATGCTAATTTCGATCCTTGCCAAAAACATACTCCAATGGTAATCTTTCCCGCTCCTTTCTCGCAAGAAACACAAACAATTGACGCCCAAATCAAGCGTAACACAACACGCTTGGATCTGTGCGTCATTCCAATATTAACCAGACCAAAATATTTCCAAAGAGAATGTTCCAAAGACACACACAAAAGCACTTTCCTCTTCACTTGCTTCGGTCACCAGGCTTGAATTCCTCAGCATCCTGAAAATCATAACTAGATGATCTCGCCACCTCATCTTGTCGAGACGACGACATCGAAGATCAGGAACCAAAGTGCTCTTGACCCAACAAGGTCGAAGTAATGATGGGGAACTCCGCATCACTACTTGAGAGAAGCTGCGCGTACTGAATCAATTCCGGGTATGCTTCATGAGACGATGCCGTCGTTGTCACTGACGGATTAAACGGAATGGCGTTGATGTTTTGTCCGGACAATGACGATAGATTGCTAGGAGGGTACACGTTCCTAGGGATGCTAGAACTAGTGTTGCCTTGAACTCGTTCGGGGAAATTGAGCTTGGCCTTGGTGCCTTTGAATCTGAGGGCAGCGGTGTCATAGGCGAGGGCCGCTGCTTCAGCCGTGTCGAACGTGCCAAGCCACACCCGAGCTGCTTTGACCGGGTCTCGTATCTCGGCAGCCCATTTGCCCCACGGCCTTTGCCTCACTCCTCTATAGTGTCTTCTCGTCATCCTGCTATTCTCTTCACAAACATAAGGGAAGTCAAACAATGGAGGCCTGTTAATAAGGTTAAGAGCGAGACGGGAGAAAGTGCGATGAAAAAACATACAGAGAAGCATTCGGAGGCTGAGTTTCGGGCCCCTACTTATATTGCATTGTCCTCACTTGAGAAATCACTATTCATTATGATCCATATTTCTCCTATCAATCTTCAACGAGTTATCATAACATTTTTAGATGCACATAAATTATTCTATAATAAATAAATTCTTTACTAAAAAGAGATTGCTACGACAAGGAATTGGTTTGATGCTTTTTAATTTATCAATGTTCGTTTAGAGTTAAGTTTATGTGGAGATTACATAGAGTATGCAAGCCACCGACCAAAAGACGGGAAGATGACAGTTTTCTTTAAAATTGGGCGAGGAAAAGATGATTCACTTGTCGTCGCCTTACATAAATTGACAAAGACATTTGCATCGAAAGCAAATAGATTTAATTAAATTTGAAGATTCTTATAATTTTTAAAGGAACGTGGGGTTGAAAATGATGACAAGTGTACACTGAAAGAACTAAAAAAATTGTTAATTCAAAAAATCCTCATTGAGAATGGAAAAAAAATGGTAATGGTAAAGATCAATTTTTAAGATTTGTGGGGTGGAGGATGATGACAAGTGTACATTAAAAGGACTGAGAATTGTTATTTTAAAAAATCCTTATCAAAGTACTTTCAAGAATTGTGGGGCTAGATTTTAGAATATCGAAGAAGCGTGGTCCTTCTTCGAACACCATGCAGCTCATAATCCGATCGATGTAAATATTATTTTTCTATCTACTAACTCATACAAATGAGAAACAACGTCGACATAGGAGTACGGTAATAGTATTGGATACCTTACATGACGTTGGGTATTCAAATTGACATTATAAGAATTTTCTAATAAGGATTCGCCACTAACTTATTGAAGTTGGCTAAAAATCATGTGAAGTATGGGAGCATACTTCACTTCCTATGCAACTAGAAAATCTAAGATCGGAGACTTGATTATACTAATTAATTAATTAATACTTTTTAGTGCCTAATCTTATTCATTTCAAAAAGATTTTTATCAAGTAGTCTGGATTGGTTTTAAACATATTCACTAGCATCTGAGGTAATCGCGCAGATGCACAATCATTAAAATAAAAATTAGCAACTAAGGAAGGCAAGGCAAGGGTCTAACGCTAAGATAAATGCTATGGTAAAGGTGAACAATAATCAATATAATGAAAGTGTTCAATCAAGAGTGTTCGTCTCTAAGAACAATAGAAACTCTATGATAAAGCCCTAATGGCTTATTCAATTTTTAGCATGATTTTTTTAAAAATGATTTTCCCACAATGTTAATAGAAGACTACCCAAAAAAAAAAAAAACTATTTTAAAGCTTTTTCATGACTTTATAAAAAATAATAATTTTTATGGAATTTTTAATTAATTTATAGTTATTTAGTTATTTATTTATTGTTGTTGTTATTATTCTTATATTTTATTTTAAAAAAATTTTAAAATATAATTTTAAAATTTTTATTTGGAAAGGGATCCAGGCGGAGCTCGGGCCCGAATCCGGGCCTGCCGATTTGGACCAATTCACAGGCGGACTCCCACACTGAGCCCAATTTGGCCTAGGCCCTAAAACCAACCTAAACTAAACCCCAAAAGCCCAGTTCACCTAAAAGTCCAGCCTATCCCGCCTAAGCCCTAAACTGATTCTGGCAGAATCAAATCCAACGGTAGCTCTCTATTTCCATTGACCCCACCTCAGGCCCAGCTCTTATTGTGACAGAAATCAGCCCAAAATCCCGTAAAAAAAAACCTAAGCCGAGCTACCATCTAGGCCCTTTATGCCCTAGCAGCCCCCTTTCACGCCACCCGAGAGCGAACGATGCCGCTCGGCCTGACCACGCTCCAACTCCGGCGGCTTTGGACTTTTAGCGACGGCGACGTCGCTGAACCTTGGAACGGGCCTCCCCCTGCGGCCGAACTCATATACCGTCCGACGCCGGCTATCCAAACCGGCCACCAATATCAACGAACCAACCCATGGCGAACAACCAATGCACGATTTGGAGAGACCAACTTATACCGACATCCCGCGCGACTACGGCCGCCAAGGACGAGATGATTACCTCAGGCCACTGACTGCCATGGAAAACCACTTAAACAAACAAACATGGAGAAAACAACATAAGGGAAGGCCATGGCACCTTGATTGATGAGCAAAAATTCATAAAATTATACTTAATAATAAATGAGACTCCCAACAGCACTCCAGCCACACTAGCGTGCCTCAAACTCGAAAGAAAAGGCACTGTGCTCACAGGTTCACCCGAGGGTCATTTCGTCGAACATATGGTGAGTACGGAAGATATCGCGCATTTTTTAGAACTCGAGCTCGGGTCTAGACCCAAAAAACATCACCAGGAAATGCTTGACATCAAGCACCAACTCAGTTAAAAAGAAAGCGCTCAAGATCTAGAGATATAGGGCGAGGCAAAATGGGATTTCATGGGAATGAGTTTCGACCGGAAATCCCTATCCGGCTCGGAGACAGCGGCTATGGGGTGAGCTCGGGACGAGTCGAGCTATGGTTGACAGCTTCACGACGTTGGTCGACAGCTTCGCGACGTCCCCGAGCCGAGGTCCTCGGGAAACTCACAGGAGGTTTGGTGCGGGGTTAAAACGGAGCTGCAAACTCGAAGGCGTCGGCTGATAGTCGTCGGACGGGGCTCAAGCATTGCCAAGCTGCCGGAGAACTCCTTCTCGCCCTTTGGTTTTACTCTCTCAGTCGCTCACATTTCCAATCTCTCCCCCCGAATTCCCTCTCTCCCTTTTTCACTCCAGGCCAGGACGAAGCTAGCAGCCTCTGTCCGAACCCGTGCCGCACGACATTCTCCGCGGCGTTCTCTGTACCATGCACCGGCGTCTTTGTTAAATTAAGTTTTCAACTTTCATTTGAGTTGCTAACTTTTTTAGTTTTGGTCGGAAAGTTGCTAACGTTTATTTGTTCTTTTTAAATTTACTAAATTCTCTATTAAGTTACTAACTATTATTTGCCTTGATTAGCTATCCCTTGAATTTACAAACTATTTCAAGATATCACCAGCCTAAGTTAACATAACTTATCAACAGTTCTAGTTTTTTGTGTTATCAAACCTCATATCTAGTTTAGAGATTACTAAGCAATTCTGTTACAATATAGTTTTGGGTTATCAACCCTCATTGGAACTACTCATCGATTTTATTTATTTTTTATTTTTTTACAATTTACCAACTTTTAAAAGAAAATTATCAACTTTAAATAAAGTGACACACCAAGTTTTCACTTAAATCTCTTTCGGTTGAACAAATTTTCGAATGTTTACCACTCACAATGTTGTTGTAGACGTGTTCTGATAACATATTACCAGCCGAACAAAGTTTCAATTTTTACCATACGGATCAGTAGACTTGTCCAATTTCGATTCACACGATCGGCTCTTTTTATACACATCTTATTTTATAGGACAAAAGCAAGAGATTATTTTTTTTTTTTTTTATAACCAAATGGAAAGAAAGAGTAGTGTTGGAGAATAATGAGCACAACACACAACGTGTTTATTATTTGAAGCTTCAATAGCAATCTTTCATCATAAAGAGAAAAACTATGGATTTATTGCAATCAAAGTCGCGTTTGCCTCTAGAATTTGATAAGTCAATTTGTACTTCATCCACAAATCAAGGCACCATTTTTGGTGTTGGAAATCTTCCAAATAAATTCGTTCCCATGCAAGCTCAGTACTTACCAATTAAGGCTGAGTCTTTTAAAAGTTCACCTTCCAGCCTATTTCCAAATACATCAGGGAATCTAAGCCACCATCTACTTTCAAAAGATGACAGCGAAGAATAAGCCATGGCTATCATTATAACTTATCAAGATGCTCAAGGTTTGCTGAAGTTTATGGACTTTTAACATGAATCAAAAAATTTGTTTTCTTTTTTTTTTTTTCTGGTTGAACAAATTAAAGAATTTAACAGAAGTAAAATTGACATGCAAAGAGGCTGAAGCATCTTCCAGATGACATCTTGTCGATAATAAAAACACTAGGAAGGAAAGCATGTGGATAGCACTTAACCCTTCTTTGGGGTTGACAAGGACTACATGTCCAAATACCTCAAGTTACTAACTTACTGTCCACTCCCACTGTGACAACCCAAGCGACGGTGCGCAGGGAGGAGGGATGGCGGTGCGTCCGCGCCTCGGTGCCCGAACGTGCGCAAGGAACCGGAAGGGGTCCCTCTCTAGTCCCACATCGCTTAGGGAGAGTCCTAGGCTTGTTTATAAAGGCTTGGGCCCTTTTAATATGTGTAATGCGTTTCACGTACGCTTCCGCTACGCTGAAAACAAACTCATGAGGGGCCCACTGTGGGGCCACCAAAGCAGACAATATGCGGTTGGGGAAAGGAATGGCCGAGTGCAACCTTGTTAACGGCTTAATATTACACAGTAAGGCCCGGGTCGTTACACCCACCGGAGGTTTAAAGCAGACAATATTACACATTGGGGCCCAGGTCGTTACACCCACCGGAGGTTCTCTTGTTTAAAATGAAGCCATGCCTTGCAAGACTCATCATAGGTCAAGAAACCTAAAACCACTTTTCTTCACATTGCGAGGGAAAAAGAAAACACAAGGATTTATGAGCAATGTCGTGCGATTATTTTCTATATTCCTTCCCCTCTGTCCGCTGCAACTTAGAGAAAAGAAAGAAAACGAAAAAAAGAAAATTATGTTTACGCTTGCCGCAAGTGCACTGTCTTCTACAATCATAGGGCACCGTGAGACTTTTCCTCCAGAGGAATTATGAATACAGATGCAATTATTTTCTAGACTAAACAGGAACGAACTGGCATCGAAACTTTTGTCTGTTTTCACCACAATTAGGAGCCACTAACTGATATCGTTCTTTGTTTAATTGCTTGAGTGATCAATCAATTTTCGGATGACCCAACGCAAAGCACCGGATCTTCACTGGTTGACATAGAATGTTGGCCTTGAGTTGTCTTGTTAAACTTTTCAACCTCCTAACTTTTGTAAGATTTTGATTAATGCAGAGGTGGTGACCATTGGGGAGTCAATCTAGTGACACATGTCTGTTCTCATATAGTTAGCTGAATTCGTTCCGCATTAACACGTTTTCATTACCAAAGTTCAGAAGACTAATAAATTGTATCATGCGGGTAGTTTGTCTCTTGAAATCTATTCATGCCGAAGGCAATGGAGAAAAGTGATCAAAGACACCTCAATGCCAAATAACGATTTTGTCCATGACTATTGTTCTGATGATTAATTTTCAAGTCCCTTATTGAGAAGAATTAAAGTAGATACATAGTGCTTCTTTTCTATATTAATTTTGGGTTGCATCCTCGAAAGTGTACTAAAAAAACATGCTTCATCTTGCAAGGCTGGAACTTCAATCAATTCCCTCGTATTGATATCATTTTACAAAAAATGAATGCCCGACCCCTTTGACCATGGAGCTTAGTAAGGATTATTGTTGAATGACAATTGAGGTTTTGAAGTCTCAAGTCCTCCATGAAAAGGGAGATCGTTGAGTGATACATAAACGTGAACGCAAGAGGATTGCTGTCGCCAACGAGGTTATTTTCACAAAGTGATACTAGATGTAATTGCAGCATTTTTTTCATTAATTTGGGGAATGTTGCCTTTGATAATATTATCGAAGAGATCCAGCACTTCAATATTGGACAAAGCATTGGATAACCAATCTGGAATTTCATCCGAGATGCTTGTGTCACGGACCGAAAGAAGGTCGACCCGAGAGGTTCCCCGAGGACGACCGTGACTCGTCCGTGGTAGACTTCCTATGCTCGCTCGGATTTCCAGCAAGCCTTCTCCCCAAAGTTTCTAGAAGACTCTAGCTTTATTTATGTCGGTAGCTAGTAGTTGGTATTTATGTCTAGTAGTTAGCACTTATGTCGGTTGTTGAGGCGGTGCGATCTCATTCGCCGATAGAATTCTAGATCAATGGTTGTAATCCAAGGCCCTCGACTATAAGAAGGAGTGTCCTCCTTCATTTGTAAGCATCCATTACTTCCGCAATACAAAGCAAAACTTCTTTCCAAAGCTCTTCTCTCTAGATTCTTTCTCTCTCTACGAGCCGAGTAAGGCGAGCGAGTGAGCGTTCGATCGAGCAAGGCTTGGCTTAGGTGCTTCGGTGATCCAATTTGATCCTAAAGTGCCCAAGTCGCCGCGCAGTCACGATCCCAATCGATCAACCCGTGACAAGGCGAGCGAGTAAGCATTCGATCAAGCAAGGCTTGGCTTAGGTGCTTCGGCGATCCAATTCGATCCTAAGGTGCCCGAGTTGCCACGCGGTCATGATCCCAATCGATCGGCCCGTGACAAGTGGTATCAAAGCTAAAGAGAGCTCCGTTTCCAAGAGATTGAAGAGCGCCAACTGTTCGAGAGAATGTCAAGCCAAGAAGCGGCTATAGTTGGAGAGGTTGTGCAAGTCAAGGAGACTCACAGCAAAGCAAAGAAAAGAGATACCTCGGTGGATGCTGCAGCCACATTCGATGAGAAGATCGGGAAGGTCCGGAGTGTCGTGCTCGAACTCATGGAAGGTCTTGACGACGTGCGAGACCGGATCATGGAGGTTGAGGGCTCACTCCATGAAGACTTCACGACCGGCATCAACCAAGCTACGGCTCCATTGTACGACAAGGACGAAGCTCTCGAAACATCGATCGATGGTTTGAACAAGCGTGTCCAAGTGATCGAGGAGGTAAGCCTCTGTAGGGACGACGTCGAAGCCATGAAGGCGGAGATCCAAGAGCTCAAGACCAAGCTCGCCTTATGCAAGCTTAGCATCACCAACGGTGCGGTGCCTACCCAAGCGGTGTCCGAGATTGAGGTGGCGAAGCCCAAGGAGTTCAAAGGCAATCGATCCGCCCAAGAGGTGGACAACTTCGTGTGGAGCATGGAGCAATACTTCGGCGCCGTCAACATCCAAGACAAGTTGATCAAGGTACAAACCGCTTCCATGTTCCTTACTGATACAGTAATGCTGTGGTGGCGCAATAGGTGCGATGAGATTAGACGCGGCGTCGATCCCATGAGCACGTGGGACGACTTCGTGAGGGAGTTCTGCGACTACTTTTTCCTCGAGTTCTCTTAACAAGAAGCTCGTAGCATGCTCTATCGCCTCGAGCAAAGAGGTGCGATCCGAGAGTACGTGAAGGAGTTCACGAAGCTCAAACTCCAAATTCACAACCTAAGCGAAGAGGAGGCTTTCAGAGCGTTCATGGATGGATTCAAGCCATGGGCACAACTCAAGTTGAAGCGACGGGACATGAAAAGTCTTGCACGAGTGCTAAACATGGCCGAGTCTCTCGTTGATCTCACCAAGGTTGAGCCGAGGAACAACCGAGCAAGAGATTGGAGGTCAGATCGACCCGAAGACAAAGCAAGAAGCACTCCCGAGGCGCGCATGATCAAGGCAGCCGAGCCAAAACATGGGGAGAAGGAACTTCTAAGCCGTCCTTCCAAAGGGGTCGATTGCAAACGGACTACACGAGTAAGTTCGATCAACCTCTGCTCTCTCCTTGCTTTATTTGCAAAGGTCCGCACTCCAAAAGTGCCCGAAGAGGGATCGCATCAACGCCCTCCTAGCCATCGAAGAGGTGGAGGAGCCCAAAGAAGAAAGGTGGCAAATCCGACTCGGAGGCATGAAGACAATCAACTCCGTCCAAGCTCGATCATCGTCCGAAAAAGGAATCACACCGAACACGGACATGTTCTTCGTGGAAGTCGAAGTGTGTGGCCGAACGCTTTACGCTTTGGTCGATACCAGAGCGTCGAACATGTTCATGTCGACCGAGGTTGCAAAGGCCTTGAAGCTTCGCGTGGAGCCAACTGGGAAGACATCCAAGCCGATCAACTCAAAAGGCGTCCATGGCGTAGGGTCGACTTCGGATGTAGATGTCAAGATTGGCGGATGGAAGGGCAAGATGGATTCGAGGTAATCCCTCTCGATGATTATGATCTCATACTTGGTATTCAATTCTTCCATAGTGTGAGATCCATGATCGATATGAGGACCAAGTGCCTCGTGATCCTCGACCCGAAATACCCGACGACAATCCCCATGATCAAAGGGGTGGTTGACACCAAGACCATCGCCACAATCCGACACCTCGACAAGAACTTGAAGTCCGAGAAGCGACTAAACAAGCTGGCTGAGGTGAAGCCGAAGGTAGAGTTGGATCCTACTCCAACACACGCCATGCCCATCCAAGTGCTCTTCCCCGAGGTTGAGTGCGCGCCACATGCTGAGTCCAAGCCTAAGATGGAGCCCCGTACCAAGTCCGAGTTCATCATTGAAGGTTGCAGTCCTTTGTACGTGAGCGTTTGTACCAAACGAAACCAAAACAAGAGAGCCCGTGCCAAAGCCCATGCTCGCACCAAGAAGGCTACCTGTCAAACTATGAGCGACGAGGACGTCGCTCGATTAAGTGGGGGAGAATGTCACAGGCCAAAAGAAGGTCAACCCAAGAGGTTCCCTGAGGACGACCGTGACTCTTCCGTGGTAGACTTCCTATGCTCGCTCGGATTTCTAATGAGCCTTCTCCCCAAATTTTCTAAAAGACTCTAGCTTTATTTATATCGGTAGCTAGTAGTTGGTATTTATCTCTAATAGTTAGCACTTATGTCGGTAGTTGAGGCGGTGCAATCTCGTCCACCGATAGAATTCTAGATCAATAGTTGTAATTCGAGGCCCTCAACTATAAGAAGGGGTGTCCTCCTTCATTTGTAAGCATCCACTACTTCCACAATACAAAACAAAACTTCTTTCCAAAGCTATTTCCTCTAAATCCTTTCTCTTTTTACGATCCGAGTAAGGCGAGCGAGTGAGCGTTTGATCGAGCAAGGCTTGGCTTAGGTGCTTCAGCAATCCAATTCGATCCTAAAGTGCCCGAGTCGCCGCGCGGTCACGATCCCAATCGATCCGCCCGTGACAAGGCGAGCGAGTGAGCGTTCGATCGAACAAGGCTTGGCTTAGGTGCTTCAGTGATCCAATTCAATTCTAAAGTGCCTGAGTCGCCATGCAATCACGATCCCAATCGATTGGCCCGTGACACTTGCACATGACATGTCTAATGTTGAAATAGTTCTCTAGGTTTGAAACCAATTTGAAAATTCTGGTCCCACTTCATAACTGGACATGAGACTCTTAAAATGTGGAAAGGAGGAGCCCAAGACGCGTTAACAATTATAACAACTTCATTCAGGAAAACTTATAGCTTTGGTCAAGCTCTTAAGATTTGTAAAGTGGATTTCGCTTACAATGACATTCAACTCAATGTCCATCGCCTCTGAATTGGATAGTCAGCCAATATTTTCTGAAAAAACTCCTGCTTAATTTGTTACCTTCAAGATGCAACTCTATCAGAGACATAGCTCCCCCACTGTAGAGGGAATAGGACGAGAAATTGAGTCCTGTCACAGATCAAAAGATCATTTTGAAATTTCCAAACTGAATCGGCAGGTGACCACCGGAATTATTACTAGAAACATCAATATTCTTCAAGTTACTTCATCCACAAGCCAAAGCACCGTCTTTGGCATCGGAAATCCACCTACTTGAATAATAAAAAGTGCACATAAGAGCTTAGACTCTGAAAGCTAATTTAGCTCTTCACAATCTCCCTAGTTGGCTTTAGATGAATATATTTTCCCCACTTGATGGCGCAATTAATGGTCACAAACTAAGATCGATGAAGGGTTCTGGAGGTGTCTCTGGTGAGTATCGGCACCGGCAAAGGAAGTTCCACCAATTTACTCAGCCAAAAAAGAAAAACAGAGTAGAACAGAGCACAATCGGTGCAACTTGAAAACAGAGACCGGTGGTGATGAGTGGTGCCGGACGACTTTCGGAGGCAGCGACAAGGACTGAAGGACCAGAAAAATCTTTAATTTAGAGGAATTTTCAAACATCGTATGAGTGGTGATGAGTGCTCTGCTCTCCGTCCTCTGGTTCTGTTGTGGCCAAGCGTATGGTGGCCCGCGATGGAGGTTCGACAGTGGCTTTTGTGTGGACTGGAGTTGACTGAGGCGAGGGCTGGTGATACAAGAATATACCGAGAATCAGCGCCATCGATTGAATCAAAATCGGGCACCAGAGAAAGAGAGAGAACTTAGCTTCACTTTCACTTCAGTCCATTGAAGAAATGAAGGATCTGATCTCCATCGAGCTTCAATCATGGCTATTATTCTCGAAACTAGTGACGAAGCTTTATGTTCATTTTGATGGGTGTCATCCTAAAATTGTGAAATCCGCCTGCATGGGAGCTCGAGGAGGTTCGTGCTCTCGCGAGGCTAAAGTCTGCTCTCGCGAGCATGTTCGTGCTGGTAAAATTATCCAAACGAGGGTTTTGATCGTGATTTTCAATCTATAAATAAATTATTAGCTGCACCTTGTGCACATACATTATTCAATTCTCAATGACAGGGAACGGTGACCGTCACGTTGAAGTGCACTCTGTGTCATGGATTTCCATAAACAACCGATAATGTTAGCGTGATAATCAATCGTGTCATTGTATAGTTAAATGATTAGAAGCGTAGTAAGAAGTGATAAGCGAGACTTATTTTTAGGGCTTTTCAAAATAATTTAACCTCGATGGTGATATGATCATTTAGCTCATGCATCGAATAATCTTTCTAACAAGTGCGTTTAACATTGTTTCCTTGATAAGAAAATTCAGATGACATATCTAGCCCCATGCTTAAAGTAATAACAATTTCACTTTGCGCAATCTAGTTAAAATTTATAATGAAGATACTATCTAAACAAATTAGGGAAATGTGCATCCTAATACTCGCCCTCAAGTTGGTGTGAGAAAATCGATGATGCATTTAACTTCTTAATGGCTTTAGGAAAAGGTTAGTGACTATACTCAAAGAAATTTTCGACCACACTCATGCAATCAAGTCTTATTTACGGTGACAGTGCATTACATGTATAGCACACTCAATACACTCCTAAATTTTAAATCATGCAGATTTCTAATGGGGTTGATAAAAAATATGAGTGTATCTTCAACAATAGTTCCTTTCACAGTGATTGGTCCACGCAACTAAACATATTCATTAGAGGTGTGAAACGGGTGGATCGGGTTGGGTTTGGGTTAAGTTATTAATGGTCCGACCCAAATTGATCTAAATTGACCCATTAACCCATTTATGACTCAATTATGTCTAATGTAAATTTTTTAACCCATACCCGATCCAACTCATACCCAACTCATTTAACTAAACTTAAGAAAGCTTATTTCTTATATATATATAATAGTATTGCTAAAATAGTTTTATATAACACAAATTTAATGGACAATTTTTATAATTTTTAAAATAATTATTTTAAAAAATCGAATTTTAATTATTTTTATTTTTCTTATAAATTACATTTTTAATTATTTTTTTATTTTTTAAATATAATTTTAAATTTTAAATTTTCTTTTCTTTTTCTTTTTTGTTCTTCTTCTTCTTTGGCCAGCCGCCGACCACGACGACAGCCGGGCGGCGGCCGGCCACGGCGAGCCTCGAGCTCACCCGGCTTGTTGATGCCAAAGCAAGCTCAAGCCTCACCGAGTGTCAGCGAGGCCTCTGCCTCGCCAGATCCGGCAAGCTCGAGGCTCGCCTGGCCAATCGCAGGCCATTGCCATGCTGACGACGGAGGAAGAAGAAAGAAAATAAAAAATAAAATAAAAAAATAATTATAATTTAGGTTTTTATAAAAAATATTTTTTTGTAAAGTTAAAGAGAGAAGAGAGAGATTGTGAGATTTTGGGTGAAAATGAGTTCTAAATCTGACCCACTTAAGATCCATCTATCATAAGTCTTTAGTTGTTAAACCCATTTAACTAACTTCTTCAAAAAACAAGTGACCCATATATGACCCATTTATGATTTAAATGGGTCATATATGGGCCTATGACCCATTTTGCCACCTCTAATATTCATTCTGCCACGCACTAGAAACTGACAAGAGAGGAAAAAGAAAAGTAGGAGGCTTAAAACACATTCTCTTTATTGCTGTGAACGTATTTTCTTCCGTCCATCTAATAATCCGAAGTAGTTCTTCAAAGTAGGGCAAGTTTCTCTAGCTATCTAACTCTTCTGGTACACATGCCCATGATAATCAACAATGGCTTCAACCAAGATAAGATGCAAGAAATTGGTTAGCAAGAAGGGGGCAAGGATTACCTGCTAAACAAGCTCCTTTTCACATCGTCGAAATGTTCTCTTGAACCAAAGCATGGTGATCATCGTTGTAATTGAAACTTTCTCAATGGCCTTATCCATCGCCTGGAAGTAAGAGACCCTCCAAGATCCCAAAAAGTACAGGACGCTACATAATCCTAGAAATCCCACCGTAAAACCAGGTCCCAATCCCGCATAGAACCAATTGCGGATATCCAAATCACCTTCACTAGGCTTATCTCCTCCGGAATTATCACTATCGCGCCCATCACTACTGGGTGGCTCGTCTCTAGGACAAGTATTCAAAGAGGAGCTCCACAAAGCCTGTCGTTGCCACGATAAACGGATTCATCGTCCACGGTGCACAGATGATTGCTAGACGGAATAGGGCCAGAGAGTATATTGAAGGACAAATTGAGATGACTAAGGAAGTCTATGCTGGATATGCCCGAAGGGATGGTACCCAACAATTTGTTTCTGGAAAGATCAAGAGATTCTAAGTTTTTCAGGTCACCAACATTTGAGGGGATATATCCACTCAAATTATTCTAAGAGAGGTTCAATTTTCAAGTTTGGTGAGCTTAATGAACTCTTCTGGTATTTGCCCATCCAACATGTTTCTTGAAAGATCGATTGAGTAGAAGTATTCAAGCGTAATTCCATAGATTTGGTTGATTCCCTTTGTGTTAACCATAACATCGACACCAAACATAAAAAAAATAAGCCTCATCCACATTAGCCATGGACAAGATCCCGTCAAAACAATTGGGAATGGGTCCAGAAATGTAATTCTGTGCTAGGCTCAAGAATTTGAGATATTTAAGTTGGCAATATTGGGGAGGAATGCCCCCAACAAAGCGATTTTCCTCTAAATTGATCATTGCCAAATATGGAGATTGGCCCAAATGGCGATAACCTACCTGTGAATTCATTGTCGTTGAGATCAAGGACAAATATTGTAGGCATATTTGACAAACAGTTTGGGATTTCTCCAGTAAAGCCATTCCTATGTAGGCTAAGAACGCTAAATGATGAAAGATGGCACAAGAATTTTGGAATCTGGCCATTTAACTTGCTATCCCCAAAAAACAAATATTCCAACACTCGCGATGCTCCCCAACATCGAGGAAGTTTCCCAGACAGTTCATTCTTTGAAAGACTAATTTCATACAACCAATTTAACTTACACAAAGAATTTGGAACGCCACCGGTGAGATTATTATCCTTAAGTCTCAATTCTGTTATCAGTGGCATCTTATCTCCAATATCTTGGGGAACTTGGCCTCTTAGCATGTTGCTTGAGATATCTAAAACTTCAACGTTAGAGAAAATGTCATAAAGCCAATCAAGAATGTCATCTAAGATACTCGCATTTGACATTCCCAACGCGGTGACGTTCCGCTGTGTTTGAAGCCATTTTGGAAATTCAAGTCCCACTTTACAATATGACAAATCTATCTGGCGAATTTAGAATGGTGGAACCCAGGCAGAGCTCATCTTAAATATGAGCTTATTGGAAGAAATGTCTAAGTTGGTCAAGCTTTTGAGATTTCAAAGTGAAGTTCACCAACAACGCCATACAATAAATTATACCCCAGATTAAGCTCCGTTAGATTAGATAGTTGCCCAATGCTCTCTGGAATAGTCTCACTCAATTTGTTAGAATTTAGATACAACTTTTTTAGAGATGATAGCTCCACCAAATTGGCAGGAATAGAACCAGAAATCAAGTTCGATGAAAGATCAAGGTACTCTAATTCTTTGAAATCTTTGAATTGATTTGGCAGGCCACTGCTAATTATTGGAAGAAACATCAAAGATCTTCCACTTACTTTGTACGCAATCAATTGAATTGCCTAAAATGTCGGAGATATTCCCATTGAAGAAGTTGTTGTATAATATTACCACTTGCAGTTTGCAAAGACTGCTCAAATTTTTGGGAAAATCACCATGTAGCCAATTCTCAGACACATCAAAGAAGACAAGCCTTTGATTATTCTCGATGATTGTCATGGGAAAAGGGTCTACGATACCGGAGGAAAAATCGTTGTACCCATAGCAGTTGGACAAATCAATATGTTCTAGTTTGCTAAGGTTATAGATCCATGGGAGAATAGAACTTAGACTAGTGGCCTTGATGTTGAGAAATCTAAGAGATGTGAAAATGGCTTACAAGGAGCTAGATATATCTTGCAAGCCACAACTACTTAATCCTAAAGATTGCAAAGATGGTAGCATGTTAATGGAACCAAACCAATTTTTGACCTTAGAAAGGTCAACACTGGACATATGCAAATATTTCAAGGAAGATAATTTCGACACCCAGGCAAAGTTGTTTGAGGTTAAATAACCCATATCGGAGTTACTACTAAGATCCAAGTACTATAATTTGGAAAGGTTATTGAGCTGCCAAGGAATATCTCTGTTGAAGCCTGCATTTGAGAGGTTAAGGGTGCGCACACAAAATTTATATTCTTGCATTTAAAAAATAATAGAAATGCGTTTGGTAAAAAATTATAAATCTTTGTATTTATTTGTTTTTTCTAATTACTCACGGACCGCCGACCGCCGCCTGCCACCGCACAACCGATGCACGATCGTCGCACAACTGCGGCACGACCGTCGCACGACCGCCGACCGTCGCACGATTGCCGCACGACCGCCGATCATCGCCGTCGACCACCGCCATAGAATTGCTGCCAACAGCCCACCAGCCGCGGGAGGGGGCAGTGGTCGGTGAGTTGTAAGCAGCAGTCTTGCGGTGGCGGTCCGCAGCAACGATCAACGGTCGTGCGGCGGCAGGTGGCGATCGTGCGGTAGGCGGCGATGGCAGGCAGCCGACGGCCGATGGCAGTCATCAGCCGATGGGCTATGGGCGGCAGCTGATGGGCTACAAGCGGCGGCAACTGTCGCTAGCTGTCACCGGCAATCGGCTACAGACAGTGGCTGCGAGCAGCAGGAGGTGGCCAACAGTTGGCCGCAACAAGGAAGAAGAACAAAAGAAAAATAGAAAAGAAAAAAAAAAACTTATTTTTAGAAATTGTTCCCAAGAACAAGAAGCTACCTTTTTTTGTTTCTTGTTTCTGTTCCAAATCTATTCCCCAGCCACTTTTCTATTCCGAGGAGTAAAAAAATAAGTTGGCATTACCAAACAAATTTATATTCTTTTTTTGTTCCGAGGAACAAAAGAACAGAAATCGAGAGAAATGGAAACGTTACCATGCCAGCCCTAAGATACTCTAGCTTGTTAAGAGAAGCAAAAAATGTTGGGATTTTTTGGGTTGAAAAGTTGTTGCCACTGAGGTCCAGATACTTCAAATACTTCAGATCAGTTAAAGAATGAACTATGTTACCTTCTAGCATGCACTTATCTGAAGGTACAAAGATGTTAGTAAAGATCTCTTCTATATATGACTTACGAACATCAAGCTTCAGGACATGGCCGGTTTTCTCGTTGCATTCAACTCATTCCCACTTGCAACATTCCTCTCTAGTCCATGAGGATAGGCGTCTCAAAGGATCTGTGAGACTATGCTTGAACTTTAGAAGAGATTCCCTCTCTGCACCAATACAACTTACACTAGTTGAAGTGTTGGAATGACTGGATTCAATTACTTGAATGACAAATATTGCCCATAGGACAGTAGACACAAGGCCATCATAAGACGCCATAGGTTCTTTCGAACTTGAGAACAAGTATTGCTTTAATCAAGTGGATAATCATCTTTGATATACCAAACAAAGAGTCATTATATAATATTGATGCGGTCATTTTGTAATCAATGTCCACCATGATTTCCTAAAGGCCAACTCTAAAGGTGCGCATGACAACATTTCTATTCCAGAGAACTATTTCTTTTCAGAAATAGTTTTTTTCTATTTCTACTCTGGAAATAATTTCTGAGTAAAATAATGTGTTTGGTAATTATACAAAATTTATATTCTTGGAATTAAAAAAATAGAAATGTGTTTGGTAAAAATTTATTTATTTTTGTATTTATTTGTCTTTTCTAATTACTCAAGGACCGCCAACCGCCAATGCCACCGCACGACCGCTGCACGATCGCCGCACGACCGCCGCACGACTGCTGACCGTTGCACAATCGCTACACAACCGCTAATCGTCGCTGCCGACCGCCGCCGCAGGATTGCCGCTCACAGCCCACTGGCCGTAGGAGGGGGCGGTGGCCAGTGAGTTGTGGGCAGCGGTCTTGCAATGGCAATCCGCAGCAACAATCGGTGGTCGTGCGACGACAAGCAATAGTCGTGCAGCAATCGGCAACGGCAGGCTGCTAGCGGACAATGGCGGTCGTTGACCGGTGAGCTGTGGGCGGCGACCGGTGGGCTACGGACGGCGGAAACCATCACTGGCCATTGCCAACGATCGGCTGCCGACAATGGCCGCGAGTGGCGGGAGGTGGTCGACGGTTGGCAAGCAGCCAACGGTTAGCTACAACAAGGAAGAAGAAAGAAAAATATAAAAGAAAAAAAAAATTATTTCTAGAAATTGTTCCCGAGAACAAGAAGCTACTTTTTTTTGTTTCTTGTTTCTATTCCAAATATATTCCCCAGCCACTTTTCTATTCCGGGGAATAGAAAAATAAGTTGGCTTTACCAAGCAGATATATGTTCTTTTTTTGTTCCGGTGAACAAAAGAACAAAAATCGAGAGAAGTAGAAATGTTACCATGCAGGCCCTAAGATACTCCAGCTTCTAAAGAGAAGCAAAAAAAGTTGGGATTTTTTGGGTTGAAAAGTTGTTGCCACTGAGGTCCAAATACTTCAAGTACTTCATATCAGTTAAAGAATGAACTATATTACCTCCTAGCATGCACTTATCTAAAGGTACAAAGATGTTAGTAAAGATCTCTTCTATACATGACTTATGAATATCGAGCTTCAAGACATAGCCGGTTTTCTTGTTGCATTCAACTCCTTCCCACTTGCAACATTCCTCTCCAATCCATGAGGATAGGCGTCTCGAAGGATCTGTGAGACCATGCTTGAACTTTAGAAGAGCTTCCCTCTCTGCACCAATATAGCTTACACTGGTTGAAGTGTTGGAATGACTGGATTCAATTACTTGAATGACAAAGATTTCCCATAGGATAATAGACACAAGGCCATCATAAGACGCCATAGGTTCTATGGGACCTGAGAACAAGTATTGCTTTAATCAAGTGGATAATCATCTTTGATATACCAAGAAAAGAGTCATTATATAATATCGATGCGGTCATTTTGTAACCAATGTCCACCATGATATCCTAAGGGACAACTCTAAGGGTGCGTATGGCAACATTTCTATTTCGGGGAACTATTTCTTTTCAGAAGTAGTTTTTTTTCTATTTGCACTCCGAGAACAATTTTTGAGTAAAATAAGGTGTTTGGTAATTATACAAAATTTATATTCTTCAAATTAAAAAAGAATAGAAATGCGTTGGGTAAAAATTTATAAATTTTTGTATTTATTTGTCTTTTATAATTACTCACGGACTGCCAACCGCCGCCTGCCGCCACACAACCGCTGCACGACCATCGCACGACCGTCGCACGACCGTCGCACGACCACCGCACGACCTTCAACCGTTGCACGACCACCGCACGACCGTCAACCGTCGCACGATCGCCGCACGATCACCGATCGTCGCCACTGACCGCTACTGCAAGATTGCCGCCCATAGCCCACGACCACAGGAGGGGGGCGGGGCTGTGAGCTATGGGTGGCAATCTTTTGGTGGCGGTCCGCAGCGACGTTCGGCGGTCATGCGGCGGCAAGCGGTAGTCGTGCAACGGTCGGCGACGGCAAGTTGCAAGCGGACGGTGGCGGTCGTTAGCCAGTGGGCCGTGGGTAGCGGCCAGTGGGCTACAGGCGATGGAAACCGTTGCTAGTCGTAGCCAATGGTCGACTGCCGACGGTGGCCACGAGCGGCAGGAGGTGGCCGACGATTGGCAGGCAACCAACAGTGGCCGCAACAAGGAAGAAGAACAAAAGAAAAATAGAAAAGAAAAAAAGACTTATTTCTAGAAATTGTTCCCGGGAATAAGAAGTTACTTTTTTTGTTTCTTGTTTCTGTTCCAAATCTATTCCCTCTCCACTTTTCTATAAAAATATATTTTTGTAAAGTTAAAGAGAGAAGAGAGAGATTGTAAGGTTTTGGGTGAAAACGAGTTTTAAATCCGACCCACTTAAGATCCATCTATCTTAAGTCTTTAGTTGTTAAACCCCTTTAACTAACTTCTTCAAAAAACAATTAACCCATATATGACCCATTTATGATTTAAATGGGTCATATATGGGTCCATGACCCATTTTGCCACCTCTAATATTCATTCTGCCACGCACTAGAAACTGACAAGAGAGGAAAAAGAAAAGTAGGAGGCTTAAAACACATTCTCTTTATTGCTGTGAATGTATTTTCTTCCGTCCATCTGATAATCCGAAGTAGTTCTTCAAAGTAGGGCAAGTTTCTCCAGCTTTCTAACTCTTCTGGTACACATGCCCATGATAATCAACAATGGCTTCAACCAAGATAAGATGCAAGAAATTGGTTAGCAAGAAGGGGGCGAGGATTACCTGCTAAACAAGCTCCTTTTCACATCGTCGGAATGTTCTCTTGAACCAAAGCATGGTGATCATCGTTGTAATTGAAACTTTCTCAATGGCCTTATCCATCGCCTAGAAGTAAGAGACCCTCCAAGATCCCAAAAAGTACAGGACGCTACAGAATCCTAGAAATCCCACCGTAAAACCAAGTCCCAATCCCGCATAGAACCAATTGCGGATATCCAAATCACCTTCACTAGGCTTATCTCCTCCGGAATTATCACTGTCGCGCCCATCACTACCGGGTGGCTCGTCTCCAAGACAAGTATTTAGAAGAGGAGCTCCACAAAGCCTGTCGTTGCCGCGATAAACGGATTCATCATCCACGGTGCGCAGATGATTGCCAGACGGAATAGGGCCAGAGAGTCTATTGAAGGACAGATTAAGATGACTAAGGAAGTCTATGCTAGATATGCCCGGAGGGATGGTACCCGACAATTTGTTTCTGGAAAGATCAAGAGATTCTAAGTTTTTCAGGTCCCCAACATTTGAGGGGATATATCCACTCAAATTATTCTAAGAGAGGTTCAATTTTCAAGTTTGGTGAGCTTAGTGAACTCTTCTGGTATTTGCCCATCCAACATGTTTATTGAAAGATCGATTGAGTAGAAGTATTCAAGCGTAATTCCATAGATTTGGCTAATTCCCTTTGTGTTAACCATAACATCGACACCAAACATAAAAAAAAAATAAGCCTCATCCACATTAGCCATGGACAAGATCCCGTCAAAACAATTGGGAATGGGTCCAGAAATGTAATTATGTGCTAGGCTCAAGAATTTGAGATATTTAAGTTGGCAATATTGGGGAGGAATGCCCCCAACAAAGCGATTTTCCTCTAAATTGATCATTGCCAAATCTAGAGATTGGCCCAAATGGCGGTAACCTACCCGTGAATTCATTGTCGCTGAGATCAAGGACAAATATTGTCGGCATATTTGACAAACAGTTTGGGATTTCTCCAGTAAAGCCATTCCTGTGTAGGATAAGAACGCTAAATGATGAAAGATGGCACAAGAATTTTGGAATCTGGCCATTTAACTTGTTATCCCCAAAAAACAAATATTCCAACACTCGCGATGCTCCCCAACATCGAGGAAGTTTCCCAGACAGTTCATTCTTTGAGAGACTAATTTCATACAACCAATTTAACTTACACAAAGAATTTGGAATGCCACCGGTGAGATTATTACCCTTAAGTCTCAATTCTGTTATCAGTGGCATCTTATCTCCAATATCTTAGGGAACTTGGCCTCTTAGCATGTTGCTTGAGATATCTAAAACTTCAACGTTAGAGAAAATGTCATAGAGCCAATCAAGAATGTCATCTAAGATACTCACATTTGACATCCCCAACGCAGTGACGTTCCGCTGTGTTTGAAGCCATTTTGGAAATTCAGGTCCCACTTTACAATCTGACAAATCTATCTGGCGAATTTGGAATGGTGGAACCCAGGCAGAGCTCATCTTAAATATGAGCTTATTGGAAGAAATGTCTAAGTTGGTCAAGCTTTTGAGATTTCAAAGTGAAGTTCACCAACAACGCCATACAATAAATTATACCCCAGATTAAGCTCCATTAGATTAGATAGTTGCCCAATGCTCTCTGGAATAGTCTCACTCAATTTGTTAGAATTTAGATACAACTTTTTTAGAGATGATAGCTCCACCAAATTGGCAGGAATAGAACCAGAAATCAAGTTCGATGAAAGATCAAGGTACTCTAATTCTTTGAAATCTTTGAATTGATTTGGCAGGCCACTGCTAATTATTGGAAGAAACATCAAAGATCTTCCACTTACTTTGTACACAATCAATTGAATTGCCTAAAATGTCGGAGATATTCCCATTGAAGAAGTTGTTGTATAATATTACCACTTGCAGTTTGCAAAGACTGCTCAAATTTTTGGGAAATCACCATGTAGCCAATTCTCAGACACATCAAAGAAGACAAGCCTTTGATTATTCTCGATGATTGTCGTGGGAAAAGGGTCTACGATACCAGAGGAAAAATCATTGTACCCATACCAATTGGACAAATCAATATGTTCTAGTTTGCTAAGGTTATAGATCCATGGAAGAATAGAACTTAGACTAGTGGCCTTAATGTTGAGAAATCTAAGAGATGTGAAATTGGCTTGCAAGGAGCTAGATATATCTTGCAAGCCACAACTACTTAATCCTAAAGATTGCAAAGATGGTAGCATGTTAATGGAACCAAACCAATTTTTGACCTTAGAAAGGTCAACACTAGACATATGCAAATATTTCAAGGATGATAATTTCGACACGCAGGCAAAGTTGTTTGAGGTTAAATAACCCATATCGGAGTTACTACTAAGATCCAAGTACTATAATTTGGAAAGGTTATTGAACTGCCTAGGAATATCTCTGTTAAAGCCTGCATTTGAGAGGTTAAGGGTGCGCACACAAAATTTATATTCCTGCATTTAAAATATAATAGAAATGTGTTTGGTAAAAAATTATAAATCTTTGTATTTATTTGTTTTTTCTAATTACTCACGGACCGCCGACCGCCGCCTACCACCGCACAAAGATGCACGATCGTCGCACAACCGCGGCACGACCGTCGCACGACCGCCGACCGTCACACGATTGCCGCACAACCGCCGATTGTCACCGTCGACTGCCACCGCAGAATTGCCGCTAACAGCCCACCGGCCGCGGGAGGGGGCGATGGCCGGTGAGTTGTAGGCAGCAGTCTTGCGGTGGCGATCCGCAGCAACGGTCAGCGGTTGTGCGGCAGCAGGTGGTGGTCGTGTGGCAGGCGGCGACCGCAGGCGGCCGGCGGACGATGGCGGTCGTCAACTGATGGGCTATGGGCAACAGCCGATGGGCTACAAGCGGCGGCAACTGTCGCTAGCTGTCACCAGCAATCGGCTACCGACAGTGGCTGCGAGCAACGGGAGGTGGCCAACAGTTGGCTGCAACAAGGAAGAAGAACAAAAGAAAAATAGAAAAGAAAAAAAAAACTTATTTTTAGAAATTGTTCCCAAGAACAAGAAGCTACCTTTTTTTGTTTCTTGTTTCTGTTCCAAATCTATTCCCCAGCCACTTTTCTATTCCGAGGAATAAAAAAATAAGTTGGCATTACCAAACAGATTTCTATTCTTCAAAGCATATGGTTGCCCGGCTGGTTAAATGCTATTAATGAGAATAGTAATTCACTATTCTTAACAATTGGTCCTGGAGACTTCTTGGTTCATCATGCGATTGCTCTAGGTTTACATACAACTACATTGATCTTAGTAAAAGGTGCTTTAGATGCACGTGGTTCAAATTCTTTCGGTTTAGTTTTCCGAGGAACAAAAGAGTTTTCTGGATGTTAAATACCATTGGGTGGGAGAAATGGAAACGTTTAATTACCATAAGAGATTATCTACCAGCCCTAAGATACTCTAGCTTGTTAAGAGAAGCAAAAAATGTTGGGATTTTTTGGGTTGAAAAGTTGTTGCCACTGAGGTCCAGATACTTCAAATACTTTAGATCAGTTAAAGAATAAACTATGTTACCTTCTAGCATGCACTTATCTGAAGGTACGAAGATGTTAGTAAAGATCTCTTCTATATATGACTTACAAACATCAAGCTTCAGGACTTACCAAAAAAAAAAAAAACATCAAGCTTCAGGACATGGCCGGTTTTCTTGTTGCATTCAACTCATTCCCACTTGCAACATTCCTCTCTAGTCCATGAGGATAGGCGTCTCAAAGGATCTGTGAGACCATGCTTGAACTTTAGAAGAGATTCCCTCTCTGCACCAATACAACTTACACTAGTTGAAGTGTTGGAATGACTGGATTCAATTACTTGAATGACAAAGATTGCCCATAGGACAATAGACACAAGGCCATCATAAGACGCCATAGGTTCTTTTGGACTTGAGAACAAGTATTGCTTTAATCAAGTGGATAATCATCTTTGATATACCAAACAAAGAGTCATTATATAATATTGATGCAGTCATTTTGTAATCAATGTCCACCATGATTTCCTAAAGGACAACTCTAAAGGTGCGCATGCCAACAATTCTATTCCAGAGAACTATTTCTTTTCAGAAATAGTTTTTTTTTTCTATTTCTCCTCCGGAAATAATTTCTGAGTAAAATAAGGAGCTTGGTTATTATACAAAATTTATATTCTTGGAATTAAAAAAATAGAAATGTGTTTGGTAAAAATTTATTTATTTTTGTATTTATTTGTCTTTTCTAATTACTCACGGACCGCCAACCGCCGCCTGCCGCCGCACGACCGCTGCACAATCGCCGCACGACCGCCGCACGACTGCCAACCGTTGCACAATCGCCGCACAACCACCAATCATCACCGCCGACCGCCGCCGCAGGATTGCCGCTCACAACCCATTGGCCGCGAGAGGGGGCGGTGGCCGATGAGCTGTGGGCGGCGGTCTTACGATGGCGATCCGCAACAACGGTCGATGGTCGTGCGACGACAAGCGGTAGTCGTCTTTGCGATCGGCGACGGCGGCTACTAGCGAACGGTTGTGGTCGTCGACCGGTGGGCTGTGGGCGACGATTGGTGGGCTACGGGCGGCGGAAACCGTCACTGGCCATCGCCAACGATCAGCTGCCGACAATGGCCACGAGTGGCAGGAAGTGGTCGACAGTTGGCAAGCAGCCGACAATAGCTACAACAAGGAAGAAGAACAAAAGAAAAATAGAAAAGAAAAAAAAAATTATTTCTATAAATTGTTCCTGGGAACAAGAAGCTACTTTTTTTTGTTTCTTGTTTCTATTCCAAATATATTCTGACCACTTTTCTATTCCGGGGAATAGAAAAATAAGTTGGCTTTACCAAGCAGATATATGTTCTTTTTTTGTTCCGGTGAACAAAAGAACAAAAATCGGGAGAAGTAGAAACGTTACCATGCAAGCCCTAAGATACTCCAACTTCTAAAGAGAAGCAAAAAACGTTGATATTTTTTGGGTTGAAAAGTTGTTGCCACTGAGGTCCAAATACTTCAAGTACTTCATATCAGTTAAAGAATGAACTATATTACCTCCTAGCATGCACTTATCTAAAGGTACAAAGATGTTAGTAAAGATCTCTTCTATACATGACTTATGAATATCGAGCTTCAAGACATAGCCGGTTTTCTTGTTGCATTCAACTCCTTCCCACTTGCAACATTCCTCTCCAATCCATTAGGACAGGCGTCTCGAAGGATCTGTGAGACCATGCTTGAACTTTAGAAGAGCTTCCCTCTCTGCACCAATATAGCTTACACTGGTTGAAGTGTTGGAATGACTAGATTCATTACTTGAATGACAAAGATATCCCATAGGACAGTAGACACAAGGCTATCATAAGACACCATAGGTTCTATGGGACCTGAGAACAAGTATTGCTTTAATCAAGTGGATACCAAGAAAAGAGTCATTATATAATAGTGATGCAGTCATTTTGTAACCAATGTCCACCATGATTTCCTAAGGGACAACTCTAAGGGTGCGCATGGCAACGTTTCTATTTTGATGAACCATTTCTTTTCAGAAATAGTTTTTTTCTATTTCTACTCCGGGAACAATTTTAAGTAAAATAAGGTGTTTGGTAATTATACAAAATTTATATTCTTGAAATTAAAAAAGAATAGAAATGCGTTGGGTAAAAATTTATAAATTTTTGTATTTATTTGTCTTTTCTAATTACTAACGGACCGCCAACCGCCGCCTGCCGCCACACAACCGCTGCACGACCGTCGCACGACCGTCGCACGACCACCGCACGACCGTCGACCGTCGCATGACCGCCGCACGACTGTCGACCGTCGCACGATCGCCGCACGATCACCGATCGTCACCACTGACCGCTACCGCAAGATTGCCGCCCATAGCCCATGGCCACAGGACGGGGCGGTGGCCAGTGAGCTATGGGCGGCAATCTTTCGGTAGTGGTCCGCAACGACGTTCGGCAGTCATGCGGCGGCAGGCGGTAGTCGTGCAACGGTCGGCAACGACAGGTTGCAAGCGGACGGTGGCGGTCGTTAGCCAGTGGGCTGTGGGCAGCGGCCGGTGGGCTACAGGCGACGGCAACCGTTGCTAGCCGTAGCCAATGGTCGACTGCCGACGGTGGCCACGAGTAGGAGGAGGTGGCCGACGATTGGTAGGCAGCCAACAGTAGCCGCAACAAGGAAGAAGAACAAAAGAAAAATAGAAAAGAAAAAAAGACTTATTTCTAGAAATTGTTCCCGGGAACAAGAAGTTACTTTTTTTGTTTTTTATTTCTGTTCCAAATCTATTCCCTCACCACTTTTCTATTCTGGGGAATAGAAAAATAAATTGGCGTTGCCAAACAAATTTCTTTTTTTTTTTTTTCCGGGGAACAAAAGAACTGAAATCGGGAGAAATAGAAACGTTACTATGCAGACCCTTAAACTATGGTTTCAAATTACACACTCATCATCAAACATCATAAAATACTATAGGATTGCATGCAAACATAGAACAAGAAAAATACAAAAACTTGTTTCAGATTATAGGTTCCAAAATCCTAGAACCTACCCATCGAAGTCGATTCTCCAATTTTTGAAATCTAGAACCTACCTTATATACCATAAAACCATGTCCACCCTAACTTTTGCTGAAAAATCACTAACACACTAGTTTGGTCTAGGGGTGAACGATTCCAAATGGAACTTAGAAACTACCCATTGGAACAAGTTCCTCAATTTTTGGAATCAAAACTTACCATGTATATCCTAGAACTTTGAATTTACCCTGCTACAAATTCCAATGTCGGTTCCAAGGTCCACTCAAGTTCCGCCTATGTTATCAATTGAACAATTACAATAAATTGAAACCCTTAATGATCACCACTTGCTGCTATAATTTACTGACTATAAAGACACACAAAAAATATTTACGTTAATAAAGTAAAAACCTTAGTCATAAAATGAAAGCTCAAACTAATGCTTCCAGATTATACACTTATCATCAAATAGTATGGAATATCACAAGATCACACGAAGACATGAATCAAGGAAAACATTAGAACTTATTCTAGGTTCTAGGTTATAGATTACAAGTTTTAGATTCTAGGTTCCTCCAATTAAAAACTTGAAACATACCCGTCGAAACAGGTTCCTCATTTTTTAGCTACTTGAACCTACTCTATATACCTTGGAACCTAAAACTTACAGGTTCCTATCGGTTCGGTTCTCAACTTCCATATTCTACCATAGAACCATGCTCACCCTCAGTCTAGTCATCGATTGTTGTCCTATATGGTATACCACCACGTCAGCAATTTCTAGCAAAAATTGGCTGGAATGATTACATTGAAATTTCACGCAAATGTAGTAGACTGAATTGGCTTATATTCGTACAATAACTTGAGGACCGATTGGACAATTTTCCCACTATATTATTGTTCTATCGAGTTCTTTGAAACATGTTATCATTTAATATATTAACAAGAAGCATGGGCTTTGCAAAGAATTTCTTAAATGCATGTTGTAATAAAACATACTATAGGATTGATTCATCATAATTCTTATAGTATTATTTATTTAAATTTTTGCTAATGAAATAATTGCTTACCTGATTGATTAATTATTTCTTATTTTGGTGAGAAAACTGATATTTTAATATTTAGAAACGTTATAGGTTAAATATTCCAAATTTACGAGGACCCGAAGCAAAGCCCCGGATCTTCGGTGGTTTGACATAGAATGTTGGATCATGTGATGGTATCTATGAGCCTTTACTACTTTCTCCTTATCTCAAAAAAGCTACTTAGAATGGCTGTTGGGCTCAGGTTGGCTTATTAAACTTTATAGTTTCATAAAATTTTGAATTGACGCAGAGATGGTGACATCCCAAGTCGTACATGAAATAGGAGAAGTTATCGAGTGATACAAAAATGTCAAAAGCCGTAAAACGATTACCACCTCGAGGGCTCTTCTTAGGGGCTTGGCCCAAAATGGGCCGAGCGTGATCATTTCAGATAATGCCGAGTAGGGCAGTGGTTGAAAGTAGTCTCTCATGGGTTCGAAAGATATCGACGAGAACTGCATAAGCGGAGAGATTGTCGAGTGAAACATAACTGCAACACGCACCCAATATGATCGCCAACTTGAGAACTCATTTTAAAAGACTTGGCCTATATAGATAGAGTTGGAATGCTCGAAGAGATGAGATACTTATTTGGCTAGCTTGCAATCAATACACTATCCATAGCAATTATTAGACCCATCAAATGGTGGATCATCTTACCCAAATAAACCCATTTTTGACTCATTTCTAGGCAATGCAAATTTAGTAACTCATACCTAAGCCGTATCCAACCACACACGATCGGACCTATTACTAAAATACCTCCATTTCTAACCCAATCTAAGGAAACTCAAAGCCAAACTAAAGTGAGAGTGTGAAGTGAGTGAGTGTGAGATTAAGTGAAGGTGAGAGAGATTAAAGAGAGAATCATAGAAATAGTTGAGTCCAACTCATATTGTGTTTAAATCCATTTATGACATATTTACTCAATATAACTAATACATTTATAACTCACTTAACAACTACATGGGTTAAGAAAATTTGTTTATAACCCATTTTGACGGATCTAACGATGATATAGTTAATCCAATCAAATATTTTAGCTTTTTGGAGATTTTTATGCAACAAGGATGATGACTGGACCTTTTTTGACATCAAAATAGTCAATTGATCTCTTCTTCGTTGTTATTGCAACTCGTGATAACCATCGAAGAACGTTCTCACTTTACACCCTCTCACTGCAGTTTCTCTAGGGATGGTCATGTCATCAACAGATTATATTCATGATTACAACTATCTCAGCTACTCTAATTTGTGACCGTTTAACGTAAAATTCCCTAGTTTTCTCTCCTTTTCTCATCAGTTTCTTTGATGGGTGTTTCTGAAGTATTTACAAACCATATTTTGAAGGGAAATGTTTTGGTGTTGAATACACTAATTACGCGTAATCTAATTAAAGTACATGTATATTTAAAATCAAGATAATGAATGAGCAAATAGATGAATTATGTGGATGGATATCAATATAGACCTTGTGGAGTTGATTTAGTGGTTAGGAAGTGGATTCATATGTGAAGTATGCATTCGACACAAACGATCTCCCACGTCACTACGTATAAAAAATTCAATATTTGGTCTATGTAGCCAGGTTTTAACTTACATCTTATTTGACTTTTGGGGTTATTGGAGAATTTTGTAGGTTCGAAATATATTTATCTAAAGTGGTTTTTTTGTTATAAACAAAAAAATAGATGATGATATGAGAGAAATCTACATGCCACATGTGTAAGCATCATATTTTAGTTTAGTTTAAGATCGGGATACGGTGGAAGAATGAAGCTGCCCCCTCTCTCTCTCTCTCTCTCTCTCTCTCCCGGAAAGTGAGCTTACTCATGATGGCTGGTGACGGCTGCATGCCAAAAGATTTTGAGTTTCAGTGGGCTTGGGAACGGCCTTACCTGGCCCACTTGGACTTGCTTTATGGGGCAAGTGGGGGTGAGGCCCACGACACTTTGTGTGCATGCGTACATGCAAAAGACAGCGTGATGATGTAGCTGCCGACAATAGAGCATTTTCGAAGCTAGTGACATGACATATCCTCAACGTTAGATATATGAACTTTGTTTACTAAACCTAATGGACTTTATTCAAACGTGTTATAAAAAAGAGTTCTCCACAAATCACTGCCTGCATTCCTCAGTGCAAACTATCAGAAGTAAAGTATCGAGTGTGGTGTCATACTTCACGAGGCAAATAAAACTTGACCGTGAGAAATTTGTTTTATGTGATATATTTCTCGATCCTCTCCCTCCGTCAGTCATTCAGAGTCTTGTCAATCTAAAGTATTAGTTTATATACGTAACTCTAATTATCAAATTTATGATGAATGTACCAACTTTTGGAAGCACCTTAATAAAAATAGAGATTCCTCTTCCATTTTTATTTTATGCACTATTGGAGGCTGTAAAGGCTTAGTTTGGGCGCAATTGATTTGGTATGTGTCTATCATTAATCTTATGAGAAACATGAATTCCAAGTCAAAATATGATCACATGTGTAGTAGGGTTGGGATCTTTAGGGTAATGACCTAAGTAATATCGACACTAACACGCGACATTACACGACAAGCCGACACATTATTTCTCGAAAAACGGAGAATTCCGACACGTTGGGACACATTATATATTAAATGCATATTTTTACATATATAATCAATTTTCATTTTTATGATTATTTCAATCGAATTAATTTGATTCAAATTCAGAAATAAATAAATAAGAATAAAATAAAATGAATTTACACTAAAAATATTAATCCACCATTTATTAAAATTATTTATTATTTCAATTTGACAAATTCAACTTCATTCCAATAATCTATAAAAGTTGGAGAAAAAAAAACAACTCACATTCTAGATTCGTGTATCAGACGTATTGGAAGAGAAGAGAAAAAAAAAAAATTGGAGATGAATTGTGTATCACGGGAAGTGAGAGTCAGAAGAAAAAAACTAAATTTTTTTTCTTTCTCCATTTATTATTATTTTTTCACATATATACATTTTGACCTATCATTTATTGAATATTTTTAAAATTGACATCGCATGTTGAAATCATACGTCAGAAACTCGTATATCATAATTCCAACTTGAGTATCAGAAGATATCGGGAAAGTTGACTAGGTGCCTGAATTTTCCACCATGTGTTATTCAAGTATTGAAGAGCGTTCGAGAATGTCGGAGAGTGTTGAACACATGTCAAAATATCCGACACGATACGAAAGTTCTCGAAGAATGTTGATACTTCTTAGGGAATGACCAGAGGGGGGAGCGGCCTTGATCATTCCTCTGCACCCTCTTATTGATCAGGAAAAAAAAGCTGCAAACATAAAGTGTGCCTATCATGCGGATAGAAATTCGTTTTCATTCACCATCTAACTCTACATGTTAGTATAGGCCTAGTTAAAGGGCCAAGGCGCCCAAGCACTGGCAAGGGCGTTCAACCCTCGATATCGAATGCGAGGTGGTGGCGTCGCCCCTTCAAGTTCCAATCCCCCACGCAGTCGACCAAAGCTAGCTCTCTCTCTCTCTCTCTCTCTCTCTTTCTCTCTCTCAATTGTCCTTTCTTCTCTTAAATTTTTTGTGTTTGCTTTTCTTTGATTTTTGGGCCATTTTTTTTTGTGCTGCCGCATCTTCTAAAAAAAGTTTAGCGTCAACAATTTTTGACCACTCAAAGTGGACGGAGCTAATAAAAGTTTTTAATGGCTTTATAAGTATACAATAATTTAGATCTCGATTGCATTAATTAAAAAGGATTTGATAATATTTTCACAACAAGCATATCTAAGGTCTCCCAAAGAAGGAGAGACTCCAGAAGCAGCGATGGGTAGAGAGAGCGTTGCGGCTTGGCGAGGCTAAAAGGACAGATGGAGGAGGGGTAAGAGGTTTATTAACCAGTTCATTTGCGAGTGCAATGTGTACCCAAAATTTTAAAAAGAGCCAGCAATCGGAGGCCGCGCTCGATTAGGGAAAAAGGAAAACACGACATTCCATGCTAATTTCGATCCTTGCCAAAAACATACTCCAATGGTAATCTTTCCCGCTCCTTTCTCGCAAGAAACACAAACAATTGACGCCCAAATCAAGCGTAACACAACAACACGCTTGGATCTGTGCGTCATTCCAATATTAACCAGACCAAAATATTTCCAAAGAGAATGTTCCAAAGACACACACAAAAGCACTTTCCTCTTCACTTGCTTCGGTCACCAGGCTTGTATTCCTCAGCATCCTGAAAATCATAACTAGATGATCTCGCCACCTCGTCTTGTCGAGACGACGACATCGAAGATGGGGAACCAAAGTGCTCTTGACCCAACAAGGTCGAAGTAATGATGGGGAACTCCGCATCACTACTTGAGAGAAGCTGCGCGTACTGAATCAAGTCCGGGTATGCTTCATGAGACGATGCCGTCGTTGTCACTGACGGATTAAAGGGCATGGCGTTGATGTTTTGTCCGGACAATGACGGTATATTGCTAGGAGGGTACACGTTCCTAGGGATGCTAGTACTAGTGTTGCCTTGAACTCGTTCGGGGAAATTGAGCTTGGCCTTGGTGCCTTTGAATCTGAGGGCAGCGGTGTCGTAGGCGAGGGCCGCTGCTTCAGCCGTGTCGAACGTGCCAAGCCACACCCGAGCTGCTTTGACCGGGTCTCGTATCTCGGCAGCCCATTTGCCCCACGGCCTTTGCCTCACTCCTCTATAGTGTCTTCTCGTCATCCTGCTATTCTCTTCACAAACATAAGGGAAGTCAAACAATGGAGGCCTGTTAATAAGGTTAAGAGCGAGACGTGAGAAAGTGAGATGGAAAAACATACAGAGGAGCATTCGGAGGCTCAGTTCCGGGCCCCTACTTATATTGCATTGTCCTCTCTTGAGAAATCACTATTTATCATGAGCCATATTTCTCCTATCAATCTTCGACGAGTTATCATAACATTTTTAGATGCACATAAATTGTTCTATAATAAATAAATTCTTTATTAAAAAGAGATTGCTACGACAAGGGATTGGTTTGATGCTTTTTAATTTATCGATGTTCGCTTAGAGTTAAGTTTATGTGGAGATTACATAGAGTATGCAAGCCACCGACCAAAAGAGGGGAAAATGACAGTTTTCTTTAAAATTGGGCGAGGAAAAGATGAGTCACTTGTCGTCATCTTACATAAATTGACAAAGACATTTGCATCGAAAGCAAATAGATTTAATTAAATTTGAAGATTCTTATAGTTTTTTAAAGGAACATGCGGTTGAGAATGATGACAAGTGTACACTGAAAGAACTAAAAAAATTGTTAATTTGAAAAATCCTCATTGAGAATGGAAAAAAAATGGTAATGGTAAAGATCAATTTTTAAGATTTGTGGGGTGGAGGATGATGACAAGTGTACATTAAAAGGACTGAGAATTGTTATTTTAAAAAATCCTTATCAAAGTACTTTCAAGAATTGTGGGGCTAGATTTTAGAATATCTAAGAAGCATGGTCCTTCTTCGAACACCATACAGCTCATAATATGATCGATATGTATATATATATTTTATATCAAGGATCCGGCCTAACTCACATTACAGGAGCACAGCACTAACTATACATCATAGGAGACTAACCCAGCAACCCACCAACCAGGTCCCCCGTTTAAGTCACATTATATATATTATTTTTCTATTTGCTAACTCATACAAATGGGAAACAACGTAGACATAGGAGTACGGTAACAGTATTGGATACCTAATTATAAATCTAACGGAAAGAGAAAAGAATAACAAATTTACATGAGGTTACCTAAATCAAAAGGACACAGACCCACAATTTCCTTTGAAATTCCTGACAACGTTAATTATTAGTTTTTGATACCTAAATATTAGCTAAACATTTAATGATAAATTGCATAGAAAATTAATGACCAACTTTAATCCCTAAACAAAAATAGTATAATTAAATTTTATAGCATATAGCTATTACGAGCATTTACAAAGCATATAGACATGTCATCTTTAAAATACTAGAGAGATAGATGCAAATTTAACTTCAACTTTTTATCCTTTACCATTTGAGATTTAACTACAGAATTATCGAATACCTCGAGCCCTTTGAAAGCCATACATATGGACATTATGAGTCATTTAGAACCTTGTCAAATATTTTCATAATTTTTTAGGCTAAGAAAATTTTCTTTTTCCGGTTTGGCAGCGACATCAACAAGTGCTTCTTTTGCTTAGTTAAAAAGTCAAGATAGATTATTATACATGATGTGATAACACAAAGCATATGAAGCACATTGACATTTTTTTATCTCTTTTATAACCTCAATAACCACAATGTCTGTGATTGATTTGATCTACTAACATGCAATACTATAGCGCATTCAAACTTCAACAAAAATTTGGGTTTTAAAGCAGCAAGTGCGTCACCCTACCAAGCGCAACCACAACTAGGGCGAATGAGTTTTGGTCAAAGACGCAACTATAAAGGAGCTCCTTCAAGAAGAAGACGACTTGCAGAAGCGTACTGAAGTCTTCATCTGTCAGCTAAAAAACATATCGGTTGACACATACTGAACCACGTAGTGAACATTAAAAGGCAGCCAATATTGCCCCACCAGAAATTTTTTTGTGTAGATCAAGAATGAGAAGATGGGAACAGAAGAAAAGAGTGAAAAGAGAGCAAGTTCTTTACGGAAAGTAACGAGATGCCTTGCACTTGGACAACACGGATCTTATCTCCTATGCAAGCCTCAATCATGTGTGCACACGGATATTTTAATTCATTCGCTAAAATCCCACACTTATCCCCCTTTGTTTTCATTTTCTTTTAAATCGCTCTTGCGAGTTCACATTACACATCAAAAAACCATGAAATGAAGGGCTATGTTTGACTAAATCTTGCATCACGTATTGATTAAGAGATTCAACAAGGATAGGACAAAAGAGAAAAGAAACGCGGACACACACACAAGAGAGTGAAGATCTAGATAAATCCTATAGCTAAGATCAAAAAAGAGAGGAGAGAGAGTCGCTTTCACTCTTGCTTGGTGCACTTGCAAGTGCTAAAAGAAGCATATCTAGAAGTCTCTTTTCCGATTTTGCGGAAACCAAAACACAGTTTTGCCTCGTATCAAACCCCAAAATCCACAACAAAGGATCCCCCAAAAGGAAAATCTTAAAAAAATCATGGAAGCAGAAGTATATATGCTTAAGAAACATGAGGGTTTTTGCGGGATGGTGCAAAAGCAAGAGCACAGTAGGATACTTACCCTGATTTTGAGATGGTTGAGGCGAGTCGAAGACGAGAGTTGTGGTGGTGGATTCAACTGATGAATAAGCTGAGCTGGGACGATTTGTGGTGTTGGTGGCGGTGGTGTCCATGACTTGAGTGAGAGCAGTGACCATGGCCGAGTCGTCGGTCTCGGTCCAGGATGACAAGTAACTGCACGGCTCTTCGTCTTGTTCTTCTTCCTCTTCTTCTTTGGCCTTCTCTTGCACCGATGCTTCAGGAGGAAGTGACCTCTTTCCATGCCTCCGATGATGATCCACCTTTCGAACACTAGTGTCCTTCAGATTAACAAATGGCTTCTTGAGATGCTTTCTTTTTCGTGTGCCTGTGACGGGGAGAGAGAGAGAGGGAGGGAGGGAGGGAGAGAGTTTGTGAAGAGAGTGCTAAACGACTAATATATTGCCTCTCACTATCTGGCTAGGGTTTTGAGGACGATGAACAAAAAAGGGGGTAAAGGAAGTGATAGATCGATCTGAAACTTCACATTTTTTTTTTCTTTTCTGTTTGTTCATTCGATGCTCAAAAGAATTATTCGAAGAGCAGGCGGTGGGAAAGTTAGGTCGTAGAAAGTGAGAAATAGGGTTTGAATTGAAACTTTTTTTTTTATTTTATTCCAACGTTAGGAGAACAATTGATGGTATATTTTGGCACATCATGATTTGAACTAAGAATTTTTAACTTCTGTATCCCGTCCCCACAATTCTCTCTCAATTTCACTTATAAGAATGTTTCATGAATAACTTAGTAATCATCCGAAAGTTATCAGAGAATCAGATTCTCTCAATTTTAAGTGTAAATTTGATCAAATTTGAAAAGAATAATTAATTCGTTTAGGTGATTTTATTTATTAATGCTAAACACCTTACGGTCTTTATTCTTTTGTCACTAGTTATTAATGCTAAACACCTTAAGACTCTGAAAATGTAAGAATATAAGAACGTAAGTATTTATAAAACCTCTATTCTTATAAATTATTCTTAGGTTGATACTAAAAGAGTGCATACTCAATATTTCGTCGTTGATTTCCACCAATATCTTGTTCAATAAATACTGATTTCACTGGAGTGTTTGGGTGGACATGCATAAGTATGCTGACATAAATGCGAACATTAATCCATCTATTTGAGTGATGATCTTAAGTGCACCCTTTCTCACATTTGACCTGCATTCAAAATTTTACTCATAAAGTGCTTCTAACAAGCTTGAATCCAATACCACAAACATTAGTGTTTTAAAAGGATGGAATTATGAAGCCCTTATGGCGTAGTGGAATCTCCCTTGTATTGCAATATCGAGGGCAAAGATATAATCGGACATTGATAATGTAGGTGGGACGGGTAAAAAATTTTCCATAGAAAAACAGGTCGTTGACACTCTTCAAAAAATAAACTGGAATCAAACATATTGCCAAATTCATGGGTACAAAATAAGGTGATAATAAGAAAATAGAGAGTTGTTGCTCAAAGGGGCAACAATTTTATAAATTCATGGCTTTCAAAATGTGCAAAATATAAAATTTTGAACATCAGGGTAAAAATGTAATATTGCATGACCCAATTTGTAAGTTACATTTCCTACCATTCAACTCCAAGTGCATTCTTTACACAATTTCTCCACACGTAAGAGAATCTCAATTTCACCTATTTTACAAACCTTGATTATGATTTTATGACTTTATACGCATGTAGTCTACCTTACCTATTAGTTTAAGTTTCGAGGTGCTACAAGACAAAATTAGCCGAATGCACGACAAGTATCGATTAGCATCAATCGAAACTTACCAAGTTGACTACCCAAATTATTTATATCATTCAAAGTTTTACGAGCTTGGTAACATAATATATAGTATACCCTGTGAAACAAGCCATTGGAAGTCAAAGCGATTCGTTCAATAAGACCCATTAAAGGCATCATATTTCAACTGGGAATCATTTAATTACTCCAAAGGCACCGTTTGTCATCGAGGGTATAAGTCAGGCAGCTATAAATTAGTATATATTTGATGGACTGGATTAAAATGCTCACGATGCAGATGACCTCACAAGAGATCGACGAATTGATCGTCTTTTTCATGACCTTGGACTTTAATGACAGTATTATAACACCAAGTAGGGTTTTCAAGATGATTATCTTTTTTATTTCTATATGAAAGGATGCGACAAACGGGGAGAATATCTATTTAATAATTAAAAGATCTCAAGTAACCCCATCTTAATTGTTGTAATTTTTCATAAATGACTAAGAGATATCGTCTTGTTGTTGTGATTTTTCACCTGTAATTGGCGCAAGAAATGAGCGAGCGAAAGAGAGAGAGAGAGAAGATTGTCCACAAAATAAAATGCTTTGAAAAATGAAAACGAAGATGCCATGTAAAGACAAGCACAACGCCTACTTCCAGAACGCACTATTTAGATATGTGTTTTATTCATGCTCAACGCAAGGAAAATGGTACGAAATGTCGCCAAATAATATAATATATGGATTTTTAGTCCATGCAGAGATCACGATCAGTCATCGAGCCCACATGAAAAAGCATCTCCTCTAGCAAAGATTCGCGATTTATATTTTGTCAGAAATGAGCACGATTCATATGAATTCTAAACTCTCCCCCATCACCATTGGCATCTCGATGATGAGATGCCCATTCCCTAGGCTTCGTATATGGTAAGCAATGTCTTCCTAACATTCTATTTTGAGCATCGGATATGACCATCGCTTTAGTCCAAAAAAAAAAAACTGAGTTTTGCACCCACATATCAAACATCATCGTCAGATCTTAAAATCTAAAATTTGCACCTCATTCAACCTAACAAATTTGGGAAAATTATCCAATAAGTTTATGGATGTCAATTCAGTCCGAAATTTCTCAATTTTACCAATTTTTTTTGTCTCACTACTCTTTTTTATGTACATGTATATGCGATACTCACAAGGATCGAAACCCTGACCTAATACTCTTCAGCATGCTGCCACTTCAGTAATTTTAGCACAAATTGATTAGAAATAACTACATTGAAATTTCATATAAAAATTTATGATTAAATTAATATCAACATGATAGGTTTAAGACTAGTTAAACAATTTCTCTAGCACATTTACCTCCATACAACACCAGACCCTGCATCTCTCTCTTAGGAAATAGAAGGGCAAGTTTCAGTAGGCAAGTTGGTTTTGTGGAAAGTCTAGTTTGGGAAGAAAAATGGGAAGTTCAAATAAGTGGGAATGTTTGACCAAAAAAATAAAATAAATGGGTATGGGAGGGGACAACCTGGAATGAAGACTGAAATAGCAAAACTCATGGTGCAAATTAGGTTTTCAAAAGTCATGATGGTGTTTGACATATGAGTGCAAAACTCATGTTGCTTTCTGCAACTATCCCTTATTGTAATCATTTAGATAAGGTGTGCATCTCTTAGTTATGTATCATGAGAAGTTAGAATGCATCCTCCTTCAATCAAGCATGGAAAAAAAAAATACGGCAAGAAAAGAAAATCACTACATGTAAGATCAAATTGTGATACAAAGTTAGTTAATTGGGGCATAAGGGATCTCCAATCAATCATTCTTATCTTCTTTTATCTTCTCTAGTGCTTAAACCATCTAGGATTTTTCCAATCCAAAGTTATTCAATGTTCTAGTTCATGGTACTGTCGACTTGTATTCGGTTAAACCTTGTTTGATGACACAGCAAGAACACCGGTCTACTAAACTTGGCCTCAAAGCACCTCATAAACTGGTAAGCGCAATTGGTGAGGTTTAAACATGTCTCCATTAGCTCCTGAGCAAGAAATTTCCCAACACAATCAACTTCGCCAACCTAGCGGGTTGAGTGTATCCTATCTTAGTTGTGATATATGGGAATATGGGAACATGAGTGGGTTACTCAAAACTACTGTTTTTTTTAAGAAAGTACGGAGAAGAGTGCGCACTTATGCCGAAAAATCATCATCTAGGAATTGAAAGGGGCGTTCTTCACATGTGGGAAGGATGTCCCTTTCCTCATTGGGCATTTAAAGAATTATCATTCCAATAAATCCCAAAAACATGGACGTCGAAAACCTCATGAATCATATAAAATGTGAGCCAGAGTGAATGACTTGGGATATGGAGTTGTTTGCACTTGGTATCACGAGAATCGAACTTATGCCGTGCGTCTAATCCCAACAAAAAGCCGACTATTCAATTGAGTGGATCCTATCCAAAGTTGCGATTCAGTAGTAGACCAGGTCATTTAATTACAAACGTATTTATTTCATTTGATAAAACACTCATAAAAAGTAATATATTGATCACAAAAAAAAAAAAAAGTCCTTCCACTTTGTTCCGTTAAGTATCATGATATCATTGTATAATCAATATAAAAAATAAACATGGTCATAACTTCCAACTAATAGTAATAAGAAGAAAAAAATATCAAAAAAAATTCTAAATTTATTGCACATTTATCAATTCAACAATTTGGTAAATTTAGTCTATCCGAACTATTTTGACTTGAAATCGCTAACGTAAATGCTAACCGTTCTATATAGTATGACGAACGCTGATGCGGACAAATTTGTTGAATTTTTATTTAATTTTTATTTCGTTTTTCATTTTTTTTTCTTTTCGTTCTATTCTTTTGTTTTTTTATCACTATAGTCAGCAAGCTCCAGCAACGTCCGCAACCCTTGCTCGACCTCACCCCTATCTAGGCGAGGCCGGCCTCATCTGTGGCTAGCAAGGATGGCTTTGCCTACGTCTAGGCAAGGAGACCTCACTCGCTGCCACGATGGTTTGGCAACGCCACCTTCACCTGCAATTGGCAAAGCCATGGCAAGGCCAACCTCACTCACGTCTACAACCCTTGTCGGCATCAACAAGGGCTTTGTGGCCCTCGCCAACTACAGTGAAAGGAAAAAAAAAAAAAAAAAATTCTGAAGGAAGCTAGAAGAAAATAAAATTACTATAAAAAAATTCAAAGAAATTTACAAAAAAAAAAAATGTCTACGTTGGCACTAACTCTATGGCATAAGTTGGTCGGCGTCCACGTCATCAATTTCCAACCAAAATTTGTCAAATATACTATTTTGATAACTTATCAAAAGATTTAAGACTAAATTACTTAAACTAAAAGGTTTTGATGGAAATGGTACAAATACAATAGATTTAAAACTTTTTTTCGTAATTATCTGATATAAGCCTGGTCATATTTCTCGCAAACATGTTTAGTCTGTTGTAATTCATAAACTTGTCTTTTATTTTACTATAAAACGATCGCTCTCACCATAGCGATGTACCTAAGAGGAAAAAAACAATATTGTGGACTTTCTAATTCACGAATGAAAAGGGTGGAGCCAGATGATCGGCAATAACGACCCCCCTCCAAGCGTTCTCACAAGGGTCACCCACCTAGCAACGGTACCTCTTGATAGGTGTTCATAACTAGTCTGTACCACTCGTGACCAGAAAAATTCGAGGTCCCAGAGCCTGTTATCTTGCAATTAGGAAAGTGTATGCTCGAACGGAATTGGACGAGCGAATTTCGTCTGGTTGGCTGAACCTGGCTGCCTGCTTTATACTTTCAGAAACAAAGAAAGTGTGAGAGAGAGAGAGAGAGAGAACATCATCCAACACTTCAAACTTCATAGCGACTGATGATTTGTCGATGCGATCTGACCAAAATTCTAAACGTGTCGGCAAAAATTGACATTCATGCACTGAGTCCGCATCCAGCCCTCTCTCTCTCTCTCTCTCTCTCTCTCTCTCTCTATGCGGTGTGTGGGTTTTGTCCAAATCCCCGAAATCATGCTGGATTTGGATCGGTTTGACTATGACCGTGGCCACGCCTTAATTCTGCGAATTGGTCTGCGATTGGATGGACATGCTCTTCAAGTCTCTGATTCCTTGCACGTGATCGTATTTGACCGATCTTGTCTTCGTCCCCACCAGAAAAGAAAGAATGAGTTCATTAACGATTCAGTCGAGCGAAAACACTTGATTTAATATTTAAGTTCACATGGTTAATCTATACGTTTCGGATGCGTTAATTTCGATTTTTTTAGGAAGTATACTTTAGGTGAAAGAGTCTCAAATCTTTGTCAATAAGGCTCAGGCTACTGGCAAGCCAAATCTAGGTAGATCTAGCATTGGCCAATGACCACTTTGCTTGGGCCGGCCATGGGACCTCGGGCAAGGCTGGCCTGTACTAAATCTGGCTTGCCGGCGGCTGGCCAACCGCTCACTGGCGACATCACATAAGACGAGAGCATTTCCGGAACTATAAAAGTGTGGCGACAGCAAAATTGAAAAACAGACAAATGTATTAGCATTCCCGAAATGTTTGAGGTCCCAAACACTTTTGAAGCTACCTTGGACTAAAGGTTTAGAGGCCTTTAGAAATGTAGTTACATCTCTCCAAAACTCTTCAAAAAATTTATCAAATGACATTTGTATTTGTCCAAATATTTAAAAGTCCCAAAAAGAACTTTTGTTAAGTGTTGCCAAAGCACGGTCCCCTAGAAGATTTGGTTGCGAGCAAGAGCACGTTTTGCGATTTGCGTCTTGTCCGTTTATGAACCCACATGCATGAGCATGTGCCTATGGACAGAACGCACGTACATGACCCACGCACACGACTTTTTGTCAAAGGAGAACGTTTGGCCTTGATGTAACTCCTTTTGTTGTGTTGAAGTTTCTGTGCTCGGCCATTCTAGGCCAATCTGTATTTTGCGGTCGCAATTGGTGTTTGATGAACGATTTTCCGCCTCTTCAAAGCAGAGTATCGCTAGCAGGATCTATGTTCTCTCGATCTAGAACAAATCGATCATCTAATCCAGATCGTCACGTATCATCATGGCCAATGTAAACAATGGTGATATCTTGACAGGCAAGTCGAGTTGTTGAATTAGAAAATTTCACCACTGTAAATGGTACTTCGTGAGTGCTATTGTTGTGTGGATTTTGTAAATGTGATCTTTGATTTGAAGGTAAATTTGGCTTTTTCATGTTACATAACGAGCTGGGATGGATAAAATGGGGAGAAGAACCAAAAAAGTCTCTAACATATTACATTTATACTAATTCTGTCATAAATTTTCCAATTAATCAATTTAGTGTTAAATATTTTCACGTCATTACTAATTCAATCCATCCACCTAATTTAGTTTAGAAGTCGTTATTGTGGATGCCAGGCTGCCAGCCATCCTATATGATACAGCTAACATTCACGTGTACATTTTTAATAATTTCATATTTTTGAATTTTTTTATTAATTTTTTTCTTTTTTTTTCCTTTTTTTTTTTCTTTAGTTAGCTTTTCCTCCTTTTCCTTTATTTTTTCCTACTTAGGCCGTGAGAGTCGCTATATCTTGCTAGCGACAAGCGGAGGTAGCCATGGCCTCACCAATCACAAACAAGGCTGCCTTCACTCGTGGCTGGCTAGGCCATGGCAAAGTTGGCATCATTGAAATCTAGGCAAAGCGACCTCATTAGTGGCCACCTAAGCCTCACCCACATCTGAGCAAGGGCTGCGACACTCATCTAGCTCTGACGACACTTGTTGGCCACAATGAGGAAAGAAAAGATAAGAAGGAAAAGAGAAGAAAATAAAAGAATAACAAAAAAATTCAAAAAAAATTTTAAAAATTATAAAATAAGATGTTCATGCCAGCACTAACCATACCTCATAAAATAGTCAACGTCTATATCATAAATTTTAGGGCTAAATTATCATAATAGATTGAATATTAATATGAAAATGTTTATGATTAAATTTATTTAATTGAAAAATTTATGATTGGTCTAGCACAAAAACAATAAATTTATAATTTTTTTGGTACTTTTCCCTCAATGAGCTAATGCCGACATTGTTTTTTGTAGCCAGAAAGAAACAAGCCGACTTGACTAACAGGGATAATGACAACCGACGAAAGGGACAGGTACATCTTGCAAGGAGGAATCTAACTCACAAAGAGAAATAAATGAGGAATAAAAAGAAAAGAAGAAGATGTCAAAGCCTATTCGGTGCATCACTTGAAACATCAACTTCGTAGACCCGGCCACTATGTACTCAAGAAAGGAACAGAGCGTCCCTGCTCCAGAGCAGAGGAAGGCGTGGATTCATGCGCAATTGAAAACGTTGGTGCAATACAAAGCATGAGGACCCGTTAAATGACCATTTCAGAATGATAATGACAATTAACGGGAGGAAAAATACGCTCCAATTGCGAGTGAACCTGTCAGTTTCCTCGAACCACACCCCCCCACGACAAAACAAAAAGACAATGACTAATTAGACAAATAAAGACAAACTTGTCGTTTGCCTTTCCGAAGAAGAGCGAGGTGGTGCAATTATTAGAAGCCTCTACCGACCACGTTCTCCCAAGACTCGCGCACACTTGATGTCGGACTCGAACGCCCGGGCTTCCGGCGAGGTGTCGGCGACTTTTGAAACCACTTTCATAGACACGACCGACGCAGATGGCATTTCAAATTTCAGTCCGACTCAATTCCGCTTGAGACAAGATTGGCCAGACCGCAAACCCTGTTCACCCCAACCACCACGAAGCAAAAGCCGGGTGCGAAGCATGATTGAACCCGGTCGTCACAAACCTTGGGACATGACACGACATGATATGCTCAGACAAGCATGTTGAGACAACCTTAAACATGTCCACATGGATGCGACAGTTTGACATGCTAAACATTGATTCCGATGCTTTTAACCTGAGACCACGCGAACACGAATAAGGCTAATTTTCCGCATGGTAAGGCGAATTGCTAGTGCTAAACCTATATCCTCATTTGACTTCACCCCATTTCCGTGACGCTAAGATGAGTGATGGACCGTAGACTCTGAGCCAATGGTTGCACTCTATAAGTTCACGAGTGGCAGAGGAGGAAAGAAATCCTCTAGAAACAATACGTACATCAATCTCTCGGGGGGCAAAAAAAAAAAAGAGTAAACCAATGTGCGCAAACATGACTAGATACGAGAATACTTTATTCGTGATAGAAAACCACGTCGATTCTCGAGTCTGTCCCCAGAGAGAATCACCAGCAAACTACGGAACCGGTTTGGAATCCCAAGGAAGCTCCAAATCCTTGCGTTCGGAAGCTGCCTGTCTGCGCTCTGCACAGAGAAAACTGGTTTCAGCAATTTTGGTCCAGCTACGGACGACCTACCTACCTCCAAATGCATCTAAATTCGAAAGGTCTTTTCCATATGAGTTAAGTTGATTTGCCAGCTATTATAGGGAAAACATATTCTAAGTATCGACTACGAGAAGACATTAAATATATCAGAATGGACTCGTTGATCACAAGAGTTACATTCTTTAGAGAGGAACACAAGGACCATGTGACAGAAAAATTTAAAAGCCGACTATAACCAAAACAAAGGCTAAGGGGAAATACCATGCTAAAGAAAAAGGACCACCACTTCGTTGCCCAATCAGCGGTAAGCGGAAGCAACTCCCGGAAAAGAATAAACTGAAGAAACTGAAAGATTTGCCTCGCGTAGAGCAACGGTTTCATGTGTTGTTCTAGCAAGAGGAACAGCATCTGCTTGGGTAGGACCATCATGAGAAGCTATATTATAATGTGGTTGGCAGGATGACTGCAATTCCTCGTATGCATAAGAAGCTGCCTGCGACGGTATGACGGAGCTAAAGCAAAATGACAATGCTATCAGAGTTCAGAAGCTTCTTAAATTTGTTAAGCTTCCCGGTCAACGTCAATCAATTAACATGAAAATTAAAATGAGTAACAAAGTCTTCACAAATGTAATGAAAGTTCATCGCCAAACACAGATCTAGGTACTTCAATAGTTTGTGCCTTCCACGAACAGGTTCTTCTATGAACTAAACCTGAGTATCCATTGTGCAAAAACCTTTTAAAACCAAAATACAAAAAGAGAACAAGGAACTTCGAGAAAAGGAAAAGTTTTAATTGATTACAAAATTGCAACATGTACCTAGTTATTAATGTTTATTCTTTTCTATTCTTTTCTATTAATAAATAGATTTCTTGGTAACACAAAAACCGCATTAAAAAATGGGATTTCCTCTCACGTCATCCCCTGGATCGCTCTTATTTTAGTATTTAGACTGAGTCCTATTATTGGGCCACAAGTAGTACGCAAAAAAGAAATAACAGCACCAGTCTGAACAGAAATAACCCTTCATAGATTAAGTTAAACAAAGGTGACATAAAGAACATCTTGGAAAAAAGTTGATCAACGTGAATCTGCTCACAAGAAAGCACTGGTCAGCCTATGCAACTCGACAAAATGTCAGAAGATCTATCACTAGCACAAGAAAGATACCAAATTTGAAATTTTATATAATCTCCAGACCAATAAGAAACCTTCAAAGATCATCCCACAGTGAAAGCTCCTCCTATTTGCGAGAGATAACCCCATAAGATCCCCGCTAACACAGCTGCAGACACATAGCAATGCATTTTTCTTCACTATCCAGCCATTCAAACTAGCCTGCCTTTTTCGACCGAAAAAAAAAACTAGCCTGCCTTTGGCTGTCAGTCCACATTGCCATGTGCTTGCTATTTCCAGCTAGTTCACTTTTCAGATAAGACCCAACTCATCTGATGTGAGGACCTCAACACTAGAAAACTTTAATAATCATGGGTTGTCAACAGTGAATCAATTAGTACTACAAGATAGTAATTAATACTAGACACTAATACAGTAGATCTGCTATTGCCCAAGCAGGGTTCTTTATGCGAATACAAGTTTTAGAGAACATAAATGCACAGTACCTTCTACATGGATCGTCCACAGAATATTGTGGTTCTTCAGGGAAGTATGGCTGATGAACTTCTGAAGAAATTTGTGAGCCTCCTTCAGGAGGAAGAGAAACTTGCCGAACATAGTAATCAGACTCCATAACCGGTTCTATCTGTCCCATATGAGTTTCTGATCCATATCGTTCATACCATGCTTGTAGAATGGAGCCTTCATATTGCTGCCTAGGAATGGCCAGGGAATTTGGGTGCTGTCTCTGGGGTATATACAAGTCCCCTGGAGGAGGAAACCCTGCCGCTGGCTCCAAATATTTCTCCAGAGCATAAGCTGGTCGAGCAGACCGAATCGTTCCATAGGGGAAGGCAACAGAAGAAGGTGGTATCACATCTATTGGTCTAAACAATGATACTAGAGACCTCACCTATAGCAAAGATAAAGCCCATCAGAATTTTCTAAGCCCAGATATTCCTTTTGTTGCCAATAAAGTGAATGACATCTACCTGCTTTCTATTGAGCTCCTGGCGAAACTTAGAACGGCTAACATAATTATCCTCAATTGCTCTCTTGAAAACACTCTCAGGAATAGGTAAACACTCTTTGTAGATCCTAAACTTCACCTACATTGAGGATAGGAGCGAAACAACCATCAATAAAAACAATCTTTCTGAAGGCACTAGGAACATAAGATATCCATCAAAGCAAGAAAAATATTGTTAAAAGTGACTCCAAAAGTAAGATATATTAGCTGAAATCCTAAATCAATGAAAAACCCATAAAATGACAAAGTCAGCTCTTTCATCTCACTCATATTCAGTGCAACTGGCTGTCTCCAAGCTCAAACAGAATTTCACTGTAGTGACCAAGAAAGAAATTAAATCTTGAAATACAATCCAGATGAAACCAAGTATTCATAACATATGCAAAATGGACAATCATCGGAGACTCTTGCGTTTCTTTCTCCAGAATACGGAACAAATTAATGTAGACAATTTCCTCCATGCCACAGCTGTCAGACTCAACACTATTTCTGCCACAACCATCAAGCAACAAATCATGCTCTTCACTTTCCCACAATAACCATAAATTAGAAAGCTTTTCTGTCAACGCATGAAGACTTAAGCAATGATAGACCTTTTCTCTTTCTGACTGAAAGAAGATTTCGTTAAATAGGTATCAAGGAATAGCGCCCTGATATGATTTCACTTAAAAGAGAGAATCCATTAAATCGAGCAAAGAGTTTAATGATGTAACTTGAATACTTTTGGCTAGGAATGTAACTTGAACTTTTACAAGCATAAGTTATAAAAAATTTAAGTCAAGATTCTTGTTTGTTCTACCTTGAATTCTCTTATCTTAGTAGTTCCCTTCCTTAAATTTTGCACCAAATAATCAACATTTCTACATTCCAGTTCGTATTATTGCAATACCAGCATTTGATTACTAAACTTCAGTGACATGGTTGAAAGATTCATGTTATGTCAACTCCTAACTAGAGATGATATATCCTTTGCTGTAAATAAACATATAACGATGTACAACCCACCACCACTGGGCACTCATGGCAATGAAGATTTGAGTCAAGATCAACTTCTGTCATTGGCAACATGGAGGTTTCAAAAAACCAACACATCTTAAGCCACCTCCCTTAGTGGCCAGCTGTCACACAAAACAATGCATCCCTACAGATCCATACCAGTTGCCATTGACATTAAATGTGAGTTACATGTCCATGGTTCAAATAGCCATAGCCAAGAATGGTCTCTGTTTAAATTAAAAAAAAATCATTGACCAAAGCCACCACCAGCATTTATATTTCACGCTTCTTTACTTTGTTATTCTTCTTTGTACTTCGTAGTTCTTGAATTGAGGTCTCCACTCATTCAATTAAAAGGTAGAAAATCAAGACATCATTCTTTTTCATAGTCTATACTCTATAGACGACATTATACATTGTCATGGCAAGACCAACGTCAAAGATCATCCACGTCAGCACTTGACACCAAAAAGACCATTATTTACTTTTGAAAATAATATTTATCCACATTAAAGAAAAGATGAACCTGAAAATGATAAATAAAAGCATATAAAAGCAAACAGTAAAATCAATCCATGCACACACTAAACATAAGATACCTTTAGCCACCACCCAACTCTACGAATTGCAACATGCTCAGTTAAAACGACTTCCCAACTAAAGCAAATCCTAGACAACAATGAGGTGTCAAGGTTGCAAGACTAGTTTGGGTACCCTTTAGAAAACCCTATTAGCCTTGGCCATATAGTCGGTGATCACTCCAAACCCGACTATCATACTAATATAGTACCTTCATTATACTAGATTATTCAGGTAATTAATTTATCTATCCTTGTATTGCTATAACGATTTCTTCAAAATACTCAAAAAAAGCAACTAGACCATCAGGGCAGTATGAAGTTCTCATGGGTTCAACACAGACAGGTTTGGGACAAGTTCAGGTCATAATCAGAACTAATTGGATTTGAAATGGGCTCAGCAATTCCTAACTCACCTCCCTCCAACCAATACCTCACCACCCAACTCCCAAAATAAATCATGAAAAATTAAAAATAAAATGGAAAATGTCTAACTCCGCCGCTTTTTTACAAATAAGCATGTGAAACAAAAGCTCGCAGAGGATAAGAGCCAGAGGTGGTACCGGAGTCCAGCAAGCCAAAAGAGTGCAATTGTTCATAAACACCAGAGACAAAATCACTTTCAATCGTAGAAGGGCCAAGTTGCATGCTTAAATCATCAACCAATACTCCAGCGCACTACATTCAACACAATGCTAACTCCACTTTCAAGATGCAATAAAAAGATTATCTTGAAAGTTCCTTGATACCTGGGAACGAAATTTCTGGTCAAATGCCATGGGCTCTATGTCCAAGTCTCCCCTAGATGTCGCCTCATATACTCCATAGAGAAGTTTTAAGTCAAAATCAAACAAGAATAGTTTTGCACCTGGCTTGACTTTCTTCACAACTTTCAATTGTCCCACAGGCAGCCCAAAAACACGATATCGATAACATTCCGGCTTCGTTTTCCCACTACACAAAAATATAAACCCCGCATCCCTCTCACTATCCTTTTCCACTTTCTCCTCCTCATGTGTCGTAGATGGGGTTGGTTCAACGGTAGGACTGCCCTCAAATGCCATGACACTAGCCATTGCTGGACGAGTCTCCAAAACACTGATGGGATTAGGAGGAGGCCCACCATCAAGTGCGGAAGTCGCTATCATCTTGGAATGTGTCTTCAAAGTGCCCTTCCCTATCTTTTTAGTTGCCTTCATCAAAGATGGTCCTGGGTACTTATTCTTCTTGCCTTTCATCTCTGCTGTGGAGAAACTGCAGCAACCATAAAGTAGATAGTATTTGCAAGTTTCGCACCCAACCAATCTATAAACACAAAAGACATTTAATTTTGTAGCGCTAACCTAATAATCATGGACGTTGTAAACATATTCTCTTCTTCAATTTCACGCTTTCTTAAAATTTTGAGACATCAAATTCCAATGAAATTTCGAGTACGCAGAACCAAAGTGCTCACAAAGGAATCTTGTAACTTACAAAGATAGAAATTGAATTAGATTGAACCGCAATTCCCCAAAAAGCATTCAATAGACATTTCAGATGAATAATCGAATTGACACATTCCCCTAGCAGTCCAAGGATGTAATACCTTTAAGAAAAAAAGAGCTCAGTAGCTTCAAAATAAAGGCCAACAGGAAAGCAAGATTACTTGGTTAGAGAATTAAAGGATAAGCTGTGACCACAGGGTAAAGGTAAATGGAGTTTTAAAAGTAGATTTCCTCGAAATGATTTGCTCACTTTTATCTAATTATCAAACACCCACCCAAAGATTATGTCTACATCCAATTTTAACATGTTTTCAAGAAATGACCATATTTTCAGTCAGGGTCAATTAAAGAGGTCAACCGTAGTCAACCAACGACACAGCTACTTATCAGAGAAGTACTAATCACCATTGGAGTGGACCTGGTGGCTGTCATGATCCAAATACAGCACAAGTAGACCTGCTCTTCTATAATCCAGCGCATGGCACTCATGCAAAATCTTATCACAGCCCTTGTTGGTGACAACCTACCTCCATGGCAACACTTCTATGGTCTCATTGTTTAATCACGGCATTAAGGTATCTTCCAATACCTTAATTTCTTATTTCTGTCAATTGCCTCCAGATCATGTCCATAAAATGTTATCCATGTAATAATAGTCATATCAATCATCCAAGGCCTTTTATTCTTTAATTTAATTACTGGCACAGCTTACATCTAGCCTCTTGGTCCAAGAACCTCAGGATCATTAGTTGTGTACAAATAAGGTCACTTATATCTTGACTCTCCAATAAAGCACCATTATTCCAAAATCGGCCATCAAGGCCCTGGGGCTCAAAGAAGGCCTAAATATAAATTCTTGAGATATATGCTAACATGGCCAAGCGTGAATGGTATGTAGGTATGTCAAAACAAGTGTTGATAAATCAAAGTTAAGTTCAAATTGGCCTAACTGTAGAAAGTTTCACACTATAGGACTTATCAAGGTATGCTCCAAAGCTGAATAATCAATGTCAAACTTTGAAACAGTACTTTGGCCCCTTCAATTAAAATATCAAGCCAAAGCATCAAGGAGACCACAGTGAGCAAGCAAGGAGCACGTAATAACATGTATAGGCACCACTCCTCACCACAGGACTTCTCGATACTATCAGAAAAGCTAATCTCAACTTTTGCCTTCCGATTCTAGGATCTTCACAAGATTTTTCACATTGCCTCCAGTTGTTAAACCACATATTGCAACCAAGATGAACACAACATAGCACCAAAATAGGACTCTATTCAGCCATTCTCAAAGCCAGCCTAACATAACTTAGAGCTGGATTCTCATGCTCGCATCACCTAAATGAGAAATCAAACCGAATCCGTTCGAAAAGGCGTTCGCTGAAATATGCACAGAACCGGTAGAACTGATCCAAGTAGGAAACATGAAATACATCATTCTGAACAACAAGAAGTCCATCTACCGGACTCATCAAGCAGCACATTGTCCAAATTTGCACCAATAAACCTCGTAGAGCATGAAAAAACCTCAAGCTAATAGCAGATAACACGGAAATTCGACATACAAACCATGGATATCCATTTGTCACAGCTGCAAAGAACAACGCTAAGGGTGCATTTCATTCAGTATTTTGAAAGCCTGCTAGGGAAATGTAAAGGTCCTTAGTCCAAAGGAGTTGAGGAAATGCAAATTGTGTTAGGAAAAAAGTTTTCTGTAAAGCAACTTTGGGTGAAGTAGTGCTCGGTAAAGAAAAATTTTGCAAAGGGCTCCTCTAAATTTTCTTTTTTTTATTAAAAAGATATCAAATTGTCGCCTGGGCAGTCACGCGACCTCAGGCGGCCTTTACTTGGGTCGTGCGACCTTGCCGGCCCCTCGCCAGTCGAATCTACCCACGTCAGCCCTTGCCAGCCGCTCTCACAAAGAAGATGAACAGTGGCAACAATGGGGACAAAACTGAAGAATTAGTGAGAGTAATTTTAAAAGGATGAAAGTTATTTAACCCTAGTTTTAGAATTTCACACATACAACTTTAAAGGACTAGTCCCTACTTGCCTAAGATTTTGAGGCATTTCCAAGGTAAAGTTATTAAAGCTTGCCAAACACCCTAACATTATTCGAGAGCTTTGGCGGCCCAAAGCCCCGAAAAAGCCAAAAAAAAAGCCGAACCAAACGCAGCCAAGTCGCCGCCTTTAGTTTCGCTCCAAATTCGGCAACCAAAAACCGGAAGGAAAAATAAAAGTACAGTAGAAAAGAGCAACCGCGTCTACAGCGGAAAATTCAGCAAGCAAGCGTCGCCTTCGCTGATCAACCCGCATGCAAAAACGGCTGGCCGCGGCGAGCCGCGAGGGAGGAGGCGCTGATCAGGGCGGCGACGCGAGGGAAACGTTACCTCGCAATGACGAGCTTCTCGAGGCGCGAAAATGGCGGAACGACGATCGATCGATCGATCGGAAGCGAAGCGGACTCGTCGATCCGAAGGTGCCGAGAGCGAACGGGCTGTGTCGACTGATCGTGGAGTAGCGTGGCGGATGATCGAACGAGCGAGGAACGGTCCCTCCGATTTGTCCGTTGGATGCGAGCGGGCTCTCGCGGGCCATGCGGGCCGCGGGCTTTTCCCCGAACGGTAACCCGGAACTAAGCCCGAAATTAAATGATAATTATGATAATAATAAATTAATAATAATAAAAGAGAAAAGGGATAAATCCAATAAAATTCTGAGAACTTGCGACGAAAATGCAATCTAATCTGATCTCGGGATCCATTTATTTAAAGGGAAAACTATTTCCGGAAAAAGTGCGATGTCGAATGAAATCTTTTTCCAGCAAAAAAAAAAATAATTTTTCTTAAACCACCAAATAAATGAAGATTAACTATTTTTATTGTTCAAAGAAAAAAATTACTTTTCTTGAAAATTATATTCATCAAAAATATTTTCATTTATCGTGAAATTTTTAATAAAACAATGCACCTTTAAGTTGTTCCATTTGTGTATTTGATTTCTAAAACTCGTCACAAATGTATAATAAGGTGTTTTCGTTAACTTCATTAGATTCAAATGACAAAATGCGCTGTCGCGACTTTTTTTATTTATTTTTATTTTTTTGAAACACGTAGTCCAAAAGGAAAACTACATGAGAAAAAAAAGGAAGCGTGGGAAGCAAAAAGCCATCTCTCACCGGCGAACGTGGGCAGTGGTGCCGCCTCATCGGAGCCTCCCCTCTTATTTTAACTATGTTTTTAATCTTTTGGACTTTTTTTCTGATTTTTCATTTTTAAGTAATACGATATTATCAGCACCAAGTGCCTTAAAAATTATTGAAACAAGCCATATCAGGATTCTCCGTTATTCAACTTGGACGAAGTTATAAGGGAAGTACCTTAACATACTTTTGACTAAGTCTAAGGATTTTAATTGACAAATTAAAAATTCTAGAATTTGATTATATTTTTATTATAAGTTTTGAGACTTTAAAAACACTCGTCCCTTAAAAAAAAATTATTTTCTTGAAAAGAAAATATCAAATCATTTTTGAAATCTCAAAGATCAAACAAGATATTATAGAATGATTAATATGAAATTACTTTTAAAAAATAGGAAATTTCCTATTGAGAAACGAAGTTTGAGGATCTTGACTTTTTGATAGGGTTCAGCCTTTGATCCGGACAGAAATATGAGGTCAGTAGGCCATTTAGATCGCTAAGCAATTTATTTTTGAACATATTTCTTGTTGTTTTTCCGCAATCGACTCCTAAAGTCACAGTTGTTTTTCTTTTCCATTGATATTTTAATGTTAATTTCAGGTTCCATCATAGTCGATAAAAGTAAAATTTTGAAAGAGTGAGCTCATTGCTGGGGCATTTGTTCTAGATGTTTTTATTTTATTTAATATTACTTTCAAGAAAAATCTCATGGCAAATAAGAAATTGCTAGGAAAAAAAAAATATTAGAACACGTCCCCATTATTTCTCCTGTTGCAAGATCTTTGAGAGGCCAAAACTTCAAGGAAGGTAACTCATCCCCCGGATATCTTTTTTGTTTTTATTTCACATAACTTATTATTATTATTCAAAAGCATCCCTTCTCATTAGTTCAAAATTGGACTCTAAAATGCTCACTTGGATAAACCTAGCATGCATGCCACAATTTTGTTTACACACATGGCGCTGACGTGAGAGTATTATAATTCATTATAAAAATATAATACCGTTGGAATATAATACATGGAAATGACAGAAATTTATAATTTACGTCAACACAAAATCACCAGAGAAATAAATAATAAATTACCAAAAAAAATAATAAGGACACAAGAAATTTACGTGATTCAATCCGAGTATTTTTTTTTACGTTTTTTGAGAGTCAATAACAAATAATCAATTATAATACCCACCGGCGGTGGTGGCGTAGGTGGTCAGCGAGGACCTCCCACCTAAAGGCCCGAGTTCGATCCACACGGCGTCGTCGTTGAGCAAGCGCAGCGTCTTACCCGGGCACGTGGGTGGTGGGTCCTCACGTGCCTCCCAGGGGTTTACCTCGCCGCGCGGCGGCGAATAAAATAATCAATTATAATAGGGTCACCAAAAAAAAAAAAATAAAAAAAAAAAAAAAATAATCAATTATAATCGGATAATCAAAGTTTATAATTGTCCACACGCTCAGTAGTTCACACATCTAAATTTAATCACAAACTCAAAATATTTATAAATAAATAATTCATTTAGACCATAAATTTATAGTACAAAATTATCGTGCATTCAAGCTTGAAATAAAAACACACGCGGCTCTCTTCAGCTTGACATGTGTGGCTTCTATGTGCGGCTCCTGCTCTTTCTCTACTTCCGTAGGGCTTCAGCGACTTTTACGGAAGGAAAGAAGACGTGCATGTTCTGTTTTTATACGTGTGTCCGAAAGGTCAAAACTTTGACCTGGCCCACCTTCTTTTGGTTCTACGATGCAGAGGCTTCTTTCCTTTTTCTTTCACGGCCAAAAGGAACCGCCTTGGAATTTTGTATGCTTAAAGTCAAATATTTGACTTTGGGCCCACCAAGAAAATTTGCAGAGAGGCTCGGCTCGAGGAGGAAACTTTTGCTTCTTTTATTTTATTTATGTCCTTTTTATAAATCTTCACGAGTTTAGCAAAGCTTTTCTGTTGATCAAAAACATTAAAGTGAATCGCGTTTTCAAACTCAAAATATAATTTAATAAATACATTAAAAAAATAAAAATTGGGAGGAAAAGATTATTACACCTACCACTCATGATTAGCGAGTGGGCCATAGCAACCACAACTCCCAATCTCGGTGGTTGATAAAGCTGAAAATCAACCAATTTGGTTTGCGTTTCAAATAAAATCCAATCTGATTCAAAAAGATTTAAACAACAGCAATTTAGACGAAATCAATTACTCGAATCCTTAAGATCTTGTCAAAAATTCGCCGGTTTCAGTCGGTAGGTTCGAGGTTTCAATTCACATTTTGTTTGCCTTCTTTTTTGCCAAATCCTTTTGCCTTTCAAAGATTATATTTCTACTGAGGAAAATACCAAAAAAAAAGAAAAAAGCATTTGCTCTGCTTCTCATTGACACAGAAGAGACAGGTGTTAGATCCAGTTTCTGCATACGCAAGCGGGCTGAAAAATGGGCTTTATGGCATCCAGGGAAGTGGGGTGTTCGAGTTAGAAATCCAAAGATAAAATTAATATTATCTTAGGATGCGTTTATTTCACGGAAAACTCAACAATAAAGGAAAATTTCAAGAATACGGTTTGTTTTTCCTTTGTTTGGCGATATATAATTGAAAATATTTTCTATCGTTTGTATTCCATTAAAAATAATCACACTTCATCACAGAAAAAAAAAAAATGAAGAAGCAAAAACTCACCGGCCGACCTTGTGGCCGATGACAAGTGAAGAAGAAGCAAAAAGAAAAAGAAAAGAAGCAAATTCGAATTTTTTTATTTTAAAAATGTTTTCCAAATTTTAATTTTTTAAAAAATAAAAAATTCAAATTCAAATTTTTTAAAATATATTTTTATAAGAATAATTGTTTGTAAACCAAGCATCAAATTTAAGCTTTAGTAGATTCGGAAAACGTTTTCCGGTCCTTTCAAAGGGAAATCATTTTCCTGAATTTAAGTTTTGTTAAAAAACATTTTCCGTCGGTAGGAAAACGTTTTCCGTCGACTCATTTTCCTAAGTGACCCAAACGCCGGAAATGAGGAAAATGTTTTCTCCGAAAATGTATTTCGCAAAACAAACGCACCCTTAGATAATATTTAAAGGAAAAAATAAGCCTTCCCGACACAAACTGATCATAAGTTAATGCTGCTGTCCTCATGATATCGGCAAGCCACAAAACTCAATTGTTGTATTGAAGCGATTTGTATATCTCGCTCAAAACTGGATGTTCGAGCTAAATTAGACTTTATTTGCCCAATTTCAATTCCCCCTACTTAGAAACAATCCATCAAGAGAAGGTTGGCGAGGTGTCCCGCTCACCAAGCTCCACCCGGGCTTGTCCTTAACCAAAGCAGGTTTCCTACCGTATGGGCAAATGCACCACCTTTCAAGTAAAAAGAGAAACTTCCATTGGTTTGCTAAAATAGGGAGAAGCCTTGTAGGCGAAAGAAATCCCTACTGATTGGCTCTAGACGCCACTGGAGATTACAAACAGTTTCAACTGGGAAGGCAACCGGCGGAGTGGAGTGACTTGTCCTGTTGGGCGAGCATTTGCTTCATGTAAGTATCAAGGGAGTGAAGACAATGGTTGAAGAACACGAGGAACAAAATAGCCCGCAAGGGGGGCGTAGGGGAAATTGATTGGGGGAGCGGGAAAGTGTCGCGGATTGTAAAGTTATTACGGTCGGCAGTACGAGCTGCAGCAAATTGTAAAGTTGTTAAGCCCTGCTATTTTGTTTGATACTCATCCTTTCTGCCCTTAGATCTATTGGATTTTTCTCCAGATATGCTCTTCTCCTGTTTTAGTTGCACCCCTGCTCAAGAACACCGGATCCATTTTTTATGTTCTCGAGTTTCAACGGGTTGGTTCGGGTCTTTCGTTCATTAACCTGAAACCCAAACCCACCACCCAAAGGTTCTGGTTTGGCTCTTGATAATTTAGGTCTGATCGACACCCCCTAGCGGTCGCAGTGCTCGAATCTCAGATCCGAGATCTGAAACCAGAGTGTCCGCAAGCCAGTCAAGCATAGGAGCACACAGCCAAAACCATCGACCGCAACGATGGCTCACCAAAGAAGGGGTGACCACGGCCGGTGGTGAACACAGTGGCTGTGGTCACCTAAAACTCCCGAGCACACCAAGATCAAGCAAAAGCGCACACCATGTACCGTTGAAGGAAGTCCACGTTTAAAGAGAGCAAGAAAAAGAGATGAATACACCAATAGAAGACAACTAACGAAGTGGTTCTCATAAATATGCGAGTATATAATCATCCCATCATCGCTTCAAAATTTCTAAAATTAGAAAGGAGGAGAAAGGAAAAAGGAAAAAAAGAAAGCTCTCCCTGTCCGGTTTCACCTCACAACAGGTACAGGGGGCTCTAGGACTAAGGATACAAAGCAGGACAAAACGAGAATGTCCAAAAAGAATGTATAAGCGGAGGAAGCCTCCATGCGCCGCAGGCTGCAGCAGAAGCCTCTTGACCGCGCCATGCCACGCTGTCAAGATCGTCCAAAATTTCAGAGCTCCAAAAAAAATGCTCCTTTGCCACCAGGAACTTCGCAAAAAATCCAAAAAAAAAAAAAAAACCGGAAAATTGCTCAGCGCTAAGCTAAGCGTCACTTCTCTAACTTTCGAAGAGGCTTCCGGATGGGGGAAAAAAAGGGTTTTTTTAGTTTCTCTATATTCGGTTTTATCTCTTTTCACGAGAAGTCGAGATAATTAGGGTAAAAGCGATGAGTTACTGGGCTGTGAGTTAGTACACGCAAAAGGGCTGCTTCCTCAGTCTAAATCCTTGGCAGAACTTGCAGTTGGGTCTAATCCAATGGATGAATCTTCACCGTCCGCCATGCTTGGGAAGCTTCCCATGTTGTTCTCTTCAAGGATGTTGGCGCGCATCTTCCCGGGTCTTGTCCGGACATTAACCCCCATCGGAAAAGGAACCTGTAAATCCAAGTTGTCAGCTGCGTGAGGCTACTTCCGGTTTTGCCATATGTATCACCTCACTGGTTTTCCATCATATCCAACTTATTTCCTTTGTGGGTCAATAAATAAGTAGACATTGCTACAAAGATTCTGGCATATGAGGCTGGAGAAAATAGGCTTTTTGTTAAGTGACCACAGACATACCTGATCACCAGCATTCGGTCCCTCAGTATTGAAAAGAATAGGACGACATCTTTTGTCCTCATTCATCAAGCTCGAATTTTGGAAATGTGCGATGAGTGCGGCTTTTCCTTGTATACGAGCATATGCAAGAGATGCTACTTTCTCACTGTTGAATTTTTCCCATTTCTTCCCATTGAATGCCTATTGAAAGTGGAATCATGTTTTGAGGTCTGATCAAGCCATAATCTTTAAATGCCCCATTCAGCTGCATTTTGAACCAATTACGACATACCTTATAGAATGGAATTATTTGGACAGGCTCAGTCATGTTGATGAAAGCATACCCGACATTGCATTTGTTCTGCAGCAAACATGAAAGTCAAACAACTACAGTAAATAGGAGTTTAAAGTGAAAAACCCATATCGACTCCTCCCTTTCTCCAACCTAAGGCCTCAAGCCCACAACACTCACTTCAGGAAAGAAATGCACTTGCCTTAAAATCTATTGGCAGATAAATGAAGTCATAAGTTCCTCGATGTCGTTCATCGATTGCAGCCAAAAGCATTTTGGAAGTATACCTGTGTTTAACAGTAACAGTAACTTCAGACTAACTTGACTACGTAAAGAGAAATCAGTGCTCCTATCAAATACTAATGATTCTCTTATTGATGCTTCAAAAAGGACAATGAGGTAAAAACCAACAAATAAGCCTTTACCAAGGAAACATATTAATAATAAATCGTCATCAATCCACCCTGCGAAACCATAAATGACCAGGCACAAATACATAGTTACAAAATTTGAACTTTCTCCTTCTCTATACCAGTAGGGCACAATTTATCGTGCCACAGCTGAATCAAATCATATAGTAAAAATTCAATATGAATAGTAAATCATATCCTACCACTAGACCAACAGATCTAACCATGTTTATCCTTCTCTGCACAGTAGCTTCTAAGTCATGATATATACAGAGGAATAACAAGGATTTTTCCCCCTTTAGGTATCAGGCCAAAAGGAATTAGTAGGAAGAAACGCCAAGGATTGTTATTTGTAAAAGCCTACACTTGTGAAGGATACATTGGTCAATATCAAACAGAACAAAAGTTAATGAGTATTCTTTCGGATGTTGAATTACGTACTTGTTAGGAATGTTCTTAATCATCAAAGTTGTCCTGTTATCTTCTCCTCGCATTATCCGGTCAAGGTCAAGTTCATACTGCTTCTTGTTGTCCACCTGATTAGAAGCGCCATCATTTCTTCGATTTCTAGTACGCTCATTGGAAGGATCAAATGGAGTTACAACAGGCATCATGTGGCCTCTCCCAGGAAACATAATTCCTTGCTGATGATGTGATTGGAGTCCCACATTTCTAGGGGCCATTGGCAAGTCCACAGAGTTCCTGCCAGCTTGCTGAATGATGTTATGAGAAACAAAATCCACAGAATGTGGCCCTCCACCAGAAATTCGCATATTTCCAAGGGACACATGATGAAAACTGGAAGCCTTGGGTGATTCTCCTATATATGGTTGTTGCCGGTCCCAAATAGAAGGATTAATAGCTGGAGCAGACCCAACACTATGATTATTCATGGGCAAAACTGTGTTGAGCATTTGAGATGGTGCTCCAGGGAGTCCATGTAGTCTTGGCAGAGGAAGAGCATTACTGATTCCACCGATAAAAGATGGAGAGTTTGGCCACAAGAGGCTCGGAGGTTGAGGAGAACATGAATTGCTCCATGTGCGATGATGTCCAGCGAGAGGTTGGCTCCCATTAAGAGCGGCTCCAAAGACTGAGAAAGAGAGCTCACATAATTAAATCCGAAAGAAGACCCAAAAAGATAGTTAGCATTACAAAAGAGCCTCCTACATATCTAACAGGAGAATAAATGAAACTAGCTCACCCTTAAGTTAGAACTTGAAGAGGCGGCAGGTTACATACATACTTTGCACCGCACTCCATCTAAAAGGAAAAACAGCCAAAATACAGATCCTTTTGTCCGCTTAACCCATGAAACAACTTCAAAAGGATCTTCCATTTAAAACTACTAAAAGAACAGTGGCAATCAAGACTCAAATGTTTGGGATTTCTAGATTTCCTGTTTGGCCAGAAACGACTCAGAAAAGAGAGCCTACTCGAGAAATATTATCCAAAATAGCAAATGTGCCTTTTTGTTTTTTCCTACTGACAGCCTGCTCGACTTCTATTTGCAAGAAATAAATTCAATGCTTACTAGTTGCATGCAGATCTGCTAATAAGAACACACACAGCATTCTTGAAAATCATACTTACCACCTTCATTAAGTCCCAGTGAGTGTCCGTCTGGGCCTACTCTGCACAATTGCCTGGGATCCACTCTTTCAGGTGGTATCTGGTTGAAGTTAGCCCCCATGATATTGGGAGAATTACAGGGAATGCCATTTGCAAGGCCATCATGATATTCTGGAAGAGAATGAGGATGAATGCCAGGTGCTGGTCGAATATCAAATGCCAGTTGTCCTTTGGTATAACCAGATTCAGTAATACCAGAATAATTTCCAACTGAACCAACCCTCATCAAAGAAGGCAAGCTGCTAGGAACACTAGAAGATATCCCCTGATGAAATGCAGCTTCTAGAAATGGGGATCCCACAGAGTGCATGCCCAAACTAGTTCCATTATCCATGCCGTTAGATGTGATTGTCCCCAGAGGTGGTCCTGCTAAAAATGCTCTGTGAGAGAACTGCCTGCTTATTAATTTAAAACAGTGAATGAAATTCCAGCATCTACACACCAGATATTCTAACAGTGGAGTTATTTGTGGGGCTGTTCTGCTGCATAAAAAGATCAATCTCATCTTGTTCCAAGTCCTGTGGCAGCTGTTGCATACTGCAGCATAAACAGATCGACGAAAAGTCAGTAACAGATCAACAGATAAAGTTCCTCTCTTTATACATCTCAAGCCAAGGTTAGAACTATACTCAGCAAAAGTTAGTCAAATCAGAGTGTACATAAGTCTTTGCATAATCAGATGTGTCCAAAATTGCAAACTTGCTTCAGAGACAGTACTTTCTCAATTTAATAACCAATATAAGTTAGGATATCACCCTTAGCAGAAAAACTTTTGAGTATGATTAATCCAAGCCCCCTGACCCCAGAAGGTACAAGGGGACAAGATTATTGTTAAGGTTGTCAAGTTTCAAGAATCGCACCGTCTTGCACCACCAGGACGACTTGGCTCAACTTTAATCTGTTTTCCAGCAATATCGCTCCTGTTCAATGCACGCAGAGCAGCCTCTGCAGCTCTAACATCATAAAATTCAACAAACTTATGATTACTTCGGAGTGGAGTCTCACGAATCTGCAACAGAATTACAAGTATGCAAGTCAATTCACTTCGTTGCAATTCCATGAAGAAAGACACGTTACAACCCATAGAATTTCTGACCTCTTTGACTTCTCCGTAAACACCAAATATGTGGCGGAGTTCATCATTTGAAACAGAAGAGTCGAGGTTAAATACCACAAGAGTCCCTTGGTTAATATCTTTTTCTGATGGGTTGTCCTGCTAAATGGGAAAAGAACAAAACATGAGGGTCATGCTAGATAATTTAAGCACATGACAAAATGACAAAGAAATTTATACTACCATAAAGTGAAATCTCCATCTAAAACAACAAGAACTGCACATCAACAAGGACAAAACAAGACAGATTACCTTCGGAATCGAGTAATGAATGTCTAGTTTTCTACGCCTTAGAGGTTTGTTCTGGAGTGCTTTCATGGCAGTTCGGGCTGCTCTGATGTCATAGTAAGATATCATCACAAAGCCCCGATGTTTGCATGCTGTATAAAGAGTGCGAATACCTCCATATTGCTGCATCATGAACACAGTGGGTCATAAACTGGCCAACATAGGAAAAATGTCAAAACTAATTCCATATTGCCACACATTGATGATGTGTTGGATCATGTCCAATAACCTGCAAATAAAGTTAAGAAAACAAAAAAGAGCAAAACCTCAAAAAGAGCCCGTAGCTCAGCATCTTCAACATTGCTATTTATGTTCCTGACAAACAGTGTCCTAGAGGGGTGTTCTCCATGAGGGTGCTCCCCTGCAATTGAAGCATTATTTCCTGATGGAGAGACTCCACCAGTAAATTCAAACTTCTTCTGTCCTGCAGATAAACCATCATCTTCCAGATCCATTCCCCCGACACTACTAAAGAAGTCCAAGTCCTCTGCATCATCCCCAGCCTTAGGCTGCGCAAGAAAGTCAAGTCCATCCGTCACTCCAGAAAGCAGGTCATCATCATCAGGGAGTAGGTTTCCTATTGTCTGTGCTTCAATTTCTTCCAAGGACTCAAGTACTTCCTCTTCTTCATAGTGGACAGTGTCAATTGAATGGCCATACACTGCGCTATTTGATGTTAGTTTCACTGCACCAAGAAGATGCAAAACCAATGAGATAAACAGAAGCACCACAAGCCAACTTGAAAGAACAAGCTAGCAGTATCATAAAGAACTGCCGTGCAACAGAAAATTAAACATCAAATAAGTTAGAGACAGAATATTAAATAGAGTAGTCTCATAGGAGGAACTTGAACATAATTGAGGAAATGAAAAGAGAGAGGGCCTACTTTTCCTGCTAAATAAGTCCGACAATGAGCTTGAGAATAGACTGTTCTCAGACCGAGCACCCATCACATTAATTCTGTCACTTTCCGTAAGGTGTGGAGCTAGCTTTCCATTCAAACTAGTTTTAGATCCTGGAGCGTAGTCTGCAGTTCCCAACAAAGCCAAAGACTGAGTAAAGTGTCCATCTCTTGCAGTAGCCTTTGCATCTAAGCTAACATTAACATTCTCTTCTCGCATTGGGAAAGGCTCAAGAAGATCAGCAGACATTGTTGCTGGCAATTCCATCCGTGAAAGCTTGGACAGGGTTGAAGAAGTGAAGAACTTTCCACCTACTGTTCCTGACATTAAGAGAAAAAGCTACTCTCAGAAATGTCAAAATTAATTCGTCTAGATTTGATTCCTCTGAGAATATGTCTATGAAAACCAGCAGTGACGAGGAAAGTAAATCGAATCTAAGCTATACTAATATGGAACTCTTTCCTATTCAAATAATCCACGACTCCATTCACCTCGAGTTATAATGGCCTTAGCAACACAAAAGGAAGAAATGAAAAAGTATTCCTATTATAAATGAGAAGGCGTCAAACCAAATATGAAAGAATCCAACAAAGGAATGCGCAATGGCCACCCGATGCACAATGAATGCAAACTGAGTTTTCTTGAAAAGCTTACTACTACCAATGATAACTTTATGCTGTTTGCAAAACAATGTCTCCCAGCATACGATTACAGTGGAATCCATCAACTTATACAAATTGAAGAAAACTTTATCCCCCTATCCAACATAACATGTAGGTCGCTGTTTTTTTTTTTTCAATTTATTTATTTATAATTATGTAGGTCGCACTTTTTTGATGATGTGTATGAAAGTCTGATGATTGTTTCATTATTTACGCTTCTTCAATATTGCTTTTATCATTCAAATCCCAAATTAACAGTTATTTGGGATTTGAATGATAAAAGCAATATTGAAGAAGCATCAATAAGGAAACAATCATCAAACTTTCATAGAACCAAATCTCTTATGTCTCACAATAAATTTCAAAAGATGGCGTGTCACGGGATCCTCAATCAAATCTGGCATGCCAAAACGAATACTGGCCCCAGTACCACTTTAGGTCCCTTATCTAGCTCCAACTAGCGAACCAAAGCAACCTGACGCCTTAGGAACAACATTACATTCCTATACATTTTCTTACCAAAGGTTGGAGTGGTCCAAACTCTAAGATCCTTATTGAAGCTGTATATGTCTGTATCACAACAGACACCCCACCTTAAAGATGCTCAGGGAATGGAATCCTCGTCCTGAGCTTCTAAGTATAAGTTCCATTGACAATGTTTGCAAATGCTTGAAGGTTGACTTAAAGTTCAGTGAAAAATACTATTGACTCCTCCCCCCGATCATCAGACGCATTCACAGATCGAAATTCAAGAGTAGAACATGAAAAAGGATGCACTTTTCCCCTCGACTGAACTGTTTTTCCCAGCCTTGTTCTTGATACATGAACTCAGTTAGGCTTGATCCACAGCAGAATCTTGCCAATCAGCCAATTTTACATAGGTTGAGAATACATTCATACAGTTCATGGTAATAGAGCATAAGGCCACTAAGGTAGAATGGTCATCAATCACATTCCATCTAAACTTTCAGTAAAGTTAACAAGAAACCTGATTAATAAAGTCAACCAAAAAAGATTCCTTACAAACAGTTTGCCATCAATTTCTAATTTGTTTTTCCCCACTATTCTGAGACTTGCCCTTAAGGAACTTCTAATTTTATTAGTAATTTGTAGGCACCAATAGTGATAGAAATTGTGGTTCAACCAGTGAGGACAAACTACTCTTGAGCAAAGTTCAACCAGCATCTGAACGAGAATGCACCAGATTGCCATCTTATCCATTATATCCATAGAGACGTAGCACATTCTGCACGAATATAATGCAGGACAATCCTTCAAAGCAATATTGGAGCAATTTTGTGCTTCCTTGGGGCAAAAAGAAGAGGGATAACCAACCACATGAACACACATATATATTGCAAGTATACTTTCACTTGGCATGATTCAAAAGTAATAAATTAGTTCTCCATGAAAGACATGCCACAGTGAAGCAGAGAGAAGACATAGGAACTTCCCCATCACATGGCCATATTGGCAGCAGCGGTGTTGTTACACCACGAAGCATAGGAAGCAAATACAAAGGGAAAGTGCTCTAAGTACTGCTAAAAATACAGTGCTTTCGGCCCAGAACAAGAAAAGGTACAGTGCCACATGGTGATGCTATTCATAAAAGTAACAATGACTTGCTAAAATTTGCCACTGACCATTTTGATCAGGCATAGCCTCTGACTTCCAAAACCCAACCTGCCTCTGTAAAGTATGAGATAAAGTCAGGCAACTAGAATGGATAACGAAACAAAAGGATGAACTTCAAATATACAATTCAGGCCAAATCCTCCCATGTGACCACAACTGTGCAGTTAAACCAAATAGGAAAATGAGCAAAGGCATAATTTCCCAATACCTCACTGGGGAAATGGACATCTTCAGGAGTGCGGTATGCTGAGGATAAACCCTTCAGGTCCATCATCGGAGACGGCATGATCAAACCCTCGAGCTAGAAACTTGCCGACTCTTCTTCAACAAAACAGCATGAAAGGACTCCTGGTTGCACAGAAAACCTGGAAAGAAAAAACCCAAACTTACCCTCCCGCAGAATTTTACAAGCATAAACTAGACCATCAAACAGAATATGTCGGCTCGAAAAAAAATTCTCCGGCTTGAATCAGCAAAAGATCTTGCATATAACAACGCACTAATGACGAGGAAGACATGGAGAATCATTCGCGGGCAGACAGCATAAAGACACAGAAAGAATTCTCGTAATAATTCGCCCGAGCTAATTCCACTAACAATTATGCCGAATTAATTGCAGAATCCCGCATCCATCGATGTTCACGAAGCAAAGACCGCAGAGCCAACACGCAAAGCAACTAGCAGAAACGGCAACACCACCACCACAACCAAAAACAAAAAACACACATTTCAAAACTGCATAATCAGCTCAAATTCGAAAGCAGCACACCAAAATCAGCACACAATTCCACCGAATTCAGCCGCCGGAGCCCCGAACGAGCGTAAAAAACCGAACTTTCGACCTCGACGCCGGACCAACCGCACGGGGGAAGCGCCCGACGGGCCGACGGAGGCGAAATGCGACCGAGGAACCTTAAGAAAATAACCCACCTTTCTCTCGCAGGCGAAGGCGAATTTCCGCAGTGACGGAGAGAGGGAGAGAGAGGGAGAGAGAGGGGGAGAGGGAAGAATTTAAACAGCGAAGCAGGAGGAGAGAGAGAGAGGGAGAGAGATGGAGAAGATGGAATGAATTACGGCATAAGGCAAGGGAGGACAAGGCCGAAACAGCAAGGGATCGCCTCAAGGGAACCTGTGCCTTGCAGGATCCTCTTCCGGAAGCAAGTCCCCTTAATAAACTTCGATTCCTGTTCTTCCCTGCATTGCACGTCAACTCCCCGAACGAAAAAAACGCCTCCCCGATTTTCAAAATTCTCCGAGACGCGGCAGCCGCGTCGTCGCTTCCGTCACCTCCTCCTCCTCCCTCCTTCCTTCCTCTGTCTCCTCCCCTGCCTCGCGGCGGCTGTCGGAGGCCGCGGCGGCGTCCTCCGGCGAAGTTCCGGTCGCTCGCCCGAAAGAGACAAGGACAGAGAGCGAGCGAGCGAGCGAGCGAGAGAGAGAGAGAGAATCGTCGATGTTTTTTTTTTTTTTTTTTTTTTTTTTTTAATCTCTTTCTCCTTCGCTCTCTTTTCTTTGGAGGAGTGCGTGCGGGCGTGCGTGTCGTGGAGAGAGAGAGAGAGAGAGAGCGAGAGTTCACGGAGAAACGACTTTGACGGTTGTTGAAGCGGAGAGCGAGGCGCCGTTAAAGCGGGGAGGCCTTGGGGCGCGCTAACGGCGTCAATGCGGGGTCAGTTGTCGTTGTGCGATGTCGAATTGCGTGGCAAAGCCAATGGGGAGCATCCCTCTCTCTCTCTCTCTCTCTCTACGGGATGATGAAGTGTTGTACGATGATTAGCGAGCTTCAATCTCTCTCTTTCTCTCTCTCTCTCTCTCGATGTCTTAAAGCCAAGTCGGTTAATTAATAAAGGGTTATCTCCTTTTCCTTTTTTCTTTTTTCTTTTTTCCTCTTTTGCGTTGTTTGGAGTCGAGATTACCAAATTACCCTCTTTTGAAAATGATTGAGTTACCAAAAATCGAGGGGGATAAAGAGGGTTTTTGCACGACATTTATAGATAATAAGTACATGCGGTTTGAAAGGTGTCTCGCGGAAAATTCACTTTACCACCGAAAATTATTTTTCTCGTCTTTCGACCTTTGAATCGTTTAAGAAGAATAGTTAACTGAAATTCCGTTTTTTGATTTATTTTGTGTTTGAGTTTTGGGGAAAATCGCCTCTTTTTTAAAATGATTTTACGTGAGAGGAGGACTCTCTCTCTCTCTCTCGTCTTTTTTCTTTTTTTTTAGACAACAAAAGGGGTCAAAGGTTTGGTACTGCTACGTGGAGCTGTGCGGTTGGTCGGGTCGCCGAGAGTCTTTTGCATGTTGTGGCGGAGAAGGAAAAGGGAAGATAAAAAATAAAAAAGGGAAAATAAAAAATAAAAAAGCGGGTGGGATTCGCCGATGCTTGTTTGTCGCTTGCGGGAGCGTACGCGCACGCGGCGACGGAACGCGCACGAGGCGACGCGAGTGGCAATGATGCGGTGCGCTCGAGTCCACGGGCTCTCGGGGGACGCGTGGTCCCCGGAGGGAGGTCTCCGACTCTCCGGAGACGCTACCCCGCCGCCACGTGTCCATATCGGTGGCAGGGGTGAATCACAATCGTTGATTTCCGAAGTCCTGAACCGTAGAATTCTCGCCATTTAATGGCTAGGATTTGTGGCCCACGGTGAATCAGGTAGACTCGGCTGAATGATGAATTTTGAATTAATCACATTCGTTAATTGTGTAGATCTCATGTGATTTAATTATTGGGATTACAATCGATCTATGGATTTAAATTTGAGGAAAATTACTTCTCGAAATTGTGAGTCGTGCCATATGTCATTGCACTACTACATTAGAAAAAACTTGCACATATTTTATCAATATCGCAATTTTAGGATATAGTCAGATCGCGATCAATAGGTGCTTTAAACTTGTGCATAGCTGGTTGGATCTCGGAACCTAATTAGACCTAGATAGCGATTTTAAGCATTCGAAGCGATCTAAGATTCGAAACTAAAGCAAAGTGGATCAAGTTGCAACTAACCCTGAAAACCTTTTGGATCTTTTTTAGCTATCAATATATCCTTGAGGAAAAAAGGCACAATCGTTTAAATGCCATCCAACATATTCTTGTTCGCAACCAAAACGATCCAAGTGTCACATGGTCAAACGAGTTCACCTAAGAATCCACACCACCGTGAAATATCAACCTCCAAACTTCACCAACGCTCGACCAAACACCATTTTAGGCAGATTGAATTAGGGAGAGAGTTCTGACCTAACTCGAGCCAATGCCGCCGGTTTTCATGATCATGAAACTATCGAATTGAAGCAGACAGCTGGAGAATTTTCAGGTCCTAGTGATTGTCAAAGGGTGCAATTGTAAATTGCAATGCAGAGAAATTGGAAAAGGGATTGGTGTGTGAATAAAGCATTATGGTGGGTCTTTAAGACTTCCTAGTTTGTCATTTCACCACCTGCCATTTCCATGCCCAAAAAATGCTTCTACATGCCATAACAGCACATCCTCATCATTGCATTTGATGCTTCCCATGTTTTTGTTTGGCAACAAGGAAGCTTAGGAGAGAGAGAGGCCAGCCAATCCTTGCAATAGATGTTAACTAATGCATTTTGAGACCTCAACACTTAGTGGCTATGATTATCCAACTTTCCGAGCATTATCCTGCAAGAGATCTAGTTGCTTAACAAGTGCAAGAACCATATTTGAAAGCTCATAAAAGAATAATATCTCATTTTAGATCCGCCAAAAGAAGGAGAGCGAGAGAGGTGGTTCGGTGCCTACAACAATTTGGTCCTGAGACACCGTCTATCCAGACGACATGCGATAACTCAGATCTAAAAGCAAATGAAAACATTATCCTCTATAACATAATGAGAACATGAGGAATTTGTTATCAAAAGAAGATGACAATGAGAAGTAGTCAAGTGAAAAAACAGGGGGCATTTATGGATAATGCCAAAGAAAGGCCGAAAGCAAAAAGCAAACCCCTCATTTTTTTTTTCTTTAATGCACTCGTTGAAACGGAGATTAGGGGAGCATTTAGTGTTTGGGTTGGCCGTGTGCTGGAACGACACTTGGCTATCCAAATACGACTTCTCCAGATGGCATGATTGGATCATGATTTGACTTGTCTTGCATTTTGTTAAGCTTGATTCGCATTATCCTCTCACCGACAAGATGAAGATCACAAACAATGATCAATGATGCCGAAAGCGTACCAAATCCACATGAATAGAATGCATCGAAGTTGTTTTCCAGGGATCGGATGCAATGAGGTAGTCACTTCAAGTTCTAAGTTCTAGATTCGAACTTCAAAAAGAAAAATACCAAAACTTTAGTAGTCGGTTGAAAACCATTAAGGATTTGGAGACGAAGCTCTTTTAAATTATAGCAAACTCATTCTTAACGCCTGAAGGCCCTTGACTATGTAATTTTTCAAAGCCTTCGCTTAAGATTGAACCGGGTGCTTACTTAACTACGTCGGAAGGATTCGCCTAGGTCGTTAATGTGCATGAAAATTGCACAAACATCCTCTTTATGCAATTATATTTTTTCATTTTCTTAATAGGAGAAAACCTAATAAGTGAAGATAAATTACGGAATTTGTGGAATTATTTGACAAAAAAGAAAATGGATCCGAGTCGAGAAATTCGGTAGTTGGCCATGTTTTGCACCTAATTCAAACACTCGAATCTCTTATTTAATTAATAAAATCTGCACAAGAGGATTTTTTTCTAATTCTTTTTTTCCCCATCACTAATTTTAGGGAGACAAAGACAGATGACAGCAGAAGCTCTTGACGTACGTTAGGAAACATAGGGGACTTGTCCAGGCTACAAGGATCGAGCTATGTCAGGCGAGAGAATTATTATGTTACTAATTAAACAATGATAAATAAAAGAAATTACCCCATAGGCCAAAAAAGGAATTAAAAAATTTAAAAAGCAAAGAGCAGATTGAATGATTGGAAAGAGGAAACACGTGGATGTAATCATAGGCCGACGGGTCCTGCATTAAAATTCATTTGCCACCCTACAAGATTCTATTTATAGCCCTATGTATATTTAACTCTCATCAACTCTTTCTCGGGAAAAATATATAAAAAAAAGGGAAAGAAATTGTAATTAAGAAATAATTGATTCCAAAATGAAATGGGTTGATTTCGATCGAGTGCACTGCACTTCAATGTCACTTGTCAAGGTTACGTAAGTCAAATCTCTTTTCTTCGATCTGGCCAAATAAAAAAATGAATATTTTATTTTCTATGAACATCTGGCTTGAGTAAATCTTATGTATTAGGGACCACAGAGACGGCGATTTGCTCTTAATTTTTTCACAAAGTACGGGGAAAAAAATTGGTTCTGATCCATTAGTGTCTTAGGCACCTTATTCCAAAAATTTCACTTCCATGACCATTTTGATAATTTTGAGAGCTCATCTATCATATATATATCTACCACGTCGCTGTTACCAAAATTGACCATTTCCACTAAGTTGGATTGTGAAATGGTTGAGGACCGCATTTATTGAAAATGACGCAGATTGAGGTCTCAAAGTCAAATCTACAACCGTACTTCTTTTTTGGTCATGGAATTTCACTTCAGAAAAGTAGATGATATGGATTTTGGACTTTAGTTTTAGTAATTTGTTTGCAACATAACTTGCTTGTTTAAGTTGAGCGAGAAAGTTTCTAGAGACTTGTTTCGCCAGAAAATCAAAATATCTTTTAAATGTAAGTCAAATTGAATCGACATAGGATGTGAAAAAGTCTTTTGTTGATCTTGGACGGAAAAAAAAAAGTAGGATGTTAAAAATATAAATTTATTGAAATTTAAAGGTAAAGATAAATTTGCAAAGTATATTTAGTTCCACAATTGATTGGACAAATCTTTATAACAAATTTGATGTGATGTATTTATAACCCATTATCGAGATTGTTATGAAGAATAGGTATTGATTTTAATTCCACCAATAACTTCCTAATCTTATTTACCATTATAATAAATTATTAGCACTAGCCACGAACTTTTATCATGTAGTTATGATTATCCACAAGAGTTGTCAATTCCAAAAATATTAGCAAAACTAACCAACAGTTATGTCCTCACATCAATCCACTATCCTCGATATGTTGGCAAGCTGCAGCTCAGTAATTGCACTATTCCAATACTTACCCACAATTTGACATGGTTTGATGTCAATGACTTCATCGATCAACTTTTCTTAGGTGCTAGCGATGACGCCTTTTGATGACTCGCACCATATCGCCAACTCTCTTCATTTTCAACAAGCTCTTGTTGTTGACTTAGGAATTTACCAAACTTTATTCCTAATGACCAAATCTGCTCTTTGTTGATTTCATGTCATTCATTTCTCTTGTGATGAAATCTCGATCGACTCATAGCAAAAAAAGAAAAAAAAAAGGGAAATACTACCTATCACGGATGCTTTGCCCAAATCAGGAAGGTGGACATGCCTGATGCATGAAGGGGGTTCTCTATCAGGTCGCCGTTTACCGAAATTGACCATTTTCACTAATTGAATTGTAAAATGATAGAGGATCATGTATATTAAAAGTGACACGGATTGATGGCTTTAAGTCAAATTTACGCTCGCACTTCTTTTTTGGCCGTGGAATTTCACTTCAGAAAAAGTAGTTGATATGGATTTTGGACTTCGATTTTTGTAATTTGTTTGCATTACGGATTATCTAAAGTTAGGTACGTGTCAAGTCGAAGCGCTCTCAAGGCAATAGTGATGGCAGGCAAACTAGGGACTGCTTTAGTTACTAGCTCATTTGAGCTACGCGAGAAAGTTTTTGTAAATTTGTTTCGCCGGAAAATCAAAATAACTTTTAAATGTAAATCAAATTGAATCGACAAAGGATGTGAAAAGCCTTTGTCGATCTTGGACAGAAAATTAAAATAGCTGAAAAGATAAATTAACTGGAATTTAAAGGTAAAGAGAAATTTGCAAAGTACGTTTAGTTCCGTAATTGATTGGAAAAATCTTTATAAGAAATACAATGTAATGTATTTGTAGCCCACTTACATACATTGATTTTAAGTCCACCAATAATTTCCTAATCATATCTATGGTTATATTAAATCATTAGCAATAACCACGAACTTCTATTATTTAGTTATGATTATTTACAAAAGTCATCAATGCTGAAAAATGTTAGCATGACAAACTAGTAGATTTGTCCTCGCATCAATCCACTGTCCTTGATGCAATGGCAGGCTGTTGCTCATTAATTGCATCGTTCCAACAATAAGTCACAATTTAAGGTAGCTTGATTTTAATGACTTCATTGATCAACTTCTCCCATGTGCTAGCGACAACGCCTTTTGAAGACTCGCACCATTGTCGACTCTCTTCACCGTCGACAAGCTCGTGCTATTGACTTATTAAATCACCAAACTTCATTCTCATCAACCAAGTCCGCTACTCCTTGATTTCAGGGAGTCGGCCATTTTCCGGTGTCGACGAGACTTGGGTTTATGTTAGAGAAACGTGAGGTCGCGCAGTTGACATCCGAAGGCGCCCTCTTTTGTGATGAAATTTCGATCGATTCAAATAGAAAAAAAAAAAAGGAAATATTACCTAACATGGATGCTTTGCCCAAATCAGAAGGAGGACATGTTTGGTAAGTCAAACTCAATTACCTAACCCCAACACCCAAAATAAGAATGCATCATCAAGGGCAACAACATAGGTGCTAATTCATGCTCTATGATCTTTCTGTGATTGAAATTGGGCGGGTATGTAGTTGGTCACTCAAAGCATGATGATGTCTAAGATAATTTTACAGGTACGGCAAAAGATATTGTAAATACCCATTATTATATTCGAAAGTATCTTATGTCGTATACTAAAAGTAATCATCACATGCTGCAGAAGCCACTCCTCCTATTCAATAGGAATATGGTTCCAGAGTAGAACCTAGAACTCGAGAACCGAGCTAATGTCAACCTGTCTGATTCTACGTTTCACGATATGGAAGATAGGTTTGGGTTCAAAAAATTGGGGAACCTATTTTGCTAGGTAGGTTTCGAGTGACTTTAGGTTCGTGGAACCTAAAACTTGTAACCTATAACTTGGAATGAGTATTTGTATTTTTCTTGATCCATGTCTTCATGCGCTCCTGTGATATTCCATAGCATTCGATAATGAATATATAATATAGATTCACTAATCTGAGCTTTTATTTTATAATTGTGATTTTTACTTTATTAATATTTCATACTTTTTATGTGTTTAAATATAAGTCACGATCAGTGAATTATAATAACAAATGGTAGTCATTAATTTGATAATTCACTACAATCGTTCAATTAATAATAAACACGAAACCTGTGATAAAATAGGTTCCAAGTTTCAGTGTATGTAAGGTGGTACTAAGTTCCAAAAAATGAAGAATATGTTCCAACGGATACATTCAAAGTGGAAGCTTACTCTTAATATTCAATCCATAGCAATGATGATTGGTAAAACCAAATCATGGATGTTAAGAAAATATAAAAACTAATTCAGTATTCTGCTACTTAATTTTCTCATCATTCTGTGCAGTAGCTACGTCGGGAAAATAGAAAATACAAAATTTTCCACAACCATTTTTCATCTATTGCCGCTTTCCCTTTCAAAATGTGACACAAAATGAAGTACTAATTTCACTTTTTTTTATTCCCCCTTTTTGACTAAGTAGCGACATGACCCGTTCTTAACCAAGCAAACGCTAATCCAAACTTTATCCAATTGACTCCGCAGCCGTGTAAAGACAGAAACGTTTCCATTTGCTTCCTTCTGTCCCATTTTAAGATTTTTTTCCGTGTTCTCACGGAATCACCAGTCTGGTCGAATGCGAATATCCCTGTAGGATGCCCAGCTTTGATGCTGAGCCCCATCCCGCCGATTCTTCCTACCGCCACGCCCCTCGATGGCGACACAGCGAAAGATGTGGCTTCGCATACTTCGAATTTCACAACAACCACATAAACAAAACGAAGGGGACCAAAAGGTTAATACCATTAAAAATATCAAATTGGTTTATTCACAATATATTTATTATGAACCAATTTACATCTCGCAGAAAAACCTTAAATTTATTATCCTCACCACATATTCGCCTCGATTGAACTTCGTCTTACGAAAAATCTCGAATCAGTACCCCTAATTCGAATCTATCCTATGACATACATAGACCCGTTATTCTCCATGTAAGATTTGTCTTACTAGGGGTGAGTAAGATGGATCGATCAAATCGAGAACCTCCCACATCGGACCCAACTAACTGGTTCGGTCTAGTTCTTGGTTCCTAAAAGTAAAACTGGTGTCAAGATGGTTTGGTTCTCTGTTTTAAGGGGGAAACTGAACTGCGCTAGATCAATTTTTTTATTTATTTGTTAAATGTCTCACGCACGCCCTCTCCTCTTTTTCCATCTTTTCCTCTTGTCCCACGACCACTGAACTAGACCAAGAATCGATTACTCCTATGTCTTATAGTCATCTATTACACGTGTTGACAAGTATGCATTTTAACATGATATTTTGGGGAAAATGTATCGCAGCATACTGATTTGGTATTTTTTGCAAGATGAAAATTAATTTGAAGTCTATGTGTCATTGGGGTATTGGTTTGGGCTTTTTAATGATATGGATCCTGAGAAAAAGGAGGTGGCTTCAAAATATGTTATGGCATTTGGAAACCCATTTTTCTTTTTGGAAAAGTTTCGATCGGGGACACTAGTAAAAAAAAAAATTGAAACCATCCAATGTACTTTCAACATATGGCCCGTGTTATCATACCAAACCACTGGATTAGCGAGGCCCTAATGGGCCAGTAACCTTGGAATGGGCTTAACTGGGCATGATGAAAAGGGCCAATGAAAAAAAATATATAGCCATCGTGGGCCCGGCTGAACGAACCCGGGATCCGACCGGAATTAGGATAACAAAATAATGAAAGGTGGTGTTTATCGTTTCCATGAAAAAATGAGGGTCTGCCGGCTCCGTCGATGGGCCCGTCGCTGGATTATGACAAGTGTGTTCTGTAAAATGTTGGGTCCATTCCGAGAAGAGCCCTTCCACGACCCCCCACCAAAACTACGACACGTGTATTTTGATAAATGTCCGATCTAATCCAAGAAATATCCTTTGACAGATTCCCATCTCTTTCTTTTAGGTCACCAAAATGCCACCGCCGCCTTCTTTAGAGCTTAAGAAGTATCAATCGATGGAAAGGACTCAATTTTTTTTTTTTAACAATCAAATCAACAAGCTAGTATAGATGTAGATCACGTTACAATAACGATGATCTAGTTGTTTTAACATTTTCAACTTATATTTCTCTTTGTCATTTGTTTTTGACGAGTCTTCCAATCAAATTTAAGTACTTATTTGTACCCACTTCTTTATAAATTCGACGTAATCTCTTCAAACTCCACAATGGGCATACGATATTTTTTAGACCCGATAGTCCACTCTATCTGTAGCATTATCAGATTCTTAATAGCACTCTACGGCGGCAGAATTCGATGATGAAGCACCGACGTTATCCAGTAGTTTCTTTTTGGTCGGTACGTTATCAAGTAGTCGAAGAATTCTCCATCGTTGTAAAGTTTATGCCGATGCTTTCCCAATTATCTCAAAGAGTCCGAAAAACACAAAACAAGATTCGAAACATAGTAAGGCCTAGAGGGTTTCAAGGCCCATGAGCAATTCTTTAGCCTCGATGATAAGGGCATTTGCTTGGGGTGAAGTGACCTGCTCCTGGAAGTGTCCTTCGTTATCGATATCAAATGATCCGACTCAACTAGAAGACTTCCTCCGGTTCGTGTGGCTACAAATTTTAGGGTTTCGACCATGGCCACTGCTTCAGTCTGCGCATCTGAGCTCGAACAGGCAAGGTGTATCACATGTCGACACTCAGACTAACATTCCAAACGTTGTCCCACACTTTTTCACTTTAAATCTTGAACAGTCAATGATTCCGATAACCAAGTTGTGAAAAACCGAATCCGAGCAATGGCAATCACATACCTTGTGTGGTTTGCAAATTACAATATATGGATATTGGTACGGAAGCAGTTTTATAATCGTTCGAGGGATGTATCCTAAATATAAGTCGTAATACTTTTTGTTTATTTATATTTTTATAATTCCTATGTAAAATGTGATGACGCCCAAAAGTTCAAAAGTCTTTTGATCGGACGAACGGACGGATGTATTTATTCTTATTGGGCTAGCTGGTCATCAAGGAGTTGAGAATATGATTCTCAAGGATCCTTGAATTTATTAATTGTACACTTAGAGCTTGGTGACATTTTTGTACGTACTTCTATTGCTGGCCTCCACTAATCAGTACTAAAATCTCCAACAAGAGTGTAGATTAGTCAAAGGGGGACAAGGTATACGTTTGCAACTGGTGCTGAAGTTGGGTAGTTCACTCATCTTGAATTCTAGTTTAACCGTCGAATTTCTCTGTTGAGACCTTCGACATGAGAGCATATGGCCCTCCACGAGTTCACGCTAAATCCATCCAAGAATTTGTCGGCAGCAAAAATCGGGCGGGAAGTCATCTGGAGATGCTAGGAGACACGGGCGGACAATCCTCCTCGATGTCAACGTACGTGCAACTTATTTATCCGTGCTGGATTCAATCCGACCCGCGAAAATCGATCTAATAATGGTAACTAAAGCGGCGGGAAGGTGAAGGATTTTGCCTGCCTGCCTGACTGACTGACTGACTGGAGATGTGATGGAGCCACTCCACTAAAGTGAGAGATTTTGGCATGGTGGGATTATGAATGGAGTCCAGGTTTGGCTGATTAAGCGGGACAGTTTAGCTTTGGTGGGGGGAAGGGACAGGCGAAAAAGCTAAGGAGAGAAAAAAGCACGAGAGATTGTTCTACTTTAGTTTCATCCCACCTAAGAGGCGTCCTTGTCTTGTCGGATCCTTTGGTTCCCCGTCCCTTTTTCCCCCTCCCCCTTTTATTTCCGTTCTCTCTCTCTTGTGCCATTTTGATTCTCTTTCGCTGTTTGGTCAGTTTTGCCGGTTGGGTCATTCACACCGGTCGTGTTTCAAATGATTGCTGGTGACCATGACGATAGGGTCTTCCCATATAGGCTCATGTAAAGGAGAAGCCGATACCGATAGGATCACGAAGGCTCGAGGAGAGCGTAACTATTGCCGGCAGGTTTCCTGTACTGTCTCCCTGTTGATGTCTCGATATATCTCAACCATTAGCACGTTCGGTCCAAAGTATCGCAACTACCTTGATTCGTGTGAATTGCTCATTTTGAATAGTCGATATGCTGAATTGGATAACGTATACGAATAGAGCATGTAGCCTTGAGAACCTTTTTTTTTCCTGCCCTTCTTTTTTTTTTTTTTTATTAATCAATACCGTAAGGTAGTAGTCATGGTGCAAACTGAACATTTTGTAATAGGTGCGAGATTCGAATAATGCCCAACAAAAGTCATTAATGGTGGATGCCACTTGCTCGCCCTTCTCACTTATCAAGAAAGAAAAGTTGGTATTATAGTGGAATTTAGGCTCTCCCCTCTTATTGATAGCCTACAAAGGCTGCAGCAGAGCAAGTCCTAAAGGAAGTTCAATCACTTTGCCAAATCATGGTGGAAAAATTGGGCAGGCTCTTTGATTGAATGATGCTTTTACTTTAGATTTGCTCCAAAAGTGAAGGTTTCACTGAGCAATTTGTTAAGAATGAACAGAGAAAAAAAAGTAATGCAAGTAGTCAAAAAAGAGTTAAACACATGGGCCATAGTCCTCATCATAAAAAGTCCCCTCCTCTCATCTCCCTCCCTCTCCTTTTCTTTTCTTTTCTTTTTATTTTTTTCCTCAACTTTCCATTTCCTCAAATTTGATCATTTTTTTTTCCTAAACTATTCCTTCTAGCCCCAGCTCTTTCCCTATAGCTGGCTGGTAGGGCGAGACATGGATCCACAGCCCATGGTGGCCGTCCCTTCCTCCCTTATAATAATCCAATGACAGCTTTGTTGAGGACCCCCCAAAATTCAGAAAAAAATAAAGTTCAATAGACAAGATTTCATCCAAGTGTGGCTGATGATAGTGCTAATGTGATCGATGTCATGTACTAAATTATTCAGGGTGGACATTGCAAATCCCCAAAATCTAGTGATTCTTACTGAGCTTGTCATTTCCATCAGTCAAGAAAGATCAAGAACAATTCCTTCTGGGTTTTGAATTCTGTGAAGTACTTTTGGCTTTTTCTCTCCCTCCCTTTCAACCTGGACTTGCATTTACCTGAGGCCCACCGAGGTCTCCTGCAGAACTCAACGAGGTTAATTGACGAGAATTTGCAAAGTGGTGTCTAAGACAAAATTAGGGCAAAATATTTTGAAAAATAAAAATATATTAGTGTTGACACAAAAAATTGACCAACTTAAAATCGACGAGCTACAAGCTCCATTGACAGGAATGAAATTTGGTGAGAACGGAAATTGTCAGTCAACAAGATGAGCTTTTCAACCATAAAGAAAATTGACAACACCATGTGAGCTACAGACAAAAGCCTTCGTCGGACTTAGGAGAAGTTGATAGATGGCGACCTATCCTAAATTTTGGCTAAGTGTTGAACAGTGAAATTAATGAGTAGCGCGTATCGACGATGATGGATTGACATGAGCATATAACCATGGGTTGGTTAACCTAATATTCTTAAAGTGCGTTTAGGTCAGTTTTTCCAACAGACTCTAGAGATCCAAAGTCCCTTAGAAAAAAAATCATAGTGTTTGGTAATTCTTCTTACCACAAAATAATCGACATTGGACAAGGATATGTCTCAGGCTTATAGCAATTTTGAAATGCTATTGGAGAATTTGATTACTTTTTTTTCTTTCAATCTCACCCTCTTTGATAATGAGGCATTTCACTCTTGTCCTCTAAAACACTGTTTGTCTCCTTCCTCATGTACGCTCTTTCTGCTTAATTGTTGTTGACGTGGCTAAGGTTGAGGTTGAGGATTGCAAGGTCAGGCTAAAGTCCACGATTGTTGTGGGTCAAGGTCAAGGGTCAAGAGACTCAAATCTAACCCTTCAAAGGCAGTCGACAAGATCACACATCCTTGGTGTTGTGCATCCTCGATAGCATCGAACAGCTAAATTTGGGTCACCCAAAAATTACGCAACCTTGACGGTCCATCATTCACCGTCACACGACTCTAACAACCCTTGCCTTGAGTCACGTGATCTCGTTGATAGGCTAACACCTCTCTTTCTGGTTTGCCCAAGCTCCGTTGTAGTTGATGTCTTCTCTTCCATCTATGCTTCCACTTTCCTTTTTTTTTTTCTTTATAAAAAGCGAAAGTTCTTTACAAGTTTGTGGGAAAATAGTGTTTATCCAAACCTTTTTTTTTTTTTTTGGTCAGAAGTTTACCCAAACATTATACGCAATTTATGAAAATCCCTTTAATCTGAACCCTTTACTTTGATCTAAAGACACCCTCAAAAACCGAACCGGACACACTTTTAAAACCTCCGGTAGACATCCAACCGAAAGAAGACCTCTCTATTTATTATTAAAAATAAGAGATTGTGTTCATTTCTCGTAATTCAATGTACCTGTAGGTATAGGATTAGGAAGTTATAGGCAAGTTCAACATCAATAATCGCTTGTACCTTAGAAGTCAACAATCATATTATCCACACTGGTTCGTCCGATCAATCACAAAACTCAATGTTCTTTATAATTCATCTTCTTTCTTTCATTTTCAATAAATTTAACTTTTCCACGTGATAATTTCCTGTCATTTACTTTCCTGTCCAAGATCAACGAAAGATCCTTGCGAGACCTTTCCACGGGTTCGATCTAATGAATGCTTATTTGGGAATGATATTTTCTGCATTTTTTTTTTCCAGTGAAACGGCACCTGATCGTCAAATAAAATATGAAGGTAGTGTTCTGTCAATTCCCCCCGAATTTTAGAATAACTCGAAGAGGGGCAGGGGGCGGTACCCCAACGTTGGACCGCGTGGGGCCCTGCCGTGCTTCGGAGCAGGCATTCGTTACGGGGAGTCGTCGTTTTCAACGGGCCCCCACCCGAAAATAAAAAAAATAAAAAAATGGGAGGATTAAAAAAATTATTTTAAAAAAATCCCTCGAAATGAGCCGGGTGTGCTTTTTGCAGTCGGATATCTCTCATTCTTTCCATCTCATCCGCCGATTAAATTAACGATAGTCGCAATAATTAAATGAGTTAATTAATTAATTTAAGTGCAGGCCCGGCCGAGGAAGTGACGTCGTTTTCACATGTTCTGGGAGGCAAGATGGGTGCGGGAAAAGCATTCCCCTGTGGCGGGGGGGCCCCACCGGGGCTACGGACGTGAAGTGCCTCGCGCGTGCGTGACAGAAGCATCTCTTCCTTGGCCCCCACCATTCCCCGCTTCCCTCCGCCCCACGCGCCCCCTCTCCGCCGTGTTCCTCACGCGCCTCCGGTTAAAGCGTAATTCGAGCACTGACGTGACGTTAGCTTTATTATTACTCTCGTATCGCGACTTCGAAAATCCGACAACGTGCGAAATCGTGTATTTATTTAACTCCAAAAAAAGAAGATGGGAAATAATCTACGGATCGACGGAAGTGTCCGGATGCATAATCAATTTTACAATGTTTAGCACAAGTATCGTGTAAAGTTAATGCTTGGATGTCCGGAGAATTGTGTAAACCATGTGTTGTGTAGTTCAATCATGAAAACTGTCGGATCCAAAACTAATCAGGTTCTAAAAGAGTACAAGTGAGTCTTTAACTATTTATGAGCTATTAAAGCTTAAGTGATAAATGAATTTTTTTTAGGGGTGCCTCCAAGGTAACTTATTAAGGTGATTATTTAAGGAAAAATGTTATATTTTCATCTAACTTTGGTTTGGAGACGCTTTCTTTAGCCTATCAATTGGAATAATGATAAAGAGTAAGAAAAGATGACCATTGATTTTCAATACCTTGCGCTAGTATATCGAACAATTGGTACTTCAAAAATTTGAACCTTCATTTTAATTTTAATTTTTTGGTAAAAAAAATATTTATTGAGATTTCGTTCATTTTATGAAAAATGTATCGTTTTTGAAAAATATTTTTCTACAAAGCCACTTTTTAGGAAAATAAGGGTGCGTTTGGTAACGATTACGTTTCCTGGGGCGATTCGATCGGGCGGTGCTTTTTTATTACATTTAAGCGATTCTAGTATTTTTAAGTCGTTTGGAATCGTCCAAAATTTTTGATTCTGGAATAGAATTGCGTTTGAGTACGAGTGTTCATTAATTCATTCCAAATCAATTTCTTTTAATTTTTAAATAATTTTTTTACTTTTTTTTTCCTTTGTTTTCTTTTCTTTTTTTCATTTTTTCATTTTTTTCTTTTCATTTTCCTTTTTTTTTTCTTTTTTTTTCCTTTTTTTCTTTTCTTTTTCATCATCTTCTTCTTCTTCTTCTTGCCTGGTCGCGGGGACCGGCGACGGCCGACGAGGGCCGGCGACCTCACGGAGCGTCGCCGGTCCTCGGCGAGGCTCTGGCCGGCCGCCTCGCCACGGCCGGCGGCGAGGCTCGGCCGAGCCCCGCCCGTGTGGCCAGCCGACCTCGTCGGGGTTGGGCGAGGCCGCCAGCCACCGGCGAGGCCGGGCGAGCCTCGCCGTGGCCGGGCGAGCCTCGCCGGCCCTTTGGTGGGGCCGGGCGGCGCGAGGCTCGCCCGGCCCTACCCGATCCGGCGAGGCTCGGCCTCACCGGATCTGGCGGCGAGGGCATCGCCGGTGGCCGAGCGGGCCTCGCCGCCCCGGCGAGGCCCCGCCCGGCCCGGCGAGGCCGCCCGGCCCCGGCGAGGCTCGGCCTCGCCGGATCTGGGAGGCCGAGCCTCGCCGTGTGGCCGGGCTTGCCTCCGCGAGCTCGCCGGACCGGCGGCCGGCGGCGGCGGCGCGGCCGGCGGCGGCGGGACGGCGGTGGACGGGCGCGGACGGTGGCGGGCGGTGGTAGATGGCGGTCGCGAGATGGCCGAAGGAAGAAACAAAATTCTTGATTTTGATTCTCAAACTCGTCCCCGAACAAAGAATCAACTTTTTTTAGTTTGATTCTATTCCCAATCTGGGAACAAAAATTTTACCAAACGCGATTCAGGCCAAACCGATTCTGGGAACAAAGAATCGGGGATTTGGCCCTGTTTGGATGGTTACCAAACAGGGCCTAATCATATTTTTTGGTGTTGGGTTTGGAAAATTCGATTTCATTTTCTTCTATGCATTCATTTTAATAATTTTTTATTTTCTTTATTTATTTATTTTTTTCTAAAAAGCGGTTTTAAATTTTAATTTTCTTCTTTCTTTTTCTTTTTTTACCACTTATTTTTCCTTGGGTGGTGACTGGACATGTGATGGTTGGCAACCAGCCAAAGAAGAAAAATAATAAAAATTCAAAATTTTGTAAAAATAAAAAAAAATAAAGAGAAATAAGTGAGGACTAGTAAATGCGCGTTTAGTAACGATTATGTTACTGATAACAAATTCGATCATAAATAATTTTTTATTTATTCTATTTTTAGGAACCGATTATGATTATGAGTAAAAGAACGTGTTTGGTAACTGTACAAAATTTATGATTATTGAATAAAATTACGTTTAGTACTGTGTTAATTAATTCTATTCCAAATCAATTTCTTTTATTTTTTTCCTTTTTTTTTCTTCTTTCTCCTATTCTTCTTCTTCTTCAGGTCGGTTGCTGATCCGGCAATCGGCCAAACGAGAGTCAGTGACCTCACTTGAGCGTCGCTGGCCCTCGGTGAGGTTGACTCTCGTTGGCCGAGCCTTGCTAGTAGTTGGGTGAGGCTCGCCCAGCCTTGCTAAGGCTTGGCCTCACCGAGGCTACGTGAGGCCTGCTTGGCCATCGATGGGGCTGGGCGAGCCCCACTTGGCCACCGACGGAGTTGGGTGTCGTGAGGCTTGCCCAGCCACAGCGAGCTTGTCGGACCTCGCCTTGGCCTGGTAAGCCTCTGGCGAGCTCACCGGACAGGTTGCCAGTGATCGGTAGTGGCGACCGGTGGATGGCAAATAGTGACGGCAGGTGGTGGTCGCAGGATGGTGGTCGATGAAGAAGAAGAAAAGAGAAGGAGAAGAATTTTGATTCTCAAACTGAGAATCATATTTTTTTTATTCTCAATTCTTGTCCAAAACTAATTTTGGGAACAAAAAATTTACCAAATGCAATTCTGTTCCCAAATTGATTATGGGAACAAAAAATCATAATCATGTATTATTTGGATGATTATCAAATAGTGCCTAAGAGGGTGAGATAAAGGAGAGTGAGTAAATAAAATGTTTAAAAAGTGGAAAATATTTTCCTTATTTGAAAAGTGAAAAATATTTTTTCTCATTTTAGAAAACTTTTTTTCTTTTCATGAAAAATATTTTTCCAAATCAATTTATTTTTGTGAAATAAACGTTTGGAAAATTAGAAAAATGCTTTTCTAGAAAAATTTCTTACGAAACGAACGGAATTTAAGTTTTATCAAGTGTTCCAAGGGGATCCATTGGCAAGTTACTTGAGCTTGACTTAGATTTCTTCAAGTTAAACTACCTCGAGCGCTTAAATAATACAGGCACGAACTTCGAGATACTCGAAGCAAATGTCTCACTAATCTGACTATTATATTCTATTCTACGTTTATATATTCACAAATAAAAAAACAAATGAGTAATTAACAGTTTTTACCGATTCTACTTTGCTTTGAAAATTTGATCATGCATTCCATTTCGGCTAAAATTAAATTATACTTTATCGGTCAAGTGGAGTCGAGATTGAGTTTATGGAAAGATCAATCGAGTCGAGTTCGGATTCGAAAAGATCAATCCAAGTCGAGTCGAATTTTACCACCCTTTCGCCCATCATCACCGCCACCCGTTCTCCCCCCCTGAAGCGAGATCGCACGCGCTTTCCCCGGGACGGCGCGTCATCCTCTCCCCCTTCCCCCGTAAAGCGAACTCCCGTCAGCGACTCTCCCGTCGTTTTTTAAACTCCGAAAACGGCCTCGGCAAAAAACGACGGCGTCCCCGGTACGCTCCGCGCGCAAAACGACACGGTCGTCCGCCCAATCGCCCGCGTCGCATAGAGCGGAGCGAGGGAATGATGTCTGGCGGTTCCCCCCTCCATTTTTAATTTGGCTTTTCCCACATAAAAGCCAAAACATTTAAAAAAAGAAAGGCCAAAAAAAAATTAAAAAAAGGCAAGGCGAGAAGCGCAATTCGCTTTTGTCCATGTCCGCCCCCATCTCCATCTCCTTCTCTTTCTCTCTCTTTTTTTCTCTCTCCTCTGCGTCTCGTCTCGAACGTTTTCGGCTGCTGCTGCTCCGACGTTTTACCCCCCCCCTCAGGCCTCGACGATGACGAACCGAAACGGGACGGCGCGATCGATCCGCGCGTGATCCCCGAGGAACAACGCCATTGACGCGCCGGATCAAAACCTCCGCACGCTCGCCTCCCCCGTCCTCTTCCTCCTTCTTCTAGGGTTTCCTGCGCCCGGCGTCGTTCCCGCTTCTTCGCCCGCTCCTCCTCTTGATCCCTCGGAGGAATCCGCCGCCGCGTCGGAGCTCTCCCGTCGTGTCGTGGGGATTCGCATTGGCCGGGAAAACCCGCCGGCCGGCCGGGTTCCGCATTGCGGTCGCTTTGCGAGCGCGGGGTGGTTTTCTGCGCGTTCGAGCTGAAAAAGGCGAATGAGATGGAACCCAAACGCGAGATCTTGGTCGCGATCGCGGATTCCGAGATCGTGTCCGCTTGAGGTCGCCCGAGGAGGACGACGGTGGTGTTTTGTTTGTTGAGGCAATGCTGAATTGAGGTCTCGTTCTGGATTGAGGGAAAGAAACCGTGACTCGAAAATGCATTTCGCCAAGCTCGATGACTCGCCTATGTTCCGGAAGCAGGTCCTCTCTCTCTCTCTCTCTCTCTCTTCCCGGAGCGCGCCTTTTGTGTGGGTTTTCTGTCTTGCTATTCTCGTGATTCCTTTAAATTCCTACAAGTCGGGATAAAAGGCGCTGACTTTTTTTCTTCATCTCTCTGCAATTGAGGTGATTTGGGGGAAAATCTATTTGCTACGAGACTACCTCCGCTCTTATAATTCTTCTTCGTTTCTATTTTTGGCCGTTTCTTTGTTCTTTTCTTATTTGCTGACGAACATCAGCTGACTTTGTTAGAAAGAGATTGAACTCACTAAAAAAGTCGATTTTTTAGTTAATTTCGTCAAAGATAGGAAATGATTTAAGTGTTCATTTGGGGGGGTGGCTCCTGTGAAATAATTGGTAAGAAGTACTTCTGGGTATAGTCCGGAAACCCCTGTTCTTAAAGTATAGAAGTTCTTTTTAAGAACTCTGGATGTAAAGAAAATGAAGTAATTTGTTAGATTTGATATTTTATAGATCCTGATTTTGCCTTTATTTTGGAGAAAAAAAGAAGAAGAAGCGAAATTGACATTTTATGAGGATAGAGTGCTTCTCAGAACAGCTTCCTAAAATCAGTGGGGAATAAAGCATCTTCGCAGGTTTTGTCGTACATTTCCTGATTGATCGTGATTGCCATGTATGCTGTTCGGGGGATTGGGCAATCATCCATCCTATTAATTTTCCTTTCGATAATTGCTAGTGGGATATTAGTTAGCTTTAAGTCGAAACTTCAAAGGCCATCCCGCATACTTCTTTTGGAGGTCAATTGTCCCAGAAGCTTTGGAGGCATAGCCATACCCTTGGTCATCTTGCATACTTCTTGCTAGATCATATATGTCTCTTCTCCTCATATTACTTTAGACATGTTTATAACTGCACTTTGAAAGATCATGTTGGAGGCAAGTTATCTTCCATGATGAAATTACTCTTTGAAAACTTGTTAGCATGATAGTCCATTGAAATGAGAATCTTTCTGGCCCATTTTAGATGGAAGGTAGAGATTCCATAAAATTTGCTCTACTGTTTTGTTGCTGCTTACTCGCAGTGTTTCTAGTTGTTATGTGGTGACGCATATCCTGCCACAGTGTCTATCTGTTTTCTTCTAATGATGACTTCTTTGAAGTTGTTTTTCCTCAATCTACATTCTCGCTGATGCTACCAGTTCTTGACTATAAAGTTTCTGTTGCTCATGTTTTGGTTGAATCCTGTGGAGCTTATCTTTAAAGGAGATATGAGATCATATTTACATTTTAGTACATATCTCCGTGGAAGAGCCTCTTGAGGACCTCGTGTAACCTTTTTCTAGCTTAAGTTACACAAGTCAGTATACGTGTTCTTCACTTTTTATGGAACTGGATATGCATGTTGTTCGATTCAAGCTAAGGCAGGCTAGGTCATCTTCAATGCAATTTTCCCATTTTTGCATGCTTAGTTTGCAGAAGGTACCAGAAATGTGGTTAATATTTTGCCCAAATTCTACTTTTTGGTCCCTACAAACTTTTTCAATCAAATCCTTAAACTTGCATAAATTATCTAATCAAGTCCCTCCTGTACCAATTTTGCTCAATTCGAGATTCTTAGCTGTCAAACTAGGCTGGAGTATGAAAGTTTGCCACAGTAGATAATCTGCTGTCGAAAATGACATGGAGGGAAATGAAAATATATTCAAGTTTGCCTTGGGACCGCTAGTCCCCCAGCTCATGTGCATAGGATATGTGGAAAGAACGTCAACTTTTTTCATGGCTCGCTAGTTATTTTGACAAACAAATGATTTTTCCCTTGTTTCAGAATATGATTAACCAACGTGGTAACTAATTTTGATTATGATAGGTAGGATTAGATTTTCCAATTTTTTCTTCTGCTTCCTCAATGTGACATGAGCTTTAAAGGGATTCTAGAATCTATTTTATTTTTATTAGTGCTAAACTAATTTACTTAGGCTATTTGACCCCATCGTTCTAAGGTAAGGAATTACCAGTTACATCAAAGGATGTGGTCAATACAGCTAAAACCAAACTCGTAACCTGAGTTCATTTGTGAGGCAAAATTTTTCCGGAATGGCTTGTCCATAGAGGCAAAATTTTTTCCATGTTATACTGGATCACGGCCCAGCAGCCATGTTAGCCCGAATTGACCGAAATTGGTCCCTGAGGGACTTTATTAGAAAATTTATGCAAGTTCAAGGACTTGGTTGGACAAATTAAATATTGAAGTATACGATTGAAAAATTGGCATAATTGTGGTGACAAAATGTAGAATTTTGCTTGATATAGTCTCTGCTAGTATTGTTTGTCACAGCTACTTAAATGCTTTGGTGTACACTGCATTGTTATCTGGCAATGTGTGGCACTCCATTTTATCTCTGCGTTACAGCAAGAGTATCCCTTAATACCCTGAGGGTGGCCTCTTCATATTCCTTACTATTATTATTGAATTGTCTGTATTTATTATTTTGTTTATCTATAAAGAACATTGATTGGATTGAGATGGTTATTTATGTATCATATCAGGGGCATAGCAATTGTCTAGAGTCAGTTTGAGGTGAAGTTATACTCCAGTTTCTTCTCAATTAGTCTTTTTCTCCTGAACTGTCTCTCTTTACTTTTTCATGTGCAAAAGAAGTTATACATAAAAAAGTGGTTCATCTATTCTTTGAAGCTAAATTTGAGAGTCTGTCTTTGATCCGTGGCCTAATCCTCTGATTCTGTCAAAAGAAAGACTTTTGAATGTGTGCCTGGCATATGCACTTTGTCAACTTTTATTCATGCTGAGGTTTTCTAGGAGGTTGACAACTGCTTTGGTAAAACAGATACAGAGCTTGGAAGAAGGTTCTGATTCATTGAGGGAGCGATGTATGAAGTTCTACAAAGGGTGCAGAAAATACACGTATGCTTGCTTAATCTTTCTTGACAGTGCTCTTTTGATCCACCAAATGTTTTTGTTCCATGAGAAATGGGAGAACATTTCTACAAGATTGTCAATTTTAGCATTGTTCTTTGCATTTTTTGCAGCATGAACTATCTACTATATGTGCTAATTTCCTCTCAGTCTCCTGTTGTATAACCTTAGCAATACTCTCACCCTGTTCAATCTCGGCTTTTGGTTCATTACTGGCTCTAGTTCATTTGTTAGTGTCTACTGCTGTACTGTTGTAATTATCAATGTCCTTAAAGTGTTTTGCTGATAAAATGCAATTTGGTGCTTCTTTCTAGTGTCTATGTTTCCAACTCATTTCCTTTCCTTTGAAATGGATAACCAGACATTTATGTATGGTTATCCATGACAAAGATAGCTGTAGGGTAATTAATGAATTTGTAGTGAGGCTTTTGGACAGATTGATGTTAGTTTTAGCAATGCCTTGATTAACTTAGTATTTGTAGACTAAAAGAACAGCTCAACTTCGTTACTTTTAAGTAGTTTCTTTTTATTGTCATGATTGTTATTAGTGTGCCGGACAATCAGCTTTTGCTTCTTATACTATCGCTCTGTGCCCTTGTTCCTTTTCTCTTTTCTAGGGAAGGCCTTGGTGAGGGTTATGATGGAGACATTGCTTTTGCAAGTGCCCTGGAAGGTTTTGGCGGGGGGCACAATGATCCTATTAGTGTGGCCTTTGGAGGTATGTGTCTGTGCAACTAATTTGTTATACGGGGAAGCTGACTTGCAAATGTTATAGATGCTGCTGCCTCTTCCTACGATCTCTGTGTTCATCTCTCTCTCTCTCTCTCAGTGCACAGTCATAAGTGAAGTTTGGCCTTGTACGAGTGCTTGTAATCCTTATAAACATGAATTTGACTGCATTCTTGAACGTCCAGACCTATGATTTTTTTTATGGGACTGAGAACGTAGGGACCTAGTTCACTCTGCTGTTTCAAGTTCAACAGCAGTTCAATACAAACATTGTGAAAAGACTGACTGCGAGTACCTGTACTTGCGTGCTTGCTTTGACAGCTCTACCTTTGGTTGTTTCAGTGAGGTGCTTCCTGATTGAATGAGTTCTTTCTGTCAAAAAGTTTCATAAAAAAAAGATTACATGGGCATATCCATAAAGCTCCTGATATTTATTTAGCTTCATTCCTAAACATGTCACGAGAGCATGTGAAGTGAAGGCAAGCATGGCATCTGTATTTATTCTTTGATTTCATCTGCATGGTTTGATTTGCAATTAGGAGAGCTGATTCTTTTGATTACTGATTTATTGCCAATGATGAAACTTCTCATTTGTTTTGCAGGCCCTGTCATGACAAAGTTTACTATTGCTTTGAGAGAGATTGGAACATACAAAGAAGTACTTCGGTCACAGGTACTTAATTATTTGAAACTGTAGTTGACTTGATTCTGACAATTTTTCTTTTGCTGTAGTGGAATTGCTTCTTACTTGTGTGTTTGTCTTTTTTTTCTTTCTTTTGCTCACTTTGTTAAGGCTAAGGAATCTTCAGAATGTTTGTTTTGTATGGAAAACTCTTGATAGTCCTTGCTGGTAAATATGCCGGTCTGTTGCATTTATCTGATTAGTTGAAGAGACTTTAATCCTCCCAAGTTTTTTCTTTAATAATATTGAGTTTCACTCCAATTGAATTTTTCCTCTCTCGAAATAACATATGCCGGCATCCTTTGGTTCTTTAGCAAGTGCTGTCTCCTAGAAAGCATTCTCTATGCTGAAAGTGGGAAAATGACTACATTTAGTGGTGGGAAAATGACTTCTTTGTCACTATGCAGTACATGCATTCGATATATCTGATGGACTGCTCTGTACAAATGGTCATGGAGCAGTCTGCATTCTAAGTTGTGGCTCAAATGAAGATGAAGCACTGTGCTGCATAGTATGAATTTAAAATAACTGAATGAAATGTTGTCTTCTGGGAAAGATCCGGACTGTCATACACAGTTTGATCCGTTGAATGTGGCCACGTTATTTCTTGTTTCTAGATCTTATGTAATAATCAACTTGCTGACATGAGCTCCTTCTGTATACGACGTCGCACCCCATTGGTGCCCTATTGTAGTCTTTTCTGTAATGGTCAACTCGCTGAGATGAGCGCTTATGTCTTATTTAGTTTATTCCTTCACTTGTTTCTCATGACTACAATATCATGCGTTGGCTTTCTATCTGTATTAATAATTAAGTCACTCTCTTACCCTTTTTACTAGACATGCTAGTTTGTCAAATAAATAGTCTCTTTTGAGTTTCTCAGAAGCTACTGAGATCAAGCTTGTGAGTGTAAGTTTGGATCAGTTTTAGTAGATTGATTCACTTTGTACCGAACATTCTACATCGCTTCTAACATAAGGTGGTTTTCTTTTGTTCACCGGGAGCACAATTCCCCTTTTGTGCTTTTGCTTTATCATTATTTTTCCCTTTCCCTCTAGGTTGGGCTCTCTCTTAAAGATGCTTCCCAGATTAAACTATAGTAGTTTCACGAACAAGTTTTAATGACCATTAAGTGGAGGATCTGTATTATGACACCCAGAATCTTTTGAAGAAACTACATGACACATTTGTATAGTTGCATTGACATTTTTCATCACCTGACACTGGGAATATTTTTTTCTAGTAAGGTTTTCATGTGATTGGATTGCCTTCCTTCTCCCATGCCCATCTCTTCCCCTTTTGACAGCTTCACCTCTTGCTTTTATTGGCGTATATGCATATGCAATGACATTGCCTTTTGTATGTTTGTTTGCTTTCTTATTCTAGGTTGAGCATATGCTAAATGACAGATTATTGCAGTTCGTCAACATTGACTTGCATGATGTCAAGGTATTATGATGCAAACTCTTACTGGATTTCACTATTTGTTGAAATTATGACATGGCCATCCTATTAAGGGATGGCTACATAGCAAACATGTATGAGAAGCATTTTAGGAGCATGGCTTCTACCTGATAGAAATTAAGCTGTTCAACTTTTTATATGCAATGAGACTTACTAAAATGTTTGTCCTTATCATGATTTCTGATATAAGTTGGCTAAGATTAAATAATGTATGGTAGATTCGATGAAGCTTTTATGATGCAAGTAATCTTAGCAGAATTATATGTCGTTTGAGGATCATGAGGTCACTATGAGAACTCATATTTTGCAATTAGTAGTTGTTTGCAAAGAGCAACTGCAGAAGCTGGGTATAGAGGATGCAATCAGCCTACCATTTATATTTTGGCATTTGAAGCTTGCCTTGCACAGAATTGCTAATTGAGAAGCTCAGACCAGATTTCAGTCATAAAGCCAGGGGAGGAACATTATCATATAGTATCTCAGAATAGATAAGAAAATGATTTTTGGAAAACTACTTTGTGTTTAAAATTAATGTCCACTTTCTCTTGAAAGATTTAAGGGTTGTGCATTGTGACTAAACTGTCCTGAAAGATAAAAGAGATTATTCTAAATGGATATGGGAATTAATTTAGGTAGGGTGGCACTTTCTTTACAAGAAAACATGGCTTAAAGCTGACAAGAAGTTGGCACGCTTAGGGTTGTTGATGGTGTTTATGTTAGAATCATGTGAGCTGTTGTCGCATGATTAACAGACGAGTCATATTTGGGTTCAATCCATGAACTCGAAAGTCACCTGCTTAATTAAATGAGCCAATCCGATTTATTAATTCGTGTACATTGATATACTTAATTTAATTTTTCTTTTTCTGTAGAGAACCATATCTAGCAGATCCATTTTATGAATAAAATGCATCAAATCTAAATTCATCTCAAAGAAGCTATTCGGATATTTCCCGTCATATTTGGGTTTGACTGACCCAATTTGATCTAGTTCATCTAGCTGGATATGTGAATGATTAACAGGTTGCATTTGGGTTTCAGTTTTCCAATTCGATTAATAAACAGGTTGTGTTTGGGTTGAAAACATTTTAAGTCTAATTTGACGCAACTCAAAGATGACAATCACATGAAGCAGCAACCTTGCATTTGGTAGGAATACTTTAGAAACTTTGGATTTTATATGCATGGTTTGTTATCTCATCTCACAACATGAGATCCCAGACTTGATATTATTAATGTGCGATTTTTTCTTTGTCTAGACGTTAGGACATTATTATTTGGCTTTGCAGTCAATTCAATATTGTTGGGCTGGAATTGCTAAAAATATGCAAATAATTGCCTGTATTTGAAGTGGATTTTTTTGGACACCCCCCAGCCAAGAAAAAAACAGAAAAAAAACCTGCGCCACTTAAAAAGTGGCTTGCCTGACAGATCTTAGTACAGCCAAAATTGCAGAGTTGAGTCTGCCTGTATAGCAGGTTTTACCTTGAGGTGCAAAAGGGAACACTACTTCGCTTTGAACTGATTTTGGGCAACTGGTACAGGCAAATTTATTATTACAGAAACAGAGAAGTAATTGGCATAAATTAAGTGTTTTATGAAGAGCATGACGAAGTTAGTTTTGCAGTATGTTGGTTCTTCAGACAGTTTGGTATGACAAATTTCGTGCAAGTGCAGGAAGCGCGCAAGCGGTTTGACAAAGCCAGCCTTATTTATGATCAGGTGTCATTCCTTATCCTCTGCCAATATAATATCCTAGCAGCAATTATCTTGTTGTCTGAAAACCTAGTCGTGGTCATATCGTTTCGAAAGTACCTTTTCACTGGTTCCAGATAACATAGTGGTCACATCTGAGGTTCGTCTTCTCTTTCTTTTTTTTTTTTTTTTTTTTTGGGGGGGGGGAGGGGTTGGTGGGGAAGAGGAAGGGTGTCCTAAATGCAAAGGAACTTTTTCTTGTCTTGGTAGATGTAATTGAAAAAAGGTATGAATGTTGGGAAGAACGTGGACTAGCCACCTATTCAGACTTATAGACTCATTAATCATAATTTGTTAAAATATTATTGGTGGACAATCTTAAATTATCTAGATAGGGAGTATAACTCAGTGCATAGTTTATTAGACGAAATTGTTGAATGGGTCTTGTCCTCCAATATGATTGTGGTACTTTGATATTAAGGAAAATAATTGTCAATGTGTGTGGCTTCTTTCAAGTAAATCCTGGCAGTATGGTTCTTATAGACAGGTGTGGTTTTATGGATTGTAAACCTTGTTTGTTAACTCCATTGATAGAATCTGGCTTATCAGCAAGAGTGGTCTTGTTTTTAAAAAACAGAAAGGAATTAAGAGTATATATATCAGCTTTAAGTATCCTAACGCCATTTATGATATTCAATGTCCCAACAACATATGCAACGGACGATGGTTGAGAAGAGCATTTTCGAATATTTTCACTTTGCATCGGGCATTCCATATCCAATTGCTGGTCAATGAACTAATTAAAGTTTTTTTTTTTTTTTTTTCATTTTTTTAAGAATATACTGTTGACAATGGAGACTGAAGTCGTTTTATCACATGCATTTATATCTTGTTGTTGCAGTTTTTTTACACATGATTCTTTATGGCCCGTTATTAGTAAACAAATGGACAGATGTAGACCAATTTTTATGTGCAGGCCCGTGAGAAGTATCTTTCATTAAGGAAAGGAACAAAAAGTGATGTAGCGATTGTCTTAGAAGAGGTAAGATCTATGTACTTGTGGTTATTCTTATCTTATGTATGACCATGTCGATATCTCTGTTATGTGTTTTCTTTTCTTGGTGGAGAAAAAATGGATCTGAGAAGAAGACAGAAAAAAGGGGGGTGGGGCATGCAGCATGATGAATTCTCTGATTTATGTTGTAATGATAATCTTATTTAGCATAATATTCATTGAACTTGGTACCTTCAAAATTTAGGAGCTTCATAGTGCGCGGTCCGCATTTGAGCAAGCTCGTTTTAACCTGGTGAGTACTTGCATCCTTCCAGTTCACTTTGTGTCAACAAATGTGATGCGCCATAACCATTCTGCTTGATCTCTTCTATAGGTAACTGCTTTATCTAATGTCGAAGCAAAAAAGAGGTTTGAATTCTTGGAAGCAGTGAGTGGGACAATGGATGCTCATCTTCGATACTTTAAACAGGTGAATCATATTGAAAGACTTTAGCCTTCACTGGGTCTAATTTTTCCAAATACATGGTATACTCACATTGAACTTACTTTATAGGGCTATGAATTGTTGCATCAAATGGAACCATACATAAATCAGGTCTGGTATAATATTCCCCTCAGTGTTTTTCCTACTCTGTCTTGGGTTGATTTTGTTATTTGACATTAGTGAAAAAGCTTCTGTTATTAAGTAACCGTTTTTTACCCAAAAGCTCTAACATGAGACATCCACAGTCATATGTAAGTTGCTTCTACATGTGTAACACATGTTTTTTGACACTCTCACTCCTATGTAAGCCGTTTCTTGCATGTGAATTACATGATGTCGATGTAACCTCTCTAATAAGATAACTTAAGATCAAAACCAATGGTTTGAAACCTTGCAATGGTCAAAGACCCGGTGCGGCTTCTGTTTTGGTTGGTCATCTGGTCCAACTGAGTTGAACCGCAGCGTTGATGATTTTCTCACAATTTACGACTGAGTTATCTACTTTATTCATTGGAGTGTACATTTGTACACAAATATGTGCTCAGCCAAGTTGACTTGAGTGTCTGTGTTTATGCTTGAGGTTAAGGGTTCCATTCCCCTTGTGGGTGCCTTGTTTTCATTTTTTTTCCTGAGCTAGAGACCCAGTCAAGGATCCGGTCAAACTACTGATGTATTCACCAGGTTTACTGCTTGAACTGGGCCTATGTTGGGTATGATTGGTTTTTGACCTGTCTGTTTATCACATAAAAATTGGACCGGTCGCGGGTCCAGTTTCTGGTTCAACTGGTTGAACCAGCTGTTCCAAAAACACTGATCACAACATTAGTAACAGAAATCGACAGAATAACACTAAAACTTGGTGTTAAACTTCGAACTTTTAACTGGTGCTTTTTACCGCGTCTGACAGACCAAGAGAAACTGACCTTTAATGCATATCAACATGTTTCTCAACAATTATTTTGGTGGTCATTTATATATGTTGTGTGATGTCTGGTTACCCATCTATCTTTGTTTTTACCCTAATTCTTGACCTTTTTGTTTAGTATTAAGACTTGATGATAATGTGGTGTAACCAATGGATTAAAACACTGTTGATTTGGAATTTTATAGATTATTGGGTGAGTTTTTGCTGGAATTTACAGTTTAGTAACATTGGGATTCGAAGACATTCGATCCTTTAATTCCTCCACACCAGTAATAACAACTCAGTCAAACCTATTCCTACTGTGGGTTGGTTATATGGATCCTACACCTTATTTAATGCGAATACATAAACAAAATGATGATAAACTCCAAATGGTTGACTGAAAAGTGTAGCCAGATTGCCGCCATGACCTATGGTGATGAATTGATTGAGCAACTTGACATCAGTGACGCCAGCTTATTGGGAAGGCAATTCAGGAGTGCTCTTTTGGATTAGATGCTTTGCTTTGGAAGCTTCATGTCAGATATTTTTGCTCATCTATAGGTTCTCCACTTGTAATCTCTTGTAATCTTGTGGGCGAGAATACTCTTTTGATAACCATCAAAGAATGAAGCAAGTGATGGTTCTTGTGTACGTCCTCTGTATGGATACATCCCCAGATGGCTAAGTGATTAGAGTGTTGGTGCTTTTCATAAGAGTTACCTAAGTACATCGCCTGGGATATTTGCCTATTTATATCTTGAAACTACATGGTAGTGGTATTTCCGGTAACTGTGAATCGTCAATTGTGAGCAAGTTCTCCACTGTGACAATTGATGAATGTTCGCTTATTGTAATTTGTCTTTGGAAGGAAACAAGTAGGGCTCTTGAAGATGAGTGATTTAGTGCTCTAGGAAAATACTCCGAAGCCCGTTTTGTAGTGGTTTCTCAAAGTCTTCTAGGAGAAATTTTCATTTTTTCTTCTTGCTATATATTGTTTGTTTCCAAATACTAAAAACTTGGAGCTAGCTCTTTGCAGGTATTGACCTATGCGCAACAGTCAAGAGAACGGTCCAACTATGAGCAGGCAGCTCTTAATGAAAAGATGCAGGAATATAAGCGACAGATTGATAGGGAGAGTAGGTGGTCTTCCAATGGTCCTAATGGGTCTCCCAATGGAGAGGGTATACAAGCAATTGGCAGAAGTTCCCACAAGATGATAGAGGCCGTCATGCAATCTGCTGGAAAAGGAAAGGTCTGAAGAAACTTCTTTCCTTCCCTGTATAAGGCCATTATCTTTGTCTTCAGCATCTTTTGTGCTACACTTCACCGTTTCTCTCAGCTTATCTACTGTGAATTTCGTAGGTTCAAACCATTCGGCAAGGTTATCTCTCAAAGCGATCATCGAATTTGAGAGGTGACTGGAAGAGGAGGTTTTTTGTTCTTGATAGCCGAGGAATGCTTTATTATTATCGCAAGCAATGCAGTAAGCCATCAGTAAGTAATATCTTCTGTTTTGTCATTGAAATTAATTGTTCACACGGTGCTTACTTTTAGGAATTTACTGGGAAACAGCTTTAACCACATGAAACTGAGCAAGCTGAAATTTCTTTTTTCTTTTTTCGGCCAAACCGATTTCCTTAGTTTGGTTTTGGTTTTCCAATCAAGCCAACTAATGTTTTCATTGTAGCTCTTCATCTTTTGTTAACTATGTAAACCCCATTGCAGGTGTGCAATTATCTCAAACATTTTTTTCGTTTTAAAGTGAAAGAATAGTCTATACTTGAAGAGATTGTTATGAATATGAAGGCGTTTTGTCTTTGGGTTAGACTATAACTGTATACCTGCTAACTGCTACCAGTCCAATTGGGCCTAGAAAAGAAATACATCATTGTGAAGGCCCAAATGGTTCAGTAAGAGACCAAACTAAGATGTTGATGACTTCTCCTTTAATATTTTCCATGGTGGACTTCCTAATCAGTTGGTGGACTTCTAATTATTCATGGCCCTACTTATTATTATCATTATTAAATACTGGTATCAATTTGACTTCATCTCTTAGGGTTCTGTCAGTCACAATGCTGGTCAGAGAAATAGTTCAGAGCTTGGGTCTGGATTGCTAAGTCGTTGGCTTTCTTCTCATTATCATGGTGGAGTCCATGATGAGAAGTCTGTTGCTCATCACACGGTGAATCTGCTTACGTCAACCATAAAAGTGGATGCCGACCAGTCTGATCTAAGGTTTTGTTTCAGGATTATTTCACCATCAAAAAGTTACACTTTGCAGGTGCGTTTCCTGCATCTTGCAGCTGTCTTTTTTTAATGGTTGTTTCAAACAACTTGTGATTTGTGCATAATTAGAGTAGCTTGTAGAAAAGAACCTTACAATTGTTATTTAGCTGGTCAGTGCAGGCAGAAAGTGCGTTGGATCAGATGGACTGGATTGAAAAGATAACAGGAGTGATTGCTTCATTGCTAAGTTCTCAGGCACCTGAAAGGGTAATTGCCACAGAATAGGAACTGCTGGCTTCTTTTTTTCTTCGTCTGAATATATGACATCCTATTATCTTTCAGTGTCTTTCTGCTGGACCTTTGGGAGGTAGTCATCATCATTCTGCCAGTGAGAGTAGCTCTTATGAAAGTTCTGACTTTGATCACAATGCTGCTGAAGAATACACAGCAGAGAGACATCTTGGTTCTTCTCATCATGACCGATTGTCGAGGAACTTACAACAGCAACGATCCTGTGTCAAAATTGAGAAGCCCATTGATGTATTGCAAAAAGTGTGTGGCAATGATAGATGTGCTGATTGTGGAGCTCCTGAACCAGACTGGGCATCCTTGAATCTTGGCGTTCTTGTTTGCATTGAGTGTTCTGGTGTTCATCGGAACCTCGGGGTCCACATATCAAAGGCAAGTGAAGGAGTTTCCAGGTTGCTTTTGCATGTGACATTCATTTAGCTAGTGATACTGGCGTGCAAAAACAGCTTACTCCTTAAATGTGAAACATTTGCCTTTCCTTTGAAATGTTTGACAGAAGCTTCTTGATGTTATGTCTTAATTGTTTGTATCTCTGTGGTGTGATGGTACTTATGAATGTTGAATGCAAATCATAGGTGAGGTCACTTACACTTGATGTCAAAGTATGGGAGCCTTCAGTTATAAGTTTGTTTCAGTCTCTGGGCAATGCCTTTGCTAACTCCGTTTGGGAGGAACTCTTGCAATCAAGAAGTACTTTGCATCATCCAGCAAGGTAACCATTTTTGCGGCTGCTTGAAGCCTTTTCTCGTTTCCTTCTGAATGGTGTTAGAGAAAGCTCATATTACTAATGTTCAGTGTTCTGTGTGTAGCTTATTTGATTCCAACAAGCTGCAGATGCATCTTATGGCCAAGCCCGGTCCCTCTGATTCTATATCATTGAAGGAGAAATTTATCCATGCAAAGGTATTGCCCATGTACTTTTCACTTCATTGCTTTTGTATCTTGTTTCTCTTACTTTTGCTCTGCACACTAGCTGAGAGGATATGCTTATTCTGGAACAACTTTTGACAACAATCCTCTTGGGCTATGTTCTTTCCGGCGAACAATTTTTATGAGTAACAGTGTTCGATGAGATTATTGCAACTCAACAGAATGTGATTGGAATAATATGGTCACCTGACTCTACTCACGGATGAACATCTTTTTTATTAATTGAGTCATATCTCAGCCAGTGGTTTAGAGAATAAATCCAGATGACCAATTAGTACATTGGCCTTCTTGTTGCACTGCTGACGAATTGATTGGACTTTGGATTTGGATATATCATTCTTTAATCATTTGAGTTGTTCAGCTCTGCAAGTTCCCCTTTTATATTGTAATGAAGGGCTGTAAGATATTGTGCATCATTAGAGCCTTTTCAGTTCGTGACTCCCTTTTTCTTATTGCTTGCAGTATGCAGAAAAGCTCTTTGTCCGCAAGCCCAGGGAGAGTCCAAGTTTTCAATCAGTGGCGCCAGAGATCTGGGAGGCTGTCTGTGCCAATGACAAGAAAGCAGTATACCGGTACATTGTTACTTCTGAAACAGATATCAATACTGTGTTTCAGCAAGCATCAAGCAGCTCTTCTTTGACTCTTGCAAAAGTGATGCTATTGCAAGAACAGACAAATCACAACCAAAGCTGTAGCTCAGAGAGATCCTCAACGAGCTCCTTGAATCTTGGAAGTGCTGGTGACAGCCAAAGGATGGATTATTTTGAAGGATGTACTCTACTTCACCTTGCATGTGAAACTGCTGATATTGGCATGCTGGAGCTCCTTCTACAATATGGTGCAAATGTTAATGCTGTTGATTCAGGAGGGAATATGCCGCTCCACCGTTGTATTTTAAGAGGCAAAGCTGCCAATGCCAAGATGCTTCTTGCAAGGTGACCAAAGGGATCTTGTTGGCTTTTAATCATAACTGATTTTTATTTATAACCATTTATTATGCCTTGGTCCTTTGATAAGCTAAACTGCTATATTTGATGCTTGGTAATTCTAATATGAATTAGATGCATGGCTTATAAAGTAATTGATGTACGTTGTGGAGGATGAATGTGTTGTCCTAGTTTTCAGGGAAAATGTTGAGATAGCATAAAGTTGGGGGCAGAATACAGTTTAGTTTGAGTACCATGGTACTAATAAGTAACATTTTTTATTCTGTTATCTCCTTTAATTGGTTTACCTCCTCTGTGATCCATAGTGCAGTGGTCATGAAGCTTGTGCTTGATAGCAGCATTAATGTCGTTACTTAAAAAAAGTTTATCCTTTGTTATATCATATAGACATCCTGCTTGAGAATCATAATTCAATTGCAGGGGGGCAGATCCACAAGCACTAAATGACGAAGGAAAAACTCCCCTGGAGATTGCAGTGGAGTCGAGTTTTGGAGACAATGAGGTTCTCACTCTATTGTCGGATACAAATGGATGAAGTCATTAGGAGATAATTCTTGAAGTGTCATTCTGGATATCCTGGAGAGGAGGTATTTTTGTTGCTTATGTGATGTCATCTATACATATAGTTCAAGAGCTGGTTTTGTTGAAGGAAATGCAAAAGGCAATTGGGGGTTCTGGAGGAGAGTGGTAGGTTGTTGTGCCTGCCCCCACAGGATTTTGTGGAAGTCAGTCCCCACCATTGTCACCTGTAATTTAAAGCATCAATTTGTAAGGTGAGAGGTAAGGTGAAGCCTCTGATCAAGAGAACTGTAGTGTGATATCTATGCTGTTTGCATCATTTCCTGGTCTAGCTGTGAAATTGTACTTTAGGCCATTGTCTGTTTTGTCTGTATATTAGTTCTTTTTAGGCAATTTTCCTCTGGGATGGAAGCTTTATTATGATGTAAACTCTATGATGGTAATTAGGAGTGGGTCACTAGGGAGTGAGGAGGAAGCTCACTTTGATTTTTGAATGGGGAAGTAGGATGTACAAACATTTGATGTTTTCGTATCTTCTGAAGAGTCATGCTTTTCAGAGCCCCCGTTTTCTTTTCTACGGTGGATGGTTAGCCAAGAATGAACTGAAATTGGAGGATCAAACTCGTTGATTTTAACTTCTGAAGAATGCTTGGCGCATTAGCATTTGGTTATCTGGAATTGTTCCCAGTTCACTTTATGATTTTCTCAGAGTGAGTTTTTGGTCCCTCTCTCTTTTTCAAAGTTAGGTTGTGCTAACTTTGAGGATTTTGTACTCCATGACTCCTTTTCTAGAATTTATTTAGCTTTTATTTTTTTATTTTATGAAATCAGATATATTTAGATTGAATGAGTAAGATTCTGGCTACACAGACCTTTAAATGATGTAATGATTGGCTCAATATATATATTTTTACTGTGAGCACCTTTATAACTCTATGAGCATGATCCTATCCGGTTCAGTGCTGATCTTTTAGCTGTTAGTTTGCTTCCGAGCGTTATTGAACGAGGTGTGTTGTACATTGGGTGCATAAGTGAGTATTGGCCCGACTGACGATGCTGATGTTCGTTATTCAAGATGTAAGTATTGAAACGTACCCTGGCAAGGGAAATGGTTCGGGAATTAGTTGTTGATGTGGTTTGGCCTCATGGAATGCTGATTTTGAGAAGCTTACCAAAGAAATTATAGTCTCAATGGACAACGGTAGATGAGGATGTTATCGGACGGAGATCATATATGCTTTGAAATAGCAAAGGTCGGATGCCTCTTTTATCTGTAGGGAAACGAAGATGAACAACTTACACGTGATGCTCTAACGGACTAGCTGGCGACGTATCTTTTATGGGTACGTGAAAAGCCCGATATTTCCTGTCATCCCACGCTCTAACCACCTCCTTTGTTACGTTCAATGATTCGCACGATGAGATGGTAAGGCAACACTCGGAAGTTGCCGGTGAGCCCCCACTGTCCATACGTAAGTGAGCTGGAGCGAAGTCATCTTTATCCATTAGAACTTGCCAGAGGCCATCGTTTTGGCTGAAGTACCCAAAGATCGAGCAGATGTCTCATGATGAGAAGCTGAATTTCGTTTCGTCTTGAATTGGTTTCGAAGTACGCAACTAAACCGAACAAGACCTATAATTTCGTTTCGACACCGTACTGATTCAGTCCGAAAGGTTTGTGCAAAGCCACGATTCATCTTAGGTAGATCACCCGACTGTTGCGCGAGAACATTGCATTAAGCATCGACCTTGGCCGTTCCCAATCGTGTCCCAAAATGGCCAAATACCCGCGACGGAGTGGCCTCTCTGAAAGCCTCACCACCACATCTCTAGTCAAAAAGAAAATGACCCAATCCTTATCCGATATCCGGAAGTATCTCCTTCATCTTATCTCTTTGAACTCATCAACCCCACTCCTATAAATGCACTTCCGAAGGCATCGAGTCCGGATGATGCTTGAGACCCTGCATCAAGTCTCACACCAGAACCATGCAGACATCAGTAATTTTCGCAGCAGCACCGTCTCTCCCGCTAGCGTCCATCGAAAGGTCACTTGGGTCCCCATGGAAGCTCATGCCAAGGCCACAGAGTAGTCGTTTTCCTCTCGTTAAAGCGCATGCCATCCCACCCGATACGTCTACGGTCGACTATAACTCCACGGCCTCGTAAGTTGCTGCCATCTCATCTTTCTTTCTCCATTCGGTTGAATACAGAACCACGGACAACAGGCGTCCTCCTCGGCTTGTCTCTCTCTGTGTTCCAGTGTCTTTCCAGTAGAGGCTTGTGAGACGGTTGGAGGAGAGGCCTGCAATGTGGAGATGTATCCGGAAGTGAAGCTGAAACCTGAACCTCGGAGCAGCAAACCCAGGACTTCTTCGGAGCCTGTCGACAGAGAGTACTACGAGTATGATAGCCCCAATACGTGAGCTTTCGTGATCCCCAAACTTGTTCATTACTCGGCGATTTCGATTGTTGAATGGATATTGAGTCTGGAGACTTTTACTTCAGGGTGTTTCTAGGAGAGGCCTGTGATGATCTTGGAGGAGAATTCTGTGAGGCTGAATTTCAAAAAGGAGTGCACTGAGAGAAGAGCTTCTGTAGATCAATCTGCCGGCTGTGGTATAATAATGTCACCGTGTACCGTCTCTTCTGATGCCAATCCTTTGTGTGTTATGTAATTGGACATCCTATAGCTGCATAAATGCCTAAAAAATCCATCCACAATATGGACTTGACCTTGAAATAAAGACGAGAGTTTAGTTCTTGGAGTAGTCCTCATGTGAATTGTTGCATTCAAGTCGAATGATGCTCGGCTATGCAATCTAGTGATTTCGCTATACTTCTGACCAGAAACAGGAGCTATCATGAGAATATGTTTCAGAGATGAGAAGCAGCCCATATCTTCTAGTATGAATTTCATACATTTAGAATTTAAGAATCTGGCATAGATACCTTCGATAGATATTCCAACTACCAAAAATTGATGTATTGGTAAGGAAAGTGATGCAAGAGGATCTGAAATTCTCCACTTGATGAACCAAGTATTATACTTCTCCAAAAGGGATAATTCGAAATGACATCAAGACGCGAACTTCAAAGATAAGAAAAAACCCTGCTAATGTTTTATGTTGATCCTAACTTTCATCAATAGCTACAAGCCAACAAAATGATATCTGGTTGAGAGTAATGAAGGAAATATCACTGCTCAGAGTCATCATCTAATGCCTCCAGGAGCAAATACTGAAGAGCTATAGAGTACTTTGCAGTTTCTCTTCTAATGGAGTCGCCATTTCCTGTTTTGCTACTGCTGCTGAGAAGAAACGACCCGCAGCCATCACCTGTGACACATAGAACCATTTTAATATTGGGTCATGCGGCTGAACACAGAATTGAGTAAAAAGCTAATCAGTTTTATCCTGGAACCAACCTTTTATTGTGAAAATGGATGAAACCCATCTTTTATAGATATATAACAACCGAGGGGAGTCTCCATGATGTGTATCAGCCAGCAGAATCTCGCAATGGCTTTTCTTGCTATGCAAGTCATGTATGACAATAGCCATCACAATTTGTAGTGAAACATAGTTCAAATGCACATAGGGATTGTAAATATTGTCTAATTACCGAGCATGCATTACAGCATTGTGACACAAAGCCAAAGTTCTGACCATTGCAAGGTCTCGCCCTCGAGGATTAGCATATTTCTCTTGGCAATTCCTTCAGTAAGACAAACCAAATTATATAGAACTCTAATCACAGAGGTAGCTGTCTGAGTCACTTTGATGACAATCAACCAGAAGGAGAGCATCGAAAACCGTCAGCGACACAAACACACAAAGGCCAATGTGCAAGAGGGTACCTCTCATCGAACAGTTCGCCAAAATCATCGACGATAACAGCAGCCGGAAATGACTCGTGCAGGTGAAAGGCCGCAAAATACTTCTTAACCGCTTCATCATCCTCGACATATCTTGAATCAATGCAGAACCAAATGTATCATACATCACCGTATAACCTCTCTCTCTCTCTCTCTCTCTCTCTACACTGTTCTTGTAGTCTAGTAATAAGTAAAAGCGATTGGTTCAGCAAATTGCTCACTTCATTTGTATACGCCCAAACACGCCGGATGACGGATCAATGCCCTACAGACAAAGACGGCAGAACCACGAATCAACGGCTGATGAAGTGGCAACCCACATGAGAGAGAGAGAGAGGGAGTTAGTGCCTGAGAGAGATAAGGGGGTTTAGCTTCCAATCTCCGACGGTTGCATATGAAGACAACAGCAGTGACATCATCGGAATCGCTCCGCAGCGCGCGGTTATAAGCGAACTGGAACAGCAAAGAAGTTTTCCCGCTGCAACATCATTCGCAGCAGCGGAAGCACGGTCACTGTACGGCGAACTGAAGCTCAATGCATTGGGTCCCCTGATTCTGCACCGACCCAGAAGGAAAACAAGAATGCCCACCACCTGTTTGATCTGATGTGTGCATGTGTCACAGAGAGAGAGAGAGAGAGAGTGTACCAGGATGGAGGACCTGAGAGAAGCGTGATGGGATGAGATTCAGTAGCGGAGGCAGCATCGTTCATGCAGAAGAACCTCCTCACGTTCGAAGCCATCTTCGTTTCGATGCGACAAAAAGCTCGGTCGATGCCACGAGCGGGGTTGCTTCTGGTTTTAGGTGTTGGGAAACGTCTGCAAAATCCAGAAAGGTCCCTTCCTTTTCCGAAGACACAGCGTCGCTCTCTTGAGAAAATCAAGGGAAGATGAATGTGTTCGGGAATTCGCTTCGAGGACGGTTGTGTTGTCACGAGACATTTGTTGGTGTTTGATGACACCTCATGAAAAACCTCTTAGGTTTTATTTGGCGGTATGGATAAAATTTATTCTCTCTTTTATTTGATGTTTACTTAAGTTAGGATAAAGTCGGATATAAAAATAATATGAATTGGATAAAATTATCGCGGTGAAATTTGATAGAGGTGAATAGAATTTCTATTCTCCATATTAAATTAACAAAATTGAAATTATATTACAATATAAATAATATATGAAATTTACTATAAATTCAAAATAACAAAAAACAAAAAATTAGTTTTTAATTTAATCTTATTTTTTTATATATTCCACTTTAATATTTTGCTATAATATAAATTTATATACTACATATTTTAGGTATTTTAGTACTTTATGTATATTAGTATAGTTTACTATTTAATCAAATTTTATTATAGAATGATGATAGGGGGAAAAGGAAAAAAATAAAATAAAAATAAATTAAGCAATAGTATCGCAAAAGATTTTTACTATCTCCGTTTGTGAATTTTTCTATTTATATTAAAAAATATACATGATCGACTTTTGTATCATGATTCACCAGACAATAAATAAGATATAGCAAAATCCATGAATTTCATATCCTATCCTATTAAGTTTTGTCCGGGTTAGATATTTGTACGATCAAACATAGCCTTAAGAAATAAAAGTGAAGATGAAAAAGTGGAAAATTCCCGAATTATGCTCGATGTGGCATATTTATTCTTAACTTTTTTTTTTCCCATGTAATATAGAAAACCTAAACTATGCTTATTGTGACACATTTATCCTAAATATTTTATTATGATACAAAAAACCTTAAACTTATATTCATGATGAATTTACATTTTGTCAAGGTTTTTAAGATGATTTTTCAGCCAAAACAACATGAGCTTCTATTTTACTAAGTCATGTGGGGGTTATGTCAAAGTTATTTGCTTTCTAGCATCCATATAGATAGATTTTTAATGGTTTTCATTTGAGAAGGTAAACATGTTACATAAGTACAAGTTTGACATTGTTTATGTCACAAAAAGAAGTTTTATGGGAAATGTGTCATAGTAGATATAGCTTAGATTTATGACAACATTTGCCTGATAAAAGAAGTTTCATTTAATTGATAGACTTTTTACATCTTTTTTTTTTCTTTTCACTTTCCTAAATTTGGAATGGGCGGTTGTGTATGAGCTCAAGCTTCCGGTTAATATATAAACATAATTAGGAAATGAAGATTTGGCATTATTACTTTATAGGAAGAGCAGCATGAGATTCCACCACAGCTTAAGCACACTTGAGCCACTCAGTTACTCGTATAGTGTTTAGCTATGATAATTCATCACTAGATACTTGTACAATTTTTTTTTTTTGTCCTTTTTTTTGGCTATATATAATTTTTTTTTAATTTTTACTTATTTTCTGACGTGGCATGCTCTTAAGGCTGCAACAGTAGCAAAATTGAGCGATTGGTTAATTGACGGACTTGATTAGAATTAGGCTTCATTCGATTTGCGAAAAATGTGGCATTTCTGGAAAATATTTTCCAGAAAGCTATTTTCTAGGAAAATGCAATTATTTTATGATGTTCGGTTGAAATCTGAAAAAGAAGAAAAATATTTTTTGTTATTAGGCAAGATTTTTTTCTTTCACGCACTCTTTTTCAATTTTTATTTTATTTTATTTAAAAAAATATATTTTAAAATTGATTATTTTATTATTTTTTAGGTGAGTTCAAGTTTACCTTATGTGGGATGGGGAGGTCGAGCTTGCTGTTCATCACATCAATGAGCCTTGAGCCCTAGCTAGCTCGCTGCTCATCGGGCGAGTGGTGAGCTAGGGCTTGAGCTCATTGTCGATTGGGCAAGTGTGGCGAGCTATGTTTGAGCTTGTAGTTGGTTGATGTTTGGTCGAGATATTGGTGAGCCTCGAATGGGAGATACCGATGAAGTTCGAGGCTTGATTGTGGTTGGTCGCTAGTGGTTGTCATGGCCGATGATCGGCCAAGACATACTTAAAAAAAAAAAAAAAGGAAAAGAAAGAAAAAGAATAAAAAAAGAATAAAAAATTGATTTTTAAAATAAAAAAAAAAAAAATAAAAAGAAAAAGAAAGATAGAAATGTTAACATTGGTGTGAGATAAGAAAAAAAGTGAAGAAAATGTTTTCTCTTTCTCGAAAAAGGAAAACATTTTCCTCTATCATAGAAATTTTTTTTCCCTTCATGAAATATATTTTTCTAATCTAATTTATTTTCGGTGAAACAAACATTCAAAAATTTGAAATATTTTTTTTTCAAAATTATTTTTCGTGAAACGGACAAAGCCTTATATCCAAAGCATTTTGCCTACACTTTCTCAAAAGTTGATGACTCGATTACCCATTTGATTAAACATGCGACCGCATAGTAAGAATAATGCGGAAAATAAGATTGCTGCACTTTTATTTTATATGATCTAATCCATACAAGAAAGGAATCCTAGTAATCCACGCTATTCATTCCCGCCCTAGCCTCTGACCTTATAAATGTTGGAAAAATGTTGAGAATACACGAAAATAATAATAATTATTGGAATAATTGAAAAAAATAGAAAATAAATATAATTCTCTGAGGTGTGTAAGCATTGTCCTTAAGGATAATATTGTCTCGCATAAGGCTGTAGTGCTTATTCTTCCAAGATACAACAAATCTTCTTTTTTATTTAGTACTAAATTATAGAAAGAAACATAACAATGTTATGTGTATAACTCAATTAAAAAAAAAAGAAAAGAGAAAAGATACGAAAAGATAAACAAGAACATTCCAGTTTATATGTATGTCAATTTATATATATATCACTCTATATCACTTTTCAATTAAGAGTAACAATTTATAGGTAAATGAAATAGAGAGCTGTTAAGAAGTAGTTATAAATAAATCGGTAATTAAAAAAGAAGATGACCATTGTATAGTCATTATAAAATAATGAAGAGTTTATGTAGAAATAAATGAAATGTTATAATTCGTTTTATGGTCATTACGTGACCATTAAATAACCATTATAAAATGTAATAAAACCGTATGTTAATTGTAGACAAAAAAAAAAAAAAAAACCGTTACAAATTAATAGTGGTTACCATTATAAAAATTAGTGACTTTCAATATTTTGACCAGGCACCACAAATCGCATCTACGCCCTCTTTCAACTTCTAGTAAAAACAAAAATCTTTTGCAAAGATGATGAAGCTCTCTTTCTTCTTCATCCTTGCCCTCATTCTCTCGGGTCTCTACCGAACACAATCTAAATTTCTTTCGTGTTTTGTAACCGTGCGATTGTCGATGACACGAGTCAATAATCAAGTGTTTCTGATGCCCGATTTGCTCTCACAGGCTCTGGTGACAATCCTCTCCATGCCGATGCACAATGCCGATGGATAATCGACGAAGACCACTGCGATTTCTACGACTGTACGAGGCACTGCTCAGAGGATTACGGGATTGTCAAGGCAAAATGCGTTGCCAATCCTGACAAGAGAGGGGCTCGCGCCTGCGCCTGCTACCTTTGTTGACCTCGTTCGATACGTGTTCGTGGTTCTTTCTGAGAGATCTATGATCTGTGCTTGCGCTAGTGTGTTGACGAGCAAATAAAACTTGACACTCCTTTTCTCAGCTTTGATTTGTTGTCATCGTTTGCCTTCGTTGTTAACTCCTTCGCCAGGTCTCCGATTGACGATGCTTGAAGTTGGCAATTCGTGCGGTCATGTAAGTTCAACTCATACGGAATCTTTCCTGCCAAACACTTTTCAGAGGAAGATAGAACTTTCCATTAAAAGGAAGTAACCAAAGAGCTCTTGAGTGTCATTTCAGCAAGTAATTTTTACAAAGATTGACTAGAAAGACTATTAGAATTTGTATAAAGTTTTATGACAATTTTTTTTAAAAAAAAAGAAAAATTTAGGATTGAATTAGTATTTGTATAATAAAATTAGGATTGATTGGTATACTCCACCATATATATATCCATATATATATATATATATATATATTTTGGGGTTAATTAAAAAAAAGGGACCAAGGGTCGATGGACAACATGGGAACTTTTTTCCACCCCTAAGGTTCTCGCCAGTGAGTGCTACTTTTTCTTGTCAGCATTTTAGGTCGACACAATTTTGGCCCATTTTTTGTTTGAAAAAAATCACCAATTTCACTTAAATCCTAAATAAGTTCAACTCATTGATTGTTTTTGCAGAAAATCTATTACGCTGCCAAACACTTTTTAGAGGAAGGATGAGAATCTCAATAAAAAAATCTACACATTGAATTTCATTTCTATAACCAAATAGGCTCTTGAGTGTCATACCGTTACATCAGTAATTTTCGATGAAGATCGACTAAAAAGACTATATTAAAATTTGTATACTTTAATGACAAAATTTTAAAAAAAAAATTGAAAAATTTGGAATTGAATTAGCATTTGTATAATAAAATTAGGATTGTTTGTATAATTTTTTTTTTTTTGTGTATAGGAAAAGATTTTAGAAGTCCCCTTTATTTTTTGGTAGGAAAGAAGTCTCCTTTTTAATCAGGTACTTTTTGAGTGTGACCATTTATGATATATATTTTCACATGCGAGCTTTATTTTGAATAAATTGATTTTTCTTACATTAAATGGATCGTAGTGAAGTTTTTTTACGTTCCTTTTCAGTTTATTTTAATATGAAAAAATGTAGATGGACTTATTTCAGTTTTTTACCGATATACACATAAAATATGTACGATATTTGAACATTCTTGAAAAAAATTTCCCACGTCTCCATTATTTTTTGGAGTGGGAAACAAACCTACAAAAATAGGGAACAACTTTTTATGATTCCATTTTAATCTTTATCTTATCGACAAAGTATAGTATCTGTAATCTAATTTTTAGGGAAATTAAAAAAAAAAAAAATGCTGAACTTATTACCCTTGTGCTAATTCATTTCTAAACCATTTAATTTGACCAGTTTAATTTTAAATTTTGTGATAATTTGTCACTTGAGCTCTTCTAGCAAATTATGACTAGAAATCGTTAATGTGGATGTTATATGTGGCATGACTAATGTTGGTGTGAACAACTTTTAAAAAATTTTATAAAGAATTTGAATTATTTATTGTATTTATAGTTTTTTTTTTTTGGTTATGCTAGTGAGGGTCATTGGTGACCCTTGCTTACCATGAAGGTGCTTGCTAGATTTGGGTGAGGGCTGCCTCACCCGCAATTGGCGGGGCTGTGAAGGCCCTCACCCAAATTTGACAAGAGCTTAACATGATTGTGGGGCCATGAAGTCATTGGTGATCCTCGTTGATATTGTGAAAAAAGAAAAGAAAAATGAAAAAAAAAAAAAAAGTAAAATTAAAAAATTGAAAATTGTTTACGTAAGCATTAGGTGTGTTTATGTAGGATGGTCGATGTCTAAGTAGTTTTCAGCCAAATTGTCAAAATATTTATTACTATATTGATCAAATTAAAAGGTTTGAGACTGAACTAATTTAAGTGTAATATTTTTATAGTTTTTTTGGGTAATTTTTCCCTAATTTTATTTTTTATATTCTACTTTAGCTTGCATTGAGATAGATCTATATAAATTTAATTACATTGTATACTTTGATATCCACTTATATATGAACTTACTGAGGAAATATTTCAAATTGTAAAATCTTTAATATATCATCATCTATTGAAATTTTAAACTTTAATTTTTTTTGAGAGATTTATTTTGAAATTACTTTTTCTTATAGAGATCTATTTTAGAATATTAATTAGTTAGAATATACGCAGTACCCTGAAGATATATTCAACCCACTTTTAATTTCCCGTTGCGGATGGAGAAATCCGTGTGAACAATGCAAATTACCTGTTCAAGATCAATGAATATGGCAAGAAGGGAGAACCTCCATAGGAAAGACCACGCACCAGAAGCTGCGGGTGGGACATACCTGTAGTGCTTTCTACAAAGATGGTGTGTCTTATAGGATTGTTGATGTCTAATTTAGTAGTTTTCAGTCAAGATTTCAAAATGCTTATCACTAAATTGGTCAAATTGAAATATTTAAGATTGAATTGATATAAGTGCAATAGATGATGCGGTATAATGTATGATAGCCATAGTATCAAGTTCTTCATGTGACTAAACCATGCATAGATTTGCTGTTTGGAAAGGGTGAACCAACTAGACGTGTCTTTATAATGTCATGTGTGATTGCATCCCCGTGTCTTTTGATGTCGTTTGTAATACATCCGAAATTTGTTTCTATATTTTTTGTCATTGAGGAATCAAAAAAAAAACAAAAATTTGTTTGATAATTTTTTTTATTTTCGGAAATAAAAATTCATTTTTTTTTCTAAGAATAGATTTAGAATATAATTATATTTTGTATCATATATGTAAATATGAAAAAAAGTAAAAAAAAATAACTTCTTATTCTCAAGAATAATTTTCAACTTAAAAAAATAAAAATTATTTTGTCCTTTTTTTCTTCCTCCGCCATCTTTGAATACTAATTATATTTTGTATCATATATGTATGGTATATGAAAAAAGCCAAAAAGTAGCTTCTTATTCTCGGAAATAATTTTCGCACTTTTGTTTAAAAAAATTCTTTTGTCCTTCTCTCTTCTTCCTCCGCCATCTTTGACGAGGCTCTAATTGGGCTAGGTGAGTCTTTAGCGACCTCGTTGGACCTCTTGCCTTGGCTTGACGAGACTTCGGCGAGTTCACTGGACCTCACCCAGTCTCACCGGCCACGATCGTGGTTGGCGACCAACCTCGAGAAGGAAAAAGAAGAAAAAGAGAATAGGAAAAAGAAAACAGAAAAAAAATGAAAATAAAAAATAATAATAAAAGTAATAAAAATTAAAAGAAATAGACAGGATAAAACAAAAATATTTTTAAGTAAAAATTATTTTCGAGCAGAGAGTTGTTATTAAAATGTGTCCTTAGGTTCTTGTAGCAGCAGTAAACGATTACGTGCTGATCCGCAAAATCTGTGCCAGAAGATCCTCGAGCGGCACGGCTGCAATTTCTGCGACTGCACGAGGCGCTGCTCCGAGGTCTTTCGTACGGTCAAGGCAAGATGCATCCGCAATCCTCGCAAGCACTGGCTCCACGCCTGCACCAGCTACGTCCCTTGCTGACATCTTTCTGATTTGTCTTTGCTCATGCCGGTTCCGATAACCGAACTTAGTTGTTGCCAATGTTGGATTTCTGTTTGATTAACAAACTATTATATGGTGCCTGATAATGACAAATTTCAATACAAATAATAGCTATTACATTATAGCTTTTTACGATGTATTTATCGTCTATTTATCATCTTGTGTTTGTTTATTTACGATAATAGTTGTTGTGTCACGATCCTATATTTACCTACAAAATTATTTTGTAATGGCTGTGACACGACCTCCTTATAATAAAATTAAAACCGCTAAGCTGTAATGAATTGTTCCAAAGCATATATAAAACAATAATGACACGACCTCCTTATTAACAATAATTAAAATTGTCTCTTTGTTTCTTTTTTTTAATCACTCTACTAGTAAATATAACCAATGTCATGATAAAGATTGCTCAACGTTTGGGAACCCATTTGCAAAGCTTTTTGGACCTTTAAAGGCCCTTGGGCAAATGTTAATATGTTTGGCATTCATTTTTGGTAGCTTATTTATTTATTTATTTATTCTGGTTGATTCTACTTTACTCCTACTCTAACTGCCACTCTCAGATTTTTTCTTTTAGATTTTTGCTCTACTTTCTTACAAGGCATGGGAGTCGAAACCTACACTTGAAACTAAAACGTCCCCATCCTTTGAAAATGTGGGGATTTGAATCTCCCTACCACCTTCTCCTTCCATGTTAGAAATGTGGCCACTGGGACAAATCCTAGTGGTAGCTTATTTATCAAATGCTAGCATTTCCAAGGCTTTTTAAAGGTCATTAGCCCAAGGCTCTCTCCCACCTCCTTTTGGCTTTCTAGCTTTCTCGACTTGCAAAAAACCTAAGTTAATGAATATTTTGAATTTTCAATATTACCCTCGCTCACTAGTCATTGTTCCACATTTACCCCTTTCTAACATAAAAGCCCTCGAATCTCTTGCCTTTCTCTTCCCTCACCTCTCTTTGTTGCATGCTTGCCTCATGAACGTAGCTCCTGGTGATGTTGCTTGCCTGGTCGCCTGGTTGATAGTCGTCGTCGATCGCTTGATTGACGGTTGCACCGTTACTCCAAATTTGTTGTAGTGAGGCTCGTGGAGGTTGCACGACTCGAAATCGTTGCACCTAGGGTCTGGCGACCTCAGAGCCTTCACTTGAGCTTCGAATGCATCCCTAGAATCCTTCTTAATCCCAACTGTAATGACCGTGGAAGCTCCGAAGTAATGGAGTGTCATCTTCATGAAGCACTTGAAGCGGGAGCTGAAGCGCGAGGTCTGTCGTGACAGCTTCCTCTCTCTTTGCATCTCCACACCTTTGCTTTAATCTCTGCCATTGATGTCTACCTCAACCTGATTGGCAATTTAGTTGCCTTTGAATGGGCTCGGACATAATTCGGTTTGATTGGCTAATCTATGTCAAAAGTGCAATGACAATCGATTTGTCACCATTTTTCCCTTAACTTTAGCTTGCTCGGTTAAACTGAATCACAGCCGCTCAATGTTGCTTAGGATTTTATTATGTCTATAATCACGGATTGTTCTGCTTTGTGCTTTTGGTTGTAATACTCTCCGTGATTGAGCTTGTTTTGGCAAGATTAGTCCATGTTGTGATTGATGGTCGGATATATGATAGGTAATGCTCTATGATGGCAGCAAGCAGTTATTGGAAAGCAGGATTTTGAAGAATGATGAAGTTATTTGTTCTAGTGAGTCATTGATGTTCAATGCTTATTTGGTTGATGTTGGAGAGGCTTGAAGACAATATATTCACAGCCTGATTATTGTTGGGCAGTTGGATTTATAAGTTCCCTTTGCCCAGGGTATTGCTTGCTTGTCTTCTTCGTCATAGTTGTTTTGTTGGGTGAAATCGTTAGTAGGTGCAATGTGATGAATATGAAGTTCTTGAGTTTCATTTGTTAAGTTGGCTGCTCATGATGTTGCAACTTGCGGGAAAATGGGAACCAAATTTATACCGTCCCTATACCTCACATGTATAGATTTTGCATTCTGAATAGCACATCTTGCTTTAAAATGCCTCCAAAGGACTCCTAACCGGCGGCCTTCTGGGATTGAAGTCATGGAAGAATTGGAATCAATAGAAGCTGCTAGTGCTAATAGAATACTATGAGATAATGCTTTAATTAATTAATTATCTCGTTCTTACTTGATGTGATGTAATCAAAGTCTATTGCTCCACATTTTTCCATTTTTCCGAGGATGAATCTTGAATTGAGACATTGTGATTGTACTTTTGTTTAAGGGAAGAACAGTTTTTCTAAGGCTAGTCCTTGACTTTGTCAGAAATTTGAGGTTCACAAAAGAAGTCCATTGCTCCTAAAAAATATGAGCTCTTTAATTTTCTGGCACGACAAGGCTTTGAACATGAGCAGAAGCTCATTATTATTGCCATCACGAATGTGTTAATGGGGTGCTTGCTCTGCAATCAATCTCCAAGAAGTTATATGTTTTTTTTTTTTTTTGGTCAGTCCTACTCTATTCCTACTCTACACTCACTCGCAGACTTGTGCCCTACCTCTTGCAGGGCGTGGGAGTCACAACCCACTCGCGAAACTTACGCATCCCTACTCCCATCCCCCCCCGAGAAGGTGGGGAGTTGAACCCCTCACCTCCCCCTTCCATGTTGGAAGGATGGCCACTGGGGCGAACCCCCAATGGTTAAGAAGTTATATGTTGTTTAGTCCATTCCCAGTGATTTTTTAGGTTTGAGATTAGTTGGGTAAATTGATGAAGTCATTTAAAGCGAAGAGCTACTTAGTTGTCCATTCCCAATGAACAAGAAATATAATTTATAGTGCTATCATTGTGCGGCTAAGACATGTCTAATTTTTTTGTTGCAAAATAAGAGACATATTTCTTATCACATGCCAATATTAAATAAAAATTTTCATATGATATCGTAAACAAAATTTTTTATTTTCATATTCTAATTAACTTTGCTAATTGGTTGGCATACTTTCTTTACCCTTTGTAAATCTAAGGGCGCTATTATTTTCGACACTTCTCATGTGATTTTTTTATTTATAAATTTGTTATCATGTCCCTTTTACATTACTCTCAACATGAAAATATAAAGATTACCGTCATTGTAATAGAAAAAACTTAAATTGATCATGTTAAAGGACTTTCCAAATATATATTTACCAAGCAGCATTTTCCCAAATTTTTTATGAAATCACTTTTTAATTACAATTTACTAAACAGTCTTTGCATTTCACTAAACCCCTTAAGTTAAAGGCTTTTACATTTTCCCGATGGCTTTCCCCAATAACTAATGTAACTGTTACATAGTTATTCATATATTAACAATAACAATTAAAATTATGTTATGGTTAGTGCAATGACACAACATTGTTTATATTAATTCAACATTAATTTGTACTCGATGTATATCTCAAGTAAGTAACTAATAGTATAATTATAACCTCATGGACTCAATTGAATATTATTATCTAAAATCATGTAATTTAAATATAGGATGCATTTTGATTCATGTAAAATGAATAATTTAAAAATATTTTCCTATGAATTATTGTCCATGATAAAAATATATTTTATTATTTAATTATTTCGAATGATATGACTGATTTTTTTATATGAAAAAGAGGGTTATTATAGCCAATAAACCGTCAAGGGGAGAGTTACCAAAAAAGTCCCAAACCTATTGAGATTGTGCCAATTCAGTTTTAAAATTTTTTTGGTTAATTAAATCTTAAATCTTTTGCAAATCTGTTAATTCAGTCCGTCTAGCCAAATTTGATCGTGCCATGTTGGCCATGCCACATTAGCATTGATCGTGCCAAGCTAGTGCTAGCCGACCAAATTTAATTAGATGGATTTAATTAACATAATTACAAAAAAAGTTATGAACTGAATGACACAATTCTAATAGAATTCTAATAGATTTATGACATTCTTTCTTTTTTATAATTTACCCACTCGTCGTCAAGTCAAATGAGTGTGGTGGAAGTCTTGTCTGCGAACGAGGAGGAGCGAAGATTATCCATTTGTCTTCGTAAGCATCGTTCCATTGTCTTCCTCGTTCCTATTCAGACATCGTTGCAACTTGCCGGAATATCATCACGTCGCTGTAACTAAAGCTTTCTTCGAGGGGTTGGATGCCTTCCGTCAATGGCTTCTGCGCACCCTTTTCACCTTCCGATCCTTCGCACCTCATCATCTATTGAAATTCTAAACCTTAATTTTTTGGAGAGATTTATTTTCGAAATTACTTTTTATTATTTATTTTTTTACAGAGATTGATTTGAGAATATTAATCGATTAGAATATACGCAATATCTCGAAGAAATATTCAACCCGCTTTTAATTTCCTATTGGGGACGGGGAAATCCGAGTGAACAATGATGCAACTTATCTTTTCAAAATCGATGACATCTATTGAAATTCTAAACTTTACTTTTTTGGAGAGATTTATTTCCGAAATTACTTTTTTTTTACAGAGATCTATTTTAGAATGTTAATCAATTAGAATATGCGCAATATCTCGAAGAAATATTCAACCCGCTTTTAATTTCCTGTTGCGGATGGGGAAATCTGCGTGGACAATGCAAATTACCTTTTCAAAATCGATGAATATGGCAAGAAGGGAGAACCTGCTTTTAATTTCCTGCTGCGGATGGGGAAATCTGTGTGAACAATGCAAATTACCTTTTCAAAATCGATGAATATGGTTCAAAATCGATGAATATGGCTCAAAATCGATGAATATGGCAAGAAGGGAGAACCTCCATAGGGAAGAAACGAGGCCAAGAAATCTTATAAATTGACCATGCTCCAGAAGCTGTGGCTACTACGACATACCTGCAGTGCTTTCGGCAAAGATGGTGAAGCTCTCGCTCTTCTTGAGAACCTCCATAGGGAAGAAACGAGGCCAAGAAATCTTATAAATTGACCATGCTCCAGAAGCTGTGGCTACTACGACATACCTGCAGTGCTTTCGGCAAAGATGGTGAAGCTCTCGCTCTTCTTCGTCCTGGTGATGCTTATTTCAGGTTCTTCTCACTCCTATCTGCATGATCTCTCCTTCCATTTCGCTGGTTACGGCTTGAATTCCCGCCCTTCGTGTGTTTAGCTATGTCAAAGCTGTAGCTCATGATGCAGTACAGTACACGATAGGCATAGTTTCCGGTTCTTCCCGCTCCGATCTACGTGATCACTCCTTCTGTTGTAGTGAGGCTCGTGGAGGTTGCGCGACTCAACGTCGTTGCACCTAGGGTTTGGCGGCCTCAGAGCCTTCACTTGGGCTTCGAATGCATCCCTAGAATCCTTCTTAATCCCAACTATAATGACCATGGAAGCTCCGAAGTAATGGAATGTCATCTTCATGAAGCACCTGAAGCGGGAGCTGAAGCGCGAGGCTAGTCGTGACAGCTTCCTCTCTCTTTGCATCTCCACTCCTTCGCTTTAATCTTTGCCATTGATGTCTACCTCAACCTGATTGGCAATTTAGTTGCCTTTGAATGGGCTTGGACATAATTCGGTTTGATTGGCTAATCTACGTCAAAAGTGCAATGACAATGGATTTGTCACTATTTTTTCCTTAACTTTAGCTTGCTCGGTTAAATTGAATCGCAGCTGCTCAATGTTGCTTAGGATTTTATTATTTCTATCATCATGGATTGTTCTGTTTTGTGCTTTTGGTTGTAATACTCTCCGTGATTGAGCTTGTTTTGGGAAGATTAGTCCATGCTGTGATTGATGGTAAGATATATGGTAGGTAATGTTCTATGATGGCAGCAAGCAGCTGTTGGAAAGTAGGATTTTGAAGAATGATGAAGTTATTTGTTCTAGTGAGTTATTGATGTTCAATGCTTATTTGGTTGATGTTGGAGAGGCCTGAAGACGATACTTATATTCACAGCCTGATTATTTTTTGGCAGTTGGATTTATAAGTTCCCTCTGCCTAGGGTATTGCTTGCTTGTCTTCTTCGTCTTAGTTGTTTTGTTGGGTGAAATTGTTAGTAGGTGCAATGTGATGCATATGAAGTTCTTGAGTTTCATTTGTTAAGTTGGATGCTCATGATGTTGCAACCTGCGGGAAAATGGGAACCAAATTTATACCGTCCCTATACCTCACATGTATAGATTTTGCATTCTGAATAGCACATCTTGCTTTAAAATCCTCCAAAGGACTCCTAACCGGCGGCCTTCTGGGATTGAAGTCATGGAAGAATTGGAATCAATAGAAGCTACTAGTGCTAATAGAATACTATGAGATAATGCTTTAATTCATTAATTATCTCGTTCTTACTTGATGTGATGTAATCAAAGTCTATTGCTCACATTTTTCCATTTTTCCGAGGATGAATCTTGAGCTTTGAATGTTCATTTCCGTTGTACGGAGCAGTTACTAGGAGTTGTCTTCTCTTCTAAGTTCTTTGAAATATTAATGACGTATATATCAATACATGCATTGGCTTGTGAATTGAGACATTGTGATTGTACTTTTGTTTAAGGGAAGAACAGTTTTTCTAAGGCTAGTCCTTGACTTTGTCAGAAATTTGAGGTTCACAAAAATGTCCATTGCTCCCAAAAAATATGAGCTCTTTAATTTTCTGGCAAGACAAGGCTTTGAACATGAGCAGAAGCTCATTATTATTGCCATCATTAATGTGTTAATGGGGTGCTTGCTCTGCAATCAATCTCCGAGAAGTTATATGTTGTTCAGTCCATACCCAGTGATTTTTTAGGTTTGAGATTAGTTGGGTAAATTGATGAAGTCATTTAAAGCGAAGAGCTACTTAGTTGTCCATTCCCAATGAACAAGAAATATAATTTATAGTGCTATCATCATGCTCTAAGACATGTCTAATTTTTTGTTGCAAAATAAGAGACATATTTCTTATCACATGCCAATATTAAATAAAAATTTTCATATGATATCGTAAACAAAAATTTTTATTTTCATATTCTAATTAACTTTGCTAATTGGTTGGCATACTTTCTTTATTATTTGTAAATCTAAGGGTGCTATTATTTTCGACACTTCTCATGTGATTTTTTTATTTATAAATTTGTTATCATGTCCCTTTTACATTACTCTCAACATGAAAATATAAAGATTACCGTCATTGTAATAGAAAAAACTTAAATTGATCATGTTAAAGGACTTTCCAAATATATATTTACCAAGTTGCATTTTCCCAAATTTTTTATGAAATCACTTTTTAATTACAATTTACTAAACAGTCTTTGCATTTCACTAAACCCCTTAAGTTAAAGGCTTTTACATTTTCCCGATGGCTTTCCCCAATAACTAATTTTACTGTTACATAGTTATTCATATATTAACAATAACAATTAAAATAATGTTATGGTTAGTGCAATGACACAACATTGTTTATATTAATTCAACATTAATTTGTACTCGATGTATATCTCAAGTAAGTAACTAATAGTATAATTATAACCTCATGGACTCAATTGAATATTATTATCTAAAATCATGTAATTTAAATTTAGGATGCATTTTGTTTCATTTAAAATGAATAATTTAAAAATATTTTCCTATGAATTATTGTCCATGATAAAAATATATTTAATTATTTAATTATTTCGAATGATATGACTGATTTTTTTTTATATGAAAAAGAGGGTTATTATAGCCAATAAACCGTCAAGGGGAGAGTTACCAAAAAAGTCCCAAACCTATTGACATTGTGCTAATTCAGTTTTAAAATTTTTTTGGTTAATTAAATCTTAAATCTTTTGCAAATCTGTTAATTCAGTCCGTCTAGCCAAATTTGATCGCGCCATGTTGGCCATGCCACATTAGCACGATCGTGCCAAGCTAGTGCTAGCCGACCAAATTTAATTAGATGGATTTAATTAACATAATTAAAAAAAAAGTTATGACACAATTCTAATGAAACAATTTTAATAGATTTATGACATTCTTTCTTTTTTATAATTTACCCACTCGTCGTCAATTCAAATGAGTGTGGTGGAAGTCTTGTCTGCGAACGAGGAGGAGCGAAGATTATCCATTTGTCTTCGTAAGCATCGTTCCATTGTCTTCCCCGTTCCTATTCAGACATCGTTGCAACTTGCCGGAATATCATCACGTCGCTGTAACTAAAGTTTTCTTCGAGGGGTTGTATGCCTTCCGTCAATGGCTTCTGCGCACCCTTTTCACCTTCCGATCCTTCGCACCTCATCATCTATTGAAATTCTAAACCTTAATTTTTTGGAGAGATTTATTTTCGGAATTACTTTTTATTATTTATTTTTTTACAGAGATTGATTTGAGAATACTAATCGATTAGAATGTACGGAATATCTCGAAGAAATATTCAACCCGCTTTTAATTTCCTATTGCGGACGGGGAAATCCGAGTGAACAATGAAACTTATCTTTTCAAAATCGATGAAATCTATTGAAATTCTAAACTTTACTTTTTTGGATAGATTTATTTCCGAAATTACTTTTTTGGATAGATTTATTTCCGAAATTACTTTTTTGGATAGATTTATTTCCGAAATTACTTTTTGGATAGATTTATTTTTACCTTTTCAAAATCAATTAGAATATGGCAATAGAAGAAATAGAACCTGCTTTTAATTTCCTGCTGCGGATGGGGAAATCTGTGTGAACAATGCAAATTACCTTTTCAAAATCGATGAATATGGCAAGAAGGGAGAACCTGCTTTTAATTTCCTGCTGCGGATGGGGAAATCTGTGTGAACAATGCAAATTACCTTTTCAAAATCGATGAATATGGCAAGAAGGGAGAACCCGCTTTTAATTTCCTGCTGTGGATGGGGAAGTCTGTGTGAACAATGCAAATTACCTTTTCAAAGTCGATGAATATGGCAAGAAGGGAGAACCTCCATAGGGAAGAAACGAGGCCAAGAAATCTTATAAATTGACCATGCTCCAGAAGCTGTGGCTACTACGACATACCTGCAGTGCTTTCGGCAAAGATGGTGAAGCTCTCGCTCTTCTTCGTCCTGGTGATGCTTATTTCAGGTTCTTCTCACTCCTATCTGCATGATCTCTCCTTCCATTTCGCTGGTTACGGCTTGAATTCCCGCCTTTCGTGTGTTTAGCTATGTCAAAGCTGTAGCTCACGATGCAGCACAGTACACGATAGGCATAGTTTCCGGTTCTTCTCGCTCCGTTTCTACGTGATCTCTCCTTCTGTTTCGCTGGTTACGGCTTGAGCTCGCATGTCTTTCATGTATTAAGCTATTTCAAAGCTGGAGCTCATGGTGTATTACAGTGCATGATAGGAATAGTTTCAAGTTTCTTCATGTGATGTAACCATGCACGGGTTTGCTGTCCGGAAAGTCCGGTCTTTTAACACGACGGATCGACTGGCCGAGTCTTTTCATAATGTCGTGTGACCGGATCGTTTGTTTGTTCGTGTCGAAGACACAAGTTTATGAGTCGTATGTCTGATAACCCCGAGTCGCTTCCCGTCCAGGTTCTTGCAGCAGCAGCAACCGTGTACGTGTTGATGCGCAAAAAGTGTGCGAGAAGATCCTCGAGCAGCACAGCTGCGATTTCTACGACTGCACGAGGCACTGCTCTGAGGAGTATGGTTCGGTCAAGGCAAAATGCATCCCCAATCCAAGCAAGAAATGGCTCCACGCCTGCGCCTGCTACGTCCCTTGCTGACATGGTTCCGATACGCCTTTGCCCGTGCCGGTTCCGATGACGGAAATTAGTTGATGCCAATGTTGGATTTCTGTTTGGTTAACAGAACTATTGAACGGAAAATTTGATATTAATAATAGCTATTGCATTATAGCTTTTTACAATGCATTTATGGTTTGTTTATTATCTATTTCGTTGTTTATTTGTGATAATAGTTATTGCATCGCGATCCTATATTACCTACAAAATAGTTTTGTAATGGCCGTGACACAACCTCCTTATAATATAATTAAAACCGTTAAGCCGTAATGAATTGTTCCAAAGCACCTTTTTGTGTGTCTCTCTCTCTTTTTTACCCATGAAGGATTTATTAGTCATTGGGCTTAAGGACAGTCCGGCTAAGTTGGGCCCAGGAAGCCCGGCCCACGGGAATAAGGCCCGTGGAAAGAAGGAGGTATAAAAGGGAGGAGAGTGAGAGAAAACATACCGTTCTGCCAAAATAGAAAACGACGTACGTTCTTTCTCTCAACGCACTCTCTCTCTCTCCCGTTTTTTCTTCAAAGCACGAATAGTGAATCGCTCGAAGGATTTTTGCTTCCTCGGATCGAATTGCTCGGTTTCTCTTCCTCCATCAACATCGGTGTTTAATCGTGGCTAAAAGGTACGCTTGAATCGTGGTGTGCTTTAGGATCGGTGATGCGTGTGATTTCCCGGGCTTCGTCTTCCGCTTGCGTTTAGGGGTTTGATTTGGTGTCGAATCCGCGTTTTTCGGGGATCAGTCATTCCCTTCATTGGTATCAGAGCCCGCTTTCACGTTTTCCCGATCTGTTTATCATGTTTTTGATTGATTTTTCGATAAAAACTCTCGGCCGTACGGATCGGGCGCGAAATCCCGACACCCGAGTCCTTTTCGCCCTTTTTTCCGAGTTTTCGTAAGTCTCAATAAAAATATAATGGCATAGGAAGAAAGGCGACGCCGAGGCGAGTCTGGCGACACCTTGAGCGCCGCCGGGAGACGCCGCACGCGCCCACACGCGCGCCCGGAAGCACTGGGTCGCCCAGCACGCGCCGGTCGGCGAACCGGCGTGTGCGTGCCGCCGGCGGGCGAACCAGCACGCGCCGGTCCACGGACCGACGCGTGCTGATGTCAGCATGACGTCACCCAACGGTAAATAACCGCTGGGGTGACGTCATTGCTGACGTCAGCAGTGACGTCGGTTGGTCGTGCGGTCACCGGCCGGCGACCCAACCGGCGACCCAACCCGCAGGCGATGGCACGCGCGAGGCACGCGCATGGCACGTGCGTCGGTTCGACCGACGCGGTTCGACCGGCTGACCGGTTCGACGACCGTTGACCGTTGACCGTTGACCAAAAAAAAAAAAAAGGGGGAAATAATGTGTTTCTTTTTCAATTAAGTCTACGTGGGTTATAAGTAATCCCTTATTTTTGTTCTGCATTTGTTGCAGGAACAATGCCTCCCTTGAGGTTGCGCACACCTATTCGCGCGATTCGATGAACAAAAGGATAGGTTGTATAAGGCGATAGGCGGCCGATTGATCATCGATGGGAGAGAGGTGACTTAATTGATCACGTCCTTGAAGTCAACGGGAAAATTCAACAGGTCATATGGAATGGTCGTCCCATGTCACAGTCAGAGATGGTGCGATTTTTCATAAGCACTCTTCCGCCTGAGTGGCAAGACGTGTTGAATTGCATATGGGATGTCAATGGAGCTGCTTCCTATAAGAAAATTGTTATGGATTTTGTCAATGAATATTATTGTATTGTTTCAAGGGAAAAGATCAAGAAATTGAACAAAAGAGGATCTTTCCCAGTTCGTGTGCTGACTTTGTGTTAGTTGTATTAGCTGATTTTTTGTTAAGTGTGCTTTGTGGACATATTTTGTAATGAATACTACCTGTTTGTTGTTGATGAAGCAACTTATATGTATTGTTTGTATTAATTGAAAGCATTATTGTTTTTATTTGATGTATATTATCAATTGATTTCAATGATTTGCCCGGTTCTTGTGGGTAATTAGTTGTGGGTAGTTTTAGAAGTTTTTGTAACTTCATAAAAATTGATTTTGCATATGACAATTATATTAATGATAATTTTAAGTTAGGATTTTTGGAGGATGATTGGAAACGTAGTGACCTTTTGATTCTGAAGCCTTACTTGAAATTATTCATTAATATGATGGGTCTATGCAAATAGGGATGCATAAATGATAGGCATTAATAATTCGTGCATATTTGTCGATGTGTTCGGATTAATGGTTTCCACCACAAAAAGCATAGTTGCCGAGCTGAACAAAGGTGAAAAGCTCAATGGTGACAACTATGAGATATGGCACATAAAAATCCAATATGTCTTTGGAAGAGCAAGAGGCACTTGAAGCTCTTAACCTGACCATGGTTGAACCTGAAGATGGGAATATTGCGCAGCACAAAAGAGATAAAGAAGCTTTTGCTGCTTGGAAACGAAAGAACTCTCTCGCTCGCATCACGTTGCTGACCAGCATGGAAAATGATGTCATGCGGGAGTTTAGGCGTTTCGACAATGCCAAAGAAATGTGGGAGGCATTGGCAGCTAGATTTGGTCATACTTCGGTAACCAGATTGAGACAGCTCACTATTAGGTTTGACTCCTATAAGAAGCCTCATGATCAGACCATGAAGCAACATCTTAGAAAGATGTCAAACATGATAAGCGAGCTGAAAGATGCTGGCCATGTCCTCACGGATGAGTAGCGAGTGCAAGCGGTGATTCGTTCCTTACCTCAGAGTTGGGAGCATATGAAGGTGCACTTGACCCATAATGAGTCTATCAAAACCTTCGAGGATGCAATGCGTCATCTTGAGCTGGAAGAGGACCGCCTCTTGGCGTCTAAGCCGGATGCTGAACTATACCATGCTAGTTCTAGCTCAAGTGGAGCTTCGGGCTCCAAGCGCAAGCGCCCTACCTAGTTTGATAAGGGGAAAGGCAAGGAAGAAGCTGGTCATTCAGGGAAGAAACTCAAGTTTAACCAACATGATCGAGGAAAGCGTCCTCGCATGAAGAAGCTGGCAAGGGTGAAATGCTACAACTGTGACAAGAAGGGTCACTATGCTCGCGACTGTCGTGAGCCAAAGAAGGTATGCACCCTTTGTACTTTTCAGAACTTTACTCTTTTGTCGAGTTCTGTGTTCTTGACTGAGTCTAATCCTTTGTGGACTGTGGATTCAGGAGCGACGGACCATGTAGCGAATGATAGAGGATCCTTCGTGGAATTCCGACGAGTACCTACTGGAACTAAGTGGATCTATGGGGGAAACAACTCCGAGCTGAAGTGAAAGGAATTGGCACTGCCAACTTAACATGCGTGGTGGACGCACTTTGTTCCTTCATGATGTGCTTTGTATGCTCCGGAGATTCGTCGGAATTTAGTGTCCGTATTAATGTTGGTTAGACTAGGTTTTAATGTGAACTTCGTAATAGAGGTGTGAATTTGTTTTTGAATACAAATTACTATGGTTGTGGTTATTTTCTTGCTGGTTTCATTGTATTAGATATTGATTATGTTAATGCTAATGTTTGTTATTCCCTTATCACGTCTTCTAATACCTATGATAATGATGTGAATGTGTGGCATGCTAGGCTTGGTCACATTGGCCAACAACGTATGAATAGACTAGCCAAAGAGGGCTTGTTGGGCAACATTGAAAAAGTCGATTTGCCTATATGTAAGCATTGCCTAGAAGGGAAAACAACACGGAAACCATTTGGGAAAGGGAAAAGAGCTGAATTTCCTCTGCATTTAATCCATACCGATGTCGTGGTCCAATGAATGTGAGAGGAAGGCATGGGGCTGTTTATTTCATCACATTTATTGATGATTATACTCGATTCGGATATGTCTATTTGATTTCTCACAAATCTGAAGCAATAAGTTGTTTCAAAAAGTTTATGACCTTGGTAGAAAATCAATTAGATAAGAAAATAAAAGCATTGAGATCCGATCGAGGTCGAGAATATTTATCGATGAGTTCAGAAAATTATGTGATGAAAAAGGAATAGAAAGACAGTTGTCTATTCCATATACTCCTCAACAAAATGGTGTTGCGAGAGAAGAAACAGAACCCTACTTGGAAATGATTAGGTCCATGATGGCGCATGCTAACTTACCTATCGCCTTTTGGAGTGATGCGTTGTTAACTGCTGCCTATATACTTAACCGTGTGCCTTCCAAATCAGTTACTTACACTCCATATGAGTTATGGACAGGTAGAAAATCGGACTTAAGCTTTCTTAAGCCATGGGGTTGTACTGCCTATACACATGAGTCCTCTCACAAGTTTGGGAAATTGGGTCCCAGAGGAAAGAAGAGTATTTTCATAAGATACTCGGAACACTCAAAAGGATATGTGTTCATAGGTGAGAAGGAAAGTGGGAGTATAACTGAGTTTGAATCAGGGGATGTCACATTCTTAGAGGATGGATTTCCTAAGAAGGGCGAAATATGGGAAGATTATTCCCTATTTGAAACCTTGGATCAAGATAATGACCTTAGTGGAGTTCGTCCAAGTGGGAGTAATATGAGAAGTGATGAATTGAATTCTACTCATTCCCGATTACAACCACTTGATGAGACGGCATCATTATTACCTAATCCAAGTGGGAGCATGATGGGGAATGATGTGCAAAGTGTACAATCTCCCATACGGCGAACAAGTCGCCAAAGTATTCCCCGTCGACGTTTTGACATTGAAGGGGAAACTTTTATGGTTGCTCCACAAGATGAAGATGAGCCAAGAAATATTAATGAGGCTCTGAATTGCCCTAGTAAGGAAAAATGGATTAATGCAATGGAAGAGGAAATGGAGTCAATGAAATCAAACCAAGTCTGGGAACTGATTGATCTTCCTAAAGGACGCGGAGCTATTGGGAACAAATGGGTTCTCAAAATAAAGCGAAAGGCTGATGGCTCAATAGAAAGGCATAAGGCTCGCCTTGTGGCGAAGGGGTATAATCAACAGGAAGGAATTGATTATGAAGATACGTTTTCTCTGTAGTAAGATTTACTTCGATTCGCATTATTCGGCAATTGTGGCTAGTCGGATCTTGAGTTACATCAAATGGATGTAAAGACTGCTTTCCTCAATGGAGAATTAGAGGAAGAAATATATATGGAACAACCTGCTGGTTTCATAGTGAAAGGCCAAAAAGAAAAAGTATGTCGACTTTTGAGGTCGATATATGGCCTTAAGCAGTCATCGAGGTAATGGTATATACGTTTTCATAATGCCATAAGGGCATATGATTTTGCGATGATTGATGAGGATTATTGTGTGTATATCAAGAGATCCAAGGATCAATTTGTGATCATATCATTATATGTTGATGATATACTAATTGCCGGAAGCAATATGGAGTTTGTTAATACCGTCAAGAGTTGGTTGTCTTCCAACTTTGAGATGAAGGATATGGGTGAGGCTGCATATATTCTTGGAGTTAAGATTTCAAGAGATCGTTCGAAGAGATCGTTGTCTCTTTCGCAAGAAACTTATATAAATAAAGTTCTTGAACGATTTCGTATGCAAGATTGTAAACCCATAGACACTCCTATTGCAAAAGGTGAAGGGTTGAGCCATAGGCTGTGTCTAGGGACTCCACAAGAAAAGGAACAAATGAAGCATGTTCCTTATGCAAGTGCTGTTGGGAGCTTGATGTACGCTATGATGTGTACAAGACCCGACATATGTTTTGCAGTTGGAATGGTGAGTAGATACCAATCCAATCCAGGTCCAAGCACATTGGAAAGCCGTCAAGAGAATACCGAGGTATCCGAAGGGAAGCTGCTGATTTCAAGTTGAATTACCAAGGAAATGATCTGCGACTTGAAGGCTATTTAGATCTTTGATTGGGGAGGAGATTTAGATGAAAGAAAATCTACCTCGGGATATGCTTTCTTCGAGCAATGGCGCCATATCATGGAGCAAGTAAGAAACAAACGTGTATAGCCTTGTCCACGATGGAAGCTGAGTTTGTGGCATTATCGCAGCGGTACAAGAAGGAGTTTGGCTTAAGAGATTCTTGGATCATTTAGGTGTTATTGAGAAAGCTGCAAATCCATTATTGGTTAATTGTGATAGCCAAGCAGCTATAGCATACACCAAAGATCCAAAATATCATGGCAAGACCAAACATATAGATACCAAGTATAACTTTGTAAAAGATATGGTTGCACGAAAGGATGTGAACTTGCAGTACATATCTACGCATAGAATGGTAGCGAGATCCTATGACAAAGCCAATACCTAGAGATGTGTTTTGTGGTCATGTAAAATCTCTAGGATTGCGTAGAGTCTGGATTGTAATTTCCGAGTAGTTCACATTTATGAAATTTTGATTTTCATTGATTAATGCCTATGAATCTTTATGTGATCTTTATGCATCTTAATGCTCAGTGCATTACTTTAAGTTAAGAGGAGTATGTCGGACAGATATAAGATTAGCCCACTCACACGGGTGATCGCCTCTATTTACTATGTGATAAATAGGAATGAGACTGTATTTAAGCTTATTATCTAGGTGATAATCGAGAACTCAAGCTTAAAATACACATGTCGCCTTAACTAAGTGTTAAGATGAGGACATAATAGTTGTGATGTCCAAAAGTAAAATACTCCACATATTTTACTTTATCTGTCTAAGATCGAGATGTGAGTTCGATGGATTTTGTGAATGAGTAGATAGGTGAACTCAAGTTAGACATTGGGTATGTCTGAACTATCATCTGTACGGTTTTGAACAGTATAGACATACGCTCCATGGGAAAGGAGTTAATACCGTAATACGTATTTCATACTACGTATGCATGATATGACCAAAAAGAGTGGCAAAAAGTTTGATCTCAACTTTTATGACGTGTGAGACTCTTGAGGAAAAGAGTTCCTCAATTATTTGTCCCCTCATGACTCTTACTTATTCTCAAGATTTCTGTTTAGTGTTTGCTATCTTAGGATGTTGTGTTTGATTCGATCTAATGGGACATTTCTAGAAAAGCAAGCTGAACTGAAATTGAGAGTTTGAAGGAAAGAGGAAGATCGATTTTGGAGAATCACATTGTAGTTCTTGTGTTCATTTTGGTCGACCAATTATGATTGTCTTTGTGATAATTGTAATTGTGAATACAATTTATATCATTGTTTAAAAGAGATCAAGAGAGATATAAATGTGATCGATCGATCGGTCACATCGCATACTAAATCTACTCGGAGTGTGACGCCCATTATGAGCTGCTATATATTCCTAACAGATGTATAGAACGAGCTCTCAAAGTATCTTGGTCGCACGGATTATTCACCAAGTATGAATGTTGAAAGAGGTAAAGAGAATTACATTCGGCCCACCATGTGTTAGAGAGAGTCATGTTGGATTATTCGACGATGGGGGCTGAGAGTAGCGTCCGCCCATGTTGGTTTTGGACCACCATGTGCGAGTGGGAGATGAAGGATTTATTAGTCATTGGGCTTAAGGCCCGTCCGCTAAGTTGGGCCCAGGAAGACCCACGGGAATAAGGCCCGTGGAAAGAAGGGGTATAAAAGGGAGGAGAGAGAGAAAACATACCGTTTTGCCAAAATAGAAAACGACGTACGTTCTTTCTCTCAACGCACTCTCTCTCTCTCCCGTTTTTTCTTCAAAGCACGAACAGTGAATCGCTCGAAGGATTTTTGCTTCCTCGGATCGAATTGCTCGGTTTCTCTTCCTCCATCAACATCGGTGTTTAATCGTAGGCTAAAAGGTACGCTCGAATCGTGGTGTCTTTAGGATCGGTGATGCGTGTGATTTCCCGGGCTTCGTCTTCCGCTTGCGTTTAGGGGTTTGATTTGGTGTCGAATCCGCGTTTTTCGGGGATCAGTCATTCCCTTCAACCCATAACTCTTAACAGTAAAGACAATCAATGTCATTATAAATATTGCTTAAATAACTAATGTAACTTTTATAGCTATTCATATACTGTTTAAAGTAATAATATTATTAGTGCACTGATATGACATCGTTTAGATTAATTCAACATCTTGATTCTATGATTAATATTTATACTCGATGTAAATTTCAAATAAATAACTGACAGTATAATTATTTCCTCTTTGACTCATTTGGATACTATTATCTAAAATCACGTAATATAAATGTATGAGAAGTTTTTTTCGTGAAAAATGAATTATAAAAAAAATATTTTCTTATAAATCATTGTCAATAACAAAAAAAATTAAATTATTTCGAGCGATATAACGAATTTTTTTAATTTATGAAAAAGAGGATTATTACTAGAGGTGAGCATGATTCAGAAGTAGAATCTGAAATCAAAGAATTGGACAACACCAGTTCTCGTTCCAAAATTGAGGAAGGTGAAACTTTTTTTTTTTTTTTTTTTATCTATGCCTTCACATTCGTGGCGTTTAATTATGAGTATATACTCTGGAGTATACTTTAGAACCACCAATAACTTTTATTTATGATCGAGATTTTTATTTTTTTGTGTTTTATATTTTTCGTGTATTTAAATATAAGTTGTAGTCAGTGAATTATAGCTATAAGTGATAATTATTAAATGTGATGATTAATTATAATTTTTTAATGAATAATACGTCCAGGAATTAAAAGATAAGAAGTTATTGGAACCGCTCACCCCTCGTGGTTACAGGCGATAATCGTCAAGTCAAATTAGTTTGGCGGAAGCATCGTTTCATCGTCTTCGTCGTTCCTGTTCAGACATCGTTGCTACTTCGCCGGAATATCATCACGTCACTGTAACTAAAGCTTACCTCGAGCGGTCGGATGCCTTCCGTCAATGGCTTCTGCGCACCCTTTCCACCTTCCGATCCTTCGCACCTCGGGACCGGTCAAGACAGGATTTTGCCCGCGAGGCCAGCGAGTTTTGCCCGGATCCCGTCGTGGGTCTCCCTCAACCGCACTTCTTCGGCGCAGCCTCCTCCCGCCACCCAGCACGGCCATGTGGAGAACTTGCATTTGGTCTCCCTGTCCAGACAGGGGAAATTTGAACAGGTTCATGAGTTCATCAAGAGCATGGACGAGGCCGGCGTCGCCGTCAGTCCCTCCACGTATAAATCCCTCTTCGAAGCGTGTGGGGAGATGGGACTCTTATCGGACGGAAGATCGATTCGCGACCGGTTGAAGAACCCGCCTGGGTTTCTTGAAGATTGCGCTCTCCAGATGTACTGCGACTGCGGGAGCTTATCGGAGGCGCGGAGACTGTTCGATAAAATGCCGGAGAGAAGTTCGTTCGCGTGGGGTACGATGATATCAGCTTACGCGCAGAGGGGTGTTTTGGACAAAACCTTTCAGTTGTTTTCGCTCTTGATAGACTCTGGGGTTGGACCGAAATTTTTCGTCTACGCAAGTTTATTGAGGTCATTGATGGGCTCTTCTTGTTTGGAGATTGGCAGACAGATGCATTCTCATTTGATAAAAACTGGGTCAGGTTCAAATGCCTTGATCGGCACGGCAATTTGCAATATGTACGTTAAATGTGGGTGGTTAGAGGGTGCCAGGATCGTTTTTGATCAGATGGCTGAAAAGAAAGTGGTCGCTTGGACTGCTTTGATGGTGGGGTACACTGAGGCTAACAAGCAGAATGATGTTCTTCCTTTATTTATGAAAATGGTCGAGGAAGGTGTGGAATTGGATGAGTTTGCATTCTCTATTGTTCTCAAAGCCTGCGCTTGGTTGGAGGACTTGAGAGTTGGAAGGCAAATTCATGGCTACATTGTTAAGCTGGGGTTGGAATCTGAAGTTTCTGTGGGAACTCCTCTCGTGGACCTTTATGTGAAATGCGCATGTTTCGAGTCTGCTCTCTTGGCATTCCAGAAGATAGACAACCCAAATGATGTTTCGTGGAGCACGTTGATAGCTGGTTACTCTCAATCTGGGAGAGTTGAGGAGTGCCTTAAAACTTATAAATCTTTGAGAATTAGAGATGGATCACTAAATCCATTCATCTACACTAGCATTTTCCAAGCATGCTCCATGCTTGCAGATATTAATTCGGGTGCACAAGCTCACGCTGATGCAATAAAACGATGTCTGATCTCACCTTTATATGGGGAGAGTGCACTAATCACCATGTACTCTAAATGTGGCAATATGGATTGTGCCAGTCGAGTTTTCGAGTCAATTAGTGAACCAGACACTATAGCCTGGACTGCTATAATAGCTGGGTATGCATATCATGGCATTGCTTCAGAAGCACTCAGGTACTTTAGGAAGATGCAGGATTCTGGTGCTAGGCCAAATGGAGTCACTCTTGTTGCAGTCCTGACTGCTTGTAGCCATTCAAGTTTAATAACGGAGGCCAAGGGTTACCTGAAATCGATGAGCACTGAGTATGGTGTTGTTCCTACAGTTGACCATTTCAATTGTATGATCGATGTATACTCTCGTGCCGGTTTACTTCAAGAGGCATTTGAACTAATTAATAGTATGAACTTTGAGCCTGATGCAATGAGCTGGAAATGTTTACTGGCTGGATGTTGGAACCATAGAAATCTTGAGCTTGGGAGGATAGCATCAGAGAATCTTCTTCGGCTGAATCCGGATGATACTGCAGGTTACATCCTCCTCTTTAACTTGTGCGTTTCGCATGAGAAATGGGAAGAAGCGGCAAGAATTAGGAAGAAAATGATGGAAAAGAAATTGAGGAAAGAGGTCAGTTGCAGCTGGATTACGGTGAAGGGTAAATGGCACAGGTTTATAGTTGGGGACAGACACCATCCTCAAACAGAGGAGATTTATGCAAAGCTGAAGGAAATTGACTTTCTGGATAGCAACAGTGGAGATCGGTCCCTATTAACTGAGGAGGATGCATCTTGTATTTTGCCAGAGCGAAGACAACAGCTTCTTGAGCATAGTGAGAGACTGGCAATAGCATTCGGGCTGCTCTCCTCACCGAGGAATTCACCTGTCCTCATTTTCAAGAATCTTCGAGCTTGCAGAGACTGCCACGATTTTGCGAAGCATGTGTCTAAGGTCACCGAATGCGAGATTGTAATTAGAGATTCGAGTAGGTTCCATCATTTTAAGTTTGGTCAGTGTTCTTGCTGTGATTATTGGTGAATGTTGCACATGCTGTCCTCTCTACTTACCTTGATGGCCCAAGCTGCGTGACTGGTAGGTTACAGGATTGTCCGATTTTGCTGTCCATACGCACCTCATTGATAATGTTATATGCCTGTGTAGATTCTATGGGCAATGAGAGAAGCAGTTCAACTGTACTTTCCGCACTATCCAGCATCATATTCCTCATCCCTTAAATGATGATACTTTTTGCAGTATCAAGATGCAAAATCACCATATATTGAAAGAAAAACTATGTAGTATGTACTCGACATGGACAAGATCATTTCACCAGAGCGAAGACATCGGGGGAACAAGATGATGAAATATCTCATCTATGACAACAGAAGCATAATTAACTGCGATTTAACTCACAAAATCAGGTAGTAGTTGAGAACATGTGAACAGAGGTGGGCTGCACGATATTCAGTGGCACGGGCGAAGTTACTACCCTGCAACATGCATTTTCATCTCAACGGAAAGCAAAAATGTTCTTACTTATTCTCTTGGGACTCAGGATCAGCTCATTATTCCTGCTTTTAACTTTTTGAAACCTTGAAACAATTGGTAAACGTTGACACCATTTAACTTGCATTCTGTAAGCAGGGGTCTGCATTTTATACAAAGTGATTGTTCGTGGAGGAGTAAGCAGACATTTCCACTTGCATATTTTAAGGAGAATTTAAATGTGATGCTGCAAGAAATGAAGATAACATTACATAGAGCTATATGGGAAAAAACTCGGATAGTAGAAAAGCCTCGGCCGCTGTTACTGTCTGAAATGGCGTGGTATAATTCTGAGAAATGAATGAACAATGTTAGGGGCCGGTTTCTTTGCGCGATGCTTCCCAGAGTCGATGCTCAATTCCAAGCTTTCTTAGCTCCATCAGACCTTGCTCGACTGAAAGCAAGACAACCCAAATTAATACCCCTTTTTCTGGTCGGTAAATGAATACCGTTAAATAGGCAAGGTTTGCAAATATATGAAAACAAATCTAGAATTTAAACTGCAATTTGGCCTGTAGTGTGTACAAAAAAAGCATTGAAATATTACCATCGACTGCGTCATGTGATGTAGGGGAATGAGCACTCCGGTTTATCCAGAACTGCAGTCGCTCTTTTGCAGTTTCCACCTCTATACCGTGAGCTTTGGCTCTTCGCCAGAAATATGTAAGCCATGCCTGTGTAAAGACAAAAGCTCAAGTGAGAAGATGGTGAGACTCAAAAGTACAATACCTTAAAGTAAGCACCACACCTCCTTAAAGAGCACATCCTCGGATTCCTCTGGACTCAATTCTGCCACAGAGAGAACCACAGTTGCATTGTAATCATCGACCAGAATATTAGAAAATATCGATAATAAGAAAATATGATTAACTCGTGCGAGTGTGACCAGCTATTTTAATGTCATAATCATCATCCAAAGAGCATCCATTATAGCACCGAAGTGTGAAGCCATGACCAAGTCCGAAGTCTGTATGGATCTCAGAAATGAAGGTTATGGGCAATGGATGCGCCATCAATGATATGTAATCAATCAGAAGCCCCGCTGGATCAGCAACATTAGACTTGTCCAATGATGAATACATAGTGAAATAACACTACTTTTTTCAGAAACATTAAAAATGCAGGGATGGTATATAGACTCTTATAAATTATCAGGCAGCTAAAAGTTTCAACTCCAAAATCATGTTGCTGGAGAGAGAAATAATGTTCCCTTGTTTATTTTTTATGATGAGGAACTCTAGATGGGTAAACCTCGAGGTGACGAAAGACTGGCAGAGGTTCAGTATGAAATTTGTTCACACTGCATACCTGAGATTGAACCGGTATAGTGTGCCTAAACCACATCCGGCAGTTTTTTTTCCTTTTAGCTGGTAATATCAACATATTCTTCCCACTGGTATATGGTTCGATCAAATGTTTTGCAATACAGAAGTCCGCCGATTCACCAACTACAAGCATTTTGGACACCACTAAAATCAAACCATGATTCTATTTTGAGTCTTCTAGGATCAGGCCAAAAACTTTGCCAAACTAACAGGGATACTTGCACATTTTGCCATCAGGATTACACGTAATAGTAATCCACTTGAAAACTTGTGGCCAGGACTGGTCTCAGCAATACTGAAACAATCACAATATAACAACCTTAAAAAGTGACAATGTCATCCATGGATATTAGTACCACATGAGCAGGAAAAGGTACAAGTCTGTGCGATAACAGTAATGCCGTCTAGAATGAGGATTATGAGATGATGGTGGGATACTTTTCCTAAACACATGAGCACTACCGATGCTGCCAATAAGAAAATTCTCTTACCAAATGCCTCCATGAATTTCGGATCACCCGGAGATTTGAGATCTGAAAGAAAAAGTAAAAAGCCAATGGCAAGCATTCAGCAGGTATCACTCAAAAGAGCATGTAGTTCACACAACTTTAGCGAACTTTGAATCATTCAGTGAGATTGCAGAGGACAGTCATTGGCCTATCATTTGCTAGAAGTATATCCCCAAGAAAAAGCGCATTATTCTTAATTGTCCAAGTTTTCTTTCTCATCTCATTAATTATAAAAATTATGACATTTCTACGAGCTTTGAGCAACTGAATCAACAGTACATAGATGATGAAAATTTTAACCACCTAGTGGAAACAGGCTCCTTCGTAATTTATTAAAAGCTACATCTGTCCAAAGAATACCTCTACCTTACAGAAAAGTGAAAGTAAGAATAGAATCATGCCCAGAAGAAAAATCCTAGTGAAAAGCCAAATATTGGAGAAAAATGCAAGAAAATCTCTAGTGCATAAAGTACCCGATGCTGATATTCGTGTAGAATTTGGCCGCCGTTGTTGTGCCAATGCAAGCACAATAGCCTCCTCAACCTTGAAGAAGCAAGCAAAAGTTTGAGAAAAATATTAGCAACTAAGACAGAGAACGACTAAAAGAGAATAAAGAAAAACATATGGCAATTAATGATAATGATGCCAAGTAGAACTGGGCAAAAAGGAGCATTAAGAAAATATTAGTGCATTAGACAAGAAAACCTTCAAGGATGCTAGCTCCTTCAATCCCATTTCAACCGAGAGCATACTTTCAATATTTCCCTCACCCGTTAGATCACTCAAGTCATGAGCAATTTTGCTTCTCTCAGGATTGTCATCACCTGCTCAACATTGCAATTAACAGCTTGAGCATGAATTAAATGCAAACTGATGTTACATGGAGAGTCGATCAATGACATACATCAACAGAAAAAAGAAAGAGGAAAGTTAACAGTCTAAAGTTCCGTATGTTTGGGGTAGGCTTATCCAATATCTAGTTGGACCGATTTTATATAGGATTGCCACGACAAACATGTGCTAGATGCTCAGATAAAAAGGTCAACATCTATCACTAAAGTAAAAATATTTCTGGTGATAAGTATAGAGAGGTAATACCATAGTATGAAGAATGGTAGTATCCAGTCATGGATTGCCATGAAAATATGAACTGTCTGTATAATTCAATTATTAGGAACTCCACATCAATTACAAAACTTTGTTATCATAATGAGTTTGTCATGAATATCTTTATGATTAAGGTAATCGGTAGGTTCATAAGCTACCACCCATCAGAATTTTCACAGGAAATAGGAAATGCTTAGGATACAATTATACAAAGTTTTACTGCAATTTGAAAGTTAGAAAGATGATATATCCTATGTAACATGCCAAGGCACAGGAACTTTTAGCCATGTTTTAACTTCGTATAATAATTAGATTTAAGAAAACTTCAACAGTTCAATTACATTAAGGGTGCATTTATTTCTGATAAAAGAAAATGTTTTTCGTGAAAATCATTTTCAAGGAAAATAGTTAGTTTTCATTTGTTTGGTGGTTTAGGGAACATAATTTCCTTCTTGTTAGAAAAAGGAAACCGTTTCCCCAACCTTTTGTTTTCAGTCCATGGAAAACATTTTTCATAGATCAATAAATCTTCTGTCATCCACACATCGGAAAGTCAAAAAACAATTTCCCAGAAACTGTTTTCCTTCAAAAAAGAAAGAAACCTTCAATTCATTTAAATTACATTGAGTTATTGATAGGAAAAGATAATGAATTTGACAAGCAAAAAAAAGAGAAAATGGAAGGAACCTTCAATTCTCCTGTAAAGATAGAGCTTAGGTTAGAAATAAATAAAAAAAGTTATAATTTGTCGACCAAAAAGACCAAAATAAACTAAGGTAGAAGGCTAGAATGTAAAGAAAGAATGTGTACAAAAATAATTTTACATAGAATGAGGCCTTTTATTCCCTTTAAAAAAAGAATCAGACAAAAAGGTTTTAAAGTAATAATAAAAATTCTAACAGGTCGTAGGTTAGTCCAAACCATAAAAAAGACACCTTTGAGAAAAGAAATGGTACATGGGAAGCTAGGCCGCTTGTTATTTGTACAAAATGTGTGTCGTGGGAAATGTATGTAGACCAAGTGCAACCTGAGATGTGGCATGTCCAAGTTACTTGCAGCAGATCTAAAGTTTTAACGTAGTTAGGTATCATGGAAAGTACGAGTATGCATCTATGCTGGAACATGGGCACTGTTGATCGCCAAATGCTAGGAGACTAGTGTATTTTAGTAGCAAACCGGTAGTTCCTTCTAGATATTTTTCAAGTTCCCCAAAGGAAAACTGATTTGAATGCATGTACTGAAAGAATAATACTAACCTTTTTCTGAAAACTCCTCTTTAGCCTTCTGTCCAGCAGAAAGGACTACCTCAAATGGTAAAGGTGCTAAGGATGACCAGTGTTCATGCTTTGACACTGCTACATCTGCACAAATACCTAAGTACCAAGAGGAAAGGAAACGTCATGAACAAAGGTACATACATGCCTCTTATGACAAATATAGAGCATAAACTCCTCTTATTTACAATCTACATTAGCTTCAACCTTCAAACAATAAAAAGAAAGATTGTGCATGACTTCATTGAAAGACCACCAAGTTTATGGAATGTTTAGCAGGCACGTTAGACACCAATGGTGTGGAAAGAAACTAAAGCGATGCAACTTCAGTAAATTACCATATTTCACAGCCAAACCCCAGTAGCGAGCAAGCCAACATCTTTTAAGAACGACTTCTTCCTGGAAAACGTGTCTCATATGTTAATGATAACAACTGCTTAATATAAGCTTCTGTAACTGTAACTACATAAATACCTACCAACTCTTTCTGAGTCAATATCATTCTCTGGGTCATTGATTTAAGAGCTTTTACTTCAGATTCAGCTCCATCAAGCTGTCTGGCAGCAGCTGCAGCCTCATCCTTGGCATTCTACTTAAGCCAACAAATTAGATGGTAAGAGCCAAAGATTAGAGACGTGCAAGCCACAAGCATTTATGCAAGCAAATTTTAGCCAGTTTAACAAGCATGATGCTAGAACCAACCTCCAATTCAGACCTAAGAGCGGATGCTTCTTTGTCTACCCCATTTGATTGCTTTGCATCTTTCAATGCAGCCTGCAGAAAAATGAATTTCAAAACATGCAATCAAAGGTCCAACAAAATTACAGAATGAAAGAAACCTGCCTTAATCAATATGATAGTATCTTGCATTTTATCGAAAATAACATAATGGAAACTTAAAATTCCTGTTCTCATTCTGCATCCCGATGAATAACTATTTAAAGAATTGAAGTGAAGTTACTGCGAAAGATGCTACCGAGATGAAATTATCAAGCAACAACAGTAGAAGCAGCACATTATGAACCACATAAAACTAGAAAAGCTTTGTTTTCAAGTAAAACAAATAGACCATGATCCATCTGCATAGCATCCGTTACAGAAGAAGTTCCAATTTCCTTAATTACCTCTCTTTGACGCAATGCAGCTTCCTTTCTGCAAAGAAAACACAAAATGCAGTCCCAAATTTAAGCAGGAAAAGAGAAAAAAAAAAAAGAAAAATTGTGGGAGCACATATAGATAGCGGATTTCATGTACCTGCTCAACAGTTTTGCTTCCAAGGACACTCCTTCTCCAAGTGCAGCGACCTAAAACTCAGCCAACCAGAGAGTGTCATTTGCTGCATTTACAATGAAATCCATGACATAATATTATCAAAAAACTGTATATGCTGTTTGCTCATCCTCAGCAATTAGAAGATGAACCACTTCAGTCTTTTTAGTTGACATGGCAATCCAACTCACTTTATGAAATCCACATCTGTTGATGTTGCTGTACAGCTACCTCAGCAAAATTGATTTAAAAGAAAATAATAGAAAAGAAAGAAAACAGGCAAAGTACGTGGAGAGAGAGAGAGCTGGGGTGCCACCACACTTGCACCGTTGAGGGGTCAGTAAACCTTGTTGATGGCCACCCGAGGGCTGGCTGACCTCGCCAGTGCAAGTAGCGCGGCAGCGCGGCCCCTAACACTCTCTCCCCCTCCTCCTACTCCCCTTCCCAGTGCTACTATTCTTTTTCTTCTTCTTTTTTTTTTCCCGCTGAGTTACTGTTGTGACTGTATGCATGTATAGCCACATCAACTAATGAGTGTTCCAAGAGATGGGTTGGATGACCATGTCAACTAAAATGATGCATTGGTTCAAATCAAAGAGTACAAAGGACCAATTTGACCAAAATTAAAGTTCAAGGACCAGAACGAACATTGCGTAAGAGTTCAAGGACCAATTATGTCATTGTCCCATGATGTAGCATTAAGCTGAGAGCACAAAGTGCATTCAGGTACACCACTATTTTCACTGTAGAGGATTTTTATACAAATTGCAAAAACATATTGAGAGAGAAAGGGAAAAGCAAGAACCTGCTTTTCTAGCTCCTTAACTCTGGCCTCTGCTTCCTTACACCTCTCATCCTCAAGTCTGAGCTGTTCCATAATGCACACAATGGTCACATCCATAACTAAAATGATAGAATATGAATTTTTTCAATTTCGTACGATCATGGAAATGCACCTTGTCCATTATATTCTCATTTTCTTCTTGTAGCATATCAAGCTGCACAACGTAATTTTGTCAGTAACTCAAAATTATGAAAACAGGAAATCAATCATGAAGACAAAATCTATTTTGCATACTTCATCCTGAAGTGCAGAAGCATCATGCTGGTCTCCTTTAGATTTGGAGTTTAGATTTATATCCGATGAGAATCTGCAATTGGATCCCAACAGAACTGAATTACCTTAGGGGGGAGAAAGAAAAGAAAAAGGATATGGCAATTTTCTAGCATTAAAGGAAAAAACAAACACCAAGAAAGTACTTATAGGAAAAAGCATCAACAACACAAGATAAAGGCATGCATAATGTATCCCATGCACTCTAATCCTCCAGCAGGCCTGAAGTCTCCCAATTCGTGAGGGCAGGGGCTCTGGAACTAATCATTGACACAAGTAGAGATATGACTTGTCACATCAATTGGGAAGGAAGAGCTAAAAAGATTCACACCACTTCAAACTAAAGTAATAATTAACTGGTCTGATTGTTAAGCATAAATGAGTATATGAAAGATGAGAATGGTCGAATAAGACTTTCAACAGTCTATGAATAAGCATGACAAACTAAATAGAGAATAATCTGTTTGATTGACAATCAAAGGGAAGACCCGCTCAAATTGCGAAACTGGGGCAATGTGGGCCTTTGCCATATAGCAAGAGTGATATATGAGAACACCCCATTAATTTACTATATGTTTTTACCTTTTCTCTCTCAGACGATCAGACGGAGGCTCAATCGGCGGCAAAGAAACGGCAGTTCTAAGGGGTAGTGCTTTGCTGGGTGGCACTAATGGTGATGGCCGAGGAGACATTGCAGGCCTTCCAGCCGATGCCGAGCGCATTGACGGGATCTCCTCCACAAAGTTCCTCGCTAGCTAATCAAAAGCACGAAAGATTCGCTCAGTCTTCACATTTCAAACCTCTCAACTCGCCATCAAGCGTGCGCTCCCGACCACGTGAAGATCTATACAGATTCGCGTGTGTCCAGGTCATATAGATCGCGTTCGGAAGCAAAAGAGAGCGTAAGCATCTCATCAAGGCGTGAAGGGGGGAACAACATGGAGGATCAGTCACAAAACAAGATCGGCATTGTTTTCAAATTCCGATCCTCATGTTGATTTAAGCAAAATAACAAAGCATAGCGAGTAGCCAACAGTCGGGACCAAATCCAAACTCCAAAGCGCTAACTGAGCTCGAAACGTTATCAGCTCCGAACGAACTCGGCGAGCTACATTGTGAACTCACCGCAGGCGAAGGAGATCTAGCCGCTCTCGCCGCCGCGCCGCCGCCGCCGGGCCTGCCGGCATTCGCGTTGGCCCGCGAGAGCGACAGCGGCGGGGGCGCGCTGTACCGGAAGCCGAGATCGTCGCCGTCCTCGTCGTCGTCGTCGTCGGCGGTCTGGGAGGCCATGACCTGGGCGAGCCGCTGCGCGGCGGCCTTGGCCGCGAAGTTCTGGGTCCGCTTGACGCTCGAGAGGCCGGCCCCGGCCCCCGCCCCGGACCCGGAGGAGGAGCGCGCGTGGTGGTACCGCGCCGGCGAGGAGCCAGCGCCAGCGCCGGCGGCGGCGGCGGCGGCGGAGACGGCGGACTCGCTGCTCCACTGGCGGCCGTAGACGGGGCTGTCGGTCCTCTTGCGGTCCATTTCCGGCGGCGGAGGAGCGACGGTCACGGCGGCGGTGGCATGTACGCGTGGATTTGCGTGCAGGCGAAGGGGACAGACAGAGATACGGTGCCGGCGAGAGATTGGCGGAGATGTGTTTCTTCTTCTAGAGAGAGAGAGAGAGAGAGAGAAAGAGGGGATTAATGCTTATGTTATGTTGTTGTCAACTGCTGGTGAGTAGTGCGCTCGCTCTCACTCGCCGGGTCGTTCGCTTGTCATTTCCGAGTCCCACTCGGATTCCTTTTTCCTTCTTTCGGGTTAATGCCGCGGATAAATATTGAGTTGATTAACTCGTGATAAATTTATTACAAAATTAATTTATTCGGTCACCTAAAATTTTAGACTGATATGGTTGTAATAAATTCATTTAAAACTAATTTTAAAATGATACATTTATGATAAATTTACTTTCCGTTATTTTTTATTAAATGATTAATATTATGAAAAATCCTAAACTAGTTAAACTTGTGACAAATTTACTCCAAATTAATTTATTGATTATTAAAAATCCCAAACTTGTACATTTTTTTATAAATTTATCCAAAACTGGTATGCTTGTAATAAATTTATTCTCTATTAGTTTTTATTAAATTTTACTATCAAATTATTAAGTTGAATGACACGTGATGGTTGATTAATGTACCGATTTTGGATTTTATTTTTCGTTTGTTATAGTTATACAATTTTTGTGATTTTTTGTGGCATTAATATAATTTAACGGAGGGTATAGTTTTGGGTTTTCAGCTGTTAAATAAATTAGTTTGGAATAAATTTGTCACAAATATACTAGTTTAAGATTTTTATGATTTGTCACGATAAATTTGTCATTGGTGTACTTGTTTAGGGTTTTTCATGATAAAAAAATTAGTTTTGGTTAAATTTGTTATAAGTATATCAGTTTGAGGTTTTGTAGGGTATTAATCATTTATTAAATTGGATTAATATCATAAAAAAATAAAAAGTTGTACATTTGCAATAAATGGAGGATGAAACTCCAAATTAGTGAAAACTATAGGGAGTATATTTGACATAAGTGTATCAATTTGGAAATTTTGGTGGTAAAAAATTAGTTTACGATAAATTTATGATAGTGTACCCATTTGAAATTTATATTAATTTTTATCCTTTTTTTTTTTAGTTTAGTATTATGAAAAACCCCAAATTGATAAATTGATGACAAATTTATGATTTTCTTACCATTAAAAATCCTAAAAGTACTTTACCAAAAAAAAAAATCCTAAATTAGTACGCCTTATGTTAGTTTCCATTAAGTTTTACTATCAAATTGCTAAATTAAATAGCATTGATGTATTGATTTTGGGTTTTGTTACTATACCAATTTATAATTTTTTTATGGTATTAATCCAATTTAATGGAAATCAATAGATGATAAATTTATCACAAACATATCAATTTGAAGTTTTTAGTAGTAAAAAATTAATTTTGCTTAATCTTTTTTATAGATTTATCAGTTTAAAGTTTTCATGGTATCAATCATTTTCTTTGCCGGTTTATCTTTTTCATAATGGATGGCCCTTTTTTCCTAGGATGAGAACTAACGTAAGCAACAGAATTACCAACAAAAAAAAACGAAGAATGAATATAAACGAAACGGCACGAAAATCGCAACCATGCCAAGCGTCGTCGCCTCGCTCGTCGAGCAAAACTTGCGTAATAAGCGCATTATATTATTCTTCATGGTGCCTTATGGATCCCGTGAAAATACTCGGTACCATATTTCGTCATTACTTCAGAATTGATTTCAAAAAGAGGGAGAGGGGAGAGTCGGATAATGATATGAGAAGCAAAAGAAGACTACTACGTTACCACGCACGAAAAATTAGGACAAAATCCCGCAAAAAAATCCATCAGCATCCATGGCATAATTTTTGAACCGACTCCAGACTATATTCTGAACCTCATCTGGTGTTTTCCAAGACCTGAGTTACTAAGAGAACCAGCACAGGTGTTTGAACTGACTTCAGACTATATTCATGGCAAAATTTTTGAACCGACTTCAGACTATATTCTGAACCTCATCTGGTGTCTTCCAAGACCTGAGTTGCTAAGAGAACCAGCACATCCTTAGAATATTCTTGACGATGAATCCTCTCAATTTCCAAAGCCAAGACCCCTCCTCCGGCCCTCGCCCTCGCCGCCTGCCGGCCTCGCCGTGGGCCATCAAACGGTTCTTCAGCTCGGCATTCTCGTCCTTGAGATCCTTGATCCGGGAAGCGAGCTTCTCGTTTTTCTTTTTCTCCTCCTCGTGCATCCTCATAAGCTTGACCTCCCTCGACTCCAGCATCCGCTCGAGTGCCTCGATTTCTTCTATCTTCTCCTCGTTCCTCCTTATAAGGGCTTCCTGCACCAACGAGCACATCTTCAAGAGTTCCTCGCCCGTTAGCACCAAAAACTGGCTTTTCCAGGCCTCGAAGCGGTCCTTGGCGCTTCCCGGGCGCCGGCCGAGTTGATTTCCGGCATGTTCGGCTCGGTTGGAGGAACTTGAGGAGGCGCTCGGTGATCCTGATGAGGTAATGGCTTCAGCGTAAAGGGACCTGAGCTCGGCGTAGCTTCGTACCAAATCGCAGTAACATCTGTGCCAGACTTTCAGCATCTCCGCGAGCTCCGGCCTCCAGTGGTAATAAACCTCGGCTCTCTCCGCCACGAACTCCTCCCCGTCGTCTTCTACGAATCTCAGCATTTGTAGCATCGCCGCGTCGGCGTCTGCACGTGATATCACAGACCGATATTGACTAACTTCTCTTGAAATCAAGGGACTGGATTAAAGAAGCTTTGAGTTCGTTTGCAAAAAGTAAATCGTGGATGCATGACCAAAAAGGACGTGAATACAAGCACACAGAAAATTTGATTAGCTTTGACAAAAGCCCAAGATTTCGCCGTCACATAGGAACATAGAAATTAGGGCAAAACCCTCGTTCTGGCAGAATATATAACATTACAATTTACGACCCCTTTCTCCATCGGTACAGCCTTACCCAATACACGAAGACAAGCCAGCGTCTGTTAAACATGTGCAAAGTCAATTACGTTCGAAAGCAAGGAACAACGATGGAGAGATGACAGAGAAACCTGAAAGAGTAGTGTCTAGCCACTGTGACGTCTGAGAATGAAGAAGCGGAAGAAGGCTGCAGCCATCGTCGACATGAGAAGAGCCAGAAGCCTGACCCCTTTCTTTCTCCATCTCCATGGACGACGATTTCACTCAGAATACGAGCCAAAGCAAGAGAAGAGGATACGCACTATGTACGTATGATAAGAATGATGAAACTTATTTATATCATGTGTTAAAGATAAGTATGATGATTCTTTAAGATAACTAGAATATTAGAGATAACTAGAATATTAGAGATAACTACAATCTCTTTTGATTGTGTACTGATGGTCATCTCCTAAAGCCTATAAAGAGGCCAATGTACTATTTATTATGATATATCGAAATATATTGAAATTCCCCAATTCTATTTTCTACTTTACATTTAACTTTATATATGATGACAACATCGAATACTATTATTGAATAACCTCATAGGTAGACTTCATTCATAATAAATTAAATAATAGATAACATGTAATTATTTATTATACTCGGAATCATTCATATATTAAACCACTAGAAATGTTTGTGATTAAACCATATTAGTCATAATACAATGACTATCTTGATTATCAATAGTATTAATTAGTGCTTGAATTGACATACAATCATAAGATTAAATATGTAAAAATAAATTTTAATTTCATTATAATCACATGGTATATGATTAATTTTAAGTGCAACATTAACTATAATCATATTTTAAATTATTAAAAATAGTAGATAAAAATTATCCATGAACTTGAAGTTTCTTGATAAAACATATGAAGTAGCTACACTTGGGGTTAGCTATCAAAGCGATATTCATTTTAATGATGCGCTTAGATTTTGGCCTAATACCATTAGAATTAGAAATCTCGCTTACATTTTGGCCTAATACCATTAGAATTAGAAATCTCGCTTACATTTTGGCCTAATACCATTAGAATTAGAAATCTCGCTTAGATTTTGGCCTAATACCATTAGAATTAGAAATCTCAAACTGTTATACTCACGCCACATTTACCTTAAATTATTTTATTTATTTATTTATTTTTGATGATTGAGGATCGGTCAAAGCTTGCCCTTGTCGGCTTATGCCAATTTTGGGTCTCACGGGCCTCCGTGGTGGAGGCCCAACAGCAACTATATTTCGGGAAAAACTGACCTACAACCCACCGCGAGGGCCTCCCACTTTATTCGCTAATAACGCAGGGTTTCGAACCCTTGACCTCCTTCACTTGAGGAGAAATCTCAACCAACTGTGCTGCTCAAGGGTGAGTTACCTTAAATTAATTTTTGTGTCACAAGAACTCCCAAATCGGTACTCTCATGCCATACAGTTCGGGATATATGTGACGAAATATGCACTAGTTTGGGGTTTTTTTGTGGTATTAACCTTAAAAATGTTTCATAATCGTAAATAAATATTAACAAATAGATTAGTATTTGACCCAGTATATTACATATCTAGTAATATCTATATAATATATGTACGTGTGTATGTATATTGAGCATTCAAATCACAAATTATGATTGACTATTAAAGTGATAATCAATCTATTTCCTCAAATTCTAATGTCAAGGTTATCTTGGAATCTTCACTTATTACAAATGTCATTCAAGAAACAAAATAGTGTAATATGTATTACGTTACTTAAACCGATCGACATTATAATTATTACTAGCGGGGCAAATACCACAAAAAGTTTCAAACTATACCTATTCCAATTTTTTTCATCACAAAAAATCCAAAATTTACATTCAGTGATACGTATAGTCTAATTTTTTTGTGCTACAGAAAATCAACACAAATATCCTCAATTTTATTTTTTCAGGAAAAAAATTCAAACTTATATATGTAAGATATATAAACCCTCTATTTTAGTTTCATCTAGGTTATATATTGTCACACATGTATAAGTTTCGGTTTTTTATGACACAAACAAAATTTAGGGTATGGCAAGTTTATAAAAAAAAAAAAGTTCAAAGGTATTTGTGTCACAATCGAAATAATTTGAGGTTTTTTTTTTTTTGTGTGTGATATTAACCTTAACTTGACTACATTACAACGTAATAATAGCTCCTGTATTATTAGCCTTATTCCATCAGCGCAACCAAACAGGTTGTTACTTCAATTAAGTTTCCTCCACAGCAGTCCTGGCTTGCGATGGCACTTCTGGCAATGGAATTTATCTCCTACAATAATATAAACAATATTTCTTAGAGACGAGAAGAGCAAGAATATGAATAAAATTTTATCTTTAAGTTTCAGTTACTATGGATTTTGCTTTGATTCTAGACAATTTCTTGACCTTTTTATTTTGTCAATGATTACTTATATAGAATGTGCATTAAAGAAGATTATTCACAACGATGCTAGTCCACCATTTTAATGTTAATTTAATTATTTTAGGTCAATACCACGAAAATTTCTAAACCGATACACTTGAGACAAATTTACTCCATGCTAATTTTTTGACTATCAAATATCCAAAACTGGTATGACTGTGATAAATTTACCTTAAATTAATTTTTTACATTCAAAAACTCCAAACCAATACGTTTTTGACAAATTTATCCTCAATTAGTCATGTTAAATTGGATTAATATCATGAAAACAATCACAAACTGATACATTTGTGACCAACGAAGGATAAAACTTCAAACTAGTACAGATGTGTTTGGTCCAACTTTGCAAATGAGTTTTAGATATAATGCAAATGTTGAAAGCCGAGTTCTTTAAGGAAATTCAAATTGAATTTGTTAAAAACTCTTTACAAAGGGACTTTGAGGTTTTCTTTGGGTAAGGGACAAAGGGACTTTGAGTTCAAGTGGTGTTTGGCCAAAAAACTTTTATAATGGGCTTTAGTTGTATTTATTATATATATATATACTAAAAAAGTACCCAAACCCTTTGCCAGCTCCGATGAGCCAAATCTGGCACCGACAATCATCGGCTAAAGTCGCACAACCCAAGTGATAGCTGCCTTAGTCATAATACCTAGGTGATGGTCGCCTGAGGTCGTGTGACCTCTTGCAAAGGTCACTTGGGTCACGTGACCCTCACCAGCCCTTGTTGGACCCTTGCCAACCCTTCACTAGCCACTCTTATGTGAAGAATATGAAGAGTTACAATAAGGGGCAAAATCGAAAACTAAAGAATTAGTAAGGGTAGTTTTGAAAGGAAAATAAAATAAAATTTAATCTTAGTTTCAGCATTCCATAAATTTAATGGAAATTAAATTTATGGACTTTCAAGGCTAGGTGGGAGTAGTATTGGACTTTCAACATTTCCAATGCTAGCATTTGGCCGAAAACTATTTTAAAATACTTGCCCAACGCTCTAGCATTTCCCCATAGGGCTTTAGAGGTTGAAAGCTCCTTGAAAAGCTGAACCAAATGTACTACACTTGTCAATTGTCACATATCATCTAACTTATCAATTCAAAGGTAACATTTGATGGAAATTAACGGATAAATTTATCATAGGTGTACTAAATCGATGTTTTAATTTATGGTAAATTTATCATAATTGTACAAATTTAAAATTTTACATGTTATTGAGTCAATTATTATTTTCTCGTTTGTTTACAGTTTATTAGTTACTCAATAACTCTACATGTTTGAGATCATGATGAAGAATTGTCATGTCTAAAGTCAATCATACCTATCGGGAACATAACACCTACCAAATTGATTTCTCTTTAGGGTGGTGATTTTACAAATCTCTTAGTTAACAAAGTCATTAACTATTCATTGTATTCATAAATAAATTTTATTAGTTATTATTTTGGGCGTCTCCGTACCTCTTCAGGAACAAAAATACCTGAATCGGCCCAAATTAAACCGATCGGTTCAGGTGACAAGTAAAGGAATTTATGTATTTTGACGGTTCAATTCGGGTCATATACCGCCGGCACCTTCGCCTCCTTAGTCTCCCTCTCTGTCACAGTCGAGCCCTATGCACCAAGAATGCATGAAGACTCAGATATTACAGTTTCTTGGATGTTCAACTTATCGTGAATAAACAATGAGTATAATCACCACCGACCAAGGTGGCGGAGATGGTAGGGCCTTGGACCTCCCCGGTGGAGGCCAAGGTTCGAATCCCTGCGGCAGAAGGAAGATTTTAGCTACTACATGGTGACTTAAGCGTGACGTTGGAGTGGTGGTTTTCCCGCTAGCGTCGCCGGGGGGTTTTACGGCGCACTGCCGGTGCAAGCTGGTTCCTCCTGAAACCAAAAAAAAAAAAAACAATGAGTATAATCTATTTATTTGATTAGTAAGCATAATATAATTTTTTAACTAAACTATTTTTGATTGTTAGGTCATTTATTAATATACTACAAGTTCTATTACAAATTTAAAAAACAATAATAATTTCTATTATTTTTATGTAAAGTAGTTGAATTAACTATAATTGTTATACTTGCAATCACAAGTGATTTTATTAAATAGCTGAACAATAACTATAACGTAATAATACCATTGACAGTTTTTTTTTTTTTTTTTTGGGTCTAATACCATTGACAGTTAAAAATTACAAAATAATCATCCAATTATGACAATTATTAGATGTTTAATCACTTCGATTATCTAACATTAATGGAAAGTTGTATCAACCGTGGGACTCTTTCCTCCGTTGGGTTGATACAACTTTCCATTAAAGGAGGGAGGGAGAGCCGTGGTGCATTTCAGCAATCACCTGTTCCATCTCCAGCACCTCGGGAGTGAACCCGGTGAGTAACTGGTTTCCTGACCCCTTTGCAGGGGCGTGGTGTAACTCCACCATTGAACAACCCACTAATTCGATGCCTTAGTTAGAGTCCAAGGACCGAGGGACCTGCAGCACATGGGGATTTCCACCCATACCAGGTTCTCCCGGAGTGCTACTTAGCCTTTTATCCTATACTTGTATAACGGTAAACAAGAGTACGATCTCGAACTTATTAGTAGAGGTGATTAGGTTCAATGTGGGTAGGGTCTAGGCTTGGACCTTGTACCCAACTATGTTATAACCGGTTCCCTTTTTTTGAACTCTGTACATCATCCTGTTTGTATTGGACCATGTACTCGAACCCACCTTATTTTTCCAATTCGGTTCTAGGGTCAATTCTGTTTCCACTGGAACCTGTTTTGCAATCTTTTAATATCTTATACGACTTCGAATTTTATATTAATACACGAGAAATAACGTAATCCTCATGATTTGTATAAATATTAAACACTTGTAATAAATAAATATATGAACTTTTTGACTAAACAAAAAATTCAGGATCCACGGGGCTAATTATAATAAATAAAATTATAAGGCAAAGAATTAGTAACAAGCATGGATCTAATATTAGTCTTATTCCCACAACTAATACATGAAGTTACTCATTTATGCAAGTATAACTTCTCCTATAAAAAAGAAATTAAGTGAGCCAATTCACGTGATACACAAGAATTTGACAGTATGAACACCATCCGACCGTCGGACGATGCGAGAGGGAGCCGATGAGGGAGGGAAGCAAGTGAGGAAGAGGAACGACGAAGGAGAAGCACCATCCGTGTTTGAGAAAGTCAAGAGGAAAAATGACATGCGATTGCAAGAGTATACATAGAAATAAGGGGAAAAAATAAGGTTTTGGACCTATACTTACAAAATCGATCCGAAAACCGATTCTTGGGTGGATAATCAATCGGACCCGGTTTCCGAACCGCTTTAAACTAGTTTTGAATTTTAAGAACCGGTTTCAGACTGGTTTCAACAGGAACTAATTCCCGACCCTGTTTTCCGGGTGGGCCGATTCGATTTTGAGTATACTTGGTCCGATTGCACACCCCTACTTATTAGCCACCCACTTCAAAGTGCCTGGAAATGGCAAGTTTTATAAATTCTACAAACCTATCTGAAAAATAATGATTCCATTCTTATTCTTACTCTATTCAATTCTCATGGAATGACCATTCCATTTCTACCTTATTCCTTTCCACGAAGCAAACACATCGTGAAAGTCACTTGCCGCTTTACGATCTCCAAATTAATCTCATCCGCTCTAGATGTGATATTGTTTACCAAATCAAAATATATATATATGAAAAGCTTTGTGTCATACACTACCACGTTTGTCTTGATTTGGTAACCCATGGCCCCACTTTGGAAGAGTTGTTCACTTTTCACTAGTTTCACTTTTCATTTTGGTACCTGTATCGCGTTTCTTTGTTGTTTCGGGTAACTTTAATTTTCCAAAAAATTCACAAAACTCGTATTTTAACTTTCATTTAACTCGAGATATTTCAAACATTCCGAAATACTCAATCATCTATGCTCACAATCAAGTTCGATATTTTTTCGTATTTTTTTAAAACTTGAGTCGGAAGCCCTACTCTTTAGACGGAGAGCTATAGGATGAAGTCATTCAGTAAATGACAATGTTCCACGAAAACAGACATCTTGTGGGTTGACTTTTATTGCACTCGGAATACCTGCAATTTTCCAGAATTTTCAAGTATTGACACGGGCAGCGCAGCCTTTCGCTGGTACTTAAAAAAAAGGCCAATTCATCTCTCGAAAAAGAAATTCAAGGTTTATTCCGGAAAACAGAATAATTTAAGACAGTGGTCCGGCTGCAAATTGCTATTCCAAGAAGAATCTAACTTAGGCTAATCCCAATGCAGTAAAGTATCTTATAACAAGCAAGACATTCATCGAAATCCTCAGATTGATCATACTCGTGCCATCCCCCTGCCATCTCCCTCAATTCGGATCAATTGGACAAACGTCATAAAAGATTTCCCCTTTCAATCTCCTTTCGGCTAATGTTCCTATGAAACCAGTTTTGTCTGGACCATTTCGGTCGGGACCGTATCGAATTCGGGCAGTTTTCGGTGTCAGAGTTCGAAGCCTCGGTTCTCTTTTTTACCATTTTCTTTATTTGTTATTTTTTGGTGAAGAGGTGGAATTTAGGGGGATAGCTTCGGACCGTTATCCCTTTCTCCACCAGCATGCTTCCCAAAACAGGTATCTGCTTTAGCAGTGCTCCCACAGACACAGCAGCCTGTCCACATCAGGATTTCTTAAGGCCACGAGAATTCCGAGCGTCCCTCAATAAATGTCGAGAGATGCGAATTAGACTGCCAGAGTCATTCCAAGCTTCAACCAGAATCCACCAGAACGGCTTCAATTGCGTGCTCCCAGACCCAAGCCACAACAAGTGGAATCCAATTCCAAATCCATCATCAACCCAGATTCGTTTCCGTTCGTTTGCAACAGGAGAATATACTTGTCGACAACAGCGAGAGACCCCCCAAAAACCATACCGACTGAATTTCCTGGCTTAGTCTTTAAATCAAGGTAAAAGAAACAAAAACAGAAAAGGACTGGAATTTTAAGGGGGAATTTTGGAGATTGAGACAGGACACACTTTTAATAGAAAGCTTCTGCAGAATCAGCGGTTTACCAGCAGGGCCGACCCTAGGAATTCGAATGATTAATCTTCTCCGGAAATTCTACGACACCTTACACATTAAGACACCACAATTAGATCCTGAGCTTGTTGCTAACGTCGAATCCGACCCATCAGGACAGACGTTTCTTTTGACGCGATTCCCCCGAGGTCAAGAATCATGACCTCAAGCACACCAATAATCTAAAACCCCATTTCACAGCTTTAAGATCCTTTCTTTCCCCGGTTTGTTGAGTATCCATGAGGGATCCATCATTGTTTGGTTTCTGAATTTGTCCGCTTTTCCTACCCGACTTCCAAAAGGAAACTGTCCCCTAGAGTTAACCACCCCAAAAATTTAATCAAGGAGGATATTGCCCATTCATTCTCATTCTCGCTGGGGAGCCAATACCCTTAGCCAAAATGATAGCGCCTTGCCCATGCCTATTTCATTTTGGATAATCCATAGGCAAGCAGGCACAAGGTATGAAAGGGTCTATCTGAGTCAAATTATGCCGAGTGGAGTCTGTTTCTTGCTTCATCCACTCGGCATTATGCAGATACTGTACTGTTTCGGGGTTATGTCGGGTCGGATTTTAGTTTTCAAAGTGTCATTTCATTGGTTACTGTTTGATGGCAAAGTCTTGTTCGTTTGCTCTCCGATAAAGCAAAGTCGATGCTTCCACCCTGTTGTCATCGAGACATGCAAAAACTGTCAAACTTATAAACTTATGGAATGCCCAAGCTAATTACCAAATCAAAACCTGGAACCTGAAACCTACCAGCCAGGGTGGACAACAAATCTTCCACTTGAAAGAGCCCAATTTACCTGATGCAGAATTAAGAACAAAATCAAGTCAGCCTTCAGAAAAGGAAAATAATCACATCTTGTAATCAGCACAACCCAGTATGGTATCCTTAATTCCAGCTCAAGAGTCCTTGGCTGGCATCGCTCAATCGACTGGCAAAAACTTTCAAGTGACCACGACGAAAAATGCAACCAGCAGACAGCCCCCTTGCTTTATAGTGCAATTATCAATACAGAATGGTGGTCCTGTTTAATATGCAAAGAATGTCTCACCAGAATATATTTTTTGCTACGGCTAATGAGGTTTAACTTCCCAGACTCACGGACTTACTGACAACCTAATGAATTCCTCATGCAGTAGAAACTAAGAAATTCAACTATCCTATACTATAATCCATCATGCCAGAACCAAGTAGGCACATACCCTATTATTCCATATAGTCATGGAATCAGGCACGTTACCTTATCTGTTCCGAGAGAATTGGCAACTACATGAGTAACCTGATCATCTATCTGGTTGGTACAGGTGGCACCAAACTGCTCAGCTATCTGCCACAGTGGATGAAGTTGAGGGTTGGCCTCACCGACAGGAAATATCCTGCTGAAAACTATACGACAGCCACCCAAAATCTTCTGTTGCTCGGCAGCTAATATATTTCTAACATCCACATCGTCTAAAGATTGATGGGCAAAAAAATCCTGATGTATTCGCTCAATAACCTGTTGGAGGCAGGACAAGCATATAAGAGAGGAGAGTTATTCCATTAAAAGATCCCCAATACTAACTGTAAGCTCACCGCCAAAGATGAGGCCAATGTTCCAGCTTCAGGTCTCTCATCATGGTCAATCTCAAGAAGAGATGGACCCAAAAGCCCAAACTGGCGTCTGCTACAGGGAAAATAGGTATATCTGCATAACATTGTATTAGATGAGAATTGTGAACAAGTAAAAAACACCAAATCAGGTGTCAATTGTAAGACTTGTGAAAGTGAACATATACAACACAGCAATTGGATGTAAATTGTCATGAAATTAATACATCCCTTAAAAGTCCAGTATACTCGCCTTTCTACAACTATCAGATTTAGTTTGTTGTGTGGCCACACTTTCACAGAGTCGTCTATGATGACGACAGATGATTCCATTCCCAAAACTCCTTCCAAATCCTTACTCTTGGGACACCTGTCATCACTATCAAATGGATCACTATCATCGCCCCTTGATATGACTCTACCCGCAAACAGCACCCCTTTTGGATCGAGCACTTTTGCCATCTCTGTAGCGTAAAGCTTGTTGCCCATTGTGTAAAGATGCAGCTCATAAAGCTTACTAGCCTACAAGACAATGACCACAATAAGCTTAACATTTAGCATGACAAGAAGCAGACAAAGGAACTGGATGTGGAAGGTTACCTTCTCCAAAAAGTTCCAGATTCCTGGCCTCAACTTCGTCCACATTCCCATATGAATAAATCTAAAAAGATGTCTCTGAGGTTGTGCTCTGTCCTGTTCCTCTTTTTTCCTCAAGATCTCTTCATGTACAGGCTCCACTTCACCGAACTATCCAACAGACACGTTAAATCATTTAAGCAAAATCAGCAACATAGAAGAATCAGGGATACTTCTACAAGTCAATTACAATTCACCTTGGCTGAATTGAGAAGTGTGTGATCAAGATCTAAAACAAGGCAGAGCTTGCGTGCAGCAAACATTTTCCTCTGTTCCTCCATCCTCCTTGCCCTCTCTCTCTGAATGGCTGCTCTTTGCTGATCATCATATCCTTCAAATATATGCTCCAGATCTCCCCATGAACTTTGTGAAGGAGATGAGCCTGGTGCACTTACTTCCACCGAGGGATCAGTCCCAGATCGCTGGTCCTTGTGGTTTGGAAGTTCAGTTTTTGCATCCACTCCTGACATAGATTGTAAAGGTGTCTGAGAACCTGGCACTGGGTTTGTTGATGATTGTGAAGAAGACATAATAACAGGAACATTCTTCGAGTGCTTCAGAATCTTCTGAGACACATCTGATGCTACAGAAGATTCAGAAGACAGTGTTTTTCTATCTGCTGGATCCTCCGTCTGTGTCCGTGACACTGGAGGAGTATGTTTCAACTGCTCAGTACCCATGTTGCCAGTCCTCTGAAGCATGTTGCCATGGAGGACACGGCGAGGGTCACGGGGTTTCATGCGAATTTTGCCCAACTCATCCTGCTGCCCCTACACAAGATGAAGAGTCCAAAACTTTCACCACACCAATTTCAAAAGATATAAAAACATAGAATTTCAGAGAAAGAGGATGGAAGAACAGCTCAAATGATTCAGTATTGCAAGCAATGTGCCACAGAAATCTCACTAATGTATAGTACAGAGACGTGAGTAGAAAGCAAAATATCATCCTGAATTTGCTAATATCCAAGGATGCAAGCTTAAACATCCTCCTGAGCCTTCATTACAAGCTAAAGTTTAAAAGAGTTTTTTAAATAAAGTAATAAGCAGAAAAGATGCATGAAACTGCCTTCTTGGCACAGAACAAAAGCTAATAAAATTCCCAAGTTTGCTAAGTACACAATGCTTACCACAGGTGCCACTGGAGTAGGAGCCGGAAGCATTGCAGCGGGTTTCTGCAGAATCCCAGACCCTGCTGCTGTTGCTGGTGCAAGAGTGACCTTGGGTGCTGCTCCCAGTATAGAAGCAGAGTTGGACTGAGAACTCATGTTTTTTGAAGGATCAACAGGGTTTTGCTGGGCCTCTGCTGACAATTTCTGCTGTTGACCCATTTTTAGTAAATTCATCAACATCGTTGGATTAACAGCAATATCCTTCAATAATGCAGGCAGCGCAGCTGCAGGATTGACACTTGCAACTCTAGACAAATTGTTCCCACTGCTGCCGATCGCCACACTGGACTTACCACTGTCTATAGATGGATAAATCACCCCATTATCTGTTCTCTTCAAATCACTTGCATTTTCCAACGGATTGTTTCTATTGATTGTTTGATATCCTCCTGCACGAGGATCCTCCAGCCAACCACCAGTTTTCACATCCTTTATAGCACCAGAATTTTCAAATCCATTTCTGACCCTTTTTGTTGCAGGACCATCAAGAGCAGGATCCTCCAAGTTCCTTTGCTTTCTAGCAATCATGCTCCCACCAAGAAGTTCGGCTCTTGGAGCACTATGTATCACAGGCAAGGGCCGTTGGTTAAGGTCCAGATTACCCGAATCCGAATTGGCAAACCTAAGCCTCGGATCTCTACTCTTTCCAGAAGATTTAACAGGAAGATTAGACCCAGAGCTTGTAACGGCATGATTTTGTGGAGCCGCGGCTCCTTGCATATTGATATTGTTAACATGGGGCAAAGAGGAGAAAACTGGGCGCCCCAAGTTAGGTGCATTCATAATTTTACTATTACCAATTCTAGAACTAGAACTGGAGACTTCCCCACTAGTATCATCAACTCCATTTTCATGCTCCTCTGAAGGGGTTGGGCTTGGAAGTCTGTCATTGGAAAAGGAATCACTCCCGAACTTCTGTTGGAACTTCCGTTGATAGTGGTCAACCGCTTTAACCGCATCAGTTTCGTAAGGATGCACTTTGAAGACTTCTGCTTCCTGCACTGATTTGAAGGCTTTGAAAGGATGCACTTTGAAGGCTTCTGCTTCCTGCACTGATTTGAAGGCTTTGAAAGGATGCGCTTTGAAGGCTTCTGCTTCCTGCGCTGATTTACCCATGCTCATGCTCAAGATCATCTCTGGCTTGAAAATTCCATCTGCCCTAGATAAAAATGGCCCCCTTGAAGAGGGTGGTGCTTGTTGAGTGGGTGATGGAAGACTGTCTTCATCGTGGTCCTTGTGAAGATCAAGCAATGGAAGCAACATTCCTCGAGCCTTGGTACCCGAATTCCCCAGTTTCAGAGCTTTTAGAGTAATGTTTCGACCAGTCTGATCTGTCGACTCAGCAAGTAATGATTCTCCGTGTACTTCACTTGACTGCCTTAAATTATAAGCAGCAACGCCACTTGAATTTTCTGAATTTTTCGGATACGAAGAAGGTTCATTCAATCGATTATCTTTCTCTCTATCATCGGCTTTTGCGCTCGACATTATAGGAAGTGCATTTAAGTAGCATATCATGCCCTCTATCTGAAAAGGCAATAGTCACAACAACATTCAGTGCCATTCTATGAAAACTAACTTCAACAACCATAACAATGAAAAATTAAATGCACAAATTCAACCTCCTTCGCCTGGTCAGAGGAAAAAAAAGAGGGATTATTGCTCTTCACGAGAGAAAGCAGCCTGTCACGAATCGGGAACCAAGAGAATTAAATAATGACTAGGAAAATTTCCTTGGAAAGGAAAACAAAAAGAGAAACTAATAACCTTGAAATTTTGTCCTTGTTCTGTTCCTGCTGGCTGGAATCCATGTGGCAGAATTCCTGTCAACAAAGCATAGAAATTGATCATTGCCCGCACATTTAAAGTAAAGTCTAAGTGACGCCAAACTGGGATTTCGCAATATGGAGCCGAAGCACTAGCAGACATCTTACAGCATGGACTCCTTCAATTGCCAGCAAGAACAGCTCTATCAGGGCATCCCTCAAGGTAAGACTATTCACCAAAACCACTTCCTTGAGATTCTCCAGACAACCTTGCAGGCGGCAACATTCTTCTTCAAATGATCTACCACAGCAAAACACATCAAATTAATCAAAACTAAAGCTGGAGCACTTCATTGCTCGTACTAGGCACGCCCCCATCCTCTCAAGTCTGAAACACATTCTAACAAAAACCAACCATTGACTCGTATTGACTTCACTTACATCTCTTCACTGGACGACATCACGCTATCAAGAGCTTCCTGAATCAAGAAAATTCGCCTCTCCACTTCCTCCTCTCCCAACTCCATCTCACACTCGCTGCCGCCATTGCTCACGGACTCGGCACTCAAGGTCGCCTCCCCACCGTCTCCATCGACCTTATCCACCACCTCCGAGTCGAGATCGATTTCCCCTTCCTCGAGTTCCCCTTCCTCCTTCTCGCCGTCACCGACCTTCCCGTCCCCTTCATCCCCGCTGTCTTCGATCACGACTTTCTCCCCTCCCTTCCCCGACTCGCCCTTCTTTCCATTCACCCCCGCCGCCGCCGCCGCAGCATCCGCATCCATCACGACGACCTCGCTCAACGGCTTCTTCTGCACGGCCTGCGCCCAGGCGAGGTTGTGGAGTCCCGACGTGTACCCCTTCTCGACCTGGTACCTGTACAGGTCCTGCATCGTCCAAACCCTAGCCTTAGGCTTCGACGCCTCCTTCGCGTCCTTCGCGTCCTGCTTGAAATCCTCCTCGCTGATCTCCTCGATCGACATGGCGTCCGAAATCTCCCCTTCTTCCACGTCCAACGCCCCCTCCTCCTTCACCATCCCCTCCCCCACCAATCCCAGCAACCCTCCCGCCGACCGATCCGCCGCACCACCGCCGAATCGACCCCCACTCCACTTCACCTCCCCCGAGAAATCCGACCGAATTCAGGTTAGTTTAAACGGCCAGATCCGATCCGATCCGATCCGATCCCGTCGGCGGGGTTGTTCTTATAAGATCTACACGATCGGGCCGGGGGGCGAAAGGAGAGCGAAATTCAGGCGGCGCCCGACAAGTCTTAGGATTTTCTCCGATCGCGAGATCCGGTCGTCGCCGACAAGTTTAATCGTTAATTATGCGGTGAAAAAAAAAACCCCTTATTCGAATCGAAGCTCGAAGCTTTTTCCTCTCCCTTTGAACGCGCTGAAGATTCAAGAGAGAGAAAAAGAGGAGAGAGAGAGAGAAGCGGAAGAGCGGCCCGAACACGGAAACGAAGATGGAGGCCGAGGTTAGGAGAGAGAACACGAATGACGGGAGTGAGAAGAGGACGAGGTTCTTTTATAGCGACGAGGGCAAGGAAGCGGGGCGAATCTAGGAAACGGTGCGGTTCGAATCTGGGCCGTACACGTCAGCGATCTCCGTGACGAGGGAGGGGCGACGGCTTTCGGCGGTTCTTGGTCTTGCGCCCGGGGGAGGGGGGGCGGTTCATTGCTTATCTGTGTTTTCTTTTCTTTTTCTCTTTTGCCTATTGGAATTTGGATTTTGTTTCTTCTCCTTTTGTTTTTTTGCTGGCTAATTATATCTGGATTTTTGCGAGCCTCACTTAGGCACTAAGTATTCGTTAGCATCAATTAAGCAACTGTGCGCTCCCTGGTGATGGTGATGATAAAAATTAGGGTTTTTGCATGCTTTCCATCAGTGGAATAATTACTTCTTTTTTTTTTCTTTTTTATCTCCTCAATCACTCTAAAAAAGAAAACTGCCCGATATGCAGACGGACGTATAACCGTTAGCCCAGCCCAAATTGGGTTGGATTTGAAAAGTCGAGCTGAACGTGTTTCTTGAGTTTGCTTGTCACTTGCATAGATAAGCATGCGAAACGTATTTAATACAAGATAGCTTGTGTTAGCATGTTTGGCGTGCTTACGGATGATAAGAGTAATTTTACTATACTTTACATCTTAGGACTTATTTTGCCACTTATTCCTTTTCGATGCGGCTGTTACATTTGTAACCTATTGGAGATGACAAAGTCTTTTAATTTGATCAAAATGTGTCGAAGCGTCTTGTTGAAATAAATCGCCCATTAACACGTTAACTAAATCACGTCAACTAGTGCTTAAATATGTCGAGCGATCAACTTGCCTGAAAACATATTTTTTATGGTGCCATATGATGTGGATCCATTTATGCCAAATTTAAACCCGTGTTTAACTGTAAATGGTCCAATCCATATTGACTCTTTTAATTAATTTTGATATATTTTCATTTAATGTAAACTCGACAACCCATACTTGACCTCACCCGTACCTAACCCATACTTGACTTGATTAATATTATCGAGACACATTAATATTTAACTCAATTTAGGAAAACCTTAGACCAAAAAAAAAAAAAATCTAGGAAAACCCACGCCCACCTATTTAATCCATTTTAAGCTCTTCACATATATATACACACACATGTATGTTATTTGAATAAAAAACTTCACATCAAATTAAAAAAGCAAATTAAAAGATAAAACTTAGCAAATAAAATAAAATAAAAAAGTAAAAAAACTTAAATTGATATACTTTTTAAAAATTATTGGTAAGAAAAAGTTTGATTAGTTAATGATTGAGATGAAAATAATATTTTTTATAACAAATCTTCTAGAATGCGAGAATACATAACTTCTTAATTGTGATTTATCAAATAAAAAATTACATTATAATGTTTAGAATTTCTATTTCGATCTAGACAACGTCGAGTTCCTCCAAAAGTACCTCTCTGATATGTATATGGATATCTATCTATCAAAAATATTAAAAAAACCAAAATTTTAAAAATAAAATTTGAATTTTTTATTATTATTTCTTTTCTTTTCTTTCTTCTTCTTCTTCCTTCTTCTTCCCCCTTGTTCTTCCGTCGACGGCGACCGGCCCGAGCTCACAAGCCCGAGCTCGTTGTGGTCGGCAAGCTCGTGCCTCACCAAATCCAAGCGAGCCTAGGCTCAGCCAAGGTTGGCGAGCTCAAGACTTGTAGATTCGGGCGAAGAGCTCCATCGTGGCCGATGAGATTGCGACTCACTAGATCCAAGCAAGCTCTGACTCTGCCAAGGTCGGCAAGCTTGCTGCTCACCGGATCCAAGCAAGTTTTGGCCTCACTAGTCATTGGTGACCTCAAGCTCGACCGAGGCCAGTAAGCTTGAGCCTCACCTAATCGATCGCCGACCGTCGTCATGCTAGCCACCGACTAAGGAAGGAGGAAGAAGAAAGAAAAAAAGAAAGAAGAAGAAAAAAAATATAAAAAATAATTATAATTTCAATTTTAAAAAAAAAAAACATTTTTATAAAGTTAAAAGGAGGAAGTTGGGTTATAAATGGGTTTTTAAGTCTAACTCATTTAAGGTCTATTTAACTAGTCTATTTAAAATATAAATGACACATTTCAAAATTTAAGTGGTCCATATATAATCCATTTATGATTTATATCATTTAAATGGGTCAAATATGGGTCTAAGACCCATTTCGACACCTCTATGTCGTACAAACCAATTGTGCCAAGAATGGTTGTTCTTATTTATCAATAATGTTTCCTTCTATCTATTGTAATGAAGCAAGTCATCCGTGCCTCCCTTTAACTTTTCTCTTATCTTGTCACTTTCTTTGTTTCTGAAGAAAAAAAATCGTAAATCTATTGTCCGATGTTAATTTAACAATAAATTTTTTAATTTGGCCAATTTGAATTTTACACTTTTAACGACATTTCAATTAATTTTAATTGAAAATCACTGACATGAATGATTTTTTTGAAATTATTCTCTAATTTCCTTTTTATACTTCTTCCTTCGTTAGCTGTGGGGCCTTGGCAATGGCTAGCAAAGCTCAGCCATGCTTGAGGGTTGCGAGGTCAACTCTCGCCATATTTGACAACCAATGTAGGAAGAAGGAAAAAAGGGGGAAAAGAAATAATAAAGTAAAAAAAGAAAAAAGAAGACAATTTTCAGAATTTTATTTTTAAAATTACAAAAATCGTACATGTCATTACCGATCATCTCTCTAGACAAGCCATTTAAGATGACTGGTGATGATTGAACTTCCACGTTAACAGTTTCTGGCCAATTTAGCCAAAAGGACTAATTGACAAATGACGAAAAGATTTGAGATTAAATTGGTCAAATTTAAACGTTTATTATTGAATCAATGTTCGTACAATAAAATTAATTTTTTTGGTAATCATCCACTCGTGTTTTTTTGATCCTACTCCCTTCTTTCTATAGTTGAGACATGCTATCCTTTTCTAGTAATTATAGCCTAAGAAGTATCAATACTCTTCGAGAGCTTTAGTGTCGTGTTAGACATTTTGACATATGTCAAATACTCTTAGACACTCGTTTCTTAGACACTCTTCGACACTTGGTTAATTGGTGTCAAAAAATCTGATAACTAGTCAACTCTCCTGATACTCTTTGACATGTGAGTTTGAAATTCAAACATGCGAATTTGGAATTCTGACATATAATTTCGAACATGCACAGGTCAATTTTAACATTTTTAATAAATAAGGGATCAATATGTAAAATGTAAAAAAATAAAAAATAAGAAAATAATACTTTTCCTCTCTTCCGACTTTCACTTCTCATGGCATATAATTCATCTCCCAGCTTGTTTTTTTATCTTTAATTTTGATATGCTCTAACACGCGAGTCTAAAATATGGATTGCTTGTGTTTTTTCTCCAAGTTTTATGAATTATTTGAATGAAGTTGAATTTGTTAAATTGAAATAATAAATGATATTAACAAATAGTTTATTAATGTTTTTAATGTAAATTTATTCTAAACATTTTATTATTATTTATTTATTTGTGAATTTGAATCAAATTAATTTGATTAAAATAATTCATAAAAATGATAATTTAATATATAACGTGTTTCGGGTATTAGAATTTTCTATATTTTGAGAAACGACATGTTAGCAATCGTATTTTATTGTGTTACATATCAGTATCAATATTGTTTAAAATATAGTTGTGACAATGATAAGTGGGATCTTGTACATGGCATAATTCTGGTCTGTACCAATGTCGGACGCTAGCACTTAGTTCCTCTTCGCAACCCTAAAGTAGGCGTCCGTTACCAATAGGGCCATGAATAGCTGTGTCAACGTCAAGAACCTGTGCATTGTCCAAAAATAGACAAACAATACCCCTCTCTCTCTCTCTCTCGCTCTTATGTTTGCAACCAAAAACGGTAAAACTTAAGTCTGTTTTTACTTCTGTAATCTGAATACTGTTGTCATTTTGGAAAGAGTACATCTACTACTTTCAAAGGGAAGATCAAGGAAGCAATTCCCCATTTCAGAACATCAGGTGAAACGGCAAGACATCAATTCACATATGAATCAAACAGAACTAAAAATTTTGGGTTTCAGGGGACTATGGTTGCAAGGCTGAAACTTTAAACGAATTGACGGAAAAAGAAAAGAAAAAAAAGGAATCTTCAGATAACTCTCAATTCTATCTCGACATTCTTTTCCATCTTCACTTGCACCACCAGGACTGGTTTCCTAGGACTTACCCAGGCAAAATCTGTTTGCAGCAGGAAAAACACGATATTGGTGATAACAGCAGAATCTTGAAGCAGCTCCAAAGATTTGCAATGACATTAAGCCAAAAGAGTCTGACAAATCAGAAGTGCATATCTCAGTTCACAATCGAGCAAAACCGCCCGATAGCACCACCAGGACATGTTTCCTAGGACTTACCCAGGCAAAATCTGTTTGCAGCAGTAACACACAATGTTGATGATGACAGCAGTATGCCGAAATGGCTCCAAAGATTCACAATGACGTTATGCCAAAAGAGTCTGAAATCAGAAGTGCATATCTCAATTCACAACAATCTGAGCAAACCCACCCAACAGCACCACCAGGACATGTTTCCTAGGACTTACCCAGGCAAAATCTGTTTGCAGCAGTAGACACATGATATTGGCGATAACAGCAGAATGCCGAAAGGGCTCCGAAGATTCGCATTGACATTAAGCCAAAAGAGTCTAACAAATCAGAAGTGCATATCTCAGTTCACAACAATCAGAGCAAAACCTGATAGCTAACATACAAAAAAATGTCCGAAAGAATCTCCTTTGCCCCCTCATCAGGTCAAAATCTCCAGTGTTGCCAGCTCAATCCTTCCCGTCATGCCTCGGGTTTCTTCTGCACAAGCTTTTCTATCAAATCGGCGGCTTCTTGGACTGTGGTTATGTTCTGAGAGCTTTCCTCCTCGACGCTGATCCCAAATTCTTCCTCCAAAGTCATGACTATCTCCACCTGCAGATTTAAGAATGCCATTTCATAGGTTGTGTGATCAGTCTAGATTAATCAAAATTGAACTTTAATGTACAAAATTTTAGATCCACTGACGTATCCCTGAATTGAGATTTAAAAGCCTATTCAAGGTTCCTAGTTTCGCACTTCCTCAAAGAAATATTAACATCCATAATAATTAGTTCGAATTTGAGACATACTGTATCAAGGGAGTCAGCTCCTATGGCAGAAAACTTGGACTCTGGAGTGAGCTCGGCCTCCGCAGGAAGCGCCAGCTGTTTCCTCACTATTTCACACACTTTGTCAACAGTCTCAGGCTTCGCCTGTTGAACAAGTATACAAGGTTGGTATGGTCGAAATACAGTCACCAAGTACTATACTGGAGCCTCTCTCCTAGTAATTTCGACTAAGATAGTTCTCCTCTGCTACAACTCATCAAGTTAAAGAAGGATGCGTGAACAGACGATGCTATGTACTATACCGCACAAGAGACGCAGAACTGGGAACTCCTCAAGGAAGGGGAGCCATTCTTTCTCCACCCCAGAGAGACGACCTTCAAGCTTGAGGTCTGCAAAAAAATTAGTTGACATCTATGATCAAATTGAACAATAGCTACAAGTGGGATCTCAAGATATCCTTACAGCATTCCATATTTTGAAGGCGAATTCCAACCCAAAGCAAATTTTCCTGAGCCATTTTGAGACACACGCGCCCTTATGTGTTAATCACACCACACATATACAACACTAGTTTGGATCATTGTACAGAATATATGCGACCCCACTCTAAACCTTGAGGCCAAAGCATAAATATAACTCACTGTCACTGAAAAACTAGTCAAGCAACACAGCCATGTCCCCAGCCAATGGCGGGCAGTTCTGGGGTTGCTTAGTGTAATTTTTAGTTAGCACATACAATAAGAATTTCGTGTAAAATTTCAACGTCTGGCTTCCCCGACCTTGCACGAATTTCCTTTCAATCTTGGCCTCGATAATCTAGTTTTCTGGTTATGCCACACCATGACAACATCAAGTGCAGTCCCAATTTCAAAGCGAACAAAACCAATGCTCACAGAAACAGAAAGGACATGACAACTACTGGTACATTTCCCCAGCCAGAGCATGTAATCTCTCGTTTCCCTTTTGTGACAGTACTAATTCTGTGGACGTTACCCATTAGCAAGAAAAGAAAACACAAGACAGAGCACGCATGTGGGTTCTCAACAGAAACTCCGATCAAACCTATCCAGGTTCACACCCCGTCACCAGAACAACGAATTAAAAGCCTCCAACATGGTCGGCATGACATGAGAACGAGACAAACGCAATGTCTCCCCCGTCCCGTTCCCAGCTGCACCGGATGCGGCCGAGATACACACAATGCCCCTGATTCACACCTCCGAGCAGAATCCCGAAGGAACAAAAGGGATGGGACATGGAGAAACTCACCTCGTTGCTCTTCAACGACGGCTTCGAGAGAGCTCTGAAGGTGACGGAAGCAGCAGAAACGCTAGCCATTCGCTCCGCAGCTGCAGAAGAAGAAGAAGAAGAAGAAGAAAGAAGAAGATGAAGAGGCTACGAACTACGAAGTATGCTGACGAAGAAGATAAACCGCGAGACGTTCGAGTATTTTATACGGTGGAGCACGCACTCATTTGAGCCGTCGGATTGGGTTTCTGGAACGATGTTGGCGGCTGGATGGACGATGCGGGGAGGAGTTGTCGGTCCCGCTTGGCTGGGATTGGGGGGAGGGATCTGGCACGAGTGGCTGGCGTGCGTCGTGTTGCCACTTGCTTTTGCTGACTTGACAAATCACTCCGTTTCTCTCGTCTGCCACCCTGGAGGCCTAGGAAAATTACAGACAGAAAACGCTTTATGAATTTTGAGGGTAACGCACGTTTGTCTCTATATTTTTTATTTTTAGATGTTAGTATCTGATTTACCGGATTTATTTATAATTTCATTTTTTATAGTAGAAATATCTCCTCTACCAAAGAGCAAAAATATTCTTGATACGATCTATTTGTGAGATACGACATAACACGCAATTATACAAATTTGGATTTGGTATAAGCAGATTTGTGCCATAGATAATGTTGTGTTTTACTCAAATGACTCGCTTAATTTGTGTAGACTCGAATCAACACATTAAGCTAACGTTAACATGTCATTTATTTTAACATAATACTGTTAAACACGTTTGAACCAATTTAGTATTCATATTTAAAGACTTTGTATACTTTATGAAAATAACATCCGTGTTGAGAAGCACAAAACATAAAACAAAAGCATATTTAGGGATACAAAGGCTTAGACTATTAATAAAAGCTAATTCAGTGATACAATTTAGATGTAACGTGAAGTGAAATTATCCATATTCATGTTAAATCCCTGTTTGACATGACATGATTAACACAACACGATTCGAATTACTAGTCCTACTTTTACTATTGATTTCTTTAAAAATAATGAGAAAATTAAGATAATTGAGAAAAATAAATATATAAAAATACCAAAACAGAAAAAAATAGCATAAATAACAGCATTAAAATGAATTTTTTTATAAATCGATGATAACATTAACAAGACTAATAAGATATTTTATGAAAAAGAAGTATACTAAAGCGAAAATGAAAATGGCGTCAATAACATAGGGACGGCATTATTTTCACTCCCTATATAACTAAATCCACCCAATTATCGTCAAAAAGACAAAATTGTTCTATATCATTCAATTGCATTTTAAATTTGTAGTCCTAAATTTTTTTACTTTCCTTTTCTTTTCATTTTTTCTATATATGTAGGATTCACTAATCAAAATTAAGAATTTCATATGTTTAGTTTTTATTTATTGTAAATTTTCCATGTATATTAAAGCACTATTTTTTTTCTTGTTAGAATTACTTTCATAAAATTTTGTTTTGTCGAAAAGAGAAATTTTCATAAAATCTAGTTCTTTTCCATGTTGTCGATTATATTTATGGATAAACTGTCAAATAGATGAAATTTAATTAAATCAAAACATTACATAAAGTAAGGTTTTTTTTTTAGGAAATGCCAGTGAAATATCATTATATTGGATCAATAAAAAATAGTATCATCTAGGGTTAATATCCTAAAAAACTCCAAATTGATGCTCTTGTAATAATTTTACCCTAAACTAATTTTTTGATCACCAAAAACCCAAACTAGTACACTCATAACAAATTTACCCAAAATTAATTTTTTGATCACCAAAAACCCAATTGTGATAAATTTATCAAAAACTAATTTTTTGACTATTAAAAATCTCAAACGGATACATTTGTAACAAATTTACCTTTGGTTAACTTCCATTAAATATAAAGGTTAATTTTACTAACCTAGATGACGTAGTATGGTGACATGGTAAGTTAATATTGAAATCCATTGGGAAAATATCACAAAAAAAAAAAACTGGTATATTTATGATAAATTTAATGATATTTCTGTGATTATTTTAAGGTATACCCGTGACAAATTTGAGATTTTAGGTGGCATTAATCTTATGATTTTCATGTGGACTTACCATGTCATCATAACATGTCAACGTGTGTCGGTAAAATTTGATGGAAGTGAATAAAGGGTAAATTAGTCACAAATGCACTAATTTGGGTTTAAAAATTAATTTGGGATAAATTTGTCACAGATGTATCGGTTTAGGATTTTTGATGGTCAAAAAATATGTTTGGGATAAATTTGTTATAGGTATACAAATATAAGGTCTTTGGTGGTCAAAAAATTAGTTTGTCACATGTGTACCGGTCTAGATTTTTAAGGGATTAACCCTATCATCTATGAATAGTCAAAAAAAAAAAATCAAGGAACCTTAGAGTGCATAGTGTTTTTAGTGCATTCCTATATATTCCTCTAACATTTAATAAAACTATCTTGACAGCATAATGAGGAAAAAAGATAAATCCTTTGATACGGTAAATAAAATGGTTAATACCTTGAAAAATTCTAAGCTGGTACACATGTGACAAATTTACTCTAAACTAATTTTTTGACAACCAATAATTCTAAGTTGATACACTTGTAATAATTTTATCCCAAACAAATTTTTTTGACCGTTAGAAATCCCAAACCAGTAAACTCGTGATAAATTTATATTAAAATATTTTTGACCACAAAAAAATCCAAAATTGATATACTTGTAACAAATTTATTCTCCATTAATTTATGTCAATTTACCATTAAATTTGCTAACGTGGATATTATGGTGACGTGGCAAGTCCACGTGAAAATGCATAGGTTAACTCCACGAAAAATTTCAAATTTGTCACAATTGTACTTTAAATTTATCACATGAGTGTCATTAAATTTGTCATGGGTGTACTGGTTTGAGATTTTTCGTGATATTTACCCCATAAACTTCCATGTGGACTTGCTATGTCACCATATTATGTTACCATGTGTCATCTAGGTTAACAAATTTTACCTTTAAATTTGACATAAACTAATGGGGGATAAATTTGTCACATGTGTACTGGTTTGAGATTTTTTGTGATAAAAAAATTGGTATCAATTTAGGATTTTTGATGGTAAAAAATTTAGTTTAAGGTAAATTTATCAATGATGTATAAGATTTCTAGTGGTCAAAGAACTAGTTTAGGGTAAATTTATCATTAATATACAAATTTGGAGTTTTTCAAAATATTAACCCTAAATAAAAAGACTCGATATATATTGCAGACTGATGAAATTAATTAAAAAGTTCACTAACAAAGGGAGCTTTTGAGATAAATGAATAAGTTGTTATAAAAATTAATAAAAAAGAGACTTGTCAGTTTTATACTATATCAACTAATGTCCTCTTTTTTTCTTATCACTAGCTAAATGATTTTACTTGAAGTGTGTAAAACATTATGAGAATATTCAAGAATGCAATTTTCTTTAATATGCTAAATATAAAACATGTGAAATACTTAATTATGGTAACTATCATAAATAATAAAAAGAATGAATTGAGCCATCACTTTAAATTGTAATTGTAAGAAGAAGGGCGGGTTTGTCTTTTCATGTAAATGGGGGTGGATATAGTAATATATGGGGTGGAAATAGCGTTGTCCCGACAAAAAGGTAAAAAAAAAAAAAAAATTGAGTACTAATTATTTGTTTTCATATGGTTGATTCAACACACAAATTGATTATCATTGAAAAGTATTTAAGAAAAACACTTGGATTTCGGTTAATCATTTGCTTTTATGGGTTGAGGACATAATTTATTTCAAAAAATTATAAAATATTTTTTTAAAATCATTATTTACATTAGTTAACCTTATATATGTAATTAATGAGTAACCGATTTTTGCCGTTTAAACTTTTAGTTAGTGAGGCCTTTTCCTTTTTATTAAATATGTGCTTATTCTATTTCTTGAAATATCTTATTGATTATTGTGGAGTGGTTATATTTATCAAAATTTTACAAATTTTAATTGTTTCAGGCTCTGATTGTTTCACTAAAAATTATTTTTTTAACATTTTCTTATAAATAATCATCTCTCTCTCTCTCTCTCTCTCTCTCAGATGTGACCATCTCTCTCAAATTAATGTCGCTCGTCGTGTTGTGGTCACCCATTGGGACGGAATTGAACTAGAGCTTGTGTGATGTTACTAGCTCGTGGATGTAGGTGGATTTGAGTCTGACATATTGTTGTTTTGTGGACGAGAGTCTACGGAGTCATGCCATTATTGGTAAAAAGGTAGACTTTGCAAGCGATGAATATTGTCATACCCCAGTTCTTATCAAAAAAGGGGAGTGATAGAGCTGTCCTTCCAACTCAAACACAACTAATATCCCGTTGTCAATGGACTTGAAGGGATTTCTATTTAACATGTGCAAGAATTCAATTAGAGGGACCTAGGACCAGTCAAACAAGAAAAAAAGGTGGAAAGGATGCGATTGAGATACCATGTAAGTCCGGACTCTGGATCTTTAGATAGACAATAAAAAGTTATTTAAAATCCATCAAATTGTAATTTCTTTGCACGAGCAACGTTGAAAGATTTGTGTAATTTGATGTTGCCGATCAATTGCATAAGTCATTATCCATCGAGAAATTCAAGTTGTAGATGCTCCTTGTAGATGCTCATTCTTATTCTTCTTCTGTGGGCCCTCCTTTATCCCCTTGCATGCAATTGTCAAGAACTTATTTTAGGGCTTGTGATGAATCTCCTCATCGTACTCGTTTTTAACAAAGATACATTAAACGGATCATATGATATGTTGTGTCCTTTATCTTGAGCATCTCCAAACTCATCAATATTGTGGAAAAATCCCACTCCTTCTAACATCCATCAAATAATTTACAAGTACATTATAGTTTTTGGGGACAATGCTCTATATAGAAAGCACACCTTTTTGATATCCCTTCTAAATTGTCGTCATAATTGAAAAATATCGTGGCCATCCATTCAATCTGATTCTTAAAATTCACAATCCTGACACTATTTTCTGCAAATAGGATCACCTTTTTTAAAATATTGGGTCAATGGTTTCTCGTAGGTACAAAATTGAGTCAATAAGACATTAGATGGAAAAGTTATGCTCGTCAAAGTTTCATCAAATTTGGATGCAAAAATACATAAATATTGATTTCAAATTTTTTTGAATTAGATGATGTGAAATACTCAACCTAAATTATCTATATTTACTTATGTTCAGTTAACAAACTTGGAGATGTAATTACCTGGTTGAATGGCTTGTGCTCTTTATAGTAGTTGTAAGCAATTTAGTAATATGATTAGCTAATATGACTTGGTTTTGAGAATAATTTTTGTTAGCAAATATCCTAGAGTGCTGACAGCTAGAACGCCAGGGTACTGGTTAACTAATAAATAGAAGGAACATTTTTTTTTCAAAATATTGTGAGAACGAAAGAAATACGTGTTTTAATGACTTAACTTATTTCGATTGGTAAATTTTGAATTTCCAAAACACATTTAATAAGGCTTGACAAATGCTGCAGAGATACATTTTTACATTTTCCTTTGAAATCTTATCCACCAATTAAATCGCTCTCAGGAGCTTTCCTATTAAACTAGAGAGGTTGCCAAAGATTAGCGATTAGTTGTACGATTGTTGCTAACTTCCAAAGGGGCAGTTGTAATTTGTTTCTACGTACGAGACGGCACAAGTGAACAACTACAGTGAGGAGGATGAGAAAGAGTGGAAAGAGATTTGTGTTTGCGCATTTGTGCGTCCCCTTGCGCAATTTATTGCGCAATTTATCGAGAAGTGCGCAATATTTTGCAAGAATAAATTGAATATATCATGTGGTAGAATTTTGATCTTTTAGAGAGTGAATTATCCTCAATTTTTTTTATTTATCATCTAATTTCGGGGAATTTCCATTTCTCAGGATGATAACTTTCCCTGAGTTCATATCCCTCTCCAGTGAAATATTAAAAACACGCTAGAAGATGTCTCGAAATCTTAAAATCACCAGAAAACTTACAATTTTATCTAAGATTAATACAATAAGAATTTTAAACTTATACACTTGTATCATATTTATCCTAAACTAATTTTTATATAACAAAAACTCTCTAAGTATTATACATAAACCATATTTATTCCAAATCAATGTACTCTCGCTACATTTATCTCAAACAAATTTTTATATCACACAATATCTTAAATTGGTACACTTGTGCTACATTCACTCAAAAAGTTTTAGGGTTGAGATTTTTGTGATAGAAAAAGTAATTTGAGGTAAATGTAATGTAGGTGCACTAGTTTTCGGGGTTTTTTTTTTTTTTTTTTTGATACTAACGTGGATAAATATGTCATGGGCATACTAATGTGAGATTTTGGATGGTAGTAGGCCTTTTGTTTTTTTAAACCCAATCTAGATCTATCCCACTTCTCAGCTGAATTACTTATTCTGGATTTTTAACCCTGTTTGTCCCATCCGGGGACACCGGATGGTAGGAATTCTATTTGCATCATGCCTCTTATCCGGGTGTTAAATACGGCCTAAGGAATTCGAACGAGAGAAATTACCAGTTGAGCAAAGCTTCAAGTCCAATTCGATGACAATCCCATGTACTCTTAATAGCACTGCAGCGCTTGAATCTGTGTGTGATTACCCAACTTCACCAACTTGAGGGTATGTAGGAGGCCTTATCCCAGATTGCCCAACCTAAAGATAAAACCAAACTTAGGCACGTCGTTGCAAGAGCCAGACGAGCCTATTCAACTCAACTCGTTGCCCCAGTTCCTAACGGAAACTAGGGCAATTCCAAAAGTATCGAATTGGCCCTTTGAAGAAGCGGTAACATGTAAAATTACCAAATCACGACGTCATGACGTCATTTGATTCAATCAAGATTACATGAATAACAACGGTCAACTTAACATTTAAGCACAAGAGCAGAATCAATCATTAAGTTCTTGTTTTAAGATTAGTGTAAATAGTTATCTTACTTAGCATTAATTTAATTATGATTAAGTTAGTTTTGAGAAGATGTTTCTTGATAATTAAGACCTTCCCTAGAGACAACCCAATTTCCAAGAAATTAACAAAAGAGCCTCGTGTTTACATAGGTAGTCATGTTATGAACTTCCTTAAAGTACGAGTTTTTTTTTTTCTCTTCGTATCCCCTTTCAAATTCTATGATTTACTCGATTTGACCTAGGAAGGAAGACCAAGAATGGTATGAGTCTTGGCGAGAAGTGTCCCAGAATACTTGTTAAGGATTTTTTGTTTGGAATAATTCAATTTTCAAACCATTAATCGTGCATAAAGTGCGAGAGGATAATCGATGCCCTTGAGCAAATTGAGAAATCAGAATGAGAAGAGAATGCAATGCTCGTTATTTTGGTTAATCTTCCAAGGACCAAAACCATCATCAATGCGACCCACGCAATGTTCCAACTTCCAAGTATCCTGGGACAACCTTCACATGACAAAGAAAAAACGCTACATGCGGTTGTAATTGAATTGTAACCCAAGAGACACCTCAAAGTAATCCTAAATAATTAGAACTTTTCCGTTGATTAAACAAAATCATCCCGAGTCATGGATTAATTCATCAATATTTTGAGTTAGGAAAGATACGGCACAAACCTCGATGAATGATAATATGAAATTTGAATCGTTTGTGTTCAGAATGTGATTTTCTTTTCACCTTACGGGGCCTCGAAATTCGAAAAGAATAGTCTTGTGAACATGACATATAGTGCAACACGTGCATATTGGAGGGGTTAAATTGAATTTATCTCAAATCAAATTGCCAATTAGATGAGTGGCTAAAGGAGAAAACTGTATAATTGATGAGGCCCTTTTTGTTTTCCCACGATCTGAATTGACTAATTAAGTGGCAAAAAGATTCATTTGCGCGACTTGTTCCTCTCTTAAGTAATCTGCGTGCCATCGAAACCGATCGAGAACATTCAATTTTTGTACTTTTCACTAACGTGTAGCGAAATTCCCAATAGTGAAGGACAACGACTTATCACAAATTCAAATTTGGCCACGTCTTGATCAATTACTTGACACAATCACCTTCGTGTCCCCTTATTGGGCGACGACTTTTCTTTTAGAGATTTAGTCGAGGTCGGTTCAATCGAACGGGTGAAAGAGCAACGTACAGATCCAAGTCTAGACAACGCATATCACTCGTGATAAGTTCAAGCAGTCATAATAAAAAAAGCAATTTAAAATCAGAACAATGGGAGCTCTAACGTAAAAGAAGCTTAAAAACATGTTAATATCAAAACGTACCAAAGTTATCAAAGTTATCGGTAGGATTTGTAAAACTCGTTGTATAAGACTAATCCCGCCTCTTCGTTCAACTTCGAATAGCTGTGGAACTCTGTTTTCCCAACTCTCTCAGCAAATAATCTTTGACACAAGTATAGATTTTTGCTTCTATTTTACGTGTTAAACAATCTACAACCGCTAATTCTAAGTACCACTAAGTCAAGCTACATACCACACAATCTAACGGGAAAATTGTCCAAAAAGTCCTAAACCTATTACACTTCTGCAAATTCGTCTTAAACCTTTTAATTTTGCTAATTCAGTCCTAAACTTTTTCACTTCTTACCGATTCAGTCCATTTGGTCAATTTTGGCCGGAAAATGCTAACATGGACGCCGGTGGTGCCACGTAGGACCGCCGACGCCGACGTGGATAATTTTTTAATATATAAATATTTTATTGAATTTTTTTGATTTTTTATTATTATTATTATTATTATTTTATTTTTGTTTTTTTCCCTTTTTTTTTTTTTTTTTTTCTTTTTGGCTTTTTTCTTCCCTTTTCCGATGGCCGGCCACCGGCCACTGGCCACAGCCAGCCGACTGGCCTCGCCCGCCATAGGCGAGGGGAGCCCTCACTAGGGCTCCTCCTCGCTTAGCCGGGCCTCGTCTGTGGCGGGCGAGGCTGGTGGTGGGTGGCCGGTGTGCCACCGGAAAAGGAAATAAAAAAAGTCAAAAAGAAAAGGAAGAAAAGACAAAAAAAAAAGGAGAAAAAACAGAAAAAAATAATAAAAATTCAAAAAATTCAAAAAAATATTTAAATATTATTAAAAATTATCCACATCGGCGCCAACGGTCCTACGTGGCATCATCGGCGTCCATGTTAGCATTTTCCGGCCAAAATTGGCCGGATAGACTAAATCGGCAAGAAGTGAAAATGTTTAGGACTAAATTGGCAAAGTTAAAAGGTTTATGACTGAATTGGCAGAAGTGCAATAGGTCTAGGACTTTTTGGACAATTTTCCCCACGATCTAACTACCACTTCATGTATTTTTCAGTCACTTATTATACTATGATGCAGAATGTTCAATCAAGGACAATAATCTAGAAAAATCTAGGCTAATGAAAAAATTATGGAAAAAGAGAGAGAGAGAGAGATGCGGTGTTTCTCAATACTCCCCCTCACCGACTCCCCTCTCTTAGTGTAGACCTTGCAACCATGCCAATGTCGCATCTGAACTCTTTGGCTATCTTCCTCTATTTCATGCCTTGCGAAGCTTCTTCTTATGCAGATGGCTTAGTGACTCTATCTTCAGTTGCTTCTACGGCTCAACTTTCCACCGGGCTTTGTGAAGCTTGGATTTAGCAATGCCTCTTTTTCCTTTACCTCAGTCTCCATGCTCATGTGGTCAAGTCTTCTATCCATAATTTTCATTTCGTGCTTCAGTTGCTTTGGCTTCGTCTGCAGCCATTTGATGTCAACGGCTTGGTCCTTCTTCTCATTGGGCTTCTTCTCCTTAGTAGTACTTCTCTTTTCCATTTCACCCCCAAAATGTTTGAAGTCTTTTTAATATCCACTTCCGGATTCCTTTTCTTAATATTCCAATGACGCTTGTACCACAGGTGCTTTTTCTCTGGGCAATATTTCTTTTTCTCCATCTCAAGTTTCTTGTGTCTCCCATACTTGAATTCCTTGATCTTTCACAAAATATTGAGCTCATGTCTAAATTTCTTATGCTCTCTTTCCTTTGCCTAAAGCTCTTTCTCCTTCTTCCTAAGCATTTCATCCCTCTTCTTCAACATCTCTCCATCTTCACATTCTTGATTCTCAGCTTCTTCATCATCTCCTACATCTCTTATAGTTTCTTCTTGCAATTACTTGTTGGCATTAGTACTTGCTTCTTCAAGTTCTCTCTTGACTTGGTCTTCTTTGTGGATGTGATAGGGGCCATTCAATTATATTACTCAATGATATAGACGGTTTCGAGTTCTTCTCGTTCCTTTACTATAATAATAGCTTAGAACTCTCATTCTTCTTTGCTTTTAGTCTCCTCATTGATAAAAGTTGCAGCGTTTCCTTCCTCTCACCTTAACCAACAAACTCTAGCAATATGTCCTACCTTGCCACAGATGTAGTAGCATCATATGCTACGCCTTTTGTTGCTCTCATCTTCATCATTATCCTCATTGCAATATCAAAGAGCTCTCCCATAGTGAGCGCTTCACCATTCCTATTGCCACTTCCATTTTCCACAAGTATTTGTTTTCCATCTTCAGTGGCAGCACCATTTCTCATTGGCTCATGAAGTCTCTTTTATTACTAAAGAATGCAATTTTATCATCCTTAACCAAGACATTAGACATCTCTTTGTCCAAAGCCTCTCGATTGGCCAATTATATTCTCTAACTTGATCAAAGTTCGTTCTTTCACTGCATCCATACTCATTCTTGTCTCATAGATGGCATTTTGAGAATCTAACTTTGTAATTTCTTTACACAAAGATCTAACTTTGACTGTACTGTCATATCTTGTTACAAGATTGAGAGGATCTCATTTCTAACCTTTGTAGCTTGGCAACGCTCGTCCTTGCGAACAATACCGCCAAGTTATCGATGCCTATTTTGGGGTTTTTATGCTTATGGTAACAACAAGAGCATAAGAGCTTCACCCCTTTGATATTTTATTTTCTTTACTTGTCATTGTTTGTGGTTAGTGTGGTGTTGCCGCCACCAACAATTTCTCATTATCCTATTACCATAATTGGAGTTGTTGAGCTTCTTGACATTGCTTGCCAAACTTGAAATGTCCACCATTGTGACTTGGTTGTAATGCTCGACATTATACAAAGTAAGCTTGATCCCAAATCAACCAACTTCACAATCTTTGACTTGTACACTAGTAGAACTCCAGCATACTTCGATCTTTGATTGTCTACTCACGTATAATGGTCCCTGACCATTGTCTTCGCATACTACGACTTTTGATTGCTTGGTTTATGGTCCCCAACTGCCTTGTTCCGATGCCACTTGTTGAGAATTGAGTGGATGCCTAATTAAAATAAGGGTTAATACCATGAAAACCCCAAATCGGTGCATTCATGATAAATCTACCTTTCATTAATTTTCGTTAAACCTTACAATTAAATTGCTAAGTTTGGTGACACATGACAATTGACAGGAGCATTAATTTGGGATTTTACCCTTTGTTTGTTATAGGTGTACCCGTTTATGATTTTTCATGATATCAATTTAAATATACGTAGATTAATGAAGTATAAATCTATCACAGATATACCATTTTGGGTTTCTAGTAGTTAAAAATTTGTTTAAGTAAATTTGTCAAAAATACATCAATTTGAGGTCTTTTACGATAAAAAATTTTTAGTTTGAGGGAGACAATTTCCTTTTTTCTTCCCTGTCCAATATTTGTTCGTTTCCGTGTAAAAGAAAACTCTCCAAATTGGAGATCAACCAACGAAGAGCTAAGCATCATTTTTGCTTTCACCTCCTTAAACTTAAAGAAGAAAGAGAGCTAGCAGATGAGCTAAGCAGGCATACATTTGGAATAGAAGGTGCCTAGCACAATACTCCTTCCATAAGCCTTGCGCCCCGTTTCATTTCATCTTTTATGAAATTCTTCTCAACAAAAGGGGATAGGGACTTCATTCAATTCAGCTAGAAAGATGGCACTTACTGAACACTAACCCAATCTATAATTGATTGAACGAAAAAAACTAAAAGCATAAAAAACTTCCTTTTCGAAAGAGGGAAAGATCACTCCTAAATGCAGCAGTGATATTATATACGATGCCACTTGCCTAAAACCCACACAATTACTTAACCTTTCATTTCATTTCCAACTTCGCTTCGGCCTAGCATCTTATGTCATTCTAGTTTAAATAAATTCAAAGAAAAGGTTCGCGCCCTAGAATGCATCCACGTCTTAGCCTTATTGGATAACTAGGCGCTGCTGTTCCCCTAGCATTACCTATGCTTAGACCCTTTATATGGAGCCTTTGATAAGAATAAAACCCCCTTCAAGCTACCTCTCCCCGGGTGAATGCGTAAATTAGATTCTTCCCTCCAAAGCGCAGCCGAATTCCCTGTGTAAAGCATATGGGTTCTGAAGCCCAGTGAGCACTTTCAGACGACTGCCTGAATCAAATAGGGGGCACTTTTCCCATTTGACTTCTCTTTTCTTTGAAATTTTCCGCTTTCTTGCCTAGACTAAAAAAAGAGGGAGCATGCCTAGAAGAATTTCACTGTAAAAAAAGAGTACCATCTCTTACGGAGAGTGGACGGAATGTAATAGAACTCCTAGCGAGAAGGCCCGGAAATGGCTCGCAAAGATTAGGAATTTCTCTCTCAAGGGATGGAACTGGCTGAACGAATAAAAGCAACTCTACCTGGATTTACCTTTTCTGCTTCCTAAATCTGGCTCGATAACTTGCCTGATGGATTTTTTTTACCCTTGGACTGGAAGGGAACTAGCTTAGGCACTTTACCCCGATGGCTTGTAAGAGACTGGCAGGCTTTCTAATGGTACAGCCCGGAAAAAATAAGAGGGATGAAAGAACTCCACTAACAAACAAGTAGAGGGAGTGCATTGGGATAAGTATGCAGCTACAATCCCACCATCTTATCTTAGGTCCTTTTTGAGAGGGTAGCGGGATACGAAAGGAAAGCAGAAACCTATTCTATAAATACAAGGAAAAGCGTATCCTATTAGGTTAGGGAAAATCAATCTATCTCTAACTTTACCCAGGGAAAGAGAGAGGTCTATTATAGGACAGTATGTAATCAAACTCCCATCTCAGCGAGAAGAGAAGAACTAGACAAACCCACTTTCTGCAAAGAAAATAGGAGAAACTCTGGGGTAAGAAATCCTAGACTGAAACTCCTTAGGGATGGCTGGCACCCGGAATCCCAGCGACATAAAAAGAAAGTCAAACTTAGACTGGCCTGCTTAAAACTAGCTTTATAACTATTTTATTGATAACTAGAACTAGATCTCTACCTGGCTTGCTCACACTAAGAGGAAAAGGAGACTTGCTGGCTTGGTTCGAAACATCTGGAAGTTTGGCTCTCGAAAGCTAAAGTGCTCTAAATCCTTGCCTCTAGGATTCAAGGACAGATTCTAGTGGTGGAAGGGCTCTCATATAAAGAAGGACTTCTTCTCTTAAACTACTAATGTAGTGTTTAATTACCGGGTCCTGAATTAGATTGGATAGCCCGACGGAAAATCGAATGAGTGGTTGTGGAAAGGGCTGAAGATACTTTCTATACAGACTCAAGAGAGTCTCTAAGTTCTCGGTATCCAATAACAATTCGATGGAAAATTGGCTTTATTAAATGAAAAAAGAAATTCTTTCTTTTCAATAAACCCTAGTCAAGAATGGAATAGGCGGTCCTCCGATTGTTTCACAGAGACAATCCTTAGACAGTTGGAGATCAACCAACGAAGTGTACCTGAATTTGGGGGTTTCATTGTATTAACCCTTAAAAAAATACTCTTAATATTATAAGAGGACTCAACACCACTCACACACTGCTCAACACTTCTCTTTATATGTTTCTATTTTTGGGCGTGTACACAAATGGAGAAGGCCAGCCCATTTACAGCCTTCATCCACCGATTCTCTAAGCAAATTATCTCTAACAGAAGTAGAGAATTTTGCTTCTATTTCCACGTGTTAAACAATCTACAGCCACTAGTTCCAACGACCACTAGCTGAAGCTACACACCACAAGGCCCAACTACCTCCTCATGCATTTTTCAGCTATTTATTATACTTCTGATGTAGAATGTCCGAGAAAGGACAATAATCCAGAAACAAATGTGGGCTAATGAAGACAATTCTGGAAAAGGGAAGAGAGAGGGGGCGATGTTTCTAAATATAAGATTATATTGGTAGACGTTCAATAGATTTATGACTTTTTGAACAATATTCCCACACAGTAATGTCAAGTCTGCGTGATTGCGAACTTCACTAACTTGAGATATCATTTATGGATGTATCAGTTTGATCAGATGTAGGAAATCTAACCAGGACTGCCCAACTGGAAGATAAAACCAAATTTAGGCAAGTTGGGCAAGAACCAAATGAGCTAATGCCATTCAACTTGTTGCCCCGGTTTCTAATGGAACTAGGGCAATTGCGGAAAGTGCTGGGCCGGCTCTTTGAAGAAGCCGTACAAAGTACAAACTACTGTATCGTTGAGAGGAGTTGGGGGAAAGAACATACAAATAATATCTCTCTCTCTAGGAGTAGTGTAAATGGTACTTAGTATTATTTTATTACAGATTTTGCTGTACCGCATCCGTAAGTTGTTTTAGAGAAGACGTTTCTTGATAATGAAGGCCTTGCCTAGATAAAAGCCAGTTTCCGAGAAACTACCAAAAACAGCTTCTTGTTCATCATCCTCTTGTGAATTCACAGAAACTTTTCCAGGCTCAATTGCACCTCAAGAGTGTTTTACTTTGACCAAGCAAGGAAGACCAAAAATGGATATCACATTAGACTCTTGTTGTCGACAAGTGCCTGGATCACTTGTTAAGCATTTTTTTTATTTAGAATAATTCAATTATGAAAAGTATAGACTATGCGTAACATACACAAGAACAATCAGCATATTGAAAATCTTAAAATCTCCTTAATTAGTTTCTTAACACACCTTTAGGGCACTCATAAAATCCATAATGTTATTTGCGCCCTCCAGCAAGGGAGAAGAAAAAAAGTAATAAAAAAAGAGAACGAGAAGAGAATGGAATATTGGCTGTTATGAGAAGAGAATGGATTTTTATCGTTGTTTTGATTGATCTTCCAAGGACCAAAACCATCAAGAAGATGATGAACCAGGCAATACTCCAAGTATTGTGGCCAACTGTCACACGACAAAGAAAAAATTGCCCCGTGCGCTTGTAGTTGAATTGTAACCTTAAGAGACCCCCGAAAGCGATCCTAGATTCAACTTACTTTTCAAACATATTATATTTTTTTTTTTTTAAATCAAGAAAAGCCCGTCATTGATTAAAAATAATTATCCCACGTCACGGATTAGCTCGTTAGGATTTTGAGCTAGGAAAGACACGGGCACAAGTCTCGGTCGAATGATCTAAATATGAAATTCCTATTGTTTGTGCTCAGTCATGTTTGGATTGCGATTTTCCTTTAGCTGTGCTTCGGTTCGGATCACGGGATCATCAAAGCTTAAAAGTAATAGTCTCGCGGACATTACATGAAGTACGCTACGTGCGTATAAAAAAAAACTGCCAATTCAAGGAGTGGCCAAAAAAATAAATTGTCAAATTAATGAACTCTTCGTCTTCTTTTCTCCACGAACTCAATTGAGTAATCACGTGGAAAAAGTTTGATTTGCGCAACTCGTTGCTCTTTTCAAGAAATTTGCGTGCCAATCCAATCAATCGAGAGCATTCAATTTTGTCCTTTTCACCAACGTGACGAAATTCTCTCCCAATGGTAAGGGACATGAATTCAAAGTTGGCCACCTCCCCGATTGACTTCTGGACATCGTCAGGATGGGTCTCTTTGTCACAAGCTTGGGCGACGATGGTTCTAAAAACTTTCAAATAAAAAGAGATTATGACACAAATCATTTTTGAATTTTAGCTTAATATGTAATATGATCTCCGAATTTTCACTCAAGATATAGTGTGACCCCTGAAATTTTAATTTGTTTAACTTGAACTTTTTTGTATATATATAATTTAGTTCCTAAATTATATGTAAATGTTCAAAATTGTCATTCCATTAATTATAAAGTTCGAGGATAATATTAAAAATTTTCAAATATTTTAAAAACTAAACTGAAGATGTACCAAAAGTTCATGGGTCATATTACATAAACTATATGCTTAGGAATCACATTATATATTAGGTTAAAATTCAGAAATCATATTAAACATATTAAAAAAAATTATGGATCATGTATCTTATTTTCTCAAATAAAAATGATGAGAACTTTGAAGTAAAATATAATAAATCAAAGTCAACGCTAACATTAGCAAAACTATTAACTGATCCCACCTCTTCGTTTGACTTCTAATGGTGGGAGAAGCCGAATTAAAAACCTCTAAGCTACTCTTTCGTCCAGAGAGCTATATTATGTGGGCTACAAGTCAAAAGAAGAAATAAGTTCTCTCTATATTAGTCGGAGCTTCAACGATTTCCCAACAAGGCATACGTACATACACCCCAGTCCTCTCCATGCAAGGACAAGCCATCCGCGCCACCATGATGTCCTCAAAGATCGCTCTCCATTTTCTTCTCCTCACCTTCGCGTCCTTCTTGTTGTCCTCCACGGGCCGGGTCCATGGCGAAGCCGCTCGCCGTCCTTGTCCGATCGACGCCATATACCAGTTTGGAGACTCGACCTCCGACACCGGCAACCTCATCCGCATCGTGGGACCAAACGGCTCTGGCTCCCAGGCTGCTCGTCTCCCTTACGGCGAGACTTTCGGCAGGCCCACTGGTCGCTTCTCCGACGGCCGCCTCATAGTCGACTACTTCGGTACAAAGATCAAAATAACTCAATACCCTCCCCGGAAAATGGATATCATGTAAAACTAGGATACTGATGGTCGCCTAGGGTTTAAAATGATCCCTTTCATTTTGCAGCCATGGCTCTTGGCCTCCCTCTTGTGAATCCCTCGTTGGGCAAAAATCTTTCCTTTGAGCATGGAGTCAACTTCGCCGTCGCCGGAAGCACCGTCCTCAACTCTTCGTTCTATGCTGCAAGAAACGTCAGTGTGTCGGCTTCTGATGTTCCCTTGCGCCTCCAGCTCAACTGGTTCAGAAACTATCTCAACTCGACCTGCAGGTCGAAAACTGGTACGCTGCGACTCTCCTTTCCATGTCTAGTGACTTTGCCATAATCTGTGCTCTATTATTTGATTACTGTATGACTGGCGTTGTTGTGATCATTATTTTGATCTGGACATGCGATTTTGTGGCAGAGTGTGGAGAGAAGTTGAAGAGATCTCTTGTGATTGTTGGGGAGATGGGAAGCAATGACTTCCTCTATTCTTTCCTCAGTGGGAAATCTATTCAAGAAGTCATGACTTATGTGCCTCCCTGGTTGAAGAAACCATAAATGTCACAAGGGTAAGATCCATCTAGAACACGGTGTTCTCTTTTCCCCTCTTGACGAACACCTATCTTGAATGGGTAAACCCCGAATTCATGAAATACCCGATTAAACCAGCAAACTTCGTATTTTCTTTGTTGAACTGCCTGTGCCCGCATGATTTACCCAAATTTTCCAGCATAAGTCTCATAAAACTCACTCCCCCTAATGTCTAATGAAATATATACACGGAACAGAACTAAGAATTTGGTATAAATTTAGTTATGACTAGACATCTCTTCTAAGTGCAGGAGCTGATTAAAATGGGTGCGTCCAAAGTAGTGGTGTTCGGAGACTTTGCCATCGGTTGTTCCCCAATATACCTGACCCTTTTCAAGAGCAACGATTCAGACGCATATGACGACAAAGGTTGCCTAAAAGCGTACAATGCCTTTTCACAATTCCGCAACACTCACGTTCAAGTCGCACTTGCGAAGCTTAGACGCGAATTACCTCAAGCTACCATACTCTATGGAGACTACTACAATGGCTATAAGTATGTGCTCGACCAAGCCTCCCATCTAGGTGAAAACATCTGCTTTTGCCATCTTTGCTTCGCCGTGTACTCTCATAGACTTTATCGCTTTGGCTATGCCGTCAACCTCCATTCTTAACAAGGATGGGATGATTACTTTCTTTGGCATTGTAGGATTCGACCCGGAATCGGCTCTGAAAGCTTGTTGCGGAACTGGTGGGTCATACAACTTCAACTTCTCCCAAATGTGCGGATCAACAGGTGTCACGGCTTGCCCCAACCCAAATGAGTTCATAAGCTGGGATGGTATACATCTGACACAGGAGGCGCATCGCCACATTACAGAGTACAACACCAACAAACTTTTCCCAGAATTGTCTTGTGCCACATAGAGTCAAGGGCAACACTAGCTCCCACATACATAATTAACAATTGATCTTGAATATAGTTCGAATCTCTTTTCCCTGTACTCAGAATAAAGGATGATCTACTCAAATAAAGTGGGAGCTGGTTGAATCATAAAGTACACAATAAACTACTTTTGCTAGTACAAATGTCGGGATGGCATCTTCCTTCTGGAGACAGCTCTACTGATTTAATATCTAGCAGTGGAAATTCTCTCAACATCTTCACTGTTTTTACGTTACAAAGCCTGGTGTATACAGAGGACAAAAATTCATCTAGACCTGCATTGATTCACTTGCATTCGATGCAATAAGAGTAACAGAACCATATGAAGTATACATGACTTGTTCACTGTAAAAAATGTTTCTCATGACAATATGCTTTGTTTCTCTATCTGCTCCCAGCATTCTCCAGGGGAGCATAAAATCCCAGAAATGATCACTATTCTTCAGCAAACCACTTAATGCTGAACCACCGCATCTTATTCCGATCCTTCAGAGGTTACCAACACATCAAAGTATCCATGAATTTGGACTTTAGATGCATAAGACAAATCTATTCTTTAACATGACAAAAACTTCCTAAGGTAGCAACTTGCCACATGATGTGGGGGACCTTGAACGATGCCCTTTCCAGCAACTTGCAATGTGTCATCCTTTGAGTTTCTTTTGAAGGGCCACTGATAACCAGTGTCCACAGATATATTTTCCAGAGGAGAAAATAACAGTAGAGAGCTGTGTACCTCAAGAATATCCTTGTCTCTTTTTTGGATACACTGTGTCAAAAACAATCCTTGCCAATGTACGACGAACCTCTTCCAAGCTCCCCGATGACAGGGAATCATAGTCAATATTTAATTGCCTAGGCACAGTTCCCCGCTCCATGCCCCTACGGACACAATCAAATATCCTGCATGCCCTTTGTAGCAAGGCCTCTGGAACAAAAACCTTAATTGAAAAACAGATGCTTAGTAATGCACACAAAACCACCACTATGTGATGTTAAAGACTAAAGTAAGTCAAGCAAAATGTCATCTGCAGGCTGAATCCAAATGAACATAAAAGATACCGAGAATTTTAAGCTAGTTGACAAATATTAAAGAAAGAGAAATCTAAGGGATGCTGTTAGATAAGGACCCCTAATATCGCAATAACTGAAATAACACAAAGACTATAAACAACAAAGTGATAAGAGGGAAATTATATGAGATCTCATGAAAGATTACATTTTCCCCAGATGACTTGGACAAACCAAAGTGACTGCAATAGATTGACATTTCATCCCGTGCATTTATTTGTTTTATCTAAACTGGGAGATTTTTGCAACAACTAATATTTAACACCCACTTTGAATGACAAATTGGCTTCTTACCAAATCAGTGCGAGGTGCTTGGGGGTACATGCTCATTGCTTGGGAAACATAACGTACACTAGTCATCTTGAATAATACATCCTTGACTGATGCAGCAAGATCAACAACTTCATCCCTCATTGCAAGTTTTGAGAGAAGCACCGGAGATTCTTGAAGCTCCATATAACTGGAGTCATGTGGTTGATTGATTCCTCTGGCTATTTCTATAGCTTCCAACAAAGAACCACCGCTATGGAGAGCAAGGCTGAATGCAGCAACAATCAAAGGGTCCCGTGGTTTATCAACAAGAGCCTTATGAAATGCCAATATAGCTAACCTGCAACAGCAACAAATAGTACATTGTAGGCAGCTCGAAATAATTCATTCTGGTGTCCAAGCAATCAAGCTAACTAGCAATATATGTTATACATCACAAGAAAAAGAATGCAATGAAGTACAAAAACGAACGGTGATCTGGAAGTTCGCCTGTCAACTAGCACACTATCAGCTAAAGCATATTCATATTAGAATCACCAAGTCATACTGTCCATGAGAGAGAGAGAGAGAGAGCTAACAGATGCTAAATCTCCTTTATCTTAAAAAAGGAGATTTAGCACTCAGAGCCAAAAGATTAGGGAAGAAACTCAAGCATTCATGCAGTGCAATCACGTTTCAGTCATGTTCACTAATGCAGTGACATATGATGATGATAAGCAGCTAAAATTGCCTAATTGAAGGTGCAAACAGTAAGATCTCAAATAAGCAGCTTCTGTGAGTCCTTGGCTTTATGCCACAAGTTCCTCATATATTAACTGAATTGCTGAAACACCTTACCATAAGCTACTATGACATGGTCGATCAGGTGCTACCACTTTATCAAGGCTTGCAAAGAGTGACTGCAATAGAGACAAAGTGACAATGACTGTGAGATGAAAATGAGTATATATAAGGGTTAATTACCATGAAAAAACCCCAAATTGATACACCTGCAATATATTTATCCCAAACTAAATTTTTAACTACCAAAAACCCAAAACTAGTACATTTATGACAAATTTACCCTCCGTTAGTTATTGATAAATTTGATTAATAATACGAAAAACTATAAACTGGTACACCTATAACAAATGGAGGGTAAAACCCAAAACTAACACGCTCATCAACTGTCACTTATCATCCATCTCAGCAATTTGATGGTAAAATTTAAAAAAATTAATGGTCAGCAAATTTGTCATAGGTGTACGAATTTAGGGTTTTTTGGTGGTAAAAAAATTAGTTTGTGATAAATTTGTCACAAGTGTACCGGTTTGAGGTTTTCTATGATATTAACCCTATATTTAAACTCTAATTAGGAGGATATATGATTTCCAAATACAAGATTTTGTCTTGTAGTTGACTGTTAGATTAAAAGGATACTATATGACGAAACATCTAAAGCATGTTGGCCGTGTGAAAAATACAAGGGAACAGTGTAGACCCAGACTAACCAGGAGCAAGTTTGATCCTTTATCACGTCTCTTGAAACGTTGGGAAACAAAGTATGATGCCTGTATGATTGAGCTGATTAGAACATCATTACAAGGAGAGATGTGAAAAAGGATTTGTTCTTGAAGATTAACAAAACCTTGAGAGAGACTGCATACTTGGAAGGGCAAAAGCAATTCTAGAAGTCCAAATCTCCATAACAATCTCAAAGAAGCTTCCCCTGATCCAAATGCCAACATATAATTCACCTCCATGAGAATTCTACCCTGGAGAAATGGATGCCAGAGAGCATGAGATTCAAGTAACAGTAGCTAAACCATGGAAGACAAGAAACTGATATACCTTGTCAAGTCTCAGCACAGAACGGTATAAGACCCTCAGAGAAAGAGCTATTTCTCTAGTAAAACGAAATCCCAAACGGGAAGCGACTCTAAATGCACGTAATATGCGAGCTGTACAAAATGGTAAAGAAATCAGATATCTCTCTTGAGGTTACAGTCGACTCAAACTTCCAAACCAGCAATTTGAACATCACAAAAGGATGAAGACCTACCACAGTCTTCCACAAATGAAAGATTTGCAGGTATTACTGTTCGCACCTACAAGCAAGGACTCCTTATGAGATTCACCAGTTTAGTGATTTTTAACATAAGTAACACAGATTAAAACAACTTCTGGCCACTTGCATACTTTAGCTTTCTTAATATCTTCCATTCCCCCAACATAATCATATATTATCTTCGCATAGGGATCAAAGAATAATCTGCATAAAGAAAATGATATCTTAAATAAATTTCTTAGGAATTAATCTCATCAATAGAAGTGATATCATAGATCATCTACATGTACTGTCAAAGCAATAACATAATACTCCAAGTCAGATTCAAGCAACAAACCCATTGACCGTGAAATCCCGCTTAAGGCAATTCTTCCATCGCATAAAATCGTGTTCACCACAGCCAGGAGGTCTCTTGACATTGTTTCTGAGCCCCCGAAAAGAGTCCCTTCCAGAGGTGCTAAAGCTGGAAACCTATCCCGGAAAATAATCAATAGAAAAAGATGCATTTAGTACTCCACTTTGCTGACAAAGGATGGTACAAACAAAATTTAACCCAGTATATGCAATGTACCGACCTCAATGATAGTTTCATCGACATGCACATGGCATATTGGAAACCGTCGGCCAATAACTTCACATCTCGAAAAGGTATTTCGTACCTAAGTCAGTTGAGGAATGAACTTTAAAATAACCACCTTAACATTTTTAGCAATGAAAAATTAGCATGAAATAACCAAAGTAATTCGAAATTGTTTTAAAAATTTCAAATGTAACCCTTACATCATTTTCATCCCAATCCGGCACCCATTACAAGATGCCATGCAGAAAACATCAAGGACATTGATGATGGGAGGTCTAAATTGCAAATTCTAAACAAGATTTATAACTAAATTTTAGAAAATAAAAAGGTTTAAGAGTCAACTACATCTCTAGCAAAAGGTTTAGGACTTCAGTGTAATTTTCCCTCTAAAATTGCCCCTAATAATGGAGGAAAAACCAATGCCCCATCATGGCCACAAAGACATTTCATCTTTAGGCAGGCTAAGCAGTCCTAACGTTTTCCAAGTGGCTGGAATTTTAACCAAAAGCATAAGATGACAATTGGTAGTTTCATTTTACACAAAAACCATTAGATTATCGACATTATCCTCAATCATGCTTATGAGAAAATAACTCCATATTAGAAGTCTATATTGCATAAATGAACATATTATACACTATTTGGATCCAATCCTCTAGCAAGTCTTCGTAACAAACCTCAAAGCCTACGGATTGCCAAGCTACCAAAGTTGTATGCCTATGGATCTACATTATCTCTGAGTCATCCATTTGGATACCCTACAATTGATATATTTATGAATCCCATTAAGACATGTGTTAATTTTCAGTCACTATTACAACATAGATTAGAACTCAGTTATATTGGTCAAAGAGATACAACTAAGTTTTTTAACACTTAAAAAATATCACAACTTGTCCAGACTTAATAGGTTAAGATCGCGAAGTGACTGGGTCAAGAAAAGTTGACCTTGGTTGAAAATGTTTAAGAAGTAATACAGAAGTTTGTGCTTGTTGCATGCTCAATACAGTTTGGATGTTCTCTGTTTCTCTCTCTCTCAAAAAAAAAACTTGGTCTAAAGATCTTACTTTTTGTCAATGTTGGAGTTTATATCAAAGGTTTTAATACTTTAAGCTCATCATGAGCACATTTAGAAACCATCCAACAAAATATTGTATTATCATCAAATGAACCTTTGCCCATTAAGTGAAATAACAGAATACATGGTAAATGGGGTTTAAGAAAATTAGGGACATGACAGAAAGAAGAACAGAGATTTAAGATAGGGCAATGCCATAAGAATGGGAGGGTATGACTCTTATCGTATATTAATATCAAAGCAAAGAAGACATGAATGGTGATTAGGCAAGTGTCCAACACTCTATGCAATTTAATTTGGCAAGACCGTGTTCAATCAATAGTTTCTAAAGCACAGCCTTTAGTATCATCTTCCAGGCATACACAGTCTTGCAGCTGCCGTGCAGTGCTTAATCAACCAATTATCCAAAAAGATAACCTGCTTGAGCTCAGCTGAGGTTATAATGTCAAAGTCTTTTGGAGTTCTCTTCAAAATAAGATCCCGTACGCAGCCTCCGACCAGATATACCTCATAACCTACAACAAAATGTGAGATCATGTCCATGCACAAACCAATGGCCTGTGTGCAACTTTCGCAATCAGGAAATACGCAAAATTTATGCTGCCCTAGTCAAAATTGTACATTGCCTTGCCATCATTCTTCTATCAACTAATCATTTGCAGCATAGGAACAGATACATTGATGCCAGCTACTTACATTACATCACCTTTAGCAACTAAAGCTATTTCGACCAACCAACATATTGAATTGCGCACAAAGTCGAGAACATCCCCACAAAGCCTTTACCTTTTTTCTTTAACGCATTCAGAACTACTCTCGTGGGCTTTGAAATCATCGAACTCCTGATGCCAAGCTCCACAGAACTCAGCTTCTTCCATTGAGGTGCCTGGCTGCTGTCCCTGTCTACTAAACAAAACAACAGCACACAATTACCACATAAAGTACACAGAACTTCAACTTCCCCAAAAGAAAAAAAGAACCCAACGAGCTCACACTGACCCTCTCCTATCAAATGACCAGCATTTTCCGTCCCCTTCTCCTCTACAAAGCCCGACGGTTCGACTGCAACGGAGCAGCTGCTGCTGCTGCTGCTGCTTCCCACCTGCAGACTCCCACAGCAATCCTCTTTTCCTAACTATCGCCATGGAAAAAGGGCAAAGGGAGAAGCTCAAAAAAGAGAGAAGTACCGACCTTGGAGATGCAGAAGATGAGAGGGCGATGGCGGTAGAGCGAAACGCGCGAGATGGTGCAGGCGAAGCCGAGAGCAGCGAGCGCCATCGATGAGTGCCGGGTGGGCAATTCACCATGTCATGGACGTTGCCCCGGGGGGTCTTTCGCCGATTGGAAATCGGTGGCCCGACGCCGGAGAGCGGAGCAAGCGAGGGCGGAGCGGCGAAGCGGCGGTGGCGGCTTTTTGGTAGGATTGAAAACCAGATTGTCCAGAGGTTGAAGATGATCTTGCGGTGGATAATGTTCAATGGGCCGAGATGGGCTTAAAGCCCATGCGGTGGCTCTGAAGTTGGGCTTTTTTTAGGTTTCAAAGAGGCAATTTATTTGGAAAGCTTCGAGCCGAATTAAAAGTAATTAATTATAAAATACACCGACAATAACACAAATTTCCAAGCAGTCTTAATCCACCATTGATTTAATGGTTAATGAGAAAGATCGTAGTCTAAATATTGATATGAATAATGGGTAAAGATTGTTCATGTGAAATTCTCTACGATATGTGCTCTAATTTTCTTTCCAATTAATGGGGCGCAAAATTCATTGCCTTCTCTGGACTATGGGCTTTTAAAACTTTCTTGCAAATTTGAATGGTATAGACATGGCATTCAAAAATGCTTTTTTAAGGGTTGTGTGACCCCACCAATTTTGTCAAGAGAGTCGCAAGACCTTTCGAGATTAGTAAAGATACGAGGCATGAGCTTCAAATTACTTGATCTGTCAGCGAATATCACTAGAGCCGTTAGCGTAGCCTAATCTTATCTTGTTGGGTGATTATCTTTTGTTGTTCTTTAAGCGACTAGTGATTTAGGGCGTGTGTGGTTATACTCCTGTTTCTCTATTAATTTGTTCTCCGAAATAGATATAGAACAAAAATTTATTTGTTTACGTTTATGTTCCCAGGAACAACTCAAGAATCAAACCACCGCCCGCGGTGGCCACGCTGGTTTCGACCTTAGTACCCATCCGCCAGGGGAGGAGTTCGAAACTCAACGCGAGCCGGTTGCTTCAATGCAAAACTGCGCGATTCACCTATGGCTGAGTCAACGGTGGGGGCCCAGTTCACCCCAGGGTTTACTCCGCTGCGAAGCGGCACACGGAGGTTCCCTGGGTCACCAAAAAAAAAAACAAAAAAAACAACTCAAGAATCAATCCCAAACTATTTTATTTTTTTTTGCTTTCTTTCTTTTTCTCTTCCTCCTCTTCTTCCCCTAGTTGGTCCTTGGTTTTGGCCAAGGCCACCCAGACGAAGTCCAACGACCTCACTAGAGCCTCATCAGCCTCACTGAGGTCGCCTCGAGCCTCGCCGTGGTTGGGTAAGGCTCGGCCTTGCCCAAATCTAGGGAGGCTAAGCTTGCGCTGCCATCGCAAGGTCGGCATTGCGATGCCGACCTATGGTGGCTAGGCGAGCTCGGCCTCGCCTTGGCTGGGCAAGGCCCCCTCAAGGTCAAGGACCTCGTTGGCTCTTGTCTAGCCGGTTGTCAGCTAGCTATGACCGAGGCCAACGATTATGTAGAAAAAGAAGAAGAAAAGTAAAAAGAAAAGAAAAAAAAAAAAAAAACCAAAAAAAAAAAAAAAAGAAGAGAAAAATGTAATAAAATTATTTAAAAATTAAAAGAAATTTTAAGTCACAAAAATATTTAGAGGTCGTACTAAACACATTTTTATTTTGGAAATAGAAATTTTGTACAGTTACCAAATGTATTTTTCTGCTCAAAAACTTATTTAGGAAATAGAATAGAAATAATTATTTATGGATAGAATTTTTTTTCGTGAACAAAAACGTAACCATACGCACCCTTATAGGGCACGACCATCTTCTTACCAACATGTGGCAATGGGATTGTTGTTATTAGCTTAGGAAGGCTAACGATATTTGAATAGTTTATTTAAAAAAATCCTAACAAACTATTACGGAAATTAGTGTCAAGATGAATATGGTCAAGGACAAGTAAATTAGTGTTTCTATCGAGCAATAAATAAATATGAATAGAGAGATAAAAAGAAAACTTTACACATGGAGCTTTACAGTTTTTTGGCTTAATATAAGCCTACATCCCCCTTCTACAGTAATAATCTAACGATTGGATTTCACTATTTATCAATGAAAAGCTATGGTAGCAAGTCCTGCTTGAACTTAAGCACATCTCTTCAAAGTAGGTGCTACTTTTACTCAAGCTGATAGGACTTACTAACTCCTAGCATAAACGATCACTTACAACTGAATGCTTCTCAAAAAATTATAGTTGAATGCTCATGAAAGACAAAATAAGAATATATGAAGCTCTGTTAGATTTTGGAATTTCGTTGATCCATCTCTCTCTTTTTCTCTCTGATGCCTTAATCTTTTTTTTTCTACTCTTTAGTATCTAGAACTTTTAGTTTGGACAATTTTCAAGAGGCAAAAGTACGCTTCAAGTGCCAAAAGTTGGCATAAAAGGATACTTAAGTGCCAAAAGTTACGAAAAACACTTAAGTGCCAAGATTGGAGAGAAATGGATTACTTAAGTGCTAATCTAGCCAAAATGCTAACGTGCGCAATTTCCGACGAAATAAGTGCAAAACGGCGTTGTTTTGCACGCTGGCATAGCCAAACAATACAAAAAGGACTTCATTTTTGTGCTGACGTAGTAAAACATTAATATAAAAATTAATTAAATTTTTAAAACTAAAATTATTTAAAACATTTAAAAATACAAATAAAAATATTTTAAAATTTTAAAAAATTAAAAAATTATTTTAAAAAAATCCCTCAGCTGCCTCCCTTTTTATTTTTTTTTTTATTTTTTTTGATTTAAAATTTTTTAATTTTTTTAATTTGTTTTTTAATTTTTAAAATAAATTTAATTAATTTTTTTATTAATTTTTTATACGTCGGCATCAAAACAACGCCGTTTTGCACTTGTTTCGCCGGAAAATTGACACGTCAGCGTTTTGACCAGATTGGCACTTAGGTGATCAACTTTGCTCTAATTTTGACATTTAAGTGCCATTTTCATAACTTTTGATACTTAAGTGTCTCTTTGTGCCAACTTTTGGCACTCCAGGGATCTGGGTGTCATTTTCAAGAGGATCAATCTCCAAGCTAGCTATTGGACAATTGTTGAGAAGATTAGGGTAGCTACTAAGTTAATAGTCAAAGATTCCGATTTGGTTGCTCATACAAACAAATCTTGATTTCCATAAGTGAAGTACTTTACCTAATGAAAGAATCTTGCCTCTAGGCTGATAGTCAATCAATCAAGATATTTCATGTGCTTAAATATTCTGCGAAGATAAATTTTAGATTGATAATCCATCAAGATCTTCTAAGTAAAAATCTGTACCCGATCATAAGTTATCAATGGATGATAAAATATCTCAAAATATTAATCTTGTAAACCATGACAAGAACTTTGTAGTAAGTAGCATAGATATTTTGCTATTATTCAACTATCTCAATATTTTGATGATATTCAGCGCTTTGTTGATATCTAGCTTTTGCTTTTGCCGATATCCAATGTTTACCTTGATAATATCCACGCAATTACCTTGTTGATATCCATACAGTTCGTTACTTCTAGATTCTTGGATATGATCAACTATTGGCTGTTCTTATGATTCTACTTTAACAGTGATGGTTATATGGATACTATAGACATAAAATCTTGATACTTCCAAATCAATATAAACTTTCCATATTCTAAACTTGTTTATGTAGGTTTTTCCTTCATAAAGAATCCTCTTAACGTGAATATTACTTGAAACATAAACATTTCTTGCATTTATCAAGATTAAAATAAGTCATGGATAATTTTGTTAACCTTAAAATATATTAGGAGATTTTCTCAATACTAGCAATAGTGTCAATCTCTTGTTGATTTTTTGTTCTTGCCATCTCGATCTCATCAAATAAGCAAAATAGTCACATTGAGTGTGTCAAAAGAATGTTTCACCTAAAAAGTGAAAATCTCAAAATATAAGTCTATTATGGATCTACGCTGCTCTTCAAATTATCATTACTAGATCCTGCATCATCATTGATATTATGCTGTGTGGCGTCAATATCCTTATCAATACATAAATCTTGTGCAACATTCCATATGATTTCTCCATAGCAACCGTATCTCCGAACATTCTATATAACAACACTTCAAGATTAAGAGGTATACATTTCGTCCTAAAAATGTTAACGTTAAGATTGGTCTATAAAGCATTTAAGTAAGTTGTATCCTTGAAAATGAACCAAAGAAAAAAGTAAATGAAAAAGTAATAATAAATCGAATTTTACTCTCCCACCATTCATTACTTGCATCAATATTTTTTTTCTTGGATCCCATCCTAGTCCCATTTCACTTAAAACTAATGTCCTATATCTTTTCCATTTTTTCTTAACACTATCCCACTTAGGTTGCGTTTGGTAGTCGGGATAAAATTCGGGATAGGATATGATTTATCCTATCCTACATTTGGTGCTTGCTCAGGATAAGATAAAGTCAGATATAAGGGAGATATATGCATGATAAAATTATCCAATGGGGAAGGTGGGATAAAAGTGGATAGGATTTCTAATATCCATAATAGAAGAGTTATTTTTCTCAAATAACAAACTTATTAAATTAACAAAATTGAAATTATATTTCAATATAGATAATATTTGAATCTAATTTAAGAAATTAAAAAAATAGAAATTTATTTATAATTAATCTTATTTTAATTTATATATTCAACTTTCATTCTATCTTATAATAAACATTCAAATTATAAATTAAATATTTATATTTTAATTATTTTTGTATTTTAGGTATGTTAATACAATTTACTATTTGATAAAATTTTATTAAAGAATGACGAAAGGGGAAAAAAGAAATAATAAAGAAAATAATATAAAAAAGAGGAAAAATAAAATACAAATAAATTAAGGAATAGTGTTACGAGAGATTTTTATCATCTGCGTTTATGAACATTTAGGTTAATTTATAATGATATGCCATTTTATCAAAAAAATGTATATGATATAATGAATATATTCGACTTTAATACTGCGATTCATCAAACAACGGACATAATAAAAAAAAATCCCAAGATTTCATATCCTATCTTATCTAGTCCTATTCCGATTAGAAATCCGGACGACCAAACGTAACCTTAGGCTGCATTTAGGAGTGGCATTTAGACATAACTTCGGACATCCGAAGCCCTTTGGGCGAAAGAGAGGGTGTTTGGTATTTTTTTTTTTTTTTTAAACCTCATTTGGGAAATGTGTGCCTTCTCGGCATTCCAAGATGAGGGAGTTTAATAAAAAAAATTTCTTCCCAAATTATCCTCACTAATTTTTCATTTTTTTGGTTTTGCCATTGATGACTATTCATCTTCTTCTTCTCCGTTGAATAGTAGGACCAGCATGGCTGTGAGCGAACGCCCGTGAAGGGCAAGTAGTCAAGCAACCCCGACAAGGGTCGCACGACCCTTTGGTGAGGGTCGCGGGCCCCGCCAAACTACCTACCCTTGTCGAACTACCTACATTGAACCGCTTGCTTCTCGTTGGTGACTACCTATCCTTAGCCGGCGAACTCTTCATTTTTTTCTTTTTTTTAATAACAAAAGTCTTTTGTAAATATAATTTCTCAAAATACTATTTTGCTCAAAAGTACTTTACAATTGACTTTTATAATATAATTTACCAAATATAATTTGCATTTTGGAAAATTCCTTTAACTCAATGGCTTTTGCATTTCCTCGAAGACTTTCTTGAAAAGCCTTCCTAAGGCACCCATACTCTTCCTTTGAGTTTTATCATATTTTTTGCCCATCAACTCCTCAAACTTATCGTTTATGACTATCTATCTATTCCTCTTGTTGGTTGTAGGACGATTGTTTTTTTTCAATTTGTTCAACGTACAACTCACAAATTCCACATCTTCGGCGGTCTAATATGCCTTTTCATTTGATGAACTTGCCATCATCTGATAATATAAACATGAACATATTTGAGAGGTACAAAAAAATGATATGAAAACAGCAAAGTAATCAGGATAAAACAATAAGCCTACATTAACTTGGCAAAGCATGAACCATTAAACTAAAAGTGATTGCTACATAAATAGCATCTAACATGAGGAAACTAGCAAACTAATCAAGAGAAAATAACAAACATACATTAGTGTATTCCAAAGTTCATATTCTCAGACATGATTTGTGGATGCTATATGGTAGGTCTTGAACTTTGATCTAATTTGTCCTGCCATGATGCCCTACAGTCAAAAGTTTGCTTTTTTGTTTGTTTTACAACTAAGTGCAAAGAAGCAAACAGAGATGGACATGCATACAAGAATAAGATTTGGTTCTCATCCTACAACAAATCAAAAATATAAGTAAGCTACTTAAGATAGGTTCAAGTTATCCATCAAAGACTCTAAAACTAGCGAACCTACATTAACTTGGCAGAGCACGGACCAAAAAAATGAAGTGATTGCAGTGATATAGGGTTATTTAGAAATTAAAGTGAAGCCTAATCAAGACAAATCAACAAAACACAAATCAAAGTGACATCGTAAAAACTATCATTCTCAACATGAAGTTAAAATCGTAAAAACTAGTAAACCAAGTAGTATAGAAATTGTAGAGCTGTGAGGGAAGAGAGGCGAAGTGGCTAGCAACATTGAGAGTGGGCATGAGGGAAGAGAAGGAAGCAGTGTTGTGAGAAAAGAGGCGAAGTGAGATAGGCTCGTAAAGAGCAAAGAGGTGAGATTGAAAGAGAGAGGAGCGTCTCTTTAAGGTTTATCTCAGAAGGGGTAAAAATGGAAGTATACTTGATGAATGAGGATAAAATGAGAAATTTTGACATTTTCATTAAACCATGGCTCAACATTCTAAACTGCAACTTCTCAAGACACCTACAATCCTACGTTTAGCTAAAGTCCTTGAGAAAGCCTTAGAGATACAATTGTAACTTTGCAAAATGAGTAAAAAAAAATTAGCCATCTACCATTTTATTTGGCCAAGAGACTTTAAAGCCCCAACATTCAATTTCAATGCTGAACTAAACGCACTCAAAGTGTATCTTTGACCCGAATGCTATATTCCTATATCCATGCTACATAGTAGAACCAACTTTTCTTTTAGATCTATTAAAAAACTTCTTATCATCACCATCTTTCTTCTCTTCTAGACGATTGTCGAAGTCATCCAAATCAGTGATTTCAAATGCAGAAGTAAAGATAATCACTAGACTTGTTACAACTTTTGGTGTGGTTTTTGCCATAATAGGAGCAGAGAAATTTTAAACATTTTTTTTGCCTTTCCTAGATGACATAATCATAATATCCTCTATTCACATGGCTCAAATAGGTCTAGCCAGTACATTTTCAATTTTCGCCTCGAACTTGAAACCTAAGTCTTTTGCATAATAATTGATTGTTTCTTCCGAAGCACCCCTACTTCTAAAGAATGCTATAGTGTTCTTAACGAACTTCACATTTACAATTCTAGAATTCTCAAGAGGAGGTAGAAGGTATTCAAATCAATAGATATCATGATTGTCTCGAAACTATGCTCCGAGATCCTTGCTGAGCTAGAGTAGATTGAGTATCACTTGAAAATCTTTTCTTTCTCAATCATGAATCAACAGACAACCCCGACTTTCGATGTCTAATTTAGGCTTATTTAGAATGTCAACGTAACTCGGTCCTCTAACCGCCTTAAAAAGCCATGATTGAGCTTTTCTATGATTGCAAGGGATGTTTTTTTTTTTTGGTGCCATTGGATGATTTGAGAATGATTTGATAAAAAAAAAAAAGTTTGAAACTTTGAAGGAGTAGGAAAAATTAATTCATGAGAGAGAATTTGATTGAAGATGACAGTTTAGTTTTGGAAAAGAGTAAAGTTAATTTTAGAAAGTGAATTTAGACAAATTTTAATTTTTGAAAAGATATTAGAAAAAGTGTAATTTTTGGAAACAATTTTTAGGAAATAAATCATTATTTGAAATAGAGAATATACATTGAAGATCACACAATCAATCAATGATTTACTTCATATTAAATAAAGAAGCTTAAAACGTGTACCTGATTCTATTGCAAAATAAAACTTACACGTTAAAATTTAAATAATAAACTATAAACCAAGGTATTTTACTCATATCCATGTTGGATAAAGTCATTTGGCTTTGAATATGATCACTTGTGTGCAAGTTGTTTTTGGATATGACTAAAAATTCATAACTTTGACTTGAATATCACAAACTACTACTTGAATATAACCAATTGATTGAGAAATAATTTTGAGTATGATTACCTATCTGCTCATATTCAACTTGAGCAAATATATTAGTGACACCGAATTCATTTTGAATATATTCAGATGAATTCTATTCTAAAGGCTTTGTGAATATATTGGTTAATTAAAGTTTTGATTTAACAAACTAAATATTGACATCAACATTATGCGCACGATCACGAACAAAATGGTACTTAATTTCAATATACTTAACTCTTGAATGAAGAATATGATTCTTTATGAAGTTAATTGCACTGGCATTGTCACACTCGATTGCAACATTGAATTATTCAAATTTAACTCTAAAATCACTTAATTGTTACTTCAATCACAAGATTTGAGCACATCATCTTACAACAATTACATACTCTACTTTGACGGTTGGAAGTGTAACCGTGTTTTGCTTTTGGAAAACTAGAATACCAATATGGAAGTGCAACTATGTTTTACTTTCGGAAATCTAGAATACCAATATACAACTCATCAATCGACATGTCCCTACAATGCTTTTTCTGTCTATACAACATCTAGCAAAGTCGGCATAATAAGTATAAATTGAGAACCTTTGGGATATCATAGTCTAATTTAGGATATGTATTAACATACTTGACTATTTGTTTGACAATAGTAAAATGTGATTCCTTAAGATTGGGACAAAGTACAGCTCAAGTGCCAAAACTTGCACGAAGGGACACTTAAGTGCCAAAAGTTAGAAAATGACATTGAAGTGCTACTTTTTTTTTTTTAAAAAAAAAAAAGTGGGACACTTAAGTCCCATCTCCGACGAACCTCACCGGAAATCATACGTGGCAATTTTTTATTATTTTTTTCATCTACTTGGCTCGCTGGAATTTTGACTCAACAAAAAAAGGCAAAAACGGCGTTGTTTTTGAGCGAATTCAAATGTTAATATAAAAATTAATTTAATTAAATTATAAAAATAAATAATTATTATTTTAATTTATTTTTAAAAAAAAGTTGGGGGAGAGGAGGCAGCGGCTAAGAGCTGAGCCCTTGCCGTTGCCGGGAAGGGCTAGCAACGATGGGGGAGCGTCGGCCGGGGTCAAATGAAAGTGCTTTCTTTTGTTTAATTTACTTGAAGATCAAGGAAGAACTTCAATTCTTCTATCATACTCAATTCTAAGTCACTCTGCATTGACTTAAAAAATTTCTTACACAAGTATTCGTTACTAAAGTCAAATATAATATCATTAACATATATATGGACGAGAAGAATATCCTTATATTCATTTATAATTAGGACTATGGTGTCATTTTTACCTTTTGAAAACCTTTTTTCGATTAGGAAGCTGTTTAATCTTTCATACCAAGCACGAGATGTTTGTTTGAGACCATACATGACTTTCTTTTAACCTATAAACATGATCAATCTTTTTCAATTTTCAAAACTAGAAGATTGTTCTACACACACTTTTTCTTTGATGTAATCATTTAAGAATGCACTCTTTACATCCATTTGAAACGGTTTAAAGTCATAGCAACAAGCATAAGTTAGAAAACCCCTTATAGCTTCTAACTTGATCATAAGATGTATAGGTTCCATCGTAATCAATTCCTTCTTCTTGTGAGTATCCTTTGATCACAAGTCTTGCTTTATTTCCAGTTACCTTGTCTTAATCATTCAACTTGTTTCTAAATACCAGTTTAGTTTCAATTACTTGATGACTTAGGAACAAGTTCTTATACTTCATTGACTTTGAATTGATGAAGTTCTTCTTACACTACTCTTATCCAACTTTCGCATAAAAGTGCTTCATGTGATAACATGAGTAGAAAGATACGTCAACGTATCAAGATAGCACCTAAAACTTTGCATACTGAACTTTATAGACTTTGGAATTTTGTCTCTTGATCTCTCTTTTTCTCTTTGACATCTTGGTCATCCTTTACACTCCTCAGCATCCAGAACTTCCAATTTGGAGAATTTTCAAGAAGATCAATCTCCAAGCTAGCCATTTGATAACTATTGAAAAGGCTACGATAGTCGTTAAGGTTGAATAGTTAGAGATTCCGTCAATTTGGTCTCCCGTACAAACAAATCTTGGTTTTCATTAGTGGAGTGTTTCACCTAATGAAAGAATCTTGCCTTTGAGATGATTGTTAATCAATCAAGATATTTTGTGTGATTAAATATTCTACGAATATAATAGTAAAGCTTAATAGTCAATTAAGATATTCTAAAGTAGGTATCCATGCTAGATCACAAGCTATCAAGGAATAAGATAAATATCTCAAAGTATTAATCTTGTAAACAGTGATGAGAGCTTCGTCACGGGTAGTATAAGTAATTTGTTATTATTGAGCTATCTCAGTATTTTGATGATATTCAAAGCTTTGTTGATATCCACGTAATTACCTTTATGATATTTATGCAATTCGTTGTTTTTGGCTTCTTAAATATGATCAACTATTCTAACAAATATACTTTGACAATGATAATTATGTAAATACCGTTGACATAAAACCTTGATACTTTCAAGTTAGTATAAATTCACCATTCTTTTAGACTTGTTCATGCAGGTTTTTCATCATAAAGAATCGTTTTATTATGAATATTACCTGAAACATAAACACTTCTTGAATTTGTAAGATTGATATAAGTTATGGATAGTTTTGTCAACTACAAAATATATATTAGAAAGTTTTCTTAATGCTAGCAATAATGTCAATTTCTTGTTGATTTATTGTTCTTGCCATTTTTTTTTTTTTGGTGAAAAAAATTTCAAGGCTACTTTCTCTCGTGAAGAGCAACAATCCCTCTTTTTTTTCCTCTAACTAGGCAAAGGAGGTTGAATTTGTGCATTTAATTTTTTGTTGTTATGGTTGTTGAAGTTAGTTTTCATAGAATGTCACTGAATGTTGTTGTGACTATTGCCTTTTTAGATAGAGGACATGATATACTACTTAAATGCACTTCCTATAATGTCGAGTGCAAAAGCCGGTGATAGAGAGAAAGATAAGTGATTCAATGAACCTTCTTTGTTCTTGCCATTACAATCTCCTCAAATGAAAAAAAAAAAAAAAAAAAGGTCACATCAAGCTTGTCAAAAAGATATTTCATTGAAAATGTGAAAATCTAAGAATATGGATGAATTTTAAGGAAAATGGTTCTTTGGTGATGCTGTACACAAAAGTAAATGATTTTACTATAAAGGAATTGACAATGCAAGTATTGGAAAACAAAAGTTGTTGAAAATATAAACGGTAAAGAAATTTGAAATAGGGAAATGATGAAAATGCATATAATTTATAGATTAAAGTAATTGCATAAGAATATTGCTTATGTGAGAGAGCTAAAAGGATTATAACACGGGCTTTCATATCTTATCAACAATATTTCTCACAAATAGTTTGAATTTTGAATCCTTAAGTAATTTTGTAATACTATTAACATTTAGTTACCATAACATCCAGTATTTTCATAATAATATTTGCATGACATTCAGACTTTTCTATGTTCATTGATAATTTAGATTATGAAGTTAAGTAATAATTAGCTCAAGATTCAAGTTGGTACATAGATAATCTTTGTGAGATTGTTAAGTTTATGAGGTGTGGAAAACCAGAAATATAATTTCTTGTGACCTTAATTGTCCCGAGACCGATATGTTGAACTTAAATTGATAAATGTTAAAGTATACGTTGATGATGTAGAGTTATGTTAATTAATTATTGATGGAGATGGATATTATTCAAATTACATGTTTATTGATTTTCGAGTTTTAAGGATACTAAATTGAGATTTTCCTAGTTTTCGGTATGATTTAACAATAATTTTGGCAAATTTAAGATATCATGGGCTACGTTATTTATTTTAACATTAACTAATTAATACTAATCAAAATTCACGTATATTAATGATGACCTACTCTCTTGGCCAAATGTGAATGACTTATTTTCTACTATGATCACATTTAAACTACCAGAATTAAATCATATGTTAACCATTTGTCCTTTTAAAAAACTTACATGCCATGTCATTTGTCCTTTTAAGATCTTATATGTCTCTTAATATATAAGGTTAAGCTATCATTATAAAAGATATTAGTCATCAACTCTTCTTTTTACTTGGCCAGAAATTAGGTGAAACCTTGCCACACTTAATTCTAATTTGAAAACAACTATCAACCTAGCATTTTATTCCAAGTCATTACTTTAAACTTTGGTAATATTTGATATTCATTTTTACCTCGGTCTTATCTTTCTATCTACAAATTTCAAAAAATTATCATATATTTTCAATCCTTATTTGAAAAGCAAATATTGCATATTTCAAGAGTTACAATGTAATTAAAACTTTTGGTCGTTCAAGTTTTTTTTTTTTTTTAAGGTAAGTGAAAAATCTAAAAGCAAAGTTAGCTCGATCTACTTAATACTTTCGACTTTATTGGTTAATATTTATTAATCTTAGTTGTTAATTGAACTTATGATGATAAATTATTACAAGTTTAATATGTATTTGATTGATTTTGTTGAAATATGATAGCATGTTGCCTGTGAAAATGATAAAATTAGGATTGAATGTATTAATTACATAGTTTTGATACTTAAGGGTATACTCATGTATTGCTCATATTCAAATGTCCCTAATCATATTCACCTTATAATTACTGATCGCTACTTGTATTCAACTTCTAATTGTTGGCCGCTGTTCATATTCACCGACCACTACTCATTCTCACCTTATATACTCGCTACTACTCAAAATCATTTTATACTCACTAGCCATTGCTCACTCATATTCACTTATTACCACTTGAGTATAACTACTTACCACTTATGTCCATTTGTTGGGTAGATATTGCTCATATCTACTTGTTAAGCATGATCACTTACCATTTATATTCACTTGCTAAGTATAACCAGATACTTATCATATTCACTCACTAAGTATGACCATTTACTACTCATATTCAATTGCTTGAGTACATCTACTTGCTGAACATATCCACTTGCAAAGTATATCTAGTTTCTAAGCATACTTGCTTATCGACTATACCTTAAGTGAGTTAACTTAGGGATGCCAAAGCGAGATCCTTTTTGGTAATCTGGTAGGTGTTTGATTCGGAACGAATTAGGCAGAAATTAATAGGCCTTTAACAACCTGGTCCAATAAAGGCGAGAAGTTGTTATTGAGATCAAAGGGCATGAGCAATGACTTTTGACAAGCTTCTAAAATGATAAAAGAGATAGGAGTAAATCAAATTACACATTGAATAGAGTCGGGACATCTCGACCTTATACTTACTAGCCATTGCTCATATTCATCTTATACTCATTTGTTGTTCACATGCCGTTTTTTACTCAGTTGCTTAACTAAATAAATTTATTATATTGATGATTGCATGACAAGAAATGAATGAGAATATATGTATTAAAATGTATGTACTCATATATTAATTATGGCTTGTATGAATATAAAAAATGGTAAGCATGTCATTAGAAGGGAATATGAGAAATGAAAAGAAATAAGTTTGTTATCAACATTACTCATGTATGGGATAATTAAAAAGTCAATGTCATATATGCATGAAAAGATATTGTGGACTAGACGCTTATTATTGAAATGATTGTTGATTTCATTGTTTATGCAAGAAATATTATATGATTATAATGTTAACCTATGCATTACAATTACGTGATTAAATAAAAAAAGTAATACACACACACACACACACATATTTCCATCGCCCACGTATTAATGGTGACGATACCTCATGTGTTGGGATATTGTGGTGAATGTTTTAAATGCCTTGAGGGTCGAGATGCCCCATGTCATATAATGTCTCGGAGTTAAAATGCCTTTGAAGTGTTCAGAAAGTAAAGGAAAAAAATATAGTACATAGATACATGCCTATACATATCTGTAAATGGACTAATTAGTGATGATCATGTAAGACAGCATGTTAGGGCGAGGTCCGGCGACCTCGCCGGAGGCAAGCCCAGCCACCGGCGAGGCTCGACCTCGCCAGATCTGGCGAGGCCTAGCCTTGCCGGTGAAGCTCGCCTGGCCACCTGGGCGAGGCTCGCCCGGCCCCGCCGGTGGCCAAGCCGGCCTCGCCGAGGCTCGCCCAGCCCCGCCGGTGGCCAAGCTGGCCTCGCCGAGGCTCGCCCAGCCACGCCGGTGGCCAAGCTGGCCTCGCCGAGGCTGGGCGAGGCCGGCCCGGCCACCGGCGAGACTCTGGCGAGGCCGAGCCTCGCGGGCCGGGCGAGCCTCGCCCAACTGTTAGCGAGGCTCGGCCGACGAAGGCCAACCTCGCCGAGGGCGGCGACGCTCCGGTGAGCGTCGCCGACCAGATGAAGAAGAAGAAGAATAGGACAAAAGGGAAAAAAAAAAAAAAAGGAAAAAGAAAAGAAAAAAAGGAAAAAGGAAAAGAAATAAGTAAAAAAATTATTTAAAATTTATTTAAAAATTAAAAGAAATTAATTTGGAAAGAATCAATTAACACGGTATCAAACGCAATTCTATTCCGAATCAAAAATTTTGGACAGTTACCAAACGTGCTTTTTACTCAAAATCGGTCCCGGAACAGAATCAAAAATAATCATTTCTAGTCAGAATCAGCTCCCGGGAACAGAATCGTTACCAAACGCGCCCTTATTTTTCAGAATTATAGGGTGGTTCTATGGACACGAAAATGGAGGATAAGAGATGATATCAAAAGCTATTAACCCATGAGTTGGATGGCGATTTTGCTATTGTATAGGCTCGCTAGATATACTAGTTGATCTTAACCTTTTATAATACTGATGCATTATGTGTTTTGCTCGAATATTATCTAAAAATAGTAATTGTTGATGTTATTGTAATGAAGAAGTGTATGTGATTTATTAAATTTGTGCGATTTCTTGTAAGGGATATTGTGAATATTTTGTTATCTTTTTGCATGTGTAATTATATTAAAAGATATAATTAGATAAGAGAAAAGTCAAGCGTGACATTCTGAGGCGTCACGGTTACACTTTTCAAGGTTCTAGCTATGATTATTTACAAAAAAGTCATAAATTCCAAGACTATCACCATAACTACTCAATAATTATGTGTTTGTGTCCATTATCTCCATCATCAATTGACATTTTGGCAATTCTTTGTTTTGTTCATAACACTACTTCAACACTTGAAAATTTTGAAATGACCATTGTTGATGACCTTGTCCATGGTAATCGACAACTTTGAAAATAAAGAAGTTGCATAGGAAAAAAACCTCAGCTGGGAACTTGATTGATGTTGCGTGAGATTCCACTACAACTTGCAAATGCATGAGTGAGAAAAAAAAAATTGATAAGATAGAGAGAGACAATCCTGAAAGAAGGTAAGTCACGTGATATGATGGCTTGGTGATAAACGGTAGACTTGCGTGTTGTGGGACCTGAATTCAAGAGATTACTTACGCGCCTAAAAGCCTTGCCACAACCTATCCATACTTGAATAAAAATCTAGTTGATACGCGTTTTCGTCCTTATGAACTTTCCATTGCACATCCCTAATGGCATCAAATTTAAGAAAACACATATATTGATCATTGTTTGGTTATCACTTTGCTTCACATGAGAGGATGCTGACTTCACTGTTTCTTCCAAATTGGATAATCAGGCTTCGCTAAGATTCGGTGTTGCAAAATCTTGGCTCAACATCTTTGATACGCGCTTATAGTATGCTTTCATCTATTATGAGATGGTTTTTACTTTTGATCTATTTCCTATTTCTCAAGAGTTAGTTGTTTTGCCAATGATGTGCTCTGATAGTTCTTCAATGTATGATATAGAATTGTCGTTGTATTTATCAAAGGTTCATTAGGAATGACTTCTCTTTTCTTCTTCTTATTCTTCAGGTGCTAAAGCAAGATTGTTGGCATTTTAGTATTGTCACTACATTACATATTTGTGCAATAATTAATGATATGAATTTACTTCTAATAATTGCTAGTACTAAAATGCCTCATTCAAGCTTGTCCATTGATTATACGCTATCATGGGTAAATAATTATTATATGACCATAATGTTAACCTATGCATTACTATTGTGAGATTAAATAATTATTATATGTATGTGTGTGTGTTTTTTCGTCATCCATATATTAACGGCGATGATGTCCATGCAAGATATCCCAAGGAGTGCTTTAAGATGCCTCGAAAGTTGATATGCCCCTTGTGTCTAGATACCCTGAAGAGTGTTGCGGTATGTCTCGGGAATCGAGATATCCCATGCATTATAATATCTTAAAGTTGAGATACCTCGAGAGTATTCAGGAAAAGAAGTTAAGAACTTATACATACTTATACATATCTGTTAATTGGGTCTAGTGTCGTGCCTAATAATGACCATTCAGATTCACCTGTGGGTTCACTGACTTTCGATGCAAAATTGGTCGAATTTGAATATAGGCGTCCCAGTTGGACACGTCGAGCATAAAAAATGAATTATTTGCTCCATTTATTTTGCAAAACATGAAGAATTTGCCTTTTTTTTTTAAATGATTAACTGTATTATTTGAAATAACTAGTTAATAAAACATATTTTTATTATTGATAATAATTTATATCTAAAATTTTTTATGAACAATAAATTTTTTTGTTCATTATTTTTGTAAGTGACAAAAGTAATTATTTTTAAAAAATATTTTTTAAATTACTCATTTTTTCGCAAAATAAATTAGAGTCTTTAGACTTTTCCTTTTCCTTTTCAGGCTTATCGTGCCACTTTGTGTCCATGAGTCCAACTAAGTCTACTCAATTGAGGCACCATAAGACAAAAACTTATATTTTGTGATAATCAATATTTTGAAAATCGAATTACATATTAAATATATGTTTAACCAGACTTGTTTGAAAATAGGCAGTTCTGCTTATATTAAACTCTCGAATCCTCGTTCAAATACTGACAAAAAAAAAAAAATCTCATTCCCACCAAGCGAGTTCAGAAATCCTAAGAATCCCTTTCTCCACCATGAATTTAATTTCCCGAATTTTACGGATTTAAGTATCCGTAATTCCCTACGATAAAAAAGGGACGGAGATAACGTCAAAAGAGCTTTCAGTTAGAGATGGTGCCGGGTGGGCCCCGCCGCGAAAAACGCGTGACAGAGGGTTGGCCTTTTCTGTGCTCTCGGTGTCAGCAATATTACACAGAAAGCCTAAAAGGTCCGGCGTTTTCAGGGATAAGGACATCCGAAGCCCTTTGGGCGAAAGAGAGGGTGTTTGGTATTTTTATTTTAAACCTCATTTGGGAAATGTGTGCCTTCTCGGCATTCTAAGCTGAGGGGGTTTAATAAAAAAAAATTCTTCCCAAATTATCCTCACTAATTTTTCGTTTTTTTGGTTTTGCCATTCATCTTCTTCTTCTCCGTTGAATAGGACCAGCATGGCTGTGCCCTTTGGTGAGGGTCGCGGGCCCCACCAAACTACCTACCCTTGTCGAACTACCTACATTGAACTGCTTGCTTCTCGCTGGTGACTACCTATCCTTAGCCGGCGAACTCTTCATTTTTTTCTTTTTTTTTAATAACAAAAGTATGTTGTAAATATAATTTCTCCAAATACTATTTTGCTCAAAAGTACTTTACAATTGACTTTTATAATATAATTACCAAATACAATTTGCATTTTGGAAAATTCCTTTAACTCAATGGCTTTTGCATTTCCCCGAAGACTTTCTCGAAAAGCCTTCCTAAGGCACCCATACTCTTCCTTTGAGTTTTATCATATTTTTGCCCATCAACTCCTCAAACTTATCGTTTATGACTATCTATCTATTCCTCTTGTTTGTTGTAGGACGATTGTTTTTTTCAATTTGTTCAACGTACAACTCACAAATTCCAAATCTTCGGCAGTCTAATATGCCTTTTCATTTGATTAACTTGCCATCATCTGATAATATAAACATGAACATATTTGAGAGGTACAAAAAAATGATATGAAAACAGCAAAGTAATCACGATAAAACAATAAGCCTACCTTAACTTGGCAAAGCATGAACCATCAAACTAAAAGTGATTACTACATAAATAGCATCTAACATGAGGAAACTAGCAAACTAATCAAGAGAAAATAACAAACATACATTAGTGTATTCCAAAGTTCATATTCTCAGACATGATTTTTGGATGCTATACGGTAGGTCTTGAACTTTGATCTAATTTGTACTGCCATGATGCCCTGCAATTAAAAGTTTGCTTTTTTGTTTGTTTTACAACTAAGTGCAAAGAAGCAAGCAGAGATGGACATGCATACAAGAATAAGATTTGGTTCTCATCCTACAACAAATCAAAAATATAAGTAAGCTACTTAAGATAGGTTCGCTATCAAGTTATCCATCAAAGACTATAAAACTAGCGAACCTACATTAACTTGGCAGAGCACGAACCAAAAAAATGAAGTGATTGCAGTGATATAGGGCTATTTAGAAATTAAAGTGAAGCCTAATCAGGACAAATCAACAAAACACAAATCAAAGTGACATCGTAAAAACTATCATTCTCAACATGAAGTTAAAATTGTAAAAACTAGTAAACCAAGTAGGATAGAAATTAGAAAAAAAAAAAAAGTAGTATAGAAATTGTAGCGCTGTGAGGGAAGAGAGGCGAAGTGGCTAGCAACATTGAGAGTGGGCATGAGGGAAGAGAAGGAAGCAGTGTTGTGAGAAAAGATGCGAAGTGAGATAGGCTCGTCAAGAGCAAAGAGGTGAGATTGAAAGAGAGATGAGCGTCTCTTTAAGGTTTATCTCAAAAGGAGTAAAAATGGAAGTATACTTGATGAATGAGGATAAAATGAGAAATTTTGACATTTTCATTAAATCATGGCTCAACATTCTAAAATGCAACTTCTCAAGACACCTCCAACCCTACGTTTAGCTAAAGTCCTTGAGAAAGCCTTAGAGATACAATTGTAACTTTGCAAAATGAGTAAAAAAAAATTAGCCATCTACCATTTTATTTGGCCAAGAGACTTTAAAGCCCCAACATTCAATTTAAATGCTGAACTAAACGCACTCAAAGTGTATCTTTGACCTGAATGCTATATTCCTATATCCATGCTACATAGTAGAACCAACTTTTCTTTTAGATCTATTAAAAAACTTCTTATCATCACCATCTTTCTTCTCTTCTAGATGATTACCGAAGTCATCCAAATCAATGTTTTCAAATGCAGAAATAAAGATAATCACTAGACTTGTTACAACTTTTGGTGTGATTTTTGCCGGAGTAGGAGCAAAGAAATTTTAAACATTTTTTTTTGCCTTTCCTAGATGACATAATCATAATATCCTCTATTCACATTTTCAATTTTCGCCTCGAACTTGAAACCTAAGTCTTTTGCATAATAATTGATTGTTTCTTCCGAAGCACCCCTACTTCTAAAGAATGCTATAGTGTTCTTAACGAACTTCACATTTACAATTCTAGAATTCTCAAGAGGAGGTAGAAGGTATTCAAATCAATAGATATCATGATTGTCTCTGAAACTATGCTCCGAGATCCTTGCTGAGCTAGAGTAGATTGAGTATCACTTGAAAATCTTTTCTTTCTCAATCATGAATCAACAGACAACCCTGACTTTCGATGTCTGATTTAGGCTTATTTAGAATGTCAACGTAACTCAGTCCTCTAACCGCCTTAAAAAGCCATGATTGAGCTTTTCTATGATTGCAAGGGATGTTTTTTTTTTTGGGTGCCATTGGATGATTTGAGAATGATTTGATAAAAAAAAAAAAGTTTGAAACTTTGAAGGAGTAGGAAAAATTAATTCATGAGAGAGAATTTGATTGAAGATGACAGTTTAGTTTTGGAAAAGAGTAAAGTTAATTTTAGAAAGTGAATTTAGACAAATTTTAATTTTTGAAAAGATATTAGAAAAAGTGTAATTTTTGGAAACAATTTTTAGGAAATAAATCATTATTTGAAATAGAGAATATACATTGAAGATCACACAATCAATCAATGATTTACTTCATATTAAATAAAGAAGCTTAAAACGTGTACTTGATTTTATTGCAAAATAAAACTTACACGTTAAAATTTAAATAATAAACTATAAACCAAGGTATATTACTCATATCCATGTTGGATAAAGTCATTTGGCTTTGAATATGATCACTTGTGTGCAAGTTGTCTTTGGATATGACTAAAAGTTCATAACTTTGTCTTGAATATCACAAACTATTACTTGAATATAACCAATTGATTGAGAAATAATTTTGAGTATGATTACATGTCTGCTCATATTCAACTTGAGCAAATATATTAGTCACACCGAATTCATTTTGAATATATTTAGATGAATTCTATTCTAAAGGCTTTGTGAATATATTGGTTAATTAAAGTTTTGATTTAACAAACTAAATATTGACATCAGCATTATGCGCACGATCACGAACAAAATGGTACTTAATTTCAATATACTTAACTTTTGAATGAAGAATATGATTCTTTATCAAGTTAATTGCACTGGCATTGCCACACTCGATTGCAATGTTGAATTATTCAAATTTAACTCTAAAATCACTTAATTGTTACTTCAATCACAGGATTTGAGCACATCATCTTACAACAATTACATACTCTGCTTTGACGGTTGGAAGTGCAACCGTGTTTTGCTTTTGGAAAACTAGAATACCAATATGGAAGTGCAACTATGTTTTACTTTCAGAAATCTAGAATACCAATATACAACTCATTAGTAAACATGTCCCTACAATGCTTTTTCTATCTATGCAACATCTAGCAAAGTCAGCATAATAAGTATAAATTGAGAACCTTTGGGATATCATAGTCTAATTTAGGATATGTATCAACATACTTGACTATTCTTTTGACAATAGTAAAATGAGATTCCTTAAGATTGGGACAAAGTACAGCTCAAGTGCCCAAACTTGACACGAAGGGACACATAAGTGCCAAAAGTTAGAAAATGACACTGAAGTGCCACTTTTTTTTTTTTTAAAAGTGGGACACTTAAGTCTCATTTCTGGTGAACCTCACCGGAAATCTTACATGACAATTTTTTATTATTTTTTCATCTACGTGGCTCACTGGAATACTAACTCAACAAAAAAAAAGCAAAAATGACGTCGTTTTTTAGCGGATTCGAATGTTAATATAAGAATTAATTTAATTAAATTATAAAAATAAATAATAATAATTATTTTAATTTATTTTTAAAAAAGTTGGGGGAGAGGAGGCAGCAGCTAAGAACTGAGCCCTCGCCATTGCCGGGAAGGGCTAGCAACGATGGGAGGAGCGTCAGCTGGGGTCAAATGAAAGTGCTTTCTTTTGTTTGATTTACTTGAAGATCAAGGAAGAACTTCAATTCTTCTATCATACTCAATTCTAAGTCACTCTGCATTGACTTAAAAAATTTCTTACACAAGTATTCGTTACTAAAGTCAAATATAATATCATTAACATATATATGGACGAGAAGAATATCCTTATATTCATTTATAATTAAGACTGTGGTGTCATTTTTACCTTTCGAAAACCTTTTTCGATCAGGAAGCTGTTTAATCTTTCATACCAAGCACGAGATGTTTGTTTGAGATCATACATGACTTTCTTTTAACCTATAAACATGATCAATCTTTTTCAATTTTCAAAACTAGAAGATTGTTCTACACACACTTCTTCTTTGACGTAATCATTTAAGAATGCACTCTTTACATCCATTTGAAACGGTTTAAAGTCATAGCAACAAGCATAAGTAAGAAAACCTCTTATGGCTTCTAACTTGATCATAAGATGTATAGGTTCCATCGTAATCAATTTCTGCTTCTTGTGAGTATCCTTTGATCATAAGTCTTGCTTTATTTCTAGTCACCTTGTCTTAATCATTAAACTTGTTTTTAAATATCAGTTTAGTTTCAATTACTTGATGACTTAGGAACAAGTTCTTATACTTCATTGACTTTGAATTGATGAAGTTCTTCTTACACTACTCTTATCCAACTTTCGCATGAAAGTGCTTCATGTGATAACATGAGTAGAAAGATACGTCAACGTATCAAGATAGCACCTAAAACTTTGCATACTAAACTTTATAGTGGTTTGGGTATAATAAGCTTATTCACTTTCTTACGCTAATAGCCCGCTAATAAATAAGAAATAAGTTATAATAGTAAATGCTGCTTGAATTCAAGCACTTTTCCTCAAAATAGGTGCTATTTACTCAAGTTGATAAGACTCACTATCTCACATTTAAACATAAACTATCACTTTGCCAATACTTTTCAAAAGATGACAATTGAGTGCTCATGAAAAATAAAATGAGAATAAGTGAAACTCTTTTAGACTTTGGAATTTTGTCTCTTGATCTCTCTTTTTCTCTTTGACATCTTGGTCATCCTTTACACTCCTCAGCATCCAGAACTTCCAATTTGGAGAATTTTCAAGAAGATCAATCTCCAATCTAGCCATTTGATAACTATTGAAAAGGCTACGATAGTCGTTAAGGTTGAATAGTTAGAGATTCCGTCAATTTGGTCTCCCGTACAAACAAATCTTGGTTTTCATTAGTGGAGTGTTTCACCTAATGAAAGAATCTTGCCTTTGAGATGATTGTTAATCAATCAAGATATTTTGTGTGATTAAATATTCTACGAATATAATAGTAAAGCTTAATAGTCAATTAAGATATTCTAAAGTAGGTATCCATGCTAGATCACAAGCTATCAAGGAATAAGATAAATATCTCAAAGTATTAATCTTGTAAACAGTGATGAGAGCTTCGTCACGGGTAGTATAAGTAATTTGCTATTATTGAGCTATCTCAGTATTTTGATGATATTCAAAGCTTTGTTGATATCCACGTAATTACCTTTATGATATTTATGCAATCGTTGTTTTTGGCTTCTTAAATATGATCAACTGTTCTAACAAATATACTTTGACAATGATAATTATGTAAATACCGTTGACATAAAACCTTGATACTTTCAAGTTAGTATAAATTTACCATTCTTTTAGACTTGTTCATGTAGGTTTTTCATCATAAAGAATCTTTTTATCATGAATATTACCTGAAACATAAACACTTATTGAATTTATAAGATTGATATAAGTTATGGATAGTTTTGTCAACTACAAAATATATATTAGAAAGTTTTCTCAATACTAGCAATAATGTCAATTTCTTGTTGATTTATTGTTCTTGCCATTTTTTTTTTGTGAAAAAAATTTCGAGACTACTTTCTCTCGTGAAGAGCAACAATCCCTCTTTTTTTTTCCTCTGACTAGGCGAAGGAGGTTGAATTTGTGCATTTAATTTTTCGTTGTTATGGTTGTTGAAGTTAGTTTTCATAGAATGACACTGAATGTTGTTGTGACTATTGCCTTTTTAGATAGAGGACATGATATACTACTTAAATGCACTTCCTATAATGTCGAGTGCAAAAGCCGGTGATAGAGAGAAAGATAATTGATTCAATGAACCTTCTTTGTTCTTGCCATTGCAATCTCCTCAAATGAAAAAAAAAAAAAAAAAAAAAAAGTTACATCAAGCTTGTCAAAAAAATATTTCATCGAAAATGTGAAAATCTAAGAATATGGATGAATTTTAAGGAAAATGGTTCTTTGGTGATGTTGTACACGAAAGTAAATGATTTTACTATAAAGGAATTGACAATGCAAGTATTGGAAAACAAAAGTTGTTGAAAATATAAACGGTAAAGAAATTTGAAATAGGGAAATGATGAAAATGCATGTAATTTATAGTTTAAAGTAATTGCATAAGAATATTGCTTATGCGAGAGAGCTAAAAGGATTATAACACGGGCTTTCATATCTTATTAACAATATTTCTCACAAATAGTTTGATTTTTGAATTCTTAAGTAATTTTGTAATACAATTAACATTTAGTTACCATAATATCCAGTATTTTCATAATAATATTTGCATGACATTCAGACTTTTCTATGTTCATTGATAATTTAGATTATGAAGTTAAGTAATAATTAGCTCAAGATTTAAGTTGGTACATAGATAATCTTTGTGAGATTGTTAAGTTTATGAGGTGTGGAAAACCAGAAATATAATTTCTTATGACCTTAATTGTCCCGAGACCGATATATTGAACTTAAATTGATAAATGTTAAAGTATACGTTGATGATGTAGAGTTATGTTAATTAATTATTGATGGAGATGGATATTATTCAAATTACATGTTTATTGATTTTCGAGTTTTAAGGATACTAAATTGAGATTTTCCTGGTTTTCGGTATGATTTAACAATAATTTTGGCAAATTTAAGATATCATGGGCTACGTTATTTATTTTAACATTAACTAATTAATACGAATCAAAATTCACGTATATTAATGATGACCTACTCTCTTGGCTAAATGTGAATGATTTATTTTCTACTATGATCATATTTAAACTACCAAAATTAAATCATATATTAACCACTTGTCCTTTTAAAAAACTTACATGCCATGTCATTTGTCCTTTTAAGATCTTATATGTCTCTTAACATATAAGGTTAAGCTATCATTATCAAAAATATTAGTCATCAACTCTTCTTTCTACTTGGCCAGAAATTAGGTGAAACCTTGCCACACTTAATTCTAATTTGAAAACAATTATCAACCTAGCATTTTATTTTAAGTCATTACTTTAAACTTTGGTAATATTTTATATTCATTTTTACCTCGGTCTTATCTTTCTATCTACAAATTTCAAAAAATTATCATATATTTTCAATCCTTATTTGAAAAGCAAATATTGAATATTTCAAGAGTTACAATGTAGTTAAAACTTTTGGTCGTTCAAGTTTTTTTTAAGGTAAGTGAAAAATCTAAGAGCAAAGTTAGCTCAATCTACTTAATGCTTCGACTTTGTTGGTTAATATTTATTAATCTTAGTTGTTAATTGAATTTGATGATAAGTATGAGTAAGTCTCGGTAGCGGTGTGTTTGGACATTAAGATAATTTAACTTATGATGATAAATTATTACAAGTTTAATATGTATTTGATTGATTTTGTTGAAGTATGATAGCATGTTGCCTGTGAAAATGACAAAATTAGGATTGAATATATTAATTCATAATTTTGATACTTAAGGATATACTCATGTATTGCTCATATTCAAATGCCACTAATCATATTCACCTTATAATTACTGATCGCTACTTGTATTCAACTTCTAATTATTGGTCGCTGCTCATATTCACCGACCACTACTCATATTCACCTTATATACTCGATACTACTCAACATTATTTTATACTCACTAGCCATTGTTCACTCATATTCACTTATTACCACTTGAGTGTAACTACTTACCACTTATGTCCATTTGTTGGGTACATATTGCTCATATCTACTTGTTAAATATGATCACTTACCATTTATAATCACTTGCTAAGTATAACCAGATACTTATCATATTTACTCACTGAGTATGACCATTTACTACTCATATTCAATTGCTTGAGTATATCTACCTGCTGAGCATATCCACTTGCAAAGTATATCTAGTTTCTAAGCATACTTGCTTATCGACTATACCTTAAGTAAGTTAACTTAGGAATGCCAAAGCGAGATCCTTTTTGGTAATCTGGTAGATGTGTGATTCGGGACGAATTAGGCAGAAATTAATAGGCCTTTAACAACCTAGTCCGATAAAGGCGAGAAGTTGTCGCTGAGATCAAAGGGCATGAATAAACAATGACTTTTAACAAGCTTCTAAAATGATAAAAGAGATAGGACTAAATCAAATTACACATTGAATAGAGTTGGGACATCCCGACCTTATACTTACTAGCCATTGCTCATATTCATCTTACACTCACTTGTTGGTCACATGCCTTTTTTACTCAGTTGCTTAACTAAAGAAATTTATTATATTGATGATTGCATGACAAGAAATGAATGAGAATATATGTATTAAAATGTATGTACTCATATTAATTAGGGCTTGTATGAATATAAAAAATGGTAAGCATGTCATTAGAAGGGAATATGAGAAATGAAAAGAAATAAGTTTGTCATCAACATTACTCATTTATGGGATAATTAAAAAGTCAATGTCATATATGCATGAAAAAATATTGTGGACTAGACGCTTATTATTGAAATGATTGTTGATTTCATTGTCTATGCAAGAAATATTATATGATTATAATGTTAACCTATGCATTACAATTACGTGATTAAATAAAAAAAGTAATATATACACACACACACACACACACACACACATACACATATTTCCATCGCCCACATATTAATGGTGACGATACCTCATGTGTTGGGATATCGTGGTGAATGTTTTGAATGCCTTGAGGGTCGAGATGCCCCATGTCTTATAATGTCTCGGAGTTGAGATGCCTTTGAAGTGTTTAGAAAGTAAAGCAAGAAATATAGTACATAGATACATGTCTATACATATCTATAAATGGACTAATTGGTGATGATCATGTAAGACATCATGTTATACCATCCGTTTGCACTTGGTTGAATAATTTTATATAAAGTTGTTATTTGCTTTGTATCAATATATTACAATATATTCACTCATACTCTCAGAGATGATTATTTTGTATTGCATTGAACTTATGTAGTTTGTTAGTGGGAGAATAAGTAGTAAGATGATATCCTACCTTAGATTTAAATATTTCTTTAACTAGGGTTCGATTCACTTCTTTTTCAGAATTATAGGATGGTTCTATGGACACGATGATGGAGGGAAAGAGATGATGTCAAAAGCTATTAACTCATGAGTTGGATGACGATTTGGCTATTGTATAAGCTCGCTTTTAGGTTAGTATGGGTCTAGATATACTAGTTGATCTTGACCTTTTATAATACTAATGTATTATGTGTTTTGCTCGAATATTATCTAAAAATAGTAACTATTGATGTTATTATAATGAAGAAGTATATGTGATTTATTAAATTTGTGCGATTTCTTGTAAGGGATATTGTGAATATTTTGTTATCTTTTTGTATGTGTAATAATATTAAAAGATATAATTAAATAAGAGAAAAGTTATGCATGACATTCTGAGGTGTCACAGTTACACTTTTCAAGGTTTTAGCTATGATTATTTACAAAAAAATCATAAATTCCAAGACTATCACCATAACCACTCAATAATTATGTGTTTATGTCCATTATCTCCATCATCAATTAACATTTTGGCAATTCTTTGTTTTGTTCTTAACATTACTTCAACACTTGAAAATTTTGAAATGACCATTGTTGATGACCTTATCCATGGTAATCAACAACCTTGAAAATAAAGAAGTTGCATAGGAAAAAAACCTCAGCTGGGAACTTGATTGATGTTGCGTGAGATTCCACTACAACTTGCAAATGCACGAGTGAGAAAAAAAAATTGACGAGATAGAGAGAGACAATCCTGAAAGAAGGTAAGTCACGTGATATGATGGCTTGGTGATAGACGGTGGACTTGCGCGTTGTGGGACCTGAATTCAAGAGATTACTTACGTGCCTAAAAGCCTTGCCACAACCTATCCATACTTGGATAAAAATCTAGTTGATACGCGTTTTCGTCCTTATGAACTTTCCATTGCACATCCCTAATGGCATCAAATTTAAGAAAACACATATATTGATCATTGTTTGGTTATCACTTTGCTTCACATGAGAGGATGCTGACTTCACTGTTTCTTCCAAATTGGATAATCAAGGCTTCGCTAAGATTCGGTGTTGCAAAATCTTGGCTCAACATCTTTGATACGCGCTTATAGTTTGCTTTCATCTATTATGAGATGGTTTTTACTTTTGATCTATTTCCTATTTCTCAAGAGTTAGTTGTTTTGCCAATGATGTGCTCTGATAGTTCTTCAATGTATGATATAGAATTGTCGTTGTATTTATCAAAGGTTCATTAGGAATGACTTCTCTTTTCTTCTTCTTATTCTTCAGGTGCTAAAGCAAGATTGTTGGCATTTTAGTATTGTCACTACATTACATATTTGTGCAATAATTAATGATATGAATTTACTTCTAATAATTGCTAGTACTAAAATGCCTCATTCAAGCTTGTCCATTGATTATACGCTATCATGAGTAAATAATTATTATATGACCATAATGTTAACCTATGCATTACTATTGTGAGATTAAATAATTATTATATGTATGTGTGTGTGTTTTTTCGTCATCCATATATTAACGGCGATGATGTCCATGCAAGATATCCCAAGGAGTGCTTTAAGATGCCTCGAAAGTTGATATGCCCCTTGTGTCTAGATACCCTGAAGAGTGTTGCGGTATGTCTTGGGAATCGAGATACCCCATGCATTATAATATCTTAAAGTTGAGATACCTCGAGAGTATTCGGGAAGAGAAGTTAAGAACTTATACATACTTATACATATCTGTTAATGGACTAATTGGTGGTGATCATGCAATGCAATATGTTATACCATTCGTTTGCACTTGGGTGAAAAAATTCATGTAAGGTTATTATTAACTTCACATTAGTATATATACATTCACTCCTACTCTCATACATGGCTACTTTATATTGCCTCGAATTCATGTTATTTGTTGGTGCTAGGTCGAGTGATATGATCTCTTATCTTAGACTTATAAGTTTCATTAAATGGGATTCGGCTCACTTCTTACTTTTCAAATTTGTAGGATGGCTTCCTGGACATAATAATGGAGTGAAAGCCATCAACTAGTGACTTGGATGACAGTTTGGATATTGTATAAGCTTGCTTTTGGATTAGTATGAGTGTAGAGGTGCTAGTTAACCTTGACCTTCTCCCAGGACTTATGTATCGTGTGTTTTGCTTGAATATTGTCTAAATATAGTAACTATTGAAGTTGTGCAAAGAAACCCTAGTTGAAAACTTAACCGATGACGTGTGAGTGAGAGTGAAATTGCCAATCCTACTCATCATTATCCTTATGCTTAAACTTGGGAAAGCATGAATGGGAAAAAAAGGAAATCCGTGAGCCAAAGAGAGACAACCTTGAAAGAAGGTAAGCCACGTGAGACGATGGCTTAGTAATGGACGGTGGCCTTGCGCGGGATGACTCCCACCAACCCCAATTCAAAATTTTTACTTGCACTCCAAAAAACCTTATCCCAACCCATCCGTACTTGGTAAAAAATCCGGTCAGGACGCGGTTTCGCCCCCACCAACTTGCCTCTTCACCTCCCAGACGGCATCAAATTTAAGAAAAACACATATATAGACCATCGGACCTTATCACAATCTCCATACATAGCATGATTTCAAAAAAAAGAAAAATATCTTACCTCATTCTCAATCAATTTCTTACCAATTCATTTGCTATAAGAAGAAAAGGCACACAGGGGCCAATCCACGTTGACCAGGACCACCTGAGTCCCCCCCTCAAGACTCGCCCCGACCCTTCCCCCTCCCTCCCTTCTCCCTCTCCCTCACTCCCTCACTCACTCTCTGATGGCAGCTGAGCTCCACCTGCTGGAATCCCCCTCGGCGACGACGACGCCTCCGCCGCCGCCTCCGCCGCCGCCGCCTCCGCCGCCCCGCCGCCGCCAGCCGCCGCAGCGGTTCCGCCCCCGCCTCCGCCCCCGCCGGCCACCGCCGCCCCAACCGCCGCCGCCCCGCTCCGGCCGCCGCCCAGGGGCTCGCCCCGGCGACAGCCGACAATCCCGCCCCGCCGCTCGCCCCGAAACGCCAGCGCCGCCCCAGCGTCCGGCTCGGCGAGATCGGCGGCGAGCAGCCCGGCGCGCTCGCGCACGACTCGCACGCGCGGCGCCCCAAGCCGGCGTCCTCGTGGCGGCTCCCCAAGGACTCCGCCGCGAATCCGCAGTCCTCGAAATCGGTCAAGGCTCGCTCGCTGACGCACCTCGTCAACGGCGACGGCCAGCCGCACGACCTCGAGCACAGCTCGGGCTTCGATTTCCCCAGCCGGAAGGCGAAGGCGCGGCGCGGGGTCGCCGCGAAGCGGCAGAGGACGAGCTGGACGTCGTCGAAGCTGGACCACGTCGCCGACAACATCAGGGAGGACGAGGAGGAGGAGATCAACGAGGGCTTCCGGGATTTCGGCCCCGCCGATTCCGGGTCTCCTCCGACAAAGGAGCACAGTCCTGCTTCGCTGGACGATGCCGCGGCGCTCGACAATTGGCGGAGAAGGCCCAGCCGCGGGAGGTCATCTCTGAGCCGCGACAACGGCGGGAATGAGCTGGACACTGCCCGAGAGTCCGACTATAGAGACGGGAAAGGAGGAAGCAGCGACGGGGTCAGGAGCTGGCTGGTGGAATTGGGGCTTAGCCGGTACGCCCCGGTTTTTGAGATTCATGAGGTTGACGATGAGGTTCTGCCGATGCTGACGCTGGAGGATTTGAAGGATATGGGGATCAATGCTGTGGGATCGAGGAGGAAGATGCACGCTGCTATCCTGAAGCTTCGCAAGGGTTTCTCTTGATGTGAGTTGCTCTTTTGATGCAACACAGTAGATAGTGAGCGATAGCTGCTGTAACTGATAGCATTTGTCATAGATGGGTTTTGGGATTCTACTGCTGATGATGAATAAAGATGCGAATAATGTTCTAACTTTGATCATACCATGGTGCCTACTTGAGCTGAATACATTGTATTTGTTGATGAGTAAGAGCACAACCACAAAAGGTTAAAGAATTTGTGATTCATGTCACTGATCTTCATCCCATTGGAAGAAGAGAGTGCAGAAAAGTTGAGCAAGACATTTGACCAAATTTAGCAGCATCCTGAGCTAGATATTGTTAATCAACCCCATTAGCAACGGACTATTAAACCTTTCGCCAGTTCACTAATAACGTACTTCAAGATTGTATCTTGCTTGCTTCTCATCTTGGCAAGTATTCCGTGTTCCAAATATGTTGCGACCCTGCCTAAGAGGGGGTGATGTTGGTTTTCGTTGGCTGATACTCTAATCAAGCCCTTCACTACTTAGGCTGAAGATACTATATATGCTTCACTTTCTCTGTCTCGCAATACAATCTTTTATAACATGCTGTTGTGTGCATGCTTCACTTTCAGTAATTGGAGGGGATATTTCATAGATTTGGGATTGGAGTCTGTAGTTTGTATGTGTGTCCCCAATAGAGGGCCTGTTTGAAGATGTGCAGTTTTTGAATGAGTGGATGCTCTGAGATAGGACGAGGAGCCATTTTGCTCAAGAGAAATGAATGAGAAATCTGTAGCTTTTAGCAAATATTGTAGTGAAGTTTCTGACCAGACAATGGCTATTTGCGACCATGGAATTTAAGTTATGCTGTAGGAAATGACAGGAATTCTCTTCTTTTTCTCTTTTAATGATCTTGAGAGCAGAACAGCAAAAGAGTAGGGCATAACCGCGTATGAGGGTTTATTGAGTTAGTGCTTCCAGTTGATATTTGAACTTGATTTTTATGAAAATTTGGAGTTCTATTCGTAAATTGTGCTACAACTTGATAAAAGAACCATGTTACTGTATACAAGATTTGGCTAAAACTTGTGTTTACTGAAAAAGGCATAATACATTACATTCTAGATTTAATTGTTCTTGTGGTCGCAATTTCACTGGGTTGTAAACTAAAAATTGACCAATACAGCTAATTAAATATTGAGAAACATTTGCTTCAGTTCGGTAATTTGACCCTGATGAAGCAAAATTGGGCTACTGCTGGTGAAAAGTTAAAAAGAAAAATGCATGTGTCAAACTTGTGATCAGATTAATGAATAGGTAATACATTCCTTACATATACGAATTGACGCAACGTTGGACGAGCAAAGTCATCTCAAGGAAAGAAGAGAAAGGGGTCTGCAGTTAAATGCATGTCTCTTAGCCTATGAAAGTCCTCTTTGACCTGAGAATTTCTTACTTATATCTATCTGGCATGATTTAGAACTGTTTTTGAAGAACGGAACGGCAGTAAAATGTGGTTTAAGCACTTGCACTCTTGTAAAGCACTTCCATGAGCATGATGAATATGTTTTTCACATTGCTGGCATTTCCATTAATCATCTCAATGCTAAGAAATATTATCCACTATGCTTTTCATCTTTTCACAAGTTCAGCATTTTTATCAATCTGAAAGAGTAAAACGATGGGTGCACAATGTTTACTGTAACTTGTTATTGCCAGCATTGATGTGTTCTTCTCAAATACAAAGAACTTTTCTTATCTGACACAAAACTCGAACCGCATTGTCAATCAGATAAAGGCCTTAATGTCCTTTTGATTAGGAGCAAGATTTGTGTGCTTTCTTTATAAAATCCCAGATTCTTAGGTGGGTTCGGTTAAGCATTATGCTATGGTATATGTATGGTGAAGCTAATGCTGGCTCAGCTCAGGGAAAGTTTCTGTGCCAGTAATGTTGCTGAAACATGTCTAGCCTCTGCCTAAAGCTTATCACCTATAGAGAGCATAGGATCTCAGCTGTTGAATGAACATAAACATGTTGATGACATTTTCACTAGAAAATGACTACAAGAATTAGGTCACATGTTTATCCCGCAGAGTATTTTGGTGAGTCTTGGTAATTTAAAGGTTATGTATGATATCACTTTGTTTTGGCTTGTAATGAAAATTAGCCTTGTAATGGAGATGACTGTAGGTTTCTTGCGGATGGTTATGATACGAGAGAGAAGTCTTGATAAAAATTGACAACATTTTCACTAGAAAATGACTACAAGAATTAGGTCACATAAGTATCCTGCAGAGTATTTTGGCGAGTCTTCATAATTTAAAGGTTATGTATGATATCACTTTGTTTTGGCTTGTGATGAAAATTAGCCTTGTAATGGAGATGACTGTAGGTTTCTTGCGGATGGTTATGATACGAGAGAGAAGTCTAGATAAAAGTTCTGCAATTTTGGTATGAATGATAGTTAGGGTGAAAAAAATGATGAAGTTATGACTTGCACACGTTACACTCTACATAGAAAGGGAAAATTGTCAACATTCGTAGTTGTTTTTGAAATCTGGGCATTGCTAGCTCAATATAAATTTGTAGTCTTTAAAATGTGTGGATGACGAGACCCATGATTTGATCCTTTAATTCTTGAAGAATTTGTATTCTATGGTTCAGCCTCAAATAGATATGTTATTCTGAGCAAAACTATTTAATTTGCTTAGTTTCCCAAGAGACTGAAAACAGATGAGAAATGCATGTTCAAACTTTGGCTCACTACTTTCTTTTTGGAACTGAGCAATGAACTTATACTTTTGGCAACATAGAGGTGCTCTTGTACACCTCTTTGAGGGCTCAGAAATGGATGATGGTGTGGAAGCTTTTACTCACTACATAATGTTTAGAATCGGGCAATGAACTTATCCTGTTGTGAACAGAACTGGTGCTTTTTTCTAGGTAAGTTTCCACCAAAGCGAAGCATCATGTTCATTTATCTCATGGTAAGGCATTGGCTTGGAGCTTAACCTTTCAGGAAACAAGTTTGCTTGAATTTCTGAAATGCTGCATCAGTTTACTGGAAATGGCAAAGGGAAGGTATAGTTGATTGGAGTTCAGCCAAATGGGATCTGCTTGGTCAGGTTGGTTATCATGGTTTTAGGTTTGGGCAATTCAAACTTATCCTGTTGTGAACAGAACTGGTGCTCTTTTGAGCATCTGTATGTCTAATTAAACGTCTTTTTTTCTTGGTAAGCTTCCGCCAGAGAGGGGCATCATGTTCATTTATCTCATGGTAAGGCATTGGCTTGGAAACTTAAACTTTCAGTAAAAAAGTTTGCTTGATTTTCTGAAATGCTGCATCAGTTTACTGCAAATGGCAAAGGGAAGATATAGTCAATTGGAGTGCAGTCAAATGGGATCTGCTTGGTCAGGTTGCTTATCATGTTTTAAATTTGGGCAATTCGAACTCAGATAGGGATATCTTGCCTTGTGTATGAAACTGAGTTTCTTAGTGAGTATGATTGTGTCGTTGCATTTGCAATAGTGAAGCTGAAGTAACAGTGATCAATTGTTCAGCAGTGAGAGAGCTCATGTCCTTAACTTATCGTTGCCCCACTGGTATATATAGAGTGGCTCCTGAGCGAGTTAAGAAGAAATTATGCCTGGGTCGCATCTTTCCTTAGTAAGGATCTAATAAATGTCAACCCATTTATGAGAATCATTTAAAAGCCATGTCTAGTTCAGCATTTCTATCTGTCAAAGAGCACTACTGCTAAAGCTGAACCTTGACTCATGCTACTTTAAGGAAAGACCTCGCACTTCATTACCTCTAAAGCTCTTTTAGTTCTCTAGCCACTGAGTATCAGAAGTGTAGATGATATAAACGAGATTTGGAATATACTTCTCGCTTTTAACTGCTGTCATTCCATTCCAAACCTCAGGAATTTTACAGAGTCCTGGAATATGTTAAGAGTAGCAACGCTGCACCCATTGAATGTTCAGTAGTTACAATATCTAGTGCCTGAATCTTAAGCATCTTCTTGCAAGTTCCTTTCCTTTCTTTTAAGTTATAATAGGTCAAAATGTTAGCCACTGCTGGTTCCCCAATCGAAGTCCTAGTTCTCCTTCTTTTTTTTTACCCCAGTTGAACAATGCCAGTGGACAGCGTTCATCAATATGAAGGCCTTTGAGCAGCATCTCTCTGTCTCTCTCTCTCTGCTTGCTTGGTCATAACTATATGAGGAATTTACAGAAGATTTTCCTTTCTTTTACAGCCTCCCAAATTCGTTTCTTTTCACACTCTTCTATAAGTTTACCCTGCCTCTTGAAACGGTCAAGTGAGCTTGTTGATGATCTTGCTCCTCCTGCCTTGAGCACGTCTTCCCAGCTTCTCCCAGATGCTGTAACAGGTAATAGAAAAGCTAATTGCGCCACATCCTCAGTCTTCTGGTTGATGCTTTGTCGGTCGCTTTGATCCTAAATATTCAAGCAGAGCTCTTCCTGTTTGGCGTTCTACATTTTAAAGCATGTACTTTGGGATGGGAATGGAGAAAACATAGTGTATGAGTTTATCATACCTTTTAGCCAAGCTGTGTGACTTTTCTTTGAGCAATTGTTTATTCATTGGATGACGTTTAGGTAGACACAAATACTTGTGGACATTGTTTATCTTCAGATTATTGTATGTTACAATGGAGATGATTTACTTGAATTTTGAATAAACTGCCATTATAGACGGTTGTTCTGGGAGATTTTAGACCTTTATTGTCATTTGCCCGCTTGGTACTTTTCTGGCTAGTTCTCTTTCGCAACTCAAGAAAGTCTGTCAATTGAAACTCCACAGGTCAGGGGCTATGGAGCATGCTGGGTTAATTCGGCAGTAGTTTATTTGGCAGGGCTTCAGTTATGTCTGTGCGCCGGATGAAAATTAAAAGGAAATTGATGTGCTTTCTGCCATTAAAGCAGGTGTTTGTGGGACAATGTATGAATTACCTCCTCTGAAAGTAACCTTCAGGTCTAATCGGAAGTTGCATGTCTGATGTAGCGTTTATACCAAAGCATGCTGGCATAACTCGTTGTTGTCTGCCTATGGAGGGGCTGTTTTGAAGGATCACCTCCTGTTTTAGTCTGTATGTAGATGTGGGTCAATGTTTCTGAATCAACTATCTGTTTGATTTCTACAGATTAATGAGAGTGTTCTCATTGCACTTTAGACCTCTATGCGCGCGTGCTCATCTGGTTGCTCCTTAGATTAAGGAACTTAGAAATATCCGGCTTTTTCTTTTTTCCCTTTTTAAGGCTCGTTCTTATTATTTGGACTTACCTTATGAAATCTGTTCTTTCTATGCTTCTTTATTGTTGTTAATATATTCTTGGAAATTCGGGATCCTTATACAGTCAATGGAGCCGTGGCGACGACGATTCAAAGTTCACAAGCTCTCGACTAGCATCTCTGAAAGAGCCGTGACATCAATGATTTCTTGCTTGGATAGAGTTTGTCTTCAGTGACGATTAACTCCCCTTTAGGGATCGACGAACCAATAACTTTTCAGGATCTACCATAATCAAGCGACCATTGATGGAATTAACCCCACAAACTTAGCATGAACGCACAAGATTTTCCTAATTAACGATGAATTATGAAGAAAAATAATCGAAGGATGAGTGCCCAGCGAAAACATTTTCTACATTTGAGCCCGACAAGGTATTGTCGCATGCATATATAGAAAAAGGAACGATCGTTGCATCTGTCTTATCTTGATGTGATAAACTGAATCAGAATGCATGGGTGCATGAGTTTTATACACCGTTCCTTCCATTCTGTCTTTGTTTAAAAAAGAGTTTACTATCTATGGTCATATTCCTTCTTCTCACCTCATTATTTATATTTTTAACTTAAGGTTTGTTAACAAGTGCCAAAAATATCTATTAAGTAACCAACTAAAGAAATTTAGAGTTATCAACACGCTATTTTTCTTGTATTATGAGTAATCATTGTTTAAAAATAAAAATATTCTTATTCAAGTATTGCTTAATAAGTATCTTGGGAGCGTTGAGATGCTCAGTAGAAACTTGATACCCTTATCGAGGAGATCACTTGAAGGGAGCTCAAGTCTAAACCCATCAATACTTCTACTAGATTCACATTTACTCAAAAACTTAAGTTATGAAATGACAACCAAGTCAACTTCACCAAGACTCTTATTCCAATAAGGAATTTTATTGGGTCTCACCTAAATCCAATTTGGACATTGTACAAAGTGGATCAAGCTCCCACATACTTCAGTTTGGGTTGGGTTTTTACGTAATGAGCTTGAAACTGAGACATTTTAACAAATTTCTATCTTGGCTTGACCTTTGATTCAAGCTATAATCGCTTTGCGAGAAGTTAAATTTCAGGCCCTAAGCATGTCAAAGCCCTTCTATCATGTACGTTTTGGGGTCCTAGTAGACCAAAGTTCCGAGAAAACCACGTATCTGATTGTGAGGATGGATACCTATTACGAGCGCTACATCACCACCATATGGGTAGATGAGGGGTTAACAAACCTAGTACTCCACTGATTCATGGCTTGGTATGTTTAGGTTGGGGAGGATCTAAATGGCCCTCTCCAAGGCTTTGATGGACCTTTGGGTGTAGGATCTAAGAACCTCAATTGACCCGATGGACCTAGACATCCCTGATGGTGCTGTCATTAATCCGAAGATTGACTCGGATTTGGACCTCGAACTTGAGCCATGGTATCTAGAGCCAATAAGATATTAGGACCATGTTGGGCGCATCACTTTTTTGAGGTTGCCCTCATAGTAGTAGAGGAGCTAGGCCAACCCGACCCCTTTTGGATGAAGATGAAGGAATCCGTTCCATGGATGAGTGTGTGTGGCCAAGTCTTTTGATGTAAAAAGTAGTGTGTAATGGCTAGTGTAATGTATATATGAAAGTGTGTTCTATTTTATATGTATTTTATGCTATCCCTATTTATGATTGGTTGAGTGGTTTTATTTCTACTTCCACTTGTGTATAATCAAAAAATAAAATGAATGGGTCAATGGCGTTTTCTAGGATGTCACAATTAAATGACCAAAATGATGAAGCGATGGCGTGCATCCGAGGGTTGAGACGTGACACGATTCTTGCAGGATTCACCCAAAACTGACATCTCATTTTGGTTATTAGATTGACCAAGACCATTGCTGACCTCTACAATCGAGAACTAGCCTAGCACGGGCCAGTTTGGTTCTAAGCTTATTTAAGGATCTACAAGGTTGGTTCCTGGTTTAAAAAATGGGAAACTGACACGATGAAGTAGGTTCCAAACCTAGAACCAACTAGCCTAGGACCAATCACCCTTAGCATACATTATATTGTACTCAAAGTTGTCTCCATGCACGAATAGTGGTAAATTGTAGTTTTTTTTTTTTTTTTTTTTTGGCTATTCGTGCATTTGTAAGTATTGAACCAATTCTTATTTGATATAACGTGAAGAAAATAACTAGAATTGAAAACCATCTGTCAAGCAACAATTCCTTGGTCATAGACACAAAAAAATAGCACTCTTTGAAATCCTATCAAATATTTGAAGACTATCATCTTTAAATTCAACTCTAATTTCCTTACCTTTCATGTTTGTTGGCTTTAGGAAACCGCTTTTATGATGCTCCCTCCTATCATTATTGCAACAAACAACACTATCAATCATAGATTGACAAATTCTATTCAAATTTGTACTATTGCTACTAACATGAGTACTAGTTATTCCTCCACCTTCATCTAATAGCACTTGGTGCATGTTCACTATATTCTTTCTATGGATGTCCCAACTTAGAATTAGATTGTGAACCTCATCAAATGCCAATTTCCTTTACTCGAAGAACTACTAAATGTAGTATGAGCACTCCAAATTATTAAGTAATGATAATAATAGAATCAAAGCATGCATTGCATTGACAAAATTAATCTCAATTAAACTCAATTGTTTATGATCACATTGAATTCGTCAATATGTTCAGCATTTTTAAGTGAAGTAGAGATTGCATCAAGTAAACCTTGTTGATCGCAAAGAGTTTCTTGTACATATTCAATAAGGCATGGATCAATTTTGACGTGATTTTCTTTTCACGATGTTAAATGCAATATTAAGAGTCGACATTAGTTAAATTACACCAAATGCTTGTCAATTCAGCAAATCCCCGTCAGCTTGCTTTATCAATTTTGGCTTATGCCCATAGAAGGGCAAGTACAAATTCCTCTAATAAAGTAATTTTAAATTTGTATATTCCAAAAATTGAGCCATGAGGACACTAGATATGGTACTTACTTTGGTTTCAAAAATTTACGTCGGATCACTTAAGTGCCATTTTTTTAAAAAAATGATCACTTAACTATTAACTTCGATTTGTGTTACCGAAAATTTGACATAGTACTATTTTATCAATTTTCTTGACCAACATGGTTCACCAACATGCCCAATCAACAATAATAGCCCTAAACGGCATCGTTTACATCTTTGCCCCGAATATAATATCTAATTTTTATTTGCAAACAAAATTAGGCCAAAATAGGAATTTTGTCCCGATAAGGTTTTTTTTCTTTTTTCTTTTTTTAATTTGCAAACAAGTAGAGAAGAAGAAGAGTTGGAAGATGATGAGGTGCTTAATAGAGAAAACTCCCAAAGGTTTTGAAGTTGACAAAAATTTCTTTTTAACTCCGATTGTCTCGCAGAATCTTCATTCCAGATGTTTAGACAATCCTCAACATTTAGATAGAACTAAGTCAGATATAGACAAAACTCAATTCTTATTTTCCACGATACTCAGAAGATCTCATTCTATTCGCATCCTAACTTTCTCAGTTCATAAATACTTATTTGATGTAAATTGAAATTTGTACGCTCTTCCAAAAGGAAATGGATCTAGACTGAAATTATCTCAGATTCTACAATGGCAAGCAAATCTGGTTTTGATTCTACACCGAGAAATAATTGATTAACTTAATTTAATTGATTGGCGAATCAATCCTGAAGGCAAGCTCTTTCCAAACCAAAGAAGCTCTCCTTACGATGAAAATCAAGATCTTGATTGTACGAGCGATCAGATTCAAATGGAAATTCAAACCTTATCACTTTTTGGTCACTATATCTTCTTGATATAGTGTTGTCCATCGACCAAAAATGGAAGACGATCCTCTAGAAGCTATCTAATGGCTAGTTTGGAAATAGGAGTATCTAAGGAGACCATGGTGCCGAGGAGCATGTAAGAGACAAGGCAAGGAATCTATAATTCTAAGGTCTAAGCGAACTTCGATCATATATTTGTCTTTCATGAGCTTAAATGTTTTTGATCATGAGAGAGATACCAAAATAATAACTTAGTGAAATAGTGTGATTTATCAATGAGTATTTGCACTCAAAGTTGTAATCTCTTATTGATCATTTAGTGAAATCCAACCAAAAAGTTGTCAGCATGGAGAGTAGACATATGTTTAATCTAAGCTAAACCACTATAAAATCTCATGTGAAGTTTTCACTGATCCTTACTCTCTTATTATTGTCATTAGAGTCTATTGCATACTTACAGATTGTTCTTAAAGTTCATTCTACAGCATTATAGATTCCGAACCTTATTCCATAATCTAGATCTGTGTAGACGATGATATTAATTCATTCCATTCCACTTAATTTAAGTCAAAATTTATAGTATCATCTATTCACCCTCTCCAAGTGATCTGAGCTAGCAACATTAGTGTTGATGAAGATAAGGAAAGTAATGAAGGCCGTCCTTCAGTCGTGACCATCAAAACTAGCAACAAAGGGGGAGAGAAACTTCGTTGCTGCCGTTGTCAGAGCTGAGTGCTCTTACTTACCTCTACCCCGGAAATGGGGGTAAGTACACTATCGGTGCCAAAACTTGTGTACGGCACTCACTTTGGTGCCAAAAGTTTCCGTCGGATCATTTAAATGCCAAATCGGAGAAAAAACAATCACTTTGGTGCCATCGGCAAGAGACTCCAATCAAATTAATTATGTGGCTTTTATATTTAAAAAAAAAAAAAAAAAGGTTGCGATGGCATTAAAACGATGTCATTTTCTATCCTCCTCAAGAAACAACATCGTTTTGCCATTATACGTGGACATCCTCACAGAATCGATGCTGTATAGCTTATATGGGGATTGAAATTAGGGTTTCCGTCGCTTGGCCACCGTCGTTCGCCTGCCATCGCTCAGCCACCGTCGCTCGGCCACCATTGTAGTTGCTTGACCAGGTGAGCGAGGAGAGACTGAGATTGTTGCTCAAGCAAGAAGTGGCAGGAAGAATAGGAAGCAAGGGCGAAGGAGGAGGAGGAAGAAGAGGGGTCGAAGGTGCCGCTGCTGCGCTACTGCTGCTGCTGGTGCGCTACCGATGCCGTTGCTGCTGTTGGTCTTCGAGGAAGAAGAAGAAGACGACATGCCTTCCGACATCGTTTTGGAGATTTAGGGTTTCTAAGTTGGGGGAAATACACCAAACGGCATCATTTTGTTATTTGGATGCTGACTATACCTTCCGACGAGCCACATCGGCTTCAAAAACTAATAAAAAAAAGTGCCACGTCAGATTTCTGGCCAATTTTATCGATGCTGGCACTGGAATAATCATTTTTCAAATTTGTTGGCACTTAGTGATCCAAAATAAATTTTTGGCACCAAAATGAGTGTTGTACACAAATTTTGGCACTAGTAGTGTGCTTTACCCCCTGGAAATGCTTAGATTCAAAACCTTGAGACCCTCCATCTTCCCCTAAAAGTAGTACTAATCCAGTGACGGGTTCCTTAGCATTTTGAAACACACCATGCGACACTATCTACATAATTCTCTTGCATGATCAGGTGCTTGTTCTCACCTGAACTTGAATCCTCTCCCCTCATGATCCCTATCTCTATCGTGATCACTCTAGTGACCAACATCATAGTCCCGGCCTCAATGTTTTTTGTGGTGGACATCTCTCTCCCACTAAGGGTGCGTTTGGGAACCACTTCCCAAAGCCCCTTTGAAGCCTGAAGATACTTGGGCAAATGCCAGCCCGTTTGGCAAAAAAATTTGAGCCCGCATTCCCTAAATGCCAGCATTGTGAAGCCGAAAACCCAAGGCGGGGGGGGACCTGCCTTGGGCTTTCAGTTTTTTTGGCATGCCCACACGGACACTGTTCATAATTTTTTTTTTCGAAAATTGTCCTCACGAATTTTTTATTTTTCCGGTTCTTGCCCTTGTGTCGCAACTGTTCATCTTCTCCGGAGGGTTCGGTTCGGGCCGACCGCGAGCGGCCGACGATCGCTAGAGGGACGCCGGCGATCGTCGGGGTGGCGCGACCGACGCCGGAGGTGGCGCAACCGAGGGGTGGGTCACCGCAACAACCCGGATCCGGGGGCGGCAGCGGTCTTCTTCTTCCGTGAGCGGTCGCCGGCGACCGTCGCCCCACGAGCAACGCCGGAGGTGGCACGACCGCCGCGACCCACGGCAAGGTCCGGGTCACCGCGACCCAAATCCGGGGCGGCGGGGTCGCGGGAGGACCTTGCCGCCCGATCTAGGTTGTGTGACCTCGGCCCCGGATCCGGGTCGCGGCGGCGTCGCGCGACCTCCCGCGACCTCGCTGCCCTAGTTCCAAGGGCGGCGGCGAGGTCGCACAACCCCACCGCGACCCAAATCCGGGGCGGCGAAGTCCTCCCGCGACCTCGCTGCCCTAGATCCGGCGTCGCCGGAGGTCGCCGGAGGTCGCCAACGGCCACTACCCTTTGGTCAATTTTTTTTAATTTTTCTTTTGATAATTTTTTTTTTACCACAAAGATCCTTTGTAAATGTAATTCCCCAAACGCTATTTTGCTCAAAATACTTTACAAAGAGCTTTCAAAGTACAATTTACCAAACACGGTTGCATTTTGGAAAACACCTTTAACTCAAAGGTATTTGCATTTTCCTAAAAATTTCCCCAAAAGTGGTTCCCAAACGCACCATAAACCGCATATTCAAAGCCGTACACCAAGTCCAATGCAAACTTCATCGATGTGGGTTGAGCTCTATATAACACGCCTAAGCTCGAAACATATTTTAAGAAGAGAGCGCTCACTAGAAAGAACTTTTTTTGTCTTTTCTTGTAAAATATCTTTCAAATTAAACTTTATAATCACTTTACCAAATTGTCTCTCTTTGTACAATAACATATCGAATGTTACAAAAGCATCAAATCCCTGAATTGGATTACAATAGCGAGCCAAAAGACTCACAATACAGTACTTTTTAATGGTTGTAATCTCAATGTATCAGTGATTCTTTGATACGTGGGGAGACTATGGAAGTAGTCGTCACTTAAATCTCAAAGTCAATAATTTTGGTTTGAAGATGACGATTCGATCAATAAACAATCAGCAAAATGCTCGTCCTCATCCAACGATTAAGGGGAAAAGAAAAGTCTCCAACACTAGTACCACGGAAGTGCCTCCCCCCACCCCCCATAATCTGACTTTGAGAAAAAGCAAAGAAAGGGAGGAAAAAAAAAAAAAAATAAAGTTATGATGAACACAAGCAATAATAGCATCAGATAATATATATGAACCCTTTCCACAAGTTGGGTCCCATGCAGATTAATTCTACTAAACTCAAAAAAAATTATTTCCAAGTACAGTAACTTTAGAGTTCCTTTCTCCACCAATTAGAAAAATTAATTTAAAAAGAGAGTGGCCAGAAAAACGAAAAAAACAAAAGGGGGGGAAAAGAAAGAAAGAATGATGAGCTGGGTGCTGACCACGATAATTTAAACAAAATGACTCGAGCGTGCAGCACGTGCGAGAGAGCCGATCAATCGGGTTAATCAACACGGATTATGACACTAATCACGTTCTTCTTTTTCCAAGTTAATTAATTTGGTCATGGCGATTAATCAACCGTCGCTGCTTCTGCCGTAGTGAAGCACCATGAGATGCTCCGTGGTGGAGGACTCGGGAAGCAAGGTCACTGCCTGATCCCTCCGCTGGCCGGTGCTCCAAATCTGGTCCCTCACGTGCTGCAACGTCAAACCTGGCGGCAGATGTTGCCCTTTACATGTTATCACGACCTGCTTCATTCGTTCAAAACACAGCAAAATGAAACGAATAAGGTAAGGTGACGCACGTCTTAGGATTTTGGAGAGTTTCATGTGAATCGGGGAATTTGGTGAAAGGAAAGTGGGCGAAATCCTATGTGATTGAAGATAATCATTAAAAGATTTCTGTAAATATCAACGAACGAATCGATCATGGACCCAAAAAAGAGCAATGGGATTCATCATCATACGCTTTCATGGGTTATATCTCAATTCAAACACATCCTTGTAACGTCTACTTTAACCCTACTACACCTCTCTCTCTCTCTCTCTCTCTCTCTCTCTCTCTCTCCGCCAAAGAAAGACTTGCAAAGAAAAATAGAGGGGCAGCGGTCAGCCGCTGAAACCGACCGGACTGGGGCTGCCCCGCCACCCCACGATCAAAACCTGCCCGAGTTTAATCATTCGCACCGGACCCACCCAAGACTTTGCTCCTAAGCCAAAAAAAAAAAAAAAACAAAAAAACAAAAAACATTAAATCATGATCCCCTAGACTTCCACTATGACATAAACAAAATACCAAGATTTCCTTAATCTTCTCGCATTATTATCAGTAGAATCTTTTAAAAGAAAAAGGACCCAGATTGCACGGCGACGAATTAGCCCCGATAATCAAAATCCCTTTACCTACTTGCATGTAGACATCTACACACGCGCACAAACATATTCTATCCACCTCATCTCATGCACGTCTTCTTCACGTTGCTTTCTCATCTGTTCCTTTTGTTCTTCAATAACCCTAGTCACTTATACGGAACACGCCATCTTATGGTCTTTCGCATTAAATAATGGACATTATACTTTAGTTAGAGTCGTAGCCCGGGGAGTAATAATGACTCTTTAATTATGAATATCAAGCCTACCCTTTTCTAGATTTATATCTGTGCATGCATTCCATTCAAAGGTCTTATTATATTGTGGTGCAGAGGTCCATTTGTCTTTCCTAGCTTTAGTTTTTGTATCTTTCTCAGCATGTTGGAATGATTCTGCTGTTGAATCATCCCTCATGCATTGCTTTCCTCCGACGTCAATTCTTTAAAAGGAGAAAAGGAATTCTCATCCTTTCCCTTTGCTTCATCCCCATCTTGCCCCTCGATGGGTCCTCTTGTAATCCCATCGAAGCGCACCACTTATGGGGCTCTTGATGGGGATTTGTTCTAAGCACCGAACGGAAAAAAAGGGGAAAAGAAGAAAAACAGGGGTTACAAAGGGACCCACATGAGGTATGTGTAAGCTGACGTCAAAGAAGCGAAAGCATGACGACATTAAAAGGAATTCAGGAAGTTTTCATTTAAGAAGTAAAGCAAGGAGAATAAAGAATAAAGAAAAGGAGAAGAGTTGAGGATGACAGGGTCCACGTGTGATCTTTGAGGCCCTACGATGGGATTTGGACGTGCTAATTCTCCTACTTTCGATTTTCTTTTTGATGTTCATGATTGTCAACTAGGGCCAGAATCGATCGTCCCAAGTCGATTGATGTTTTCTATATGTTAAAGTCAATGCTCTTTCAGAGGAAGAGGGAAAAGAAAAAGGTTAAATAAAAGAGAAGGAGAAAAAGAAAAGTTAACAGGCAAACGTTCCTTGCCTTCCCACCAATCAATCACATCAACCCTTTTTCTTTTCGTTGTATTGATGATTCCCCCAGACTTTCATTCATGCGCACGTAAACGTACTCTAAGTGCTGCGACCATATTCTGCCCAATCATCACTAAGATATACCCCGGAATAATGCCGACCATGGTCTGAACACAAAGTTGAAGTCTATGGTAGAAATCTATAACAAGAACCGACCTGCCATTCCTAACCTATGTACGATGAATTACTTCTTTTGCTAGATAGGATTAATTTTCTAAACCTACCGGATTGAACCTCAAACCAAAAATAAAATAAAATAAATCATAAAACTCCATGTAATCTTTAAATTATGACTAGGCAAAATTATCATCACTCTAACTTTTCGAACGGACATTATTGGTTTGTTGAAAGATTCCATAAACTCAGCCTCTATTATATTAGTACACCAATGACTGACTAATGGTATAGTTTTGCATGCCATGGGTGAAAGTTGATGGTTGAAGTGTCAATATTTTGGCCGGCCGCTAGTTGGTTCCTCTATATATGTATATAATAAGTCGGCAACATGTCTACATTAGTATATAACTCAATTTAAGTAACAACATGACACGCATTATAGATGATTGGATACATATTGCGTGTAGTCACGCTGGCAATTGTGCCAAGATTGTACTAAGAAAATGAGAAATAATTGGCACATATGTTTGACCCGGACAACTTAATTACATGCGAGCTTCAGACAGAACAACCAAAGAGAATGTTGAGAGCACTAAAAAAAATGTTTGTTTTTATTCTATGTGATAGGTGACAGTTATTTGAAGATTACGTGTATTGGTGTTAGGTGGAGAGAAAGAGATAGAGAGAGAGACGAGGGTTTATATGGTTCTTATTCTTGGCGGTTGCACATATAGTTGTTTTCCATCCGGACGTGATTAATAAATAAAACCAGAAACTTAGCTAAGGAAGTGTCTTGTCCTTAGTTCATGGGCATGTAATGCAACAAAAGACAAAGACCCACGAGAGAGAGAGAGAGAGAGAGAGAGAGAGAGAGAGAGAGAAGATTATATGCATTCGAATCACGGTACCAGGGTTGACTTCAACCACAACATAAACGGGTGGCTTTTTATAATGCCCGAGGGAATGTTAGTAGTTGACATGAGACCCAACAACAAAGCAATCGATATTTTTTTATGTACATGATTTTGGTGGGTGAAAAATGGCAAAGGAGAGAGAAAAAAAATACGTTCTTTATATATGATTTAAAACATTAATACTTCATTCTTTTTTCCTCCAGAAGAAGTTGAAGTGTTCGGTTTTTGGTTTATGTGCGTGAATAGTAATTTGACATTTTCAAAGGCAAGTGATTCAAGTACATAGATTCGTGTACAAACAAAGACACAAATTTCAGATTTAGCCCGGAAGCGAAGCAAACTGAATTGGCTTTTGCGGATTTTATGACCCCTAACTTGTTGATGGGTCTCTTGTCTTCTCCTTAATAGTAGTCCAAGCACATCTGGCTTGCTTATAGGGGAACATGAGAATGTTACGTAATTAGACCCTTTGTGTGGAAAAATTTCTTATTTTCTTATTTTTCTTGTCCTATAGAGGAAAAATTTTCAGGTGTTTTGTATAACTCAGAATCTGTAAGAGTAACTATAACCAACATAGTTAAAATATATTTCTCTGATTTATATCTTAGTAGATATATGAGACTTCCAACAATCTCCTTTAGTGATGAATCTCAGAGGACGGTGCACTGTCTGTAACCTGAGACTCCATTTTTCAGCCTAATCGAATGAAATCTTCAAATTTAAGGTTATCTTCCTCATGAAACCTCTATTAAATAAAATTAAAACCTAGATTTGTCAGAATATTTCAATTGAACTACTTTTGGGAAGTCAGAAAAACACTTGTGTATGGTACCCAAACCTAAGGCTCAAGCTCTACATCCTTGAATAAATAAACAATTTCACATGAAGCATGCTAATTTTGATGATCGGGGCATTATGTATCTAGAAGCACCTTTGAAAGAACCAGGCATTATATCGGAATGTATCCAATAATCATTATATATTATTGCACACATTTTGATCATAGATCCCATCATCGAGAAGCACCTTTAGAAGAGATATGTACAATAATTTGGAATGTATTACCTGATTTAGTTTGCACGAGACGCATTGTAATGCACAAATAGAGACACGCCTATCTACTCAATCCTTGAATGATTGGTTTTCCATCTCGCGCAAGCATTATTGGCTTTCAAGAACTACGTTTTAAGTAATGATTGTCCCTTAAAATTTCTTGGGAAAACCCATCATCGGATTCCCTTCATTACACTAGTGACCCGCTCTCATTTTACCACAAAAACCAACAACGTCCTCGCAAATAATCTCGTTCAAAGCAACGAGAAATATATATACGAGACGTCGGTGCAACCTCGATACCTCCCAAGGATCAAGCAACAACAGATGGTACCAAGATTTCATACCCATCCATTAAATGGTGGTGATGATTGATCGATAATGATGAAGACAAGAACCCTAGAACTCAATATTGCTTTGTCTTGACCCAGAAGTGGAGAAGGAAATTTTTAGAAAAAGGAGAAGAGGGGGAAAAAGAGAGAGAAACCCTATTATATTATCAACGAACCACATACAGCAACACATGTTATTATATGCCATATATACCATTAAATGAAGTAGTGGCTTGTTTTTCTTATTTTGTATATATTTTCTTAAAATTAGTTTCTTTTTGCCGATGGAAGGGAGTTGGGTTGTGCTTTCTCCTGTTTCTAATGCAAGGCATGTCGGATGATTGAAACATTACTTTCAGAAGTGTATGTGGGTTAATATAGTGAGGCATTCGCTCACAGAATGAGAGCTACGTTTCTTCCCATTTCACATTTTTTGGTGGTAGGTGCTTTTCTGAGCTATCGAACATTACTCTTCGGAAACCCTACGCACGTTAATCCTTTCACTAATAAGCACTCTCACGACCATTCCGTAGACCTATCTCATCTCTTAATTAGTCCAAAAATAGTTGAGTCTGATCTCCTCTTCTCAACATGACCCATCGATGAATGACTTCGAAAGCTAATAAGAACAAAACGAGAAGACGACTACACTCTTGGACATGTACATCCCACCTAAATATGGTGGTAACAGATCAAGAGAGAAATTATTTGGACCAGAGAAGATTAACTTAGTTATTCTATGTTTATCAAGTTTCAAACACCAACCACTTTCTCTAATTTAGGTTATTTTTGACAAATATTATCAAGTATTCACGTAATGGAAAAATTAAAACACACCCTTGGTATACATGTTTCCACTAAACAAAAGAAGAAGGAAAAAGGAGCATTTCAACGCAAGAAAATAGCCGATGTAGTAAACAGCATTTGTTTAGAATTTCTTCATTAAACAGCAGCATTTCTAAGAAGAGCAAAGTCATAAGCGCAAGAACGTGATGGTTTTAATTTGACATACCTCTGATTCGCTAGCGAGTCTCAGCTTGTTGACCAAATACTTCGTTATTAATCTTACGGTCATCCTTCCGTCTCTTAATGTTCGAGAAAAGTAAAACAAATTAGCCAATGATTAAAACTCCACAATAATGCAGGAAAAACTACGAGGCGAACAAGAACAGCTAGATGAATTTCAAGAACAATTGAAGAGCCAAGAGAGTTTTAGTGTTTACTTGATTCTCAGGTAGCTCTTAGGTATTTGAGGCAAGAACGGTTCTTTTGCCCTGCATTTGAGAAAAAAATGAAAACTATATTACAAATAAAATCATTGTTGGGTGAAAACTGTGGGTAGATCAAGACTCGAATGGGACTACAAAAAATTTCTATGAATATGAAATACTTACTGGTTTAGGGATGCTTGAAGCATAAACCAAATCCCAGAATGGGATCTTCTTGGGGGATCGATGATCCTGATGTCCGAGCTTGGCCCCGCCACGTCTACTCCCATTTGTATCTGAAATGGTCGCGAGAAGTACGGTCTGAGCGGTGTCAAAGATAAAGAGGAAGACGACGGCAACGGCAAGGACGACGGAGAAGCTGTGAGGCTCTGTGGGTACGAATATGGAGGCCTAAATGCCCAGTTAATCTCTTGGTGATGAGGGAAATTAGTAGAGCTACTTCCGCCAACCGGGTAGTGAAAATAGCTAAATGAGGACGCGTTAAAACTAGTCGTGGCGCTCGCGAAATTCGTAGGCGGTGTTCTGGGAGATGGATTGAGTTCGGCCTTTGGGACAGTGAGGACCGGGGCTAATGGCAATGGACCCGTTCGTTGCAAACTTCCGCTGGATAGCAGATCGAGCTCGACGGGTCCCGCGCCTCTTTTGACTCTCAAATCTGTCCGGTCATAGTTCTCGCCGTGTGTGGCAATCGTGGTCGAGACGTGACCGCCGCCTATACTCAACTGTAGCCAACCCTCATCGTCCTTGTGCTCGTCATGACGAGCCGCGTCCTTTGAGCTGGAGGCTGCTGCTTCATTGAGACTGCTCGTGATTCTTGATTCGTCCTCGGCCATTGTTATCGGGCCAATCACCAGATCAGATCCTCCTATGCAGGTAATTTCGCCGGAATAATCATGTGACCCGGCTTCGGCTCGGCTCATAACCCCACAACCAGCTGTGTAATTGCTACCGATTGTGTCGCAACTATCAGCATAACCAAAGAAACTGCTGCAAATTTGACGATGATGGCGGTGGTGTTTATCAGAGAGGCTTTGAGCAGGAACCATGGTCATATTGGAGAAGCCGAGAGGGACCCGGTGGAAAGTGAGCCTGTTCCGTGACGGGCGAACTTCGTCTCGCTGTTCTTGATCTCAAGGTCAGCCATGGGGCCGAGGATTCTTGAATCTGCACTTTGGGAAACGGTGAGGAGGGATGTGTTTGTGGTTCACCAAAAGCATGTCTTCTTGGGACTGTCGAAATCAGAGGAAGGATCAAGAATAGGGCTGATGGAGCAGATAAGGGCGATTGTTTGCTGTTTCATCGTGGACTTATCAAAGGACAACAAAGAGAATAAAACTTGCGATGAATCTCCCTTTCCATCAATTCTCTCTTGGTTTGGAAGTTTGTGGAGAGGGGAGAGAGAGAGAGAGAGAGAGAGAGGGAGAGGGAGAGAGAGAGAATGGTGGTCAGTGAGTTAAATGGAATATTAATTAACAAGTACGTTGTCATTTATATGTTCGAAAGAATGGTCGAAGGCTAGTAATATAAAGTTCTTGACTTTATTCAGACGGAAATAAAATGTTCCATCTGTATTAAATTGGGGAAAAAACTATATCCGGGGAGGCTCCAGCTAATGGCTTGTGTAGGGCTAAATCCCAAGAATCAAAATTACCTTTTGAGGTTCTTGCCTTTTGGAATATCACGAAAAGGTCCCTTTTAGCCCTAAACGACAATCCTTTTTTGAGAAGTAGAGCTCGTGCTTTTTTACCTAAAAGACACGCCTTATGACATCTCCATGTATGCGCCTTTCAAGTTCAAGAAGCTAGGGGGACACATTCCTTCTCTCTTCTGCATTGCGTATGTTCTATGCCAAGCTCTTTCTTTGATGCATAGGCCTCTTCAAGACTTACTCGTTGACAATTCGAAGTCTTGCTTAAATACCACGACTTAAAGTGATTCTTATATCTATGGAAATCATGGTTCTTCCATGATGTTAATTTAGTAGTTTGAATTGCAATCGGTGGTGAGATGCTAATGGGCTCCCTCAAAATAGAGCAATGGCTATGGCTCTACAGAAAAATTTTGACCGCGGATCTGGAACTCCTATAAAATTGCTGTGTTGCTTTTCGTCCATTCCCACTTTTTTTTTTTGGTTGTACTCAACAGAAAAGAACCCATTTCTTCAATAACGAAAATTTCGTAAATTTACGGAATGCAATTTCCTTGTACCGAAACCCCTTATTGGGTCCTATCAACGGGGGTGCTCTTTACTTCTCTACTTCAAGTCTTATATATAGAGAGAACATTACCGATCGATAATGTCTTTTAGGATTAAGCTCCAAGCTGCACAACACAAATTTAATTGCTCTGTCGGATCTCCATATCTCCAAGGCCCAAGCAATCCTCACCGACTTGAGTTGAATCTCTGTACATGGTGAAAGCTCCAGGCCCGATCAATCTCCATCTGCTGAACTCGAAGCTTTCCAAGGATCGAGATCTTCAACTATGAGCATCAAGAACACAAAAGCTTTTGAGCCGTCAAGACTTCATTCAAGATCTTCCTATTCGAGTCAACATCGCACCATCAAGAGGAAATGGATATTTTAAGAAGGAAAAACAGTTTCATCCGTATAAATTCGATATCTTAATAAAGTTTGACATGATTTCTAACTTGCCTCTAGACTTCTCATTTTCCACTCGTGTCATGGTTGGTAATGGGTGTTTATGTTTTGGTACTCTTGTTCCGATGTCTGGATAAAGAGGAAAAGTTGCTTTTATTTATGACACGAAATTGGGAATAAAGTACGGGCGTTAACCTTAGGAATTACAGTCAACTGACAGAGGGATTTCTTTTAGCATTTGAAAATGGGCATGCCTTTCTCTTTGCATCTTGGCCATTAAATTTTTTGGCTGCTCTCTATTAAAGAGAGTAATACTATGACAAGTTATAAACGAGCTTTACCAAAAAAAAAAAAAAAAATCATACCTAAATCTAATAAGAATTTATTATTTAACGTAAAATTCAGGCTTCAATTTAGCTAAAAGAGAAAAAAAAAAAAAAAGATACTAGAATAATGAGAACATCATATATAAATCTATGTTGTTATTTTCATTATGTGAAATTTTTGAGTGTTTGGATTTAAGAAAAGAAAAGAAAAAGGATGTGAATTGCAAGATTTTTATCATAAAAAGTTAAAAAAAAATAATGATAAAAGTCAATCCAAACATACCTTTAGTTTTGTAAGGATTTTGTTAATAAATGCCTAGATGCACAGACAAACAATCAATTAAGCAAAATTTAAATGAGCATGCTTAATAGTCATTCGAGAGGCACTTGCTAACATGACAACCTATTTCATAAAAAACTTCAAAAAGCGTCCCTAAGGATTAACTCATCTACTGAAAGGTTAATATATCTATTCGATGCACATTACTTTTATGAGACTTATTCCCTTATAAATTTCAAAATGTATCTATAGAGGTTATTGTAAATTTTAATAGTCTTAATTTGGGTCGCAAACACTAATTAACAAGACTCATATATATATACATATATATATATGTATATGTATATATCAAACTTTTTGTGCAACTAATACTATTCATTGGGAAAAGACGGGGCCCTTATGTCTGACCTCTGCAAGATGACACACTTGCCTGGCATTAACACGGTTAACTAATAAATTAATTAATGAACTGAAGGAAGCACTAACAACAATGTAGGTTATTTTAATTGGGTGATTATAAACAAATTTGGCATGCATGATGGTGTTTCCCCATAATTACGAGAACCGAAACACTGCGACGTGGGACTTCTTTGCACATTCGCTTCCACAGCATGTGCCTCCCACCCTCCCTGCAACAACTATACGGACTCTGCATCGTCTAATATTTATATTTACATATGTAAACACATGAATATATAACTGTAAATATATATTGAAATGTATATGATGCCCCTTCAATCTCCCTCCTCTCATTCTTTCTCCAGAAAATTATAGAAAAATTAGCCTTCTAAGGTCGAGGCAGTTGGTCTGGCGTGAGAGAATTTCAATTCAAAAACCTTAGGTCCACATGTTCAAATATCAGCAATTGTGTGTAAACTGCTTTGCATTAGAACTACTTGCAAATGCTAAAAAGGCAATAGGTTGTTTCATTGCACCCATCGCATATGCCTCTGAACTATAGAAAAGGAATTATAAAAAATAAAAATAAAAAACTTTTTAATAGAGAGAAGAGAACGAAGTTATGGACATCAATTTGAGCTCTAAATTTTTCCAATTATGAATACAATCAAAATGACTATAATTATAAGTAAATGAAATGATTTGGAAGATATTATGTCGAGTATCTTTGCGTATATGTTCATTCTGCTGCTGGTGTTCCACCAACTTCAAGAGGCAACGATGTTTACAGTTTAAAATTATTATGAATATTATATATTTCGATTGTCTCCATTGGCCTATCTCCGCTGTCGTGTACACAATATTCGTTTTTTCAGTTAGAAATTTGACAATGTCGAGGGAATTAATGATATTCCACAAACTGATGACTTCCTGAAAAGCTGACCCCCTTTCCAGCCCATCCCAGACATGCGCTCTCTCGTCAAGGCGACTTTTCAAGGAGAGGTCAATCACTGAACTCTCCAACCGAAATCTGAAAGTTTGTCCAAGACAGGTTTAGACCATGATGTGCCACTGAGTATAGACTAAGATATATTATCTTTATTAGGGAGGGCCGACTTAAAAGAATAAACTTAATACACTAAATGAAAGGGGTTAGAGTTTTATTTCGTTTTGAATATGATCCATTTTTTAAAGCTTTGCGTTTAGCTTACCGCTTCATTCTATATATTTGTTACACAAATTAACGTTAGTGTAGATATAGTTGGATCAAATAAAATGAATAAATCTTTCTTTTTTTTCATATTGGTGAGCGTTTGAGTGTCGTAATTCTCTCGTCGCACGCATTCTGAGTAACATGTTGAAGGCACTTTTATCAATGCTACTAGGAGTGACTCGAGAGGATGCGAGGCATGGTAATTCGAACTCAAACCTTGAACAACGTGGATGAATACGCTTAGCAACAGAGCAAGTCTTTAGGGAGACTTCACTTGTCGTGCTTTGTGATTTTTTGTTTGCTTCATGCAATCTAAGTCCAACGGCCTGTATTTCTTTTATAATATAAGATGTGTTCCTGGCTGAGATGGGGGTTAGGGTTTCTTATGTATTTCTCGTAGTTTTTAGTGATGTTGCACCATCTTTCAAGTAGCTTAAGATTTTTGTTTTTTTCCTTTCCTTTACTGAGAATTTTTCAATTTTCTTCTCACCTCATAGTGCATTATATTTCACTTTTGTTATCTAATCTTGATGGTGGATGAGAAAAAAAAAACAGGAAAGTGGGCGGAAAAGGAGAAAAGAAAGTGACAAATGGGGTGATGGCTCTTCTGATAAAGGAGCAGGAGTTTGAAAATGAGAGGGAGTGGCCCATGAAGGCAGTGCATGGGCATGGAATGACTTAAGCTTGCAAATAAAGCATGGCAAAGAAGGGGACTTTGATGCTGATACTTTTCTACCCAAATTTCAACCTCAAGATTCTTGCAGAGGGTACATGTGTGACTGGCTTTCCTCTCTTCTCCCTCCTTAATTACCGTGATTCTAATTAATTAGGCGGATAATAATTGGATCAAGAGGATGTCGGGATAGATAATATTTAATTTTTGTCACGTTTTCTAGCTCTCTTGAGAAGAAAAAAAAATGTTGCTTATTGAGTGAGCTTATCCTAATTTTATGCATAGTGTTGAGGTGCCAGCGAAAAAAAGTTTGGTGAAAGAAATTCAATATCAAAGATGCAATGTAAGATTGAGACCCTTGCTCATTATGTTAAGCTTTTGAATGAACATTGTTCCAACTAAATATGTTAATGAGTTCGATTGTGCTCTTTCTTGAGATCTCTCTTTATAAAGATCAAGCTTTTACTAAAGGTGTGCTTGGTAACCATTCTATTTTCGAAAACAATTTTCGCTCAGTAATTATTCTTTTTTATTCTATTCCCATAACAATTTTTGAGCACTTGAGAGCGTTTGGTAACTATCCAAAAATTTTATTTTTGAAATAGTAATGCATTTGGTAAGACCCTTAATTTTATTTTTATTTTGTATCTTTTAATTTTTTAATACTTTTATTAGATTTTTTTTTCTCTTTTTCATTTTTCCTTTTCTCTACTTCTTCCTCCTTCTTTGTGGCTGAGACACTAGGTGAGCAAGGTCTGGCAAGCTTGCCAAAACCTCGACCTCACCGATGGCCAAGTGAGCCGGTGGCTAGGCGAGCCTCACCAGGCCACCAACACAAGGCTGGGCCTCTCCAAGCCAGGGTGAGGCCGACCTCACAAGGCTTGAGCAAGGTTGAGCCTCTCTGGTGGCCAAGCGAGACTCGCCCAGATCTGCGAGGCTGAGGCTTGCGGTGGCCAAGCAAACCTCCAGCGCTTGGCGAGCCTCCGATGAGCTCATTAGACCTCGCCTAGCCAACTGTTGGCGACTATCGGTGACGATGGCGGTGGCCGGTAGTGATTGGTGACCGACTAGGAGGAAGAAGAAGAGAGGAGGAGAAAAAAGAAAAATAGATTGGGCCTAATTCTAGAATTGTTCTCAAGAACAAAGAAGCAACTTTTTTTTTACTTCTTGATCTTGTTCCAAAATTCTTGGAAACAAATTTGTTTCAGGAACAAAAAATTTACCAAACAGATTGCTATTCATTTTTTGTTCTCGGGAACAAAAAAATAGAATCAATCATTATTTAGCAAGTTAACAAACAAACCCTAAATCCCTAAATGACCCAATAGGTAAAATGCTCCAACCACCTTACTAACTTGGTTCCTTATTTAATTTGATAATTTGGAATTATCTAGGATTTATGATATATATCTTGACTTATTTCTTTCAAGTTAGATTTACTTTCCCCGTTTAATTTTGTAAATATTGCCTACAAATATAGGATGATACAATCAATCTATTAGATTAAATGATGAATTATTTTGCTTATTGAGATTGCCAAGTTTGAATTTTCTTCTTGCCCACTAAATTAGCAACTCTCTCTCTCTCTCTCTCTCTCTCTCTCTCTCTCTCTCTCTCTCTCTCTCTCTCTCTCTCTCTCTCTCTCTCCCCCTTCTAATTGATTTCACTACCTTTTCTACAGTTCGACACATATCTCACAAGTCATAAATCTATTGCACTGATTTGAGTTAATCGTAAATCATTTGACATTGGTAATAATTCAGTTCATCTATCCAATTTAGGCCTAAAATAACATGGACATGGACAAACGTTGACCAGTCAAACATTTGAGTTAATCGTAAATCATTTGGCATCAGATGTGAACTAAAAATTTTTAAATGTTCATGAATTTTATTACTTTTTTTGTTTTGTTTTGTTTTCTTTCCTTTCTTTTTTTTATCCAACCGTGGGCTAGCAAGGTCGCAAGCCACACATGACCTATGGGCGGGGCAAGGGCCTCCACACCCTTACTAGCTACAAGTGAGGGCATCAAGCCCTCGCCCAGAAAGCCACCTGGTCTAGGCAAGGACATGAAGGCTCTTGCGAGCCCAAAGTGTATAAAAATGAAAAGAAAGAACATAAAATAATAAAATAGTTCAGAAAAAATATTTAAAAGTTATAAAATTTATCCACAGCAGCGTCAATTATGTCACATAAGACGGCCGGCATTCACATCAACAATTTCCAACCTAAATTGACTAAATGAACTCAATTGCTACTAATATGAAAAGAACTAAAAAATATAGAACCAAATTGGTATCAATATAATAGGTTTATAACTTCTTTTTTCTACACTTTTTCTGTACTTTTTTCCCATATCTTACTACACGCTTTAAAAATAATTTCGTTCTTTCACTAATTTATACATATGGGCATATAAATACTACAGAGGATGTGGATCTTATGAAGTCGAGATGGCAAATTTAGACAAATTTACCCCTCTCCCGCCCCAAAGACAGATGAAATCATGACCGCAAATGTCATGAGCAAGTGATGACCCAACCTTTGGCGACTTAGGGCGCGTTTGGTAATATTTCTGTTCGGGAAAAATTTTGAACAGAACTAGTTTTTTTCTATTTATGTTTCCGAAAACAATTTCTGAACATAAAAACGTGCTTGGTAACTGCAAAAAATTCTATTCCGAGAATAGAAATGTGTTTGGTAAACTTGTATAATTTTATTGTTTCTTTTAATTTTTCAATATTTTTATTATATTTTTCCTTTTTTTTTTTTGGTAAAGATATTTTTCCTTTTTTATTCTTTCTTTTTTGTTCTTTCTTCTTTTTGGCCGGTCGCTGACCTTGGCCATGGCCGGCGACCTACTGACAAGGGCCGGCAACCTCGCGGAGTGTTGTCAACCCCCGGCGAGGCCGACCTCACGCCACCTAGGCAAGGTTGAGCCTCACCAATGACCTCGCCGGTGGCTGGACAAGCTCGGCCTCACCGGGGGCTGGTGACACTCCAGCGAGGTCACTGGCCATGGCCAAGGCCAGCAACCGGCCAAAAGGAAGAAGAAGGAAAGAAAAAAGAAGTGTTTCTCGAAATTGTTCCCTGAAGCAAGAAGCAACTTTTTTCTATTTCTTGTTTCTGTTCCAAACTTGTTCCTGGAAACAAAAGTTTTATCAAACACGTTTCTGTTCTTTTTTTGTTCCCTCGAACAAAAGAACATAAATTTTTGTTTTGGGAAACAGAAATACTTTTTGCCAAACAAGGCCTTAGGGTATCTCCTATGGTCGGCAACCTTAGATCTCAATATAGACAACGATGAATACAAGCAATAGATAGTGAGTTCAGGTTACTTGAAGACTTATAAAGCACCCTTTAAGTCCCATTAACCAATTAAATTGAAAGTTCGGCTTGTGCAAGTTGCTTTTGCAAGAGCAATTGGCACGCGGCTAGTGAGTTTGTAAGACTTGCACGTGCGATCTCTAATTCCTAAGTTGGAAATCCCTTATGTGCAACCAACCATGTTAACTCTAAGGAATACATATACATACATACATACATACACACACACATATATTTATATATATATAAAATTGGACATCACATGCCAAGTAAAGCATGTCAAGGACGCTTCAAAACCTTGTGCATTCATCAATGGGAAACGTCGACCTGTGCGTGCACTTGTGGGTGTGTGGACCCGAAAGATTCATTTATTCTGAGGTCTGTGATCGAGTAGTAAATGCCACAAGTTCAACCATCACTCGAGAGCTTCCCCACAAAATGAGGATGGATAGATGTGAAAAGCATGCTTTGCTGTATACGTAAATATCATGCATGGGATCCTCTCTAGAGAAAGAGAGAAAGAGAGGGAAAGGGGGACCAATATGAATCATAGCAATATAACTTTTTTGATGTTGTTGCATATTCCCGTGAGACCAAAAAGAGTGACCTCTTTTTCGCTAACTGCCTTTCGTCCACTAGATAGTTGGAGCTCAGGTCGAAGCAATGGTGATGAGGATGGGAAAGCAAAGGGAGGAGGAAATTGTCTTCATCTCGTCATCGATTCATCATCAACACCATCATCATGATCATCATCAATGCTCCATCAGAACGACATTGCTTGAGAGAGAGAGAGAGAGAGAGAGAGAGGGTTAGAGGGTTATCATTTTTTGCATGTGCATGTGGGTATAATGAGTGCCAGTGTCAGTCCATGCATGTGAATTTGTGGGGATTGTAAACAAAGTGGGGCATTCGTCTTGGTCTCGCTTTTGCTTTTGTTTAAAGTGTTGAAATCGAGGGAAGAGTGCATGGCGACTCCCTTGCTGCTGCTGTAAATTTGTCAGGTTTCATCTTTGATTCTTGGGGTTGGAGTGCATGTGTGTACTTTGCTTCCTGTTTTCATTTTACTTCTTTTTGCCCCCCTCTAAAAAAGCCCGTCAACCCTGCTTAGTCAAACATGCTATCATTCTCTGAGTCCTTTCATGTTTTTATGTGATTTCTTTTCTTTTGTACCGATTTCTTTTCGCGAATTCACCAGAGAAAAGCGCCTGACGCGGTACAAGCGTCATTAGAATGTATAGAACTATGTGATAAGCTGTAATTGAGTGTGAAATAAGTGACATCCGTGAGTTGAATAATCGATTCCATAAAAAATTCCAATAAAAAAAAGTTATCACGTAGTAATCAAATCTTTAATGACGTATCTTTGTGTATATGTTGCATTCCCCAACACGGAAATCCCTAAATTTATAATGGAAGTGGAACCGATTTTTCAAACGGTATAATCACATCTTAAACTTGTTCAATAAAATACAATCAAATACTTGACATCACATCAACAAATTGATTGAAAAATTTTAAAAGGGTGACACACACACAAAGGTCATCACCACCCATCCTTTAATAACAATGGCGGTATGTAGTAGCTACGCTCATGTGACACCCATGACAATTACAAACTCCATTTGTGAGCAAATGGGCTCTTGTTAGCCATCTTGAGCACCTTTCAATGTTCAAATATTTTAAATTAAGTAGGATTCACTGGTAAAGTAATAGTCGCTATAATTCTATATTTAAAGTAATTGGGTAGAATGTTAGGGATGTCCAACTCAAGAACCAAAGATCGCACATTTAAATGTCGTCAATTGCATGTAAACTGTGGTTGTGCAAAAAAAACCTATGGAACCAGCACAACTAAACATGATAAGTTCCAAGTGATATCAAAATTTCAAAATCGCTGACTACAAGGTGTGTTCCAACTGGACGATGGAATCGCTGCTCACCGTTGCCTGTCCGACCGGTGTGGATGCGCTTTTTCACTATCGCCAGCAGCCCCCGTTGAGCGGCTTTCTATTTGGGTGATCTTGCTGAATCTGAAAATGCAATTATTTGCTTCTTGATGGGTCAATCATTTCAGGAAGCGTTGTAAAACATTAATTAACCACTTCAAATTCAGACGATGTCAATCGAATGCACCCTTTGTATTTAATATTCTGTATTTCTAGTTGATGGAACAAGCATTCAACTATTTTCTTCTTCTTCTTCTTCTTCTTCTTCTTCTTCTTCTTCTTCTTCTTCTTCTTCTTCTTCTTCTTCTTCTTCTTTTGGGTATAGCAAGACCAAGGCCAATATCTTTGACAATTCAAGCAACAGAAGCTCCTTTGGCAGCATTCAAAGTTGTAATGGACACCCTTAATTGTCTTTGCCTAAAAGTGACAGAATAGAACTAGACCAACCTCTTGTGTAAACAAGAGAAAGAGACACAAAACCATTTTGCTTTCACACCACTCTTTGCTTTGATATACCTTGGTTGATAAGGTACCCAAAGCACCTCTCTCTCTCTCTCTCTCTCTCTCTCTCTCTCATAAACATTCTTGCTTTTGCAATCTCTCTCTCTCTCTCTCTCATAGACATTCTTGCTTTTGCAATCTTGTGATGGAGACATGACTATGATAGAAATGGCTGGGTACGTTCTCTGCGTGATTTTTGAATTCGATAGTGGGAATAAAAGAAGGATTTCCGGGAGGGACATGCCTTCTGTAGGCTCATTTTAATAGTTTTGTCATGTCTTCCACGTAAGTGGGTTGTTGGGGTGGCCTTCCCAAAGTTAAAGAGGATAAAAAACAAAAAAAAACAAAAAACAAAAAATGATCTTTCTTTTGTACACAATCTAACCTAAATGTATGCATACATATGTTGTAGAAAACATTCGAAAAACAAAGTCGATTATCTAGATTGGACTTGCACAAGAGAATCTGTGTAAACTAAATTCTACCCAAAGTGTGTAGGATAAAAATAAGAATAAAAAGAGAAAGATCTTTCTTTTTCTTTTTTTTTTTTTTCTTTTTTTTGGGTCAGAGAAACACCTTTATGAGAGTCCCACTTTTGTTTGGAATTGGCTTTTTATTGCGTATTGCGTTGCATGCCCCGCTTTGAATGCAACGCAAGTAATCCTCACGTCCAAGGAAATATTCTCCACCTTTTCACCTAGTGGTGGTACCAAAGGATATAAGATTTCACCTAAATACTAACATACTAAAACAATTTTTAGCATGCACATCGATTTTTTCCCTTTTAGCGGTTATTTAAACTTAAGGTATAACTACATAGTGTGTAGTGACTCCGAGAAGACCAAAGGGCCCTTAGGTTTAGAGAATATTCACCCCAAAATTTAAAGCACATATTCAAAAACTCTCTCCTCTCGACCCATCTTGCCCCCTCAGCCACCCCTGTTGCTCACTAGATAGTTACCCGTCACCCCTTTGTGTCCTCGCCACCGTTGACTACACCATCTCACCCTCTCCGCCTCTGCGACAAATAGGGGCTAGATTCGCTCCACAGTGATCACTATGTAAATCCCTTGTGAATCGAAGACCATGGCCTTCGCCACAGCCATGCCTAAGCAAAGAAAAAGGGCGTGTGACAAGGATGAGATATGGAGGGCGAGAAGGGTCGCGCATGGGGTGGTTGTGGTGATCCTAACGGCGACACAACACACGGTGGGGCCGCGCGGCTTCGCGACAACGATGGGGCACCGATGTTGGTGGTGACTTTGTGCAGGGGTTACCAAGCTATGATTGTGCTTGTGCTTGTGCGGGAGGGGAAGGGCAAAAATGTAAAGGAAGATAAGAGAAAAGGGAAGGGAAAAAAGAGAGGAGAAAATAGACATGAGCCGTCCATATTTCTTGATGCCGACACGTCAATTTCTCTAGAGAGAAAATTTACATCGTAAATGTATCATATAAGTTTAGAAGATCTCATTACATAAGTAAATTTTCGTTTTTTTTTTTTTCTACTTGTAAAAGATACCTCTTGAAAAGCCCATGATTTAATGGGTCAATAGATATCCAAATGTTATTGGTGATTTTTTTTTCCTTGCAGGGATGAGAGGACAAACAGTGATGTATGGGCAAACAGGAGTACATAAAACAAGACCCGTAACTTATAGACAAAATCTATATAAAAGTGAAAAAAGAGAGAGAGAGGATAAAAGAACAGGTTTTTTCTAGCTATGGGAGGAAGAGCAGTTAGAGTGGGGAACTAATCCAAGTGGACTTTGATTTTTTACCTTGTATTAATATTTTCTGATTGATCTTATTCCCTTTTAATAGATTTTAAGGTATCTTACATTAACATTTTTTAAAAAATTTATCATTACTTTTATTTTTCATTTTAATTGCTTTAATTTAAATTTCCGAGACACAAGTAAATACTACCATATAAAAACATAATTTTTACACATATCTCATCAATTTGTAATTTATATCCTTTCATTTTGTCAACATTTCTTTATTGTCACGTAGAATTTAATTTCCTTGAATATTTCTTAAAATCTCTCTTATTTTCATTAGGTATCTACATCGTATATGGAAGTCATACAAATACCAAAATGTGGTACCAATGCTTATTTAGGGAAAATTGTTGGAAAAATCCCGAACATATTGCACTTTGCTAATTTAAACATAAACCGTTTAATTTTGCCAATTCAATTCTAAACATTTTTCATTTCTTGTCAATTGAGTCCATCCAGTCAATTTTGATAAAAAAATTACTAACATAGACGACCGGCGCTAACGTTGCACTTTTATAATATTTTGAATTTTTATGATTTTTTTCTTCTTCTTTTTTCACTTTTCTTTTTGGGTTTTTGGACTAGTGGCTGGCGACACTTGCTAGCCATAGGCCAACCCTCACCGGCTCTAGGCGAGGGTTGCCAAGCCCTCACCTGGCCAAAACTAGTGAGGGCATCACGGCCCTCGTTGTTTCGGGCGAGGGCTCATGCACCCTTGCTTTCACTAGCAAGGTCGGCCTCGCCAAAACAGCTAGCGAGGGAATGACGCCCTTACCCCTAGAGCTAGTGAGGGGGTCAACCGGCCCTCTCCTATGGTGGCAAGGGTTGCCAACCCTCGCCTATGGTCGGTGAGGGGTGGCCGGCAACCCTTGCCAGCCTAGTTCAAAAACCCAAAAAATAAATAAATAAATAAATAATAATAATAATAATAATAATAATAAAGAAGAAGAAGAAACAATTTAGAAATTCAAAATATTATTAAAATATTATTTAAAAAGTACAATGTCTAAGCCGGCCATGCACTTTAGCAATTTCCATCCAAAATTGGCCGGATGGACTCAATTAGCAATAAGTGAAAATGTTTATGACTAAATTGGTATGAAGTGAAAATGTTTAGGATTTAATTGGCAAAATTGAAAGGTTTATAACTAAATTGCTAAGAAAATAATAGATTTAGGACTTTCTAGACAATTTTCCTGCTTATTTAAGTAGACGAGTTGAACAAGACTCTCCCAATTATCTAGAATTTAATATAAATAAATTAGTAACTTGCTAGAAGTTAAATGATTTGAGGATTAACAAACTCACCTCATTGACGTCATATTGATCAGTTACTTCTTATATAGGATAATTAACCATAATTATGCGACAAAGAAAATTTATTAATGAGTGTCTCATTTTATTCACTATCTATACTTTATGAACGCGTAGAGTTCTTGAAAACATATCATGACAACGAGAAAATTTTTGAAAGAAGTAAATATATTCAGTGAATGATGATAATAAGATTTCCTAGAAATCACAAATAAAAATTCTCTTTTTCTTAAGCAATCGTTTCAAACGCCTTCATGATTGCTCAAGACTCGCTAGGATAGGAGGCAAAATAGAATAGAAAATTGGTAATGATGATGAATGGCGATTCTACTCCGCTATGATTTTTCCTTCGCTCTGCTATTCATTTTAAGAACAAAGTAAATATTGTGCCCTTCTAATCTTTCATTCTTAAATCGAAATACAACAGATTTTATCCATTTAATGGATCTCAACCTGGACGATTTTGATTTTTTTTATTTCTTGATCCAATGTTAAAAAGTTCAGGAGACACAGTGTCACTCGAAGATCATAGTCTCGGCTCACGTAAAGCGTTGGGGAAAGAGAGAGAGAGAGGGCATTTTTGCATGTCATTTAACCCTAATATATTCCCCTTCTTTTCGTAATTTCTTTTCCCCTAGATTGCTGATTCCAATTCGTCTTCATCCCTGCACTACAGCCTCATGCACAACAGCCTCATTATCTTTTTCCTCACAAAAATCTTAAACCTATTGCAATTGTGTTAATTCAACTTTCTAAATCTTCTAATTTACTTTTTGACATGCGGACCTCTTGTCGAGAATACAAAAAAATAAATCTATTATAATTATGTTAATTCAATTCTAAACTTTTTTTAGACACGCGGATTGAAGAGTGCCATAACTTACATGAAAGTGATAACTTAAATGTCAAAATCGGAGCAAAATGGATCACTGAATATCAATCCGGCCTAAAAAACACCGACGTGTCAATTTTCCGGTGAAGCAAGTGCAAAACAACCTCTTTTTGGTGCTAATGTGAAAAAAAAAATTAATTAAATTTATTTTAAAATTAAATTTATTTAAAACATTTATAAAAAAAAAAAATAAAAATAAAAAAAAAAAAAAGAGAGAGAGAGAGAGAGAGAGAGAGAGAGAACTCGAGGGCGCCGACAAGGGCCGACAACGAAGGGGGAGGATCGGCGGGGTCACCGAGCCACGACCGGGCCGGTGGAGGGTCGTGGCCCTCACCCGGATCCAACAAGGGGGAAGGGGAGGAGGGGAGGCAACCGACGGCTGAGGAGGAGGGAGGAGGAGGAGGGAGGCAACCGGCGGCGAGGGCTAGGGCCACTGAGCCCTGGCTGAGGGCCTGCATGCCCTCACCGCCGATCGGCTGGGGCCACCGACCCTCAACCAAGGCTCGGCGACCCCGCCGACCCTCCCCACCTTCCAAAGAACAACGGGGAGGCGGCGGTGGCGAGGGCTCGGCCCTTAGCCACTAATCGCCTTCCTCCTCTTCCTCCTCCTTTTTTTTTTTTCTAAAATATAAATTATATTATTATTTTGTCTTAAATTTAATATAATTAATTTTTATAGGATATTAAAATTCAAATTATGCCAAAACGACGTTGTTTTGGCCGATTTAAAAGCTCTATTTTGGCCAACTATAAAAATAAATAATAAATAAAAAATAAAATAAAAAAAATAAAAACGTCGTTTTGAGTGAATTAATCAGCTCTTCGGCGAGCCACCTCAGTGAAAAATATTAATATTTAATTGCCACGTATGATTTTCGGCTGGCTTTGCCGAAGGTGGCACTCAGGTGTCCCACTTTTCTTAAAATGTGGCACTTAAGTGTCAATTTGTGTCAAGTTATGGTAATTGAAGCATTCTTTTGCGTTTTTTTTTTTTTTTTTCTTTCTTGCTAATTTAGTCCTAAACCTTTTACAATTGTGCTAGTTGAGTCCATCTGATCAAAATTAGCTAGTTGGCACTGACATGGACACCTGCTGTCCGACGAAAGATGACATGGCAATTTTTTAATATTTTTTTTGATTTTTTAAACATTTTTTGAATTTTTTATTTGTTTATTTATTTCTTTTTCTTTTTTCACCTTCTCCTTCCTCTGGCCAGCCAACGCCAGCCAAAGGCAAGGGCCGGTGAGGCCGGCCTCGTTGGCCTCGCCCAACCATGGCGTAGGCCGAGCTCACCGGTGGCCGGCAAGGCTCCTCGCCCAGGGACGGCGAGGCTTGACCTCGCCATGGCTGGGCGAGGCCAAGCCTCGCTAGGTTTAGTGACGGCGGCCTTGCCATCGTTGGGCGAGGCTTGCCTTCGTTAGTGGCCGGTAGGGACAAGCCTTGCCACTGGCCGGCGAGGTTGACTTCGGTAGCCCTGGCTGAGCCAACGAAGCGCCAAAACCATCGGTGACTAGAGGTAGGGGTCATAGGCCTCATGTCAACGTCTCATTAACTGCATGATACATTCCCGTCATGTCGGCTCTATGCTAATGTTTTGATTCGATCAGAAAATCCTAAGGGATTTGATTGCATAACAAACAGTTCGAAAAGTACGAGAGTTGTGGATCAAAACTAACTTTCTTTTGGAATTGATCATTTCAAAACCTACCACTTCTCCACATAGGATCCCTATTTTCCCCTGAACGTATGCATGCGTGATCATAATTAGTTTCTACCGCCGAAGGGCACTTTGCATTATATACTAATTATGGGGAAGTGTCAAACTCCAGAGATAATAATAAAATAAGACTTATACTTTAATAGCTTAATAGTTATATGTTATATCTTTTAAACTAAAAAGTGTACAGATCGCTAAAATAAAGAAAGCAAAGCATAAATCTCTAAATACGGATTTAGGTGCGGTTTTGTGATAAAATCAACCTAGTGCTGCAACATGAAAAGAGTGTACGTAGAGAATAATTAATAATGCACATTAATAAAGTGGTACAATGTATAAATGTAGTCTAAAATCATGATCACGGACCTCCTATTGCTAGGTTTCCGTAAACGATACCACCTATTCTGGCATTATATATTCATCATCTACAATGCAACCATGATTTCAATCAATCATAACCTACTCATATCCTCTCTTCAGAGCCCCCAAGCCAAAACTATGAATATTCTTTTGAATGGACACTTGATAAGCGAGAGATTTTTTGGGAAGTCTAAGTCATTTAGTCTGCTCTTTTTGCATAATACTGAGCATGAACATATTTTAATTGGGAAGACAAATAATGTCTGAGAAAATTTGAACTTAGGACTTAGAACGATGCTATATAAGATTTTATGAGACCATCATGACAGATTAAAGAAATCTTACAATTTTCAGTGCATTGATTGTTCTCGTAATATATAATATAATTGAATTATTTAAAATAAAATATTGAGCAACAGTCCGAGACATCGGTTAACAAAACTCCTTTTTTTAATCTAATCTTAAGCACATGTCTAATCTTGGTTTCAGTGCGTCATCCCCGAAATCGAGCGCACAACAGCTAAAAATATTGTTAGTGAGCATCATCATTTGGTGGTACATCCTATTTGTTAAGTTGTCTTACCACTGCTTTACCGAGACAACAACAGTTACCTTCGGTAACTTTCGTTTGCCTAATTAACTTAGGCACGTCAAGTTCCAAAATGTATGATTAAATTTTAGGGTTGCGCTCCCCGATGCATTGTTCCCATCCTGAAAAGTGCTTACTTACTTGTCTTTTGTCTTAATAGTCAATAACATAGCTTATTAGCTTAATTTCGAAAAACCGGCACCATCAGTGCCGTGATTTTTATAAGGTTTCATTTTAATATCATATTTTTTCAACTGATCATGTAAGTGTCGTTACTTTGGAAAAAATGTTTTCTTGAGTTGCTCCAATGACATTTCTCCGAGAACGAATGCTACCCAATTTATTATAATAATGGCATGTCCAATGTGGCTTTAAAGAGATTCAGATTTAGAGTGGAAAAACGACCAAATGACACAGCAGGCCAACCCTAAACAACGACATAAGAAGATGAATTAATGGTGGTTTAGTAGTTACATTATTCACTCCATCTCATTCTCTCTGCTACAAGTGAGGAATCTTGCAATTGGGAAAATTTGAGTGATTTGTCGAGACGATTGTGAGTTGCTTCTTTTGTTTCTATTCTTCATTGCAAAATTCAAAAGCAAGTTCTCATTGACCTACATTTTTTATTTTAAAATGAAAATGGGGTCTAGGGTTTTTGATTGAAATCTAATTTAGCCCTAAATCATCAATTTGGGTAAGGAAAAGGCTTAAACGACATGGTTCTACATGCTTTTAATGACATAATTTTTCAAAAGGTTGCTTGTCTTAGTGATGTTTCCACTTGAGTACGCTTAACTTGGAGTTCCAAAACTAAGTGGTGCCGTTACATTAAAAGGCAATTTTTACATAAATATATTCCAAGAACACTTTCTCCCTATTCAGTATATAATTCGGTTTAATCTTGCTCATTTCGCCATCCTAAAAGCTTCTCAGGAGTTGTTCCTTGTTCGAACTCTCTAGCCCAAATGATCACTCTCCATCCTTATTGGACCAGGTCATTACAATGGTTTGCTAAAGATACATTGGTGGGGATGGGCGCAAACGGGCTAATGGTAGAAGGTATTTGTGCTACCGATGATGATGGTCGATGCAATAGCTTCCAAGTGTGATGATGGAGAATAATGGGATAGGGGGAAGGAGAGAGGTGGATGGATTAGATTTTGGTGAATAATTTGTTGACGTGACTTAAGCTAGATAAATCAATTACTTAAGAAAAAATGACACAAATGATTCTTAAATTTGAATTCAATGTATAATGTTCTCCTTAAACTTTTAATTTATTCAACGTGGTCATTTGTTCCATGTAGTTCATAACTTTTTTATATATATTTAATTTGGTCTATAAACTAGATAATTCATGGACTATATTGAATGCAAGGACTATACTAAACATTTATTTTCGTTTAGCTAATTGTGCTTGGAAGAATTACGTACATGTCGTGTCGACGGTATTGACTCGACACTCGCCCGTTAATTCATACGTATTATACTGGTCAATTTCATATCCGGCGGATGTGATGCACTAACAAGATTAGCCCCTACCTAAGTTTACTAATTTCGTGCCGTGTTGTCATCCCTGCCGGATTGAGTATGAACATTTCAACCTGCCTTCGAGCTAGAGAGAGAGAGAGAGAGAGAGAGAGAGAGAGATCAGTCCCGCATGCAGACGATGACTGTCTTATTTCCAGGCCCTCATCGTTCCCGAGAGACCCGGGGCCATAAAATTCCACACCTTTCTTTTTCTCTCTCTCTCTCTCTCTCTCTCTCTTCCCTCTTTCTCTTAATTAATCAGTTTCCACTTTTTCCATTAAAAAAATGAAATTAGAAAAAGATTCTCTTTAAAAAAAAAAAAAGTTTTATTATGTTTGCATGGGACGTGCTTGGTGCTGTTCGGTTTGTGGAGCCCACCTCCCTGACTGCGCGTGCAAAGCCGGAGTTCATGGGGGGCTCTCCTTGTGGGCTCCACACCCTCTCTCCCCTTCGTCTATCTAACTCACACGTATTCCTTCTCTCTCTACCCCCGCATTCGTAGAGAGGGAAGCATATGTACTCGTACATACGATGAACATCTACGTCGTGACACAGGATTACTAGGGTTGCATTTGATGTATATATTTAATGGAATAGGAATTCATTTTTCCAAAGTCTTAACACGCGTCAATTTTGATCACGGAAAAACATCTTCCGTTGACCGATTCATTTTCTAAGTGTCCAAACACACGGAAAAGATTGGAAAACACATCTTTAAAATGTGACGCACCTTGCAAAACTTAACTCGATTAGTAGCACTGCGTTAATTGATTCCCGTGACTTTCGTCTCGTCCTTCGTTACCGCCCCATAATCACCGCATGCTTTTTCAACTCACTTGCCAATCCAACTTCTTGATTGGTGTACCCCACACACCACGCGTTCCAACTTAGGAGTCAATTAGCACGTAATGTAAATCATATTCTAATCACGTCATCATAATCCTACCCAAGATCAAATTTTGTTTCCCTTGTGATGCTTCTTTAAATATATAATATACAATATACATATATAATATATGTATAGGTCATAGATGATCAATGGAGAGCGGGTCCCCCGGTGTTTTTTTTTTTTTTTTTTTTTTTTTTGGCCGCTTTGTCAAACCCTGGAATGATAGTTCATGGACGTCGTGGATTGGAATGAGAGCTCCTTGGCTTTTCCCTTTTTAAGTGCGAAGATATTAAGAAAGAAGAGGAAGAAAGAACATCATGGGGAAGGTCGAAAGAGAGAGAGAAAGAGAGAGAGAGAGAGAGAGGAAGAGGGGTTTTGTCATGGTTGAGTCACGTCGACGTTTGATTTGTCATGTGATGTGAGAAAAGGCGAACCCGAGTCTTTCCAAGCAGCTCGAGAAAAAGCAAAAATGAAATTTGCAAATTGGCCCCCATCTTTTCTCTTCTCCTCTATTTGTCTCCTCTTTACCTTTTTTGTTATTTTATAGTTTTTCATGGCATGCATCTTGGGGTGTGTGGTGGGTCAACTTTGAGGTCAGGGAGTTGGCCATGTGTGAGCATTTTAGAGAGACAGAGGGAGAAAGGATCCCAGGACATGTCTGTCCGTTTCGACTCTCAATAATTTGAAGTCCTGTTGATGAATATAACAAATGTATAGATTATGCTGGTTTATGGAAATTGGTCTGCGATATCAATATGATATGTCGTAAGTAGACCTTTGAGAAAGGCCGGCCCACGTTCGAGTTAGAGACATTTGTCACGTTGATTCTCATAGCACCTCCTTGGTCCGTGGCTAAACGAATGATAGGTGGGCGTGATTGTCAAAAGATGGACAGGTTCACGCGGCAGCAGCGATGGCGACAACGGGCGCAATAACCACCGTCCTGCCATCAATTTGCTTTGAAAACTAGGAAGGTGTACGGATCATCAGGTGACTGGCTAGACGGTTCGATGGCCAATTTGATAGGCTATCAACGTCGCCGAAACATAATAGTTCGAGCACTAAACCTACACTTTGTTCTATTTTCTGCAAAAACGATGTAGCGACGAGAAGTAAAATATTGGTAGCGATGGTCCAGAACTCAGAACGCGGGCATACGACTGAAAAGGAGATACCGAAATCGATATGCGAGAGTGGTTTGCAAAGTCGGCCGATCAACTCCAATTTGAGTAAGTTTTGTGTACCGATAGCCTCGGTATCTCTAATAATATCCAAAAAAGCCAAAAAACACTTGGGCTTGAAACACCATCCTCGTATCGAGCTTGATGGAATGCATGCTTGAGAGCAATGAAAGCTTGAGACTTAGGCGTGCATGTGATGCATAAACGATGCCCGTGTTCGTACCGTGTTGAGTTACAACGGACCATCGATCGCTCGTCGCTCGTTTAATCTAATAGCCTTGCTCACCCAAAAGAGAGAAAAAAAAAATCAAATAAGAGGCCAGGAGAGTTTGGATCCATGGACCGTGAAGCGTGAGGCCCAATAAGAGACAGATGCCCATGCCCTTTGAAATATCAAAGCCTGCAATATGAAGAAGAGCCTCCTGCAAACATCCAGAGTTTACATAATCCAATTTGAACAAGAATTTTCACACTTTCGGCCAACCTCTGCGCTGCATTGATATTTTATATGATACAATGCTACATCGTGTCTTTACAATGCATTGCACTTGGTTATGACGTGCGTAAAAGAAGAAAGCACAAGAGGGTTGACAAGATTAGGACGAAGTGTCGTAGAGTTAGTAATACAGTAAGACAAAATCACTCTAATCATGTCACAATAGATGAAAGTTGCCCCTGGTGTAGCTGAGAATCAATGCCATTTCAGCTGAATGGTTGCTGGAATGATTTTCATCTAATCCGTTGGAAAACATACAAGAACATCAATTATCCAGACTTTATATGACTGAGTAATCTCTTAGAAGCAACAATGACCGCAGATGCATCTTATCATCCCCATGATAGTTTACATACCTCTCATGAGTCTGGAGAACCACCAATATCTCATGCGTGAAAGTGTGAACAAGCTCAGATAAAGTTGAGCTGCTAGATGCGGAAACTTTGGAATTACCTGACTCATCATGTGATCAGATGATGCTCAAGAAAAAAGTGATTTTCCAGATTCACAGGAGCCGGATTCTGTACATATAAAACTCCATCAAAATGAGAATGTTTGACCGAGTGATGGCTAGCAACCTGAAATAATGAATACCAATTACATTATGAATCATGAAAAATCAATAATTTCTAGGAAAATGGACATGATAAGAAAACCGAGCTTTCGAAAAACCAGAACTGAAGAATCAACTCTGATACTGTAATATATGAGTTTGCATAAAAGCAGAAGCATCCATTAGATCGTTTGATTCTGGCCAATATACTCGTTACCGGTAATGAGGGACATGTAGAAAAAGTGAATAGATGTGCCGTCCCAGGACGATAAGGCTAAATGTATAGTATCAGTAGGAGAAATCCATGTTGAGTTGATTGGGAAGAGTGGACAAGGTCAAGGTGCTGTCGAAACTCTAGAAGGCATTGCTAGTAAGTCAGTTGTCATTAAAGCGTAATCCTACCAACGGGTAACAAGTCAAATGCCATGCTCTTCTGCTGAAATATTGCTTTCATGAAGCTGTACTAGTCATTGGAGATATTGGCACACCTCGGAAAATGAGGGTGAACATTTTGAGGAGAAAGGCCAAAAAGTTCCAGCCACTACAAATGTATTAGAAGATATAATGTAACTCAAGGAAAATGAATTTTCATTTGGAAACAGTTAATAATGTTGTTTTGGCCTTGGAGGATGACTATTCACAGGAACAACCTTTCTTGAACAAAAAAGCATAATATTGCCACGTATGTCTCAATTGCATGCCAAATATACAAATCCAATGAAGAGTGAATTGATTCCTATCCAGCAAATTTCCTTTCATGAAGATAAACATCATTAACTTTCCATTTGCTCACACTAAAGGAGCAAAAGTCAGTCAAGGTAGGGAGCCCTTCTTCTTCTTTTTCATATGATGAGGAGGCTTGGTTAAGATAGAAAACCCCCGATCATGAAATATGCTGCTTACCTCATTGACCAAATAACATAGTTCTTAAACATGGGTGGGTGACCAAAACATAAGATTGTTTGCGCTCAGTGGTGTCGCTCCCCTCTGTCTCTGCCTCCTTGCACATCTCCTTGCTCACAACAGCTCCCCATGGACATCCTGGAGCAGCCCCCTCCCTCTCCTTGCAACCTTCATGCAGGTGATTCGCGACCACGGCGCGAATTTGCTTGCACGGTGGAGGTTGCCTAAGCCTAGCAGCATCCAAGTCTGAAGGTGCAACCTCATATCCACCTCTAACAGTGTGCACATGAGAGAGAGAGAGAGATGGGACAGCAGCAGTGGGGGGGTGTGGAGCACAACAAACCAGGTTTAATTAAAATCAGAGGGTGATGAAATTTGAAAGGATATCAAAATGCTAAAGTCACAATCACAAGGCTAGTATCATTAGATGAAGCACATACATAACAACGCCTATCATCATCTATTGCATAGTTTACCCGTATGTGATTGTATACCAGTAAATAGAAGATTATGCACTTGAGCTTGCATAGAGTAGATAAAGATTCTACATATATATAATGTTTTTCACAAAATCAGAGATATATACATGAGTACTTATACCTATGTGTATGTTTTCAAACTACAAAGACCATTGTCATTGTAAATCATACTCATGTTTCAAATGCTTCTCACACTTGGATTAAATGCAACATCTGCTATACAAGAATGATCTCCTGTCCATTTAATATGCATTAACATATAAGACGTTGTTTTGTCCATTCAAACGTGCCTTTCTTTGTGAATGATAAAGGAAGGTTTGGTATTGCTTGAACTATGATAGACCAATCAAATACTTTACTCTTGCTGATTCTGTGTATTTAAGTATTGCGGAGATTACTCTGGCCTTTGTATCATCTGAGCTGAAAGGGCCTAAAATGAGATTGTCATCAGTGGTACATAGATTCATTTAATGTGATGAGCTAACACAAGGAAAACAAAAAGAAAGGTGAGGCAGTGCAAAGACAAATTAATAATTGCAATTCTTTCAGGGCATGTACGGAAATGCATTTCCCTTGAGCAAGTTGGGCAAGGAGAAACCATGAATAAGCCACAATAGCCCCAACCCCGCTAAAGGCTCAGGAACTGCTTTACTTAAAACACATTCATTATTATCTACAATGGTCATGCTACTTAGCAAATAATTTTATTTAAGATAACTGACTATATCTAAGTAGGTAGACAAATATGCTAGAAAGTACCTGCAATATTGCACCCATTCAAATGCTGTCTAGCATTTAGACCAGCCCCAGCATTCTGTACTCCACACTGAATGGTGGGAATGACTGAATTAGTCACGACATTGGCACATAATTTTCTTCAATAATACATTTAATCATATGAACCCACCAGCAGTTGATGTCATGCGCTGGGATTTGAGATGGTGTCTATAAAATAAATCTCTTCAATAAGTGAGACAGCTGTAGAAATCAACCCTCAGTCTTTGGACAAAATTGGGCTCTGCCTTTTTTCTCTTTTCTTGCTCATGAAATGCAAATTGAAATTCGAGGTACCAGATTGTTGTATTCAACTGATGTTGAAATTTCATTGTCAACTCATGGTGAAATAGCTCATACTTCTTAAGAAGTCCTCAAATTACTCCTCCAGAATCCTAGGGTCTGGACAAGAGATAGGTGATGATCCTGTTCAACTTTGTCTCAAATTTAAGCCCACAAAAGAAACCTGATCCAAGTAAGAATTCCAAATCCAAATAGGACCTGTGGTTTCACATCCGACACTCAGACCGAACCACATAGATCTCTAGTGTCCTTATCGGTTCTCGTTGATTTCTCTGATTATTTCTTCTTCTCACACGACTTGAATTGCAAGATCCATTAGTCCATGTGTTAATTTCACAATAGATCCTATGCCAAATTTCAAATTCCCAATCACCAATAATCAGCACAAGAACATGCCCCATTGTGAAAATGATGGAAGCGGTTGATATCTCTAATGATGATTTCTCGCGGCACAACCTTTGATATCAGCTTTATTGCAGCATGGCAGTCCACGCATATTCGAAGGTTTTTCATAATACGTATAGGGTTTCCATAGGGCATTTTGATAAGTGCAAATGCTAAAGCTAATCTTTCACTGTGTAACCACAGCAAGCGCTCCTTTTCTTCATCTTCAACAGCAAGTAATATAGCACTACAATTAGGAACAAACCCTTCCTTCCTGGCTTTCATGTTCAACCACTCCAACATCCCACTGATCAGCTTCATATCAGGATGTGAAGTATCCCCAACAGTGAAGTAATGGCCTGTTCCCTGATATTCAAACCAACTTAACCCTGGTTCCTTTTTGATGCCTCGTCGCTTCATCTTTTTCCTCACAGCAGCGACATTCTCCCACCTCCTTTCATTTGCATAAATGTTGGACAACAGAACATAGGCTGCTTCATCATGAGGTTCCATCTCAAGCACACGCTCTGCTGAAAGTTTTCCCAGCTCAACATTATGATGGATAACACAAGCACCAAGCAAAGCCCGCCACACCATGACACTAGGTTCAAATGGCATCTCCTGAATCAGTTTCATAGCCTTATCGAGATAGCCTAGTCTTCCCCAAAGCCAAACCATACATGTGTAATGCTCTACACAAGGTTCAATGCCATAGTCATGCACCATAGAATGAAAATACCGTTGACCTTGATCCATTAGTCCAGAATTGCTACATGCTGATAAGACGCCAACAAAAGTTAACTTATTTGGTCGAGATTTGCTGGCATTCATCATCTCAAATATGTTTAGAGCCTCTCCACCAAGACCATGCATAGAATATGCTGAGATCATACTATTCCACGAAACTTCATCTCGTGCGTGCATCCGATCAAACACTAGTCGAGCTTCTTTGATGGCCCCGCATTTGGCATACATATCTATCAAAGAATTACCAACTACAGTGTTCTTGTCATAAGTAGTTTTGATGGTCAGAGAATGGATCTGATTTCCTGGTTCCAGAGATGCTAAGCCAGCACAAGCACGAAGAGCACTAGAATATGTCACTTCAGTTGCCGTCAGTTGATGATCGAGCATATTTGAGAACAAATTCAATGCCTTCTGCCCCTCACCTATTTGTGCAAAGCCCACAATCAGAGTGTTATAAGTCACATCATTTGTAGCTTGTGATTCCTCAAATATTTTAACCGAAATGTCAATCCTTCCACTCTTAGAATAGACATCCATTAGAGCATTTGAGACAAACACATCCGAGTCAAGACCAACCTTGAGGACGTTACAGTGCACTTGCTCACCCAATTGTAAGGACTCCATAGTGGCACATGCTTGCAACAAACTTGCAAATGTAAACTGATTGGGGAGGACAAAAGCTCGCCTCATCTGACAGAAAAGCTCCACCGCTTTTCTACTTTCACTAATCTGAGCATACCGCCCAATCATAAAGCTCCAAGGAACCACATCTTTCTTAGGGATCTCTTCAAAGACCCTCCGAGCACCCTCCATGTCAGCCAATCCACTATACAATTCCAGCAATCCCACACCCACATGTACATCCAGCTCATAATGTGTTTTCAGCGTGCATCCATGAACGCTTCTCCCCAAGTGTATAGTCCCCATACCAAGACAAGCCTTCAAAACACTGACAAAGGTATAGTTATTTGGCTTAAACCCAACAATTCTCATCTGAGAGAAGAGCCCCATGGCCTCTTCGAAGCATCCATTCTCAGCACAGCAGGAGATTATCCCAGTCCAGGAAACCATATCCTTGAAAACAATCCCACCAAAAACATCCTTGGCGCAGGAAACAGATCCACCCACAGAGTAAGCATCTATCAAAGCTGTCCCGACAAAAGCGTTCGTATCATGGCCCAACTTACATATGCAGGCATGAACAGCCCCAGCCATGTCTGCCCTCTCCACACTCACGAGCAACTTCAAGAAAGTAGTAAAAGCAAATGGGTTCAGCTCGTGCCCCTCCCTGTGCAACCTACCGCAAAGCTCGACGGCCTCGCCAAACCAGAGGCCCTGCGCTAAGCCCTGGATCAACGTCACGAACGATATGGTATTCCTCTCGGGCAATCCGTCGAACAGCGTGCGCGCATCCCCCAAGAGCTCGGACTTCACGTACGCATTGAGAAGGATGTTGAAGGCAAACAAGTCCAGGCAACCGCCCCTCTTGATGACGTCGCAGTGGAGAGGCCTGGCCAAGATGGGGTCGCCGCTGTGGATGCAGGCTTGGAGCATGCTGGCGTAGGAATGCGAGTCGAAGCCCGGAGGTGGTGGAAGAAGAAGCTCCGAGCCGTCTCGACATTGGTCGGGCAGACGGGCGGCTTGGGCCGAGAACCCACGTGCCGACGGTCGAAGGAAGCTACTGCGTCCACGACCGTCGCACGGTGTCGCAACGCTCGCACATCGCAAGGCTCGCCTGCTCGAGAATCTGATCATGCGATCGCGTTCCTCTGCTCAGGGAAAGAACCCAGTCCCGCACGCCAGGCGTTTGATGTTTTGGTTCGCGTTGCCTCTTTTCCGCACGTATTTCGACCTATTTGTCGATTCACAAACATTATTACGTAATATCCGCTATTCGTGTCCTTAATAAGTGCCACTTGTACTTCTTGCCATATTACAATAATATCGATTGCATACAAAATTTCTGCATGCCACGTAACCACGACGATTAAGAATTTTTAACTATTATCGGGTCACTATATTTTTATAAAACATATACTATGAACTAAAAATCTCGCATCTATTCCAATGAGATCATACAAAATGGGATACAATTAAGCAGATTATACTAAGATACATGTCCGATTTTGTACAAATGTTAAAATTCACGTCTATGCGATGGATGGGTATATTGTTAGTAATCGTATTTTTACAAAGCTGAGGGTGTTACAGTGCACTTGCTCACCCTCTAAATGGTTATAATACTCCCTAATTTATTGAGTTGACAAGGGCAACCTCAAGAGAACCAATTAGCCAAAATAACAAATGGGAAGGATGAAAGTTGCTATTTATTGAAAATACAAAAGCCGCACATCGTCATGAAAATATAATATTTTCTCTTATTGATAAAATAAATAAATAAAAAGATTTTTTAATCTACCACCTTATATTACTTTCCTTCCATTTTTATACAAACTTTATTTTCCTCTCTTCTACTTACTAATGTACTCAGGCTAATTTCTATAAAGGATTTCTTTTTGTAATGAGTCTGAACTTTATCGGTAATTTTCACTAATAACATATCATAACCACCCAACCGCGAGCAACTGCGTTGATTGAGAATCTCTCCTTCACAGAAATCGAAATGCGTTGTAAGTGGGGGTTAGTGGTGTTGGGGTCCCGACCTATCACCCCGAGGCAGTCGTTGATACTAGGCGTTCCGTGCACTTTGTAGGGCCTTGTCACCCCCACAAATAAGCATCCACTCGTTAAATTTATTAAAATATTTGAATCTTAATTGAGTCTCGTAAAAAGGTAACAAATGTGCAGACTTCTCCGATTTGAATACAACAGGAAAAAAAAAAGTGAAAAAAACAGCGGTTTAGGAAAGATCGATAAAATTCATCGATTGATTTATCAACATTTCTTGAATAACAAACTTCTAAAAAATTAAAAAATAATATTTGGTTTATAATATAAGAAAAAAATTCAAAATAAAAAAAATAATGGACAAATTTCATTTTTATTTATACATCTGAATTTCTTTTTGTTCTATAATACATATTCTATATATATTCATTATTTATTTTTTAAAAATATTTTAAGTATATTAGTACAGTTTATCTTTATTAAATTTTATATTAAGGAATGATGGTGAGAATAAAGAGAGAGATGAAAAATAACAAAAAAAAAAGGTAAATAAAAATGAAGTAGAAGAATCTCGATTTTTAATGAACAAACTTCAACTTGAAACAAATCTTTCTAATTTACTCTATCTCTTTCTTCTCCTTGTTTTTTGTTCATGTTAAAGCTTCACGACTTCTCCACAATTCTTCATTCATGTCAAAGCTCCACAAAAACAACTAGAGAGTCGAAATTTCTTCTCCTCCGTAACTCTCTAGTTCACGTCAAAATTCAGAGCTGAAACTCATCTTTTCCCTAAATCTATTTGATTCATGTTGAAATTTCACAAAAGTGACAAAAGAGTCAAAGCACTATATTTTTCGACATCATGACTCTCTTTTTTACTAGATTTGACGTTTGTTGGTTGATTTACATTGTAGATGTTACTATAGCCCCTTTACAATTCTTGTCATTGTTGAACATGTGGCTCTAGAATGTTATCGTAAGTTCTTTTTCTACTTAAGATGTAAATCATACAATAATTATGAATTCATTAATGGAGTTTATATATGTTTGTGGATTTGTGGTTTCTTTAGCAATGAATCATGAGACATTCTTCTCATCTCGTTTTGTTCATATATATTGATATGTCTTTGATACAAAACAATGGATATGATATGATATGAAAGTATTCAACTATATTACTCTGAATTACCAAACAATAGATATGATATAATAAAATCCATAAATTTCTTATCATATCCAATTATATCCTAGCTAAGAATCCAATCAACTAAACGCGGCCTAAAAGTATAATTTTCCTCCTTCGTCAATGTTACCATCAATGAGTTCAAAGTGAGGGTTACTTTGAACCATCTAAATTTTAGAGTATGCAGGAAGTTATTTGAGGGGTGGAAATAGCCTTAACAAAAAACAAACACTAGTTAAATCATACTTGTCGAAAATTATCTCTTGCCTCCACATCTAAGGAAAGTAGCACAATAGAGCATTAGTTCCAATATTATTCAACTAAGCATTTGAGAAAAGATATATCTGAGCCGGTTCCTGCAAGGGTCGTGTAACGTCTTATTTTCTCTTGTACTTAGATGGTTTTTGTTTGGATCTCATTATAAAAATCCCTTGTGAAGAGCACAAGCTACACGCTGTACCGCTTAGTGTCGTTGGCGAGTGGCGTGGAGAAGTTGTCCTTCGCACTCCATGCGGGAGGCAATCCAGGGAAGGCTATTGAGGCACGTCATCTAATTGATCAAAAATAAAAGAGATTCATTTTAATCTTTCATTTTGGAGATGCATGGTTATATCAGCCTCGAGACCTTAATGAGTTATCACTAAGACTGTTACCAAAATTAACATGTGAATGCCGAAGAAGAGAGGAGCCTGCCAATGCATTTTCTTTTGTGATTGAAAAACAATCGACTGTTTCAAATTGTTGATGAATTAATTGCACATAGAAAAACACGAGCTAGGTAGGGAAGTTGTCAATGTTGCAAAGAGATGCAAACAATAAAAGGATAGGAGAGGCCGACCATAAAAGGAGGGGCAATTGAATTGGAGGGACCAAAAACAAAATCTAACCATCCATGTACGAGTAGTGTTGATTTGAATCGAGAAGAGGCAATTTATTTGCTAGGAGAGATGGCCAACCCCACCCATGTACATGGTCTATACTGGGCCCATGAACATTAGGCCCTTACATAGAATAAAAAACCATGTCATGCCACCAGTTAGCAGTGGTAGATCGAAACAATAATTGGTTGTTTCTTCTTCATTAAGAGATTCTTAGGCTTGAAATGAATCTATTTTGTATTAGATGACCTGCCTCGACGGCCTCCCATCGATTGTGTGAAGAATGGCCTGTCCATGCCACTCGCCTATAACAGAAAGCTGTATAACGTATTGCTTGCACTCTTCACAAGATATTTTTAAATGAGATCCTAACAAAATCCATTCAAGTCCATGAGAAAATTACGCGTTTCACAACCCTTACGCGAACTTTGCATGAATCCTGCTCAAATCTATCTTTTCTCAAATGCCCAAATGAGTAAAGTTGGAACAAGTCCTCCATCATGTTGCTCTCCTTGTGTAGACATGCGATCGTTTTTTATCAGTATTATTTAACAAGGGTTTGTGTTTTTGTTTACGGTATTTCCAACCCATAAATAACTTCCCGCACAGTCTAAAATTTAATTAGTCCTGATCACTTGGAACTCATTAATGGTAAGATTGATGAAGGAGAAATATATAACTTAAATGTAGATCAATCAATCTAGTGATTTTTATCAATTGGAATTTTATCAATCTGAAATTTAATTGGTCCAACGTAATCTGAAGTTTTCTTTTTTTAATCGTTTATACTCAACTCGGAGAAGTTTACATATGCGTTGCTCTTTTACAAGAGTCATCTAAGATTCAAGTAATTTAATGAACGTGATGATTGGATTCTTAATTAAAAAAATATATTAATAAAGTACATTTATTTACAAGGCCTCTAGAATTCAATTTCTAATAAATCATTATAGTATTCAATTCTTTAGTTCTTGTTTTTTTAAGGGGATTTTTTTGGTTAAGATATGTTGATAAACAAAGACTACCGACAAGGTTTATAATCATTACAAAAGAAAATCCTTACAGAAATCAGTCCGAGCACATTACTAAGTAGAAAAGCTGAGATGAAACATGAGGTGGTAGAGTAAAATATCACTGTTTTTATTAAGACAAACAATCTTGTATTTTCACGACGATGTGCGACTTTTGCATTCTTAATAATAGCGACCTTCATCATTTCCATTTGTTATTTGGATTAATCAGTCCTCTTGAGATTGCCTTTGTCGACTCAATAAAGCCATTTGGTAGGTGGAAACAGCAGGAGTTCTAACTCATAACCTTTTCCCATTGTGCTGATAGCATGGGTTTACACTAGGGGTGTCAATGGTTCGGTTCGGTTCGGTTTTTTAAAAAAAACGGAACAGAACCGAACCATTAGGAAAAACTTCTGAATTGAACCAAATGAGACCCGAACCAAAATTTGGGATCGGTTTTTCAGTTTTTGGTTTTCTGCTTTCAATTTTTAGTTTTTGCTTTGTTTTTTTTGTTTTTTTTTTCTGTTATATATATTTTGCGTTTTCAAGAAATAAGCTCTTATCGGTTTATTGGTTCAATTCAGTTCGGTTAATCAATAAGAAAAAATTCTATTTTTAATGAGAACATAACTGAATGAAAACTGAACCGAAAAAAAAAAAAAAAAACTGAATTTTTCGATTCGGTTCGATTTTTGACATCCCTAGTTTACACGGACCTAGTCATGAGCTTGGTGGCTCTTTCGCCCGGCTCGTGCCCGCAAGGCCCAAAGCGCAAATTGGGTTCATCTTGGAAAGGAATTTCCTTTGTGGGCTCGGGCTCGGACTTGCCTACATTAGGCCCCATTGGGGCCTGTTTAGGCCCTGTTTAGACCGTAGCTGAAAACGACGCAATTTGGAACTCGAAATCAGAGACCCGAAGTATGCGACGGCGTTTCTGGGTGGGAGCAATTAGGGTTTCTGAGGTGCCCACCATCTTCTTGAAGACTCTATATAAACGTGCCCACCATCGCTATTCCTCCATGCCTCATCTCAATCTTCATTACATCCGCCGACGCTTCCTCCATCTTCTTTTTTTCTCCTTCTTCTTCTTCTTGGTTGGCCTCTGCTATGCCATTTCGTTCGCGCCTGTCGCTGCATCGCATTCGATTTCGATTGTTTTTTGGGGCGTTTTATCTCCTTTGAATCGCGGGTCTGGCTGGGGGGCTGAGCAGATGATGAGAAACGATGTGATTGAATACTGATTGGATCTCTCCATGAAGTTTCACCAAAATCGAGCTTTTTAAAACTGATGCTCTGGCTCCCCGACTCTCTCCCATCTTCCAAAATCGGTTTTCGCTCCGGTACTCTCTGGGAAAAAGAAAAGTAGGAAAGCAATTTGACAAAAAAAAAAAATACATAATTTCTTCTCTTCCTTCTCAAGAAAAATTCATTTATTTTTTGTTTTCGTTTTATAACTCAGTTGATACACGGGGCAAATTTGATGATGTCGAAAAGAATTGTGAAGCTCCCTAGGGAAAGGGAGCTCTTCGCCTTGCTCTCTCATTCAATGTCGGGGAATTAATTCCGTGCATAAATATTAGAAATTAAACTGGAAACGATTGAAAAGAAAATACCAAATCGTTTTGTTTGTTGGTTAATTCTAAAGGAACTGGACTTGCAAACTGAGGGGGTTTCAGGACACATTCAAGGACTTGACTGTACTTTCTTTTTAGACTTAATTGCACTGGATAAAAACTGGATAAAAAGTTCGGAACTAATGCTGTAGAATTTCTAAATTTTAAAATACCACACTAGAGTCTTCTCTTTTGGAATGGCATAGCCTATGTAGTTCATGTTGAGGAGGAAAAATGGTTTTGAGGTGGGTACGTATTTTGCTTTTCTCATGGGTTTTTGTTCGATTTGGGCTTTTGCAATATAATCTGCAATTGTGTTGGACTCGTTAAACCAATGGGCCAATTTTAAATCTATAAAACACGAGCGACCCACTCAAGTAAACCTTCACATGCATACCAAGAGAGCTATCATGTGCGCCAATTATTTGGCAAAGCTAGAAACACAGAATGTTGAACAGACTTAATGTTCATGAAGTGCCCCCTTGAGGTCTTCTCTTGCGTTTTCAAGCTGATGTAATCGTCCAAAGTCCAAGCACTTAATTTAGTCACCATTAGATTGAGTTCGAATCCACCTAAGTCGAGAATGTTAATCGCCTCACGGAGTGAGCTCGAGTTCAATTGAGCTCGGATCTGGATATTCGTTCAAATAGCACGCTCAACATACACGCGGAATAATGCCATTGGCAAATCGTGCGAATTGGGAAAAACGGGTCGTTCATTTTTAGTCGTTTCAGTCCTTCCCTTTCCTCGCGCTTCCTCGATCAGATCAAGAAACACGTGGTTTGCCAACCGCAACATTAGCCAGCAAAATCAAACGTTTTGTAGGCAGGCCCAACCAAAGCTTTGGACCTATTCGTAGGCTCTGGCCCTACCTCGTCACCTGAATCATGCTTCCATCCCTGGTGGCGTCAACGTCGACAACATCGAAAGAACCTTCATGGAAAGTGGGCCTTGCAGATGCATGCGGGAATTGAGAAATTCATTTCACTAGGACTAGGCACTTGGACCATCTTGGCGTGAAATGTAGTGACCTCAGCCAGGGCTCAGGTTCGATCCGCCTTGTATAGATTCTCGTGTTCAATTAGAGTTCCATTTTGTGCTTACGACGACCGAATTATTCTTATTTCCCATCACGATCAGCCAAGTTTCGAATGTTCCCCACCCTTTCCTACTTATAGATTACGTGCTGGATGAGAGAATTTATCTCATACCAATGACTTCATCTCCGACAGGCTATAGCCCACCGACCATTCCCCCACCATAGCTAACCCTTCCTGATGATGGTCAGGTGGCAGCCACCTAGCTACCTAGCTCTAACTTCTTCTTCTTTTTTAATTTTACTTTATTTTTTAATTTAATTTAAGTACAATTCGTATTGAAAATCAATTTTTTATTAAAATAACGTTTTTAATCACATCATCGTCACATACGATAAAAAAAATAATAAGAAATTCATATCAGCATTTTATAATAGCCAAGTTTAACGAAACTAATTAATGGCTCGATTACACTAATAAAATTTGATTGTATTTTTATTAATTTTAGAATTCAATTGTATTTTCATAATGAATTTCAAAATTTTGAGTAACTAAATACCTTTGAAACATCGCTGTGGCAGAGCGGATGCTGAGCCGAAGGCGTCCACCGTAGGACGCCACGTTTCAATCTTTGATTGGCTGGCAAAAAGAAAGTGGTACTAATGTTATCTTTTGAACTGCCAGGATAAGGAGGAGAAAGAGGATAAGGGTTCAACTCGTAGCTCTAGCGCTTCGACTATTTTTTCCTTTTTCATGTTATTTTTCACTTTTTTCAAAGATATTCCCTTTCCTTTTTTCCGAAACAAACATAGGATTTTAGACATTTCATTTTCTTTTGTAACAATCTAATTAATCATGGAGTTCTTTTCTTATGTTATTTTATTCTTTTATCAGTTTTTATTCATTTTTGTAATTATATTTTTGTTCTTCAACTTTTAAGCGTGGAATTGATACTTTGATTGTGTTATACTTCCAAATAAATCCACTAATGCATCTTTTATGATCTCATTCTTTTCTTTAGTTTTAAACTTCATTTGATTAGCATTGGAAAGTAGTACACGATTAACTGCAAATTTAAGTGACTCATTCCATTTTTTTTCTAAATCTAGTCATCATATGAATATCAAGTTTAGGGTGAGAAATTGGAATTCTATGACACTATTGTCAAATAGTATTCTACATTCCATTAGTGTGGTGTATCTAGAAGAGGTTCCTCATATACTTTGGGAAAATTACTAAAAAAAATCATAAACTTATTGTAATTATATTGATTCAACTCTTAACTTTTTTTAGCCAATTTAATCTTAACTTTTTGTATTTATGCAAATTCAGTTCATTCAACTAATTTTTCCATACAGTGTTGACATGACGCTATCGATATTGATGCGGCATTTTTTTTAAAATTAATTATTTTTATAATTTTTTCTTTTTTCTCTTTTCTTCTTTAATTTTTTTCTCTCTTCCGGAGGGCCTAAAAGCCTGGCCAAGGCATGGGCACGTGGCCCCTCACCCATTCCAAGTGAGCAAGGCAGTCACAATCCTAGCCTGTGGCCACTGACCCTCATCAACGATAAAGGAAGAGAGAAAAATTAAAAAAGATAAGAAAGACGCCACATCAGCGTTGATTGGCAAAAATTGACAAAAATGGACTAAATTGGCACAAATATAAAAGGTTTATTACTGAATTAGCACAATTACAATAGATTTAAGAATTTTTTGGTAATTCTCATCATATGTTTTGTTTGTCATAACCCCCACTAATAATATTATTCACGTATATACAAATTATTTTGTCAATTAGGCTCCTAATTGGTTTTTCATTGTAAATTGTTTTTTTCTTGTAATAAATTAGTTCACTTTAGCAAATTAAGGTATAAAGAAAGCCCAACAAAGAAATTACTCTCTTGATAGAATTAGTTTATCATAATTGACTCATAAAAGATTCTTTTTCATGTGAGTGTCTTTTTATTTAATATTGTCTATAGTCATTCATCTTTCTTCGTAATAAAAAAACAATGTACACATGAATCACCATACTTTGTCATCGTCCGATACAATATGGAAAATAAGTATTCCTATAAATGGGAAAGATTTTGATGTTCTTATCAAAATGTCTCGGAAATGGTTAAGATCCGCAATGGTTGATATATGACAAAATCTCAACAAATAAAATCATTGTTTATAGTGATATTAAAAATACTATTAGATGAAGAGTTGTTAAATGAAAGTTTAGCATAGAGAAAGAGGGTACATGTGACATATTTTTATTAAATCGGGGAAGTAATATTTTCAAGGCACCTCCAACCCTCCATTCCTTTAAAAGGCCTTTTGGAGTACTTTGGAGATGCTAATTACATCACCCCAACGTCCTTCAAAAAATGAGTTGAATGCCATTTACATTTGACCAAACCTTTTTAGAGCCCCAAAATCCCATTCCAAATGCTGAACCAAAATAAGACTTAAGCCCAAAGATTTTGAGGTAGATATAAATAGTTCAATTTTTTGTAGGTTTTTGTTCATTTGGACTTTTGCAACTCAATCTGTAATTTTGTTGGACTCTCTAGAGCAATGGGCCAATTGTAAATTCATTACTTACGTAAACCATCACCTGCTTAGCAAGAGAGCTATCTTGTGCATCGAGTATTTGGCAAAGCTAGGACAAGAAATGTCACAGAGACTAATTGTTTAGGAAGTGCCCCCTCAAGGTCTTTTTTTGGGCTTGCAAGCTGATGTAACCCGCCAAAATCCAAGCATTTAATCCTATCCACCTAAATATATAGTCATTGCGGCGATTATCTACAATCAAGATGAGTAAAGTCGAGGATGTCGATTGGCCCACCGAGTGAGCTCGAGTCCAATTGAGCTCGGACCGAAATACTCGGTCCGAGACGAGTTCAAACATCACGCTCGACGCGCACGTGGAATTATGCCATTGGCGAAGCGCGTGAACTGGGAAAGGAAGGAATCGTTTGCCTTGCTTGAAGGAGTGGGTCTCCTACTTTTAGCCGTTTCCAAGATTCTTTGCGAAGCGCACGTCCTTTCCTCACGCTACTTCGATTGGATAAAAAATCACGTGGCTTGCCAATATCAGACGTTCTGGAGGCAAGCCCAACCAAAGCTTTGGACCTACTCGTAGGCTCTGGCCCTGCCTAGTGCCTAGTGCCTAGTCTCGAGATCACGCTTCCATCTCCGGTGGCATCGACGTTGACGACATCGAAAGAACCTTCGTGGAAAGCGGGTCTCGCGGATGGCATGGGGACAAAAGTGGGGGAATTAAAAAAATTCATTTCGCTAGGGCTAGCTAGGTACTTCGACCATCTTGGTCAAGGGCTCGGGCTCGGACCGCCTTTGTGTAGATTCTCGTGTTTGATTAGAGTTTCATTTCATACTTCTTGCTATGATTGAATTGTTCTTATTTTCTATCGTGATCAGCTGGGTTTTGAATGTTCTCCACCCTTTCCTACTTGTAGATTTTGTGTTGGATGATAGAATTTATCTCATACTTTTGACTTCCTTTGTGATAGCCCCACCAACCATTCCCCGAAGAAAGTGGGACGATAGCCACTCAATTCTAACTTCCTCCTCCTCTTCTTCTTCTTCTTTTTAATTATTTTTAATTTAATTTTAAAAATTTAATTTAGGAAAAAAATAAAAATCATATTAACTTTTAGTTTTTCATGAAAAATGACATCATTTTAGTTAGTGACGTTTTCATTTTTTTTTTACTCAAACATTTTTCAAAGGTACAAAAACCCCGAACTTTTAGGGTGACATATTTCAGCCTAAACTATAAGATATTTTGATTTTTTTACTTTTTAATTTTTTAATTTTTTTTTTTCTTCTTCTCTCTTTCCTCCGCCCGCCATGGTGCACTCCACTTTAGGGTCGCATATAATGGGGTCACCCAGCTTGGGTGGCTCGAATCCCACCCCCCGTCTGGAGGGGGCAAGGTGCGAACCAGCAGGGCCTCTCACCATCAGGATGGGTTATGTCACTATCATGTATGATAGAGGAAATAATAAAAAAGTCACATCAATATTTTTCAATTGAATAAAGTTAGACTGAAGTTAGAGTTAATGATTACAAAAAAAATTTGAGATAAATACCACTTTAACAAATTTTGAGATTTTTTAATTATATATTTTATAAATTTTAAAATATTATTATATTTTCCTGATAAATTTTAAAATTTTAAATGAAGAAATTTATTTAAAACAATTTCATAAGTTAAGTTTTAAAATTTTCCATGTGGCATGGTAGAAGTTGAGCCCAAATTGTCCACCATAGGACACCACGTGTCAATCTTTTATTGGTCGTCCAAAAAGAACGATGTTCTTTTCACTGTTTTCAGGACTGCCAGACGTTGAGCGGTTCAACCAGCTATAGTGCTTTTCTTCTTCTTTTTCGTGTTATTTTTCATTTTTTCCAAGGATATTCCCTTTTTTCTGAAACAAACATAAGATTTTAGACATTTCATTTTCTTTTGTGACAATATGATTAAGCATGGAATTCTTTCCTTATGTATTTCATTCTTTTATTTTTTATTCATTTTTGTAATAATACTTTTGTTCATCAACTTATCTTTTAAGCATGGAATTGATACTTTGATTACGTTATACTTCTAAATCAATCCATTAATGCATCTTTTGTGATCTTATTCTTTTCTTTAGTTTTAAACTTCATTTGATTAGCCCTGGAAAGTAGTACGTGATTAATTGCAAATTTAAGTGATTCGTTCCACTTTTTCTAAATCTAGTTGCCATGTGAATATCAAATTTAGGGTGAGATTGGAAACCATGATATTATTGTCAGATGGTATTTTGCATTGCATTAGTGTGATGTATGTAGAAGAGGTTCCCTATATAGTTGGGAAAACTTATCAAAAAAGTTCTAAATCTAATGCGATTGTATGAATTTAAGCTTACAGTTTTTTTTTACCAATTCATTCTTCAACCTTTTGCATTCATGCAAGTTTAGTTTATCTGATCAATTTGGTCTGGGCAGCCCTAACGTGATAATACCGATGCTGATGCAACGTTTTAAAATAGTATTTCAATAATTTTTTATTTTTTATAATTTTTTTCTCCCTTCCCTTAAGACCAATGATGGTCGCCGCCAACCTTCACCAACTCTAGGCAAGGACCGCAATGCCCTTACTAGTTGGAGCGTACGCACACAGCCCCTTGCCCAAACCAAGCGAGTGAGGCAATCATCGCCCTCACCTAAGGCCAATGAGGTTGTCCCGGGCTTCCTTGTGGTTGGCAACCCTCACCGGCGCTAAGGGAAGAAAAAAAATCAAAGAAAAAAATAAAAATAAAAAACATTATACAAAATTTTAAATTATTATTCAGAAAATACCATGTTAACACTGGACCAGCCAAAATTGGCTAAATGGATTGAAATGACATGTATATAAAAATTTTATGACTAAATTAATATAATTACCATAGCTTTAAAACTTTTTTGATGATTCTCCTCTTATGTTTTGTTTATCATTGCGGCACTAATAATATTACTCACACATGCGTTATAACTTGTTTTTTCTTAAAATAAATTAGTTCGCTTTAGCAATTTGAGGTAAAAGCAAAGTCTGACAAAGAAATTACTCTTTTGACAAAATTTAGTTTATCATAATTTTTTATCAACTCAAAAGATTCTTTTTATGTGTCTTTTTATTTAATTTTTGTCTAGTCATTCATCTTTCTAATGTAATAAAAGCCAATGTACACGTGAATTGTCATACTTTGTCATCCCCTGATACAGTACAAAATATAAGTATTTCCTATAAATGGGAAACGTTTCAATGCTATTATCAAAATGCCTCATAAATGGTTAAAATCTTTAATCGTCTAACTTTGACGACATAAACAGAATCTCAACAAATATGATTATTATATAGAGCGATCTTAAAAATACCACCAGCCAAGAGTTCTTGAATGAAAATTTAAGTTAGAGAGAGATACAAATTAAACAGATAAATTCGTGAAGATGATATATAGTAATCGTATAGCATATATTATACATTCGACCCTCAAATCAAACAAATGGATAGCATCTTCACAAAACATCGAAAGAGAGAAAGAGAGATGGTGTACACTCGACACTGTTAGATACAATAAAAGCAAAAGCACGAGACTAATACTACAACTACTTCCAACATCCTCCGGTTAACATGTGGGTCGCCATCGGCCCCTCGTCTTCAGACTTGCCAAACTATAATCATACGCCATAGCCTCGACCCCCCCATATCCAAAAATAGGATGCCAAAAAAAAAAAGGATGGCATGTAATCATGCTAGTGGCCCCCGCTTAAACATCACGACCCTAAATTAACTCCTCTCTAATGGAAGAGCAAAAACAAAAAGGGAAAAAAAGAAAAAGAAAAAGAGCATGTCCTCGTGTAAGGGGTACGAATATACACATAACGTGATTAACCTGATTAGCCTTGGAATTAGCCTTGGAATGTAGTACGTGATTAACTGCAAATTTAAGTGATTCATTCCATATTTTCTAAATGTCATCGTCATATTTAGGGTGAGAAATTGGAATTCTAAGATACCATTGTCAAATGGTAACATTAATACCAATAACCTTTATGTAATTTAATCTGCATTCCACTAGTGTGGTGTATCTAGAACAGGATCCCCATATGTTTTGTTTGTCATAGCCCCCCACTACTAATACCATTCACGTATATATATTATTTTGTCAATTAGGCTCTCAATTGGTTTTTCGTTATAAATTATTTTTTATTGTAATAAATTGGTTCACTTTAGCAAACTAAGTTAGAAAGAAAGTCTGACAAAGAAATCACTCTCTCGACAAAATTAGTTTATCATAATATTTTATAGACTCATAAAAGATCTCTTTTTCATGCGGGCATGCCTTTTTATTTAATTTTGTCTATAGTCATTCATCTTTTGTCTTAATAAAAACCAATGTACACATCAATCATCATACTTTATCATCATCCAATACAATATGAAAAATAAGCATTTCCTATATAAAGGGAAAGATTTCAATGCTATTATCAAAATGTCTCAAAAATGATTTAAGACCTACAGTCATTAACAAAATCTCAACAAATATGATCATTTTTAGAACAATCGTACAAATACCGCCAAAATTCATATGAGAGAGATTCGACAGATAAATTCATGAAGAAGATATATGGTAGTTGTGTAGCATATATTATACATTCGACCCTCAAATTAAACAAATGGTAGTATTCTTCACAAAATATCAAAGAGAGAGAGATGATACAGATGCGACACAGATAGATACGATCGAAGTCAAAGCAAGAGGCTAATACTACAACTACTTCCGACATCCTCCGATCAACACATGGGTTTGCCGTCGGCCCCCAAAGTCTAGAGACCTGCCAAACTACAATCACACGCCGTAGCCCGACCGCCCCGCATCCCACAAAGAGACGAGAGGAAAAAATTAAAAAAAGGGCCGGCGTGCAATTATGTCAGTGGCCTCCACTTAGACATCACAACACTAAACAGTTCAACTCCTCCCCTAAGGGAAGAGCAAAAACAAAGGAGGAAACTTAAAAAAAAAAAAAAAAAAGAGCGTCCTCCTCCAAAAGGCTACGACACCGTATACGTCCTTGACCTGTCCTCCTTCCTTCCTTCCTTCACATTTTCCACGTGCGCGGCGGAGAGAAGACCGAGTCGCCTGCTTCTCCCGCTCCTTCCGCGAAGGCGACGCGCGCGCGCCCGCCTCATTTGTCGCGGGAATACGGCGACGCGAAGGTCAACCTGCCACCACATTAAACACGCGCGTCTTTCGATTAGTCGACCGCTGATTATTTCTTTAATGACCCTAACGACCGCACGCGGTTCTTCTTCAAAAGAAAACGACGTCGCGCACACGAAAGGAATTTAGCCAACTGGCTCTGCGACCGAGTCGCGGGAGCCGTATGGGACCGAGGCGCACCCTTTTAAATTCTTCTTCAGAAAAGCCGAGCGACGATGGTCCCCGTCCGAATATCGGCTCGTGTTTTTCATGGGGCGGGGCTTCGATGTTCGAATTCGGGAGGACCGACCATCGTCCTCCACTTTTTTTGCCTTTAGGAATCTCTGTACTTTTTTATCTTCTTCTTCGTGTCCCCCCTTCGCCTGTTTTTAGGACCGCTCACATGATTTTTACTTTCCCCATTGCCGTAAGTGAGACCCACCACGAAAGCTGACTCGTGACAATAAAACGTACTTGGTCACTGTCGATGGCATCGCTAGATTAAGCCCAACCCAATTCAAGTTTCTCAATTATTTTTTTGCTAGCAAGCGGAAATTTACGCTTTGCCGCTGGCCCTAAAACTCTTAAGAAGATATTTCAAGAATACCCATCTCGACCCACATGAGCTATTGGGTGCATAAGACTCTTAAAATCTTCTCTCTTATATCTAGAATTACCTAAGAGTTTCACCACCTGATCCCTCCGTTGCTAGGTCGATCCACTAGTGACCAAAAAGTATTGGCGGGTTTAACTATAGCTGAGATACATATAACCCGAATCCTCTTAATTTTTTTCTCTCCAGGAATTAAACTAGAGATACTTCTATTATATGTTTAGAGGTCGTTTGTCAAACGTCGCCCGCGTGATGAAAATTGAAATTGAAAACTCATCTGGTAAATTACTTATGTGGATCCAGTTGTTTTCAATTTTTTTAAATTTGTAAAATTTCCTTATAATATAACTGCAGAGCAGAGTCGGAAAATAGGACAAAATGCCGGACGTTGAAGATCTCGACCGTCCATCCGATTCCATCGGACAAGACAAATCGAAAGGATAGAAAAAACAAACAATTTCAAAATTTGCCAGGTTTTCTTAAATTTTTCTTTTTTGAACGAATCAACGTAAATGATATTATATTTTCTTTATACCACGTGAAAATTAACTAGCAAAAAGTGAAAGAAAAGCATCATAAATTAAGAAAGAAAAAAAAAATGAAGGTTGAGGAAGGGGGCGTTACCTCTCCTTCCGCTTCTCAAAGAATCTCTCCAGCGACTTCCTCCTCGTGAGCGGCAGATCTGCAAAAATAAAGTAACATGGATTTAATTTAATCTAAAACAAACGAAACACCATTATATCGCAAATAAATAGATCTAGAATTTTCGTTTGTTCATTGGAAAACATTTGATAGTTCAAGTGATACTGACACTATGCATAGGACTGATGAACAACGAAAAATGCATTTACGAGGGCGGACCGAATAGGCGAGTACATCCCGGAACGATCGACCGACCGGTTGATTCTTACCTCCCATGCCGAGCAGCTGTTCCTGGCCGCCGGTAGCCGCCGCGGCCTCCGGGCTCTCGGGTCCAGTGGCTTTGGAGATTCCTTGGACCGCAAGCTTCAGAATGTTCTCCGCCTAAACGAAACACGAGAGCCGCCACCCATCAGAACCACGAAGAAACAGCCGAGTCGCCGGCGGGCGGCGAAACGGAACGGCATTTAATTCAAGTTGAAAAGCTCGCGGGGGACGGGCGGAGCAAACCTTGTTGGGAGGGAGGTCGAAGACGACGACGGTCCCGCCGTAGAAGATCGTCAGTGGAGCAACTTCTCCGCCCTGGGTCTCCGAGCTCGGCCTGCAAGCGAATTTTTTTCACGAGATTTCAGGTCCTGGAACCACCACCGAATCCCAAAAAAAAAAAAAAAAAAAAAAAAACCTAAATTTGCCTAGATCGTGTTGGACTGACATAATATCTTGTTTTGAAATCTCGAAATTCGAGCGATATTTCAAATTTATGTCGAATCACATCATCTTAAAGCTGCAAAAAATTATCTGCGAAATCTCGAGACACTGACCTGACAAGAGGGGCGTAAACAGGCAACGCGGGAGCAGCATTCTGGTCCGGCTTCGGCGTCGCGGGCGCCGAGAAGGGCGGCGACCTCGAGTGGGCCGCGCCGGGGGCGGCGATCACCGACTTGAGGAGCTCCGGGTTGATCCGCGAGATGGCGCCTTGGATGCCTGCACGAGAAACGCGGACCGCACGATGAGAAATGCAACCGCGGTCGAATAAACGAGAAAGCCAGAGAGGCCGGCGGCGGCGGCGGAGGCTGAGACCGACCTCGGAAGCTGGAGAGGCGGTCGAGAGGCCGCCGCTGGGGGCGGGGGTCGGGGCCGGAGGGGGAGGCGACCCCCTTCTCCGCCACGCCGAGGAAGTCGAGCTCGACGGCGCTCCTGGCCATCTTTTCTCCTCCTCTTCTTTTTTTCTTCAGATGGGTCGCGAGGTGAGGATGCGAGGGGTGGAGTGCCGGTTAAAAGGCGCGAGCTTGAGCGAGAATTATAGAGAAAGAGCTAGAGAGAGAGAGAGAGGTGGTGGTGGTGGTGGAGAAGGAATGGAGGGCACGAGTTTCATATGAGGAATACTGTGCAGAGGGAATGGAGGTGGTGGCAGGATCGTAAATACATGGGCGCACGTCTTCCACGAGGGTGTCTTTAAGAGGAGGCAGGTCCAACGTAACTACGCAAAAGCAGGAAAAGAATAGGGCATTGGCGGAAGGCCTGTGCAGGTTAGGTCTTCAGTCCAACCTCGTGACTCGTCGCTTCGCTCTCCTTCCTTTCCCTTTCGTTTTCGCTTTTATTTTTTGGTTCGGCGGAAATATTCTATTCGTTTGACTTCGGTTGGTTTACAAATATTAAGGGGAGAAGTTATTTAAAAAAAAAAAAAAACCTAAATTATGCATGCTGTAACACATTTAATATAAACTTTTTCTTGTATCATAAAGCATCATAAATTTATACTTATATGACACGTTTATCTTCTATCAAAATTTTGTTAGATTCTTTTTTAATCAAAACTATGTCGTAAGTGTCGGGTCAACGTTACTTATTTTATCTAATATGTCATGCGGGTATAAATTTAAGATTTTGATGTCGTGAAAAGAAGTCTAAAGCAAATGTATCACAATATGCATAAATTAAGAATTTTTTTTGTGATTTTTGCCCTTTAATCCATGGATTTACACGTTAGGCCATCATCGGTTCTATACCGTGGCTTGCTTATGTAAAAAGGGCAACCCGTAACGAGATACGTCGCTTGATAAAACGATTTCTCGGCTCGTTATCAGTAGGTCTGGCATTGCTCGTGATATAATGTTTGGAATAGATGCGACGGAAATGGGATGATATTTAGATTCCGGCCGCCCCGTGACTGGTTTGCCCGTCGACGGAGGTGGGTGGAGACGGTCACGAAGAGCCGACCACCGCCATTTAATGGCGATTATACGACCGCCGCGGAGGTTGCCGTTTTGAAGAAAGAGGGGAAAGGTGGGAGATGGGGCATTCATATCGAAAATGGCATTCACGCTCTCGAATGAATATGAGAGAGACTCCCTGTCTCCCTCTCTCTTCCTTCGATGCTTAGCGGTGTCCATTCGATTTTCTTTTTTTAGAAATAGCAGAAGTATTTATTTAAACTTTTTGTCACCTCCACATGTGATATTATATATATCTCGATGTTTGTACGTGGCTAGAGACATCCTCAAGCACCAAACAGGACAACCTGTCGTGTATGATGAACTCACATTCGGTCCGTTAAACGTGGCGTTACGAATTTTGCCGACCGAGGATCTATCTAGAATGTCTACGTTCTTTGAACATTTCTTTCTAAATCTCGTGCACTCATAATTTGACTTTTATTCAGAAAGAAACACTAGAAATTTTCAATATTATAAACGTCGACGTGAAAATTTGCATTTGATTTTTTTAAGTGTTAGGAAAAGGAACATTTTTAACTGTGGACGAAAAATACTCTAAGCTCTATGTGTTTTCAAATTGGTTATAGTATGAACCATCCCGAATTTATCTCTACCTTGCTAGATATACTTTAGAAGGGCTTTGAGTGGATTCTTCCAAAACGAACTACATCGAAATGAGGTACGAAGAGGTCGATGCCACATTTCTACAAATCCTCGAGAGTCCAATCTTGAAACCAGTGATTATTGGATAGCTAAAAGATCAAATTTGGTCAATTTCAAGCATACTTAGTATTACTCAAAAGATGAATATAAAGATGAACTCTTGATGCTTCGGCCATGTTTAGCTATCGATCTCCAATCGAAATCAACTCGTTGTGAACTCATCTGCATGAACCTAAACGTGGATGAAACTTCACAATTCGAAACTAAATTCAAATGATATGTGAATTTATGAAATTTGCAAATGCCCTGAAAATTCAAATCTAAGTACAGAAGACTCGTGTACCATTCTTCTAGGTTGGCCTGACAAATGAGTATGTCCTCATCCAATCTTTTTAAGTGGGGTGTGGTCGTGGCGCTGGCCAGATCTTCTCTCTTTTCTTTCTATATTATTTCTCTTTTGAAATAGTCGATTGCTTGTCTTGGATGAGGAAGCAATGTTTAAAACGTTGTTCTAAAGACGTGACGTACCAAAATGGGACAGTACGCTCTAGAAGCGATTAATCGGTTGGCTGTTTTAGAAAATCAAGCCAATGCCATGATATCTCGCGCAGAAATTTCATCAGCTTTCGGTCCACAGAAACCCTAGTGAGTTGAGGATCTGTTGGCGGGCATTGTAGAGCCACTTAAACGAGATTTGAATAAGGACACGTGATTTTTGAGAAGGGCAATTCTTCTCTTGGGTTTTACTCAAGCTAAAAAAAAAAAAAAAAAAACTAGTTAGGTGATGCCCGAGAGTTGAGTCGGATTTACATCGGGTGCATAATGATTTATAACCCGTTTTGATCAATTTTCATACAATACAAATCGAGTAATTTATATCCGACTTATATTACTAAAACACTTCTATATTAATTCAATTTAAAAAAAGTCATATCCATATTGAGATGGGAGCATAGAAAGAGCGAGTGCAAAATTAAGTAAGGGCGAAAGAAATGAAAAGAGAGTCTAAATAGCTAATTTATGACCCATTTATTTTGAGTTTAATTATTTAAACCCATTTATTGAAAACAAATCATCATGTAATAATTCAACCTATTTAATATAGGTTAAAAAATGGGTCTCTAACCCATTTCAATAGGTCCACCCACGAGCATCATATCTCCAAAAACGAATTTTATTGATGGTTGGTCGGAGAAGTATTATGTGTTATACTAAGGTTGTGTTAATATATTGGGGTTTTAGCATTATACAGACATCTAATTAGAAAAATCAGATGGTGCGTGTTTTTTCTTTCAGTGATCAAAGCACACTTTTTTTTTTTAGCAAAAAAAAACCTCGGCTTGAACAATTGCCAAGTTGGTTATTCTTCAGAGATGTGATGATTATTGCCTTGAGTAACGTTACTTAAACGAAACTGTACTAGCGATGTCTCTGGTTGTATACAAGCATATTGAGTGAGTCTTACTCATGTCGTGTAACAAGAGTCTGTTGCATTAATTTACAAATTCACTTTTATATCTCAAGCAGACCCATTAGAATTTGCCTTTCAAAATTTTATATTATTAAAATAAATATATGATTTTTGTTTTGTCCGATTTAAAGAAAATTTTCAATCCATTGTCTTTCTTGTATAATCAATGTATTAGAATATTTTCTTATTATATGATTTTGTTTTAGCACTAAGATCCCCATATTTGTTTATTTAAACACCAATTAAAAAAAGAAAATCAAGTCAATTTTTGTCCCTTTCAGATGATTTAATCCATTTATTTTCGGTTCGTATTATATGTAACCAATGTATTAGAATATTTTCTTATTTTCAAATTTGAACTATATGTTACCCAAAAAAAATATAATTAACAAGTGTTTCAAGCACGTTTTTTGTTATCAAAAAAAAATAAGATGCGCACGTTACAAAAAAACCGTATACTACGGTAACTTTCCATTGACATGTTATCTTGATACATTAACTTCGCACTGCGCAACAATAATAGAATATAATTAGAAATTTCAAAACAAATAACAAACTAGAAAGTAGAAATAAAACACCACTAGAACAAGAATGTCTAGAGGTACAAGTTTTGAAAACAATTCCGATTAAACCCTTAAATGAACTCAGAAAATTCTGAAATTTGGACACGTTGTATTTAAGACCTAGAGGTACAAGTTTCATGAAGAAATCGTAGTCCAATTCGTTCTGGATTAAAATATAAAATCGATTTACTTTTCCTGTTCTCTACTTGCACAGTTTTTGAAACATTTTTAGTTAAATAGGCAAATGAACTACAAAAATTACGAAATTTAAATATGTTGTAGGGAAGACATGAAGAGAGATATTTCATGCAGAACACATTTCCAAAAGAACCTCATACAAAATGATATAGTCCACGCATTGCAACTTACAAGATCCGAACACATCAGATTGCACAGTTTTAGAAACATTTCCGATTAAATACCCAAATGACCTTCAAAAATTATGAAATTCGACTATGTGATAGCCAAGACCATAAGGTAGATACTTCATGAAAACATCGAAGTCAAATTCATCCTAGATAATTAAATATGGACAGTTAAAATCCATGTTCGTAGTACCGTAATTCCAGATCTAACCATCTCCAAAGGACCACGATTTCACCTACCTATTCTTGTTTTTTTTCTCTAAATTTTTGATATGTTGTACCTCAGGATGTCCTTTACAACTTTTGTTAAGAAACCGAAGTGAAATTTCGACAAAAAGGTTGCCTTACAGTCCATGCATTCATCAGGTCGGTCCCAAAATCTCCAGATCCAGTCTTTCCAAAGAATAATGATTTCACCCACTTATACTTGTTTGTTTTGTCCCAAATAAATGAATTTAGGCAATTTAAGTCAAAAGAATGGAAAATTAAGATGCATGAGTTGTATCATGGGATTTTACAAAATTACTGTTAATTATTTTAAAAATTTAAACAAAACTTGACTTTATATTTAGACATTTTAATATGTCCTTTCATACCCAGGTTGGATTTTAAAGTTGCAGAAACGAGGGTACGATTATGAATGACGGAACACGATTTTCACACATCAATCGTGTCTACACTTCTCAGCGCCAAAAGCTATGCCTGCAACTAGACCTATCCTTCGGACTCCCCACGATGTTCTCATTGGCCATCCGGTTAGTCAAAAATCTCCCGTGCCCCCGGTTATCGAAAAGAGTCCACTCACGAACAAAAGGAAAAAACCATCAAAACCGAAATAAAGAATTTGTCAACACGAGGACCGAAAGCAAATCCCCAAGACGATCCGCGCATAAAGAACCGCGCTCGTCCCGTCGCGTGGGTTGTTGGAAATCCCGGGGGGAGCCATCATTGTGCGCGACCCGCGAGGTCTGTTCTGCTGCTGGAACATGGAAATCGTGTCGATTCCTCTCACGTTGCCCCGTTCGGGGGCCACCTTCAAAAGACCGCGAGAAAGTCAGAAAGCAAAGCAAAGGGTGGAGAGTGGCGCAGCTGTCGTGTCGTGTCGAGCCAGGGGGGGTCTGTAGCGTACCGTAGCGTGACGCGCACGTTGAGATCTCGAACGAACGCAGCACGTGGTCGAATCGAAGCGAACGCTCCTCAGCCCTCGCTGTGCCCCCGTGCTTGAATTCGAGAAAGTGGCCCCCCCACCCCCGTCCGTCGTACCGACCATGTTTCTTTTTTCTTTACTCTCTCTCTCTCTCTCTCTCTCTTTCTTGTGCTCTCATGCGTGACGGCAGGGCACAGCGTACGAGGAATTCGCGCCGTTACCGACGGCGCCGAGCATTTGGATTATGGGACGGCGGATTTGGCTTCTGTATACCGTGTTATGTGATTTTGTTAGTGGGTTAGTTATTATTCTTTTTTTGGAAATATGCTATGTTACAAAGTTGTTTTGTATTGAAATTGTTGAAGTTTAGGTGAATTTTCAGATCAAGCAAGGGTGATTGAGATGGGTCGGAGATGTGTTAGGATCTATGTAGCACCGATACGAACACGCAACACGACACGACACAATACGCTGACACGTCATTTCTAAAAAAATAGAGAATTTCAACACGTTCCGATACATTATATATTAAATATATATTTATATATAAATAATAATAATAATAATAGCATAGAATAATTTATACCAAAAATATTAATCCAACATTTGTTTATATCATCCATTATTTTAATTTGATAAAGATTGAACGAGAAATTCAAAAATTGCAAATATGAAAGAGGAAATTTGAAGGAAATGTCCTGTTTTCTTATACTTGTCAGAGATTAATGAGATTTTTTATAGCCCTAAATAGAGTATGGAGTTCATAATATAGACTAGCTTGAAGCTCCTCTGCAAAACAAAGTTCGAGAAAAATGAAAATTCATGACAATAACTCGAAAAGGAAATTACTAAATTTGCTATGAAAAATGTGAAAGATAACTCACAAACCAATAACATTGACTAAAAGATAAAACTCGCAAGCAATGCTTGCGAGAGACGGAAAGAAGCAAAAAAAAAAAAAAAGATTATAACTTTAAGTATGTGGGAGTAACAAAACGACGCCAACGGAAAGAGAGGCTTTCCATCGTCACTTATGGGAAGATCAAAACTTGTACCTGAAAAACTTGAGAGCAATAATTTTTTTATTTCCTCTTTATTTTTGTTATTTTCATTATTTTTTCATATATTTACATTTTGACCTCTAAAGTATTGAAAATTTTTAAAATTGACCATGTGCATGTCGAAGTCGCGTGTTGAAATTTCGGACTCACTTATCGGGAAACATTAACCGCATGTCGGATTTTTCAAAACTCATTGACCGCGTGTTGGAACGTGTTGAAACGTGTCGAAGCGTGTCGGACACGTGTCGGACACGTGTCGGAGTGTCGGGAACACGTGTCTGAGTCTCGGACACGACACGAAAGCTTATGACGACTGTCGGTGCTTCTTAGGTTAGGATGTAACCGTGGTGTGGGGAGCTAGGAGATTGGCCTGGTGGGGCTTTTGGTCTAGAGTGTTGGTGGCTTGTGGCTACTATAATGTTGGCACTCAAGTATCACACCGACCTCTTATGTACAACATTTAAGATTTCGTTTTTATCTTTTTGACAGTAAAAAATTAAGAGAAAACACTAGTGAGTTAGTTTCATTTACGAGACACGACACGACACGATACGCTGACACGTCGTTTCTTAAAAAATAGAAAATTTCAACACGTTGAGACATGTTATATATTATATGTATATTTTATATATAAATAATAAATTTTTATTTCAATCAATTAATCCAATTCAAATTTAAAAATAAATAAATGATAATAAAATAGTATAATAAATTTACATTAAAAATATTAATCCACCATTTGTTAATATCTTTCATTGTTTCATTTATATTCGACCTTTATTTATTGAAAATTTTAAAAATTGATCTCACATGTCGGAATCGTGTGTCGAAAACTAGCATGTCGGAATTCCGACTCGAGTGTCGAAAAAATTTACTAGGTATCGGATTTTTCAATACGTATTAACCAAGTATCGGAGAGTGTCGAAAAGTATTGGACATGTGTCAAAATATTTGACACGATACGTAGGCTCCCGAAGAGTGTCAATGCTTCATAAGTTGGGAAACACTTAAGCTATCGAACAATTTTACTCTGCAATTATCTAGATTTATGGTGGATCTCATCGTGACTGGCTCTTATTGTTGGAGTAGGTTACCGTTGGAGTAGGTACCTAGCAGACAAATCGATCTATACAAATATTTATTGCTTTTTATCGTTTCTTACTGATTTCTTTGATAAAATTTTCCTCTCCCGTTAAATTTGAAGTAAGATATGTTAAGTTCCGCGTTATTCACAATGGTCATTTCACAATAATGACTTAACTCTTGTTAAGACTGAAGTTACGATAATTGGTGTTACGTACATGACCATTGCCGGATGCGGCACGCCATAAGATAGCCCCGTCGCCGAATGTGGCATGCCAAAATGACATAGTGAAAGCGAGGATGACGTGAATTGCAGCACGCTTGGAGTGCACAGGTAAACTTTCAAAATTTGTCTCGAAAGTCAATGTCAAAAATGTCAAAAAGCCGTTTTGACAAGGAAAAATGAACCAATATTCAAAGTACAGACCCTAAATAAATAAATAAAAAGTACAGACCCTAAATAACTCTGAAAGACGTCAAATCATAAACAAAATAAATAAAATACATCTTAATTTTGGTGAATGTGCCCCAGCCTGAAAACATTCAACCTTGGATCCCGACATGGTTGATGATTGTTATCAGAAATAATATTTTACATCAACTTGATATAAAAAATTCTAATTAAGAATCCTCCGAAACTTTAAATGAGAATTCAGGAACAAAAATCTTTATTTTTTTGTCATTTACTCATTGGCGGGTAGCTGCGTTGGTAAGCGCCTTGCTCCTCATCACCGAGGTTGCAGATTCAAACCTTCGCGTTGCTAACACGTCTTATGTGGGGTCTAACAGCGGCTGTGAGCACTCGTAAAATATGCTAAGGCGAATTCTAGATATAAAAAAAAAAAAAAAACACAAAACAAAAATCTTCTTTTTCGATTATCATAAAAAACATCGGCATTTGCTTTCTCTTAAACATTGTTCCTTCAATTCTTACCACCATAACAACCTTTTCGCTCTTTACTTTGTACTTTACTAACTCTACCATTTTGAGTTCCGGGAGATAGACAACACGATCTATCTCCCCAAATCTAATTTTTATCCCTAGCCGATTATCCGTCGAAACGAGGAACTTGCACCTCAGAGCCGAATTCAGCGAATCCTCCGTGTCGCATGTAATTTCGATCTCCACAATGATCTCTGTCACATCTGATCATCGCGTCTTCCATTATAGTCCCGACCTCCATTAGCTTTCACAAGCCCCGAAGCCGTCATAAATACGATAGTCCTGACGATCTCCGCGTCATGTCACCGTCACCGTGAACATTTCTCTTTGTACGAGCTGAATTTCTCGGGATAGGTTGGACGACGATAAATTATGTACCTCCGACTCCGAGCAGGTAAGCTGGACGGTTGGCCATTGTCATTATTCCCCACGGCATCCGCTTTGTTACCCTGGTCGAATTTTCTCTTCAAGCCAATAACTTCCGATGGAGTAGTTAGTATGTTCGGCCTTCCAACCGAATAATAATCATTGCACTCAATCGTCGTTTTATAGCTTGTCAAGATACTCAAGACTACCATTAAATAGCCTATCCCTTCCAGTCTCGTTGCCGAGACGGTTGTCCCCAGATTAGCTGGTGTCAAGCCCTACGTTGCCACGACTAACCCACTCCGTTATCACTCGATGCGGTGGAAATGAAAATAACGCGAACCGCAATTTGCAAACATACAGGGAAGATGCAACATGCTCGAGGCACACAAAGATAAGCTTTAGAATTACCATCAAAATTCAACGTAAAAAAGTTGGCTTTACAATGTTAATAGAATCAATGTTGGAACTTTAAACCCTAACAAACTCCAAAGAAATTTTTTTGAAAAAAAAAACTATAAAAGTGGAAATAAATCATCCAAGATATTATTCTAAACTGCCTAAGATGTCATTTGAAATTACAAATAAAGAAATAAAATTTTATAAAAATCTCAACGGATACCTGGCTTGAGTCACAAAAGTTAGCCTTCTCAATAAGGGAGAGAGGAAGGGTGTGTAGTGCGCACTTTGGATGCTAATCTCTCCAACTTAGCTACTGCATAATACTAATTCAATTTTAAATTTTTTAATTTTGATCAATTGAATTATAAATTTTTAGATATTTTTATAAATATAAAAATTTATTAAAAATCAAAAATTTATTCACATCAACATCTTATCACATGGAATAGTGAAATCGGTGGTTAAAATGGATGGAAATGACTAAATCACCCAATTTTCACATGATTGAAAAATCAATTGATATCCTTGAGTAATTGTCTCCATAGAAAGAATGTGTCCAATCAGGTTGCTATGTACAGGAAGAATTGTCGGTTGTTGGTTCAGTAAGTGTGTTTACGATAAAGCAGGTGGTTCTGAAAAAGTTACAGCGAGACAAACAACACTTTCACATTAAGCATACATCCGCGTCAGCAAAAGCAGGGGGGAGAGCACCGGTCGGAGTTATCTCGTTTCAGCTGTCCCTAATCAAAATAAAGATGCCATCCCGAGTCATTCAAAAAGAAGAACGACAAAAGCAAAGGAGGAGAGGCTCGTGTCTCCCACGGAGCGCAGACACGGGATCCCGAGAAAAATCATGGTCCGCGATTACTTCACCAGTCGTCATTGTTGGAAGATATGGTCATGATAGCTCGTGATATTTGACACGGAATTAAGGATTAGGTTGAGATTTAGATTGATTCACAGAATACTGTATTTACATTTATTATGTACATCTGGTACTATATCTATAGAACACTGTACATTAGAAGTTATTGAAGAAAGAACACAGAAAAATCTTCCCAAATTCTATGGTCTTCAGTCACGAACTCTTTTGGCTTCCTCGTTTCCCTTTGTCTTCTTTCAGCCACCATCGTCGAGTTAGGTGATGCTCCTTGCAGCTGCACCTAAAATCGCGACGTGTAGGACCTTCCCTCGTTGCGGTCTTTCCTGGAAGGATCAAAGTACGCAGGACGCGTCTTCTGCAGCCAACGAGACGACCCAGCTCTCGACACGTTTATTTCGCAGGCTTTAGGTGGAAAGATGGCGACGAGCGATGGGACAGAGTAGAAGATAAGAGAAGAGAAGGAAGTTCCCCCCTAGTTCTAGAGAAACGTGTTTAGCAAGGGCTGACTTTTACGACTCAGGGAAGTGAGGCGTGAGTCAAGTGATAATGGAATCGGATGCCTAATCTTTTGTTTAATTGAGCACTCCTTTCGTTAGTTCACGGGGAACTATAGGCCAATTTTAAAATGTTTGTTTTTGTTTTCGGTAAATTGGTGATGTAATTCACATGACCTAATTGATTTGAAAGAATCTGCCCCTCTCTCTCTCTCCTAGGCCCAACAAGCACGTTTAAATTCCGTGACTCTTTCATATTGTGCGCGTGAAGTATCATTTCGATTTTCATGATTTCGTCTCCAAAAGACCGTGATAAACACCACGTCGTGTCTTGGGCATTTGTTACTGGTGCAAAGACTTCTTGACTTCTAGAATGTCCATTTGGCTATGTTGACGGGCTCATGTGTCTAGGTCAAGTTATTATAGCTCGAAACGAATGTTATGTAATGGATGGAAAATTATTAGGATAGAGTTCAACAGGGCAGTCGTACAAGGCTCCCCTCCTCTTCCTTATGCTGGTAATCATTAGGTAATGGAGACTAATAAATTGGGTAAAAATCTATCCTTATTTAAGATATTACCTATTTAAGCGTCTTATTGTTGTGAAAAGTTTGCGAATCACATGTGATGGTAAGGAAATGATTCTCATCATCATTGAGCCCAAATAAGCCGTTCTCTTTTTTAGCCCAAATTGCTTTATGCCTATTAGTTCAATGAATGAAACTCAACAATTGTTTCAAGGAAAAATACTAAATACATACTTGTATTTTCACTTTGTTCATTTGTGTTTAGACGCCACTTTGCACCAAACATCCATTGCTTTTGTGGCTTTATGGAAAATGACACAATTGCTCCCTATACTTTAGCTCAACGTATAATGTGATCGCCAAACTATGGTCAATGAACTGTAGTCTATTGTGCAAAATGGCTCTTGAATTTTCGATTTTTTTAAATATGATTCCTAAACGTTTGGTACATATATTATGTAATCTATGCATTATATGAAAATATTTAAAGTTATCCCTAAATTTGAATTAATAAAATGACAATATTGAACATTTTTATATAGTTCAAAACTAAATTGAACATGTACAAAAAAATTCATGAATTATATTGAACAAATAAAATATTTAGAGACCACATTGCACATTGAGCCAAAATTCAGGTGTTATTTATGTTATTATCCCTTTGCAAAATAAATAATCTTCTTTCAAAAAAGACGTCGTTGAATACCACAAGCTGCTACCACCTCCTCGCTGATCTCCCCTTAGCTTGTTGTATGCCGTTGATTGCCTTGCTGCTTGCACATTGCCTTGCTGCTTGCACATATATCCCTCTCTCCTCCCCTCCCCCCGTCTACCTTTGTTTAGATAGTGCTAGGCGTCCCCGACCTCGATCTAAGGTTGCCTGCCTCATTCAAGCCATGGATGACCTTAGATCAAGATTGTCCATCGTGGGCCGAGACCTTAATATAAGATGAACTCAACTGAGGTCGTCCATCACGGTGGCCCGTCCATACTCATTTATTTGTAATCCATTAGAATATTCTCTTCGATATTTTTGTCTTGGGGTTGCGAAAATGTAATAGCCATCATGGTAAATCATACAGATCAATGTGAAAACTTTCTCATTCTCATCTCGGTGCACTTCCCCTCACATCTCCTCTCATCCCCCTTCAATTCTCGTCTTAACTCCGATGCTCTGAGTAGTCCTTACAAAATGGTGTGAGAGCCTCTCTCAAGCGGTGAAGTCTCGAAAGAAGATGACCGGACGAAGGCCTTGGGGCAACGAATGCAATCCCGCGCGAGAGAAACCCAAAAGAAGCCGGAGGAAATGAACCCCACGGTTCAAGACCAGTGAAGCCGAGATCAAACAGACATCGAGGGAAAGAGCTCAAGCGAAGACACCAGTTCTAACAATGACAAGAGTCCGATGGTGAAACAGCAGCTGAAGATATGTTATCCCACAGACCATGAATCATCCCTTGAAGCCATGAATAAGAAATATAGATTTTATGGGAAGACACCATCCTATACACACGGGAAGAAGTACAAAAAAATGTATAAATTTATTATATTTGTACCGATTTAATCTTAAAACTTTCAATTGGATTAATTTAGTCATAAATTTTTTCAAATTCTGACAATTGAGTCCATTAAACTAATTTAGGTTGAAAATTACTGACATGAAAGCCAATCATCTTATTTAGCACGGTTGGCGTTGACATAAATATTTTTAAATAATTTTTAATAACTTTCTTTTAATTTTAAACTTTCTATCTATTTTTTCTATTATCTTTCCTTTCCTTTTTTTTTCGGAGAAGGGAAAAAAAAGAAAAGGAAAAGAAAAATTAATAAAAAATTCTAAAAAGGTATTTGTCTACGTTAGCATTAATTGTGCCATGTAAGATGATTGAAATTTACCTAGTTTATTTTGGCCTAAATTGGCCAGATTTACTAAAATGGCAAAATATGAAAATGTTTATGACTAAATTAGTCCAATTAAAAAGTTTAGAATTGAATTAGTACACATGCAATAAGTTTTAAGATTTTTTTTTTAATACTTTTTCCCTATACATAGACTCAAGCCCGTCTTGATCTCTTCCTTTCCACTTGCGATAAGGCCGACTTTGATTTTTCACCGATCATTACGTTATACAAACGGAAAAAGGAAGAAGAAAAAAAGGTGAAATGACATGTTACGGTTGTTTGTAGTTCTTGGTGAGGTGGTCAACTTCGAATTTTGCGAGTGAGGGGCTGTTTGTTTCGCGGACTTTTTTTTTTTTTAATAATAATTAGTTATGTTGCTTGGAATAATTAGCTAATAAAAAAATTTCTGTTGACAAAAAATATTTTTCGTTTATATATTTTTGCAAGTGATATAAGTAATTATTTTTAGGAAAATATACTTTCCAAAATGTAAATCTTTCCCGAAATAAGCGGACCCTAAATTTCATTTTGCTTTCTTTTTTAATTCTGCATTTTTCTAAACAAAGTCAATACAAATGGTTAGTTAGAACCGTTCTTCTCTTTAACCTTTAATATATTGGAGTTAGGTCAACCCTTTTTGGGCGACGTGGCCGCCTATGAAATTGGCATGGAAGTTCCGCTTTCGGTTCATCCCGGAAGACGACGTAATATTTTTTTTAATTATACGTTGGCAGAGAACATTAGAAGAATATTCTTCTTCGAAATTGACTTGATGATTATTCAAAAACCTTCTTCAGCCGGCTCAACTTACCCTACAATAGTTTTGAAATCATATTACTTCATCCCAGGCGCAGAGAACTATTATACTTCCCTACCCAATTATAGCTAATATTGAAGTACTAATGTGGTCTCTACCTTCATCATCGTCAAGCCTCTCGATTCTCACCCAAGTTTTTCTTCCCGGATGAGTGATAATAAGGGAGGTGACATTTTGGGATCTCCCACCCCAAGACGGATCTCCCACTTGAGCCTTTTAAGGACCTATCTGTCTAGGTCTAATATTTATTTTGAATATATTTTGACAAAGAACACTAGGAGAATATTTTTCTTCCATATTGATTTGATGACTATTCAAAAAACTTTTTTCCATATTTGTAGGAAGTAGAAAGTGTTCTCCATATGTTGCCACGTGACGACAAAAGATATTTTAATCGATATATGAACAAATATCCTTATTGAGTCATCCACAAGCGTCGCACGATGCTGGCATGCGTCCAATTTTGATATTTTACATAATTTCCATTAGCCTGATTAAATGCGATGAAAATGAAGCACTTCATTATTTATTCTTTTTGTGCCGGCGAGGGATGACAAGCCCCCTTGCCGGGGTCAGAAGGCTGAGGTAAGCATCCCTTTGCTTGCTTGGGGAGGCCGTGAAAGTCATCGGTGGATTGGTGAGGTAACAACATGAAGGGGTGGCACAATGCTGTCATTGGTATATATTTTTACTATTTAAAATCTGTGATTTTTTTTTTTATGGTTCTCTAGTTTTAGATTTTTTTTTCTTGTAACTTTAATTTATAAAAAAATTTCAATTTTCTAGTATGACAGAAGTGAAACGACGTTATTTTATGCCTGAAAAATTTCATCATCACATTAATAATTGTGAGAGACTGAAAAATATTTCCATGTGAAAGTTTTCCTTGCATAGAAAAATGACGGATGTAACGGAAGTCCTCAAGTGCATGTTATAGACAAGTTCTAAGATTTGATTGTATGAAAAAGAGTTTTAGGACTAAAGTGATTAACCAAAAAAATGTTTTAGAACTGTCCCTATCATGGACCCTAGATTTTTTTTTTTTTAAATATGTTTGTTCGGCCCGCCTGAAGCGCATGGGTCCCAGAACAATCATGCTGGGGTGATTGTGTTCATTTGGTCTAGGCCTGGAAATTATAGGCCCCAATGTTTGGGCCGAGCCCATTTTCTGATAAAAGCCCAGCTTTCCAGACCCGACCCATTTGGATCCGAATACTGTTGTGTCCGAAAGATTGGTTACGTGTCCTTGTCCCTTTTTTTGCACTTTTTTTTTTTTTGGATGCGGGGTCGAAGCTGCGGCGTATGATTGTAGCTTGTCAAGTTTCAAGATGCGGGCCGATGGCGACTCATGTGTTAACTAGAGGATGTCGGAAGTAGTTGTCATGTTCACCTCTTGCTTTGCTTCAATTGTATCTATCTGTATGTTATTACACTCTCTCTCACAGATGCTTCGTGAATATACATAATTATCTATTTGATTTGAGGGTCAAATGTAAAATATACGCTATACAATTACTATATATCATCTTCATGAATCTATTTGTTTAATTTGTATGTCCCATGAACAAAGGAAGGAGAAATAGGAAAAAAAAAAAGAGAAAGAAAAAATAATTAAATTTTAATTTTTTTTAAATATTATTAAAGTTTAATTATGTTAGTGCCAGTCGTTCCATGTCAGCACTGGTCGTGCCACGCTAGTGTCGGTTGGTTAGATTTGAATTAGCAAAATTGCAAAAAATTTAGGACTATTTAAAAAAAAAAATAGGACTAAATTGACATCAAAGTTATATTAAATTTATGGCATATCGATCATCACGTATTTCATGAATCGCGACCTTTGTAGCTTTCACAAGCTCAAAAGTTGCCGTGATTGCGATAGCCCCGATGATCTTCAAATTAGATCGCAGTCACAATGAAAATTTCTCCTGCTGTTTGGCCTTTCCTTGGACAAGTTGAATTTCTTGTGGTAGGTATGCGCCTCCGAGCAGGTATGCCGGAAGGCTGGCCATGGTCGTAGTTCCTCATGGTGCCCACCTTGCTACCCCGATCCGATTTTCCTCTTCAAGGCAAGAGCTTCCGACCAAGTAGTTATTATGTTCAGCCTTCCAACCTTCTCAGGGGGGGATGGGATGGGGACGCGGAAGTTTCAGGAGTGGGTTTCGACTCCCACGCCCTGTAAGAGGCAGGGAAAAAGTCCGAGAGTGAGTGTAGAGTAGGAATAGAGTAGGACTGACAAAAAAAAAAAAAAACTAAATAATACTCGTGTCGTCATTTTGTAACTTGTCAAGATCCTCTAAGACTACCGTTAAAGAACCTACACCTTTCAATAACGAGATGGTTGTCCTCGCATTAGCTGGGGTCAAGCCTTGTGTTCCCACGACTGACCCACATCGTCATCACTTGACGAGGTGGAAACAAGAATAACGCGAATGGCAGTTCGCGAGCGAGTAAACGCTCGAAAACATACTGGAAGGCGCAAAATGCTCGAAGCACAAAGAGTAAACTTTAGTATTATCATCAAAATTTAATGGGAAAAATGTCACAAATAGTCCCTATACTTTTACTTAATGTGCAATCTCATTCCTGAGCTTTTGATTTGCTCAATTTGATCCATAAACTATTAATAAATGTCCGATTTAGTCCCTGAGCTTTCGATTTGCTCAATTTTTTTTTTTTTGGTGATCAGGGGAACTGCCACGGTCGGCCGGCCGGGGAGTAAACCCCAGGGAGGCACGCAGAAACCACCACCCACGCACCGGGCAAGGCACCACGCAGCGCTTGAGCCTCCCGCTTCGCAAGGGCTTCGAAACCGGGACCTCCATCGTGGAGTCCAGCAGCCCTACCATCCACGCTGCAACGATGGGTGGTCGATTTGCTCAATTTGGTCTCTAAACTATTGATAAATGTTTGATCTAGTCCTTTCGTTACTATTTTTTTTTCTTCTCTCTTCTCTCCGCTGGCCATGGTGGAGGGAAGCCAGCATCCAGCGAGGGTTGCCCTCACTTGGGCTAGCTAGGGTGACCCTTCTCAGCGTCAGGCAAGGGTCGTCCTCACCGGCGGCAAGGGCTACCCTCGCCAGTGTCGGGCGAGGGCTGTCCTCACCAACTGCGAGGGCTACCCTCGCCGGACGCTAGCTTCCTCCACCAGCTCCGCCATGGTTGGCGGAGGGAAGAGAGAAGAAGAAAAAGAAAAAAAAAGGAAAAAACAGTAACGAAATGACTAGATCGAACATTTATCAATAGTTCAGGGACCAAATTGAGTAAATCAAAAGTTCAGGGACTAGATCGGACATTTATCAATAGTTCATGAACCAAACTGAGCTAATCAAAAGTTCAGGGATGAGATTGCACATTAAGTAAAAGTATAGGGACTATTTGTGACATTTTCCCAAATTTAATGTCAAAAAGTTGTCTTTATAATGTTAATAGAATCGATGTATGAATTTTAAACCCTAATAAACTTTAAAGAAGTTTATTCAAAGAAAACTATAAAGATGGAAATAAATCATTTGATATATTATTCTAAACTGGCTAAGACGTCATCTAAAATTACATATAAAGAAATAAGTTTATTATGGGTATCTTGGTGAATATCTGGCCCAAGTCACAAAAGCAAGTCTAGTCAGTAAGGGGGAGAGAGAGTGTATATGTGGTGCACATTTGGACGTTAATCTCTGTACCTTAACTAGTTTGTTGTGGAATCTACCTTTCTCGACCTAGATCACGCGGCACGCATGTGCATGTCGTGGATTGATTCATGCGATGGGGGAAATAATCAAAAAAATAATAAATTTATTTTACCGATACTGATTCAATTATAAACTTTTTAATGTGTTCAACTAAGTCTTAAACTTTTTAATGATTTGTCAATATAGTCAATGCAATAATTCTAGTCGGCAATCGTATACATGGACAGCTACCACTGACGTAGATGATTTTTTTAAAATTCTTTTTAAGTTTTTCTAAATTTGTTATAGTTTTTTTTTTTTTCTTTTCTTTTCCTTCTTCCATGGCCGACAACCAGCCTCTCCCTCACTTGAGGACAATTGTTGACAATCGCTGAGGCCCGATAACTAGTGGAGGAAGAAGGAAAAAGAAAATAGAAAAAAGTAAATTTTTTATAAAAACTCTACGTTAGAACCAATCATCGTTATGTCACATAAGATAGTCGGGGTTCATGTCATTGATTGTCTATCAAAGTTGGCCGTAATGACCACACTAGTAAATCAGCCGGAGATTAAGGATTCGATCGATCAAATTAAAAACTTTATAATTATATTAACATCCATATAATATGTTTAAAACTTTTTTCTTACAATTATCCCCATAGAAAGGATGTGTCCAATTAGGTCGGCTATGCATAAATAGAAATGTCGGTTGTTATTCGTTGAGTGAGTATTATACAATAGAGTAAGAGCGAGACAAACAACACTTCCATTTTAAGCATACACTTGCATCAGCAAAAGCAGGAGGAAGAGCACTAGTAAGGGTTTTCTCGTTTCAGATGTCCGTAATTGAATAAAGATGTTATCCGAGTCAATGAAAAGAAGAACGACAAAAGCAAAGGAGGAGAGGCTTGTATCTCCGACGTAGCACAGAGATGGGATTTCGAGAAACTACAGAAGACGTGCGGGGCGCGGAGTATTCGTAAATTCATCCCCTTTTTCAGGTGAAAAAAGATCGACGATGCTCATGGAATAACGCCTGCGAACCAAAGCCACGCAGCTGAACAACGTGGTCGAGCTTTCCACGACTACTTCACCAGTCGCCACCATCGTCGAGTTAGGTGATGCTTTCGCAGTTACGCCTACAATCATGACGTGTAGGACCCCCCCTCGTTGCGGTCTTTCCTGGAAGGAGCAAAGGATGAAGAACGCGTCTCCTGCAGCCATCGAGAAGACCCAGCTCTCGACACGTTTATTCCGCAGGATTTAGGTGAAAAGATGGCGACGAGCGATGGGACAGGAGGAGAGGAGCAGAGAAGAGAAGAGAAGGAAGTCCTCCCTAGTTCTAGAGAAACGCGTTTAGCGAGGATTGGCTTTACGACTCGGGGAAGTGAGCCGTGAGTCAAGTGGTGATGGAATCGGATGCCTAATCTTTTGTTTGATTGAGCACTCCTTCGTTAGTTCACGGGGAACTATAGGCCATTTTTAAAGTCCTTAGTTTTCGTTTTTGGTAAGACGGTGACGTCATTCACATGACCTAATCAATTTGAAACAAGCCCGTTTAAATTAGGTGGCATTTTCGGACATGACTTTACATACATCAGCTCCCAATTCAAGAAAGTCATATTGTGTGAGTTTTATGTCGCGTGCGTGAAGCGATCGACGATTGTCTCAATTCCGCAGTGAACGTGATGTTGTGTGTTGGGCATATGTTATCTCGTGTGGAGACTTCTTAACTTCGAGGATGTGTATGTAATTGCAGAGATGGGCTCGCATGCTTGTGGGTAAGCCGAGTAATTATGACTTGAAGTGAATGTTCTGTAACAGATGAAGGCCCCATTTGGTTCAGTATTCCCAATAGCCTTTCAGCTCCGAAAGCCCATTGAGAAAAAATTTAAGTATTTGGTTAAGTATTAAGAGGTGTCCTTAGCCAAATGCTGAAAGCCCAAAACAGGTGGGGACCTACTTTGGGCTTTCAGTATTTCGGAAATGTAAGTCAACTTCTACTATTCATCGTTGACTTCTTTTTTTTTTTTTTTTTTAAACTGATCATCTTCCCCACACTCCAATCGCCATTGATCGGTGACGGAATTTCATCGGATTTTATTTTTATTTTTTAAAAATAATAAAAACCTTTGCAAATGTTGGGTTCACATTTTTTTTATCATCTTTATCTTTTGACAATCAATAGCCTAACTTTTTATCAATACACTAGAATGATCATTAATTAATAAAGATGATTGATACTACAATAATTAAAAAAATTAATCAAAGTTGAAAACAAACCTAAATGAACCCTAAGCCAAAAGTTGAGCTTTGCATCTAATTTATAATATAATTTTTTAATATAATTTTTAAATAAATTTACTAATATATATATATATCTTTTACATTACTTTCAATATAAAAATGTAAAAGGTTATATAGTCTTTTTTTTTAATACTAAAACTAAAAAACTTAATTTGGTCACACTAAAGGGCTTTTCAAATATATATTTACCAAACGATCTTGCATTTCCCTAAAGCACCTTTCGGTTATAGTTTACTAAACGGTTTAACATTTCGGAAAACCCCTTTACTTCAAAGGTATTTGCATTCTCCCAATGACATTTCTCCAAAGCCAAACCAAACGGTGAAGAACTATTATGATAGCATTCAAAAGGGCAGTTGTACAAGTCTTCCCTCCTCTTCCTTATTACTTGTAAAAGGAATATTTCATATGGGAATGGACACGAAATTGGGTAATAATCTAGGATTAATACAATAAAAAGCCTCAAATTCGTATATCAATGACAAAGTTATCCAAAACTAATTTTTTAACCTCTAAAAAATTTTAAACTAATACACTTGTGATAAATTTACCAAAAAATAATTTTTTAACCATAAAAAAAACCTCAAACTGGTTGGATTAACACCACGAAAAACACAACTGGTACACTAGTGACAAATCAAAAGAAAAATCCCAAATCGATACACTAGTCAACTAACACATGTCATTTAACTCAGCAATTTGACGGTAAACTTTAAAGAAAATTAACGGAGGATAAATATGTCATAAATGTACAAGTTTAGGGTTTTTTGTGATAAAATGGTACATATGATTTGAAATTACGTAGGCCGTTTTTGCAAATTACAAGAGGGTATATGAGTCTAAAAGCAATAAACTCCCATTTGACATTGCTCATTGATCGCACTTTTAGAGAAAAATATCGTAACTTTCTCAATACATTGGACTAATGTTATTCTAAAGCCAAATGTGCGAATACTTTTGATTTACAACTTTTATGTTTTGAGCGAATTAATTTCCTTTCTTAAAAATGTTATTTTAGTTTTTGATTTGATCTCTTTGAAACTTACTCTAGCTTTTTTCCCCATGATATTGCCGTAGGCACTAGGCAGTACATATGACCTAAAATTGCACCAAGCATTTTTGCAAATTACAAAAGAATGCATGAGTCCAAAGGCAATAAACTCTCATTTGCCATTGCTCATGGTAGTCGGACATGATGAGAGGAAAATGTTGCAGCTTTCTCGATACAAAACGGAACAATGTGATTCCAAAACCAAAAGTACGAATACTCAAATTTACAACTCGTATGTTTTGAGCAGAAGATTAACTTCCTTTCTCAAAAGTGCTATCTTAACTTTTGGTTTTACTCCTTTGAGATTTACTCTAATTTTTTTTCCCTCAATCTGCTGTAGGTGGTATATATAACCTGAAATTGTATTGGCTATTTTCGCAAATTACAAATGCAATAAACTCCCATTTGCTACTGTTCATAGTGGTCGGGCTTTGATAGAAAAATGTGATAACTTTTTGGATACAAATCGGGATAATGTGATTCCAAAGAAAAAAATATGAATATTCTTGGATCTACAACTTTATATTTTGAGCGAATTAGAATGCGTTTACTAACGTTTCTGTTTAAAAATTGTTCTAGGGAACATAAATAGAAAAAATTATTTTTATTCCGGGGAACAATTTTTGAACAGAAGAACATGTTTGGTAACTGTACAAAATTTATGTTCCTAGAATAGAAAAATAATATAAACACGTTTGGTAAACTTGTATAATTTTATTTCTTTTAATTTTTTAATATTTTATTTTATTTTCTCTTTGGCCAGCAACTAGCCGGGCGACGTCCGATGAGCTTGCCGGAGGCCCGGCTGGCCCCAAGGAGGCTCAACCTCGCCTCGACGAGGCTCGGCCTCACCTAGGCGAGCCTCACTAGGCCATCGGCGAGGCTTGGCCTTGCCCAGGCAGTGCGAGGTTGGCCTCTCCCTGGCCTAGTGAGGCCCAGCCTCGTGCTTGGCCGGGAGGCCGAGCCTCACCAAGGGCCGACGACGCTTCCGGTGAGGTTGCCGGCCCTTGATAGCTGGTTGTTGGCCATGGCTGAGGCCGACAATCGGCCAAAGAAAAAAGAGGAAGAAAAAGGAGAAAAAAAGAAATAAGTTTTGTGTTTTTGTTCTTTTGTTTCTTCAAAAAGTGTTCCCGAGAACAAAAAAATAGATTTTGAACAAAAAGCGTAAACAAACGTATTTGTTCTTTTTTTTTTTTTGTTCCTTGGAACAAAAAAATAGAAATTGTGTTTTGAGGGCTTGCAAGCCCTCACGGGCTCCGATGTCGCCGCCCCGGCTAGGGCCCGACGACCCCGGCCGATGCTCCCCCCACCATCACCGGCCCTTCCCGACAACGACGGGGAGGTGGCGAGGGCCTAGATCTAGGGCGAGGGTCGTGGCCCTCGCCCAGATTTGGCAAGGGCTCGCGACCCTTGTTGCCAGTCGACCAAGGGCCGGCCACCTCGACCAACCCTCTCCCCTTCGTCTTTAGACCTTCGGCGGGCGAGGAGGAGGCGACGGCGAGGGCTCGGCCCTTAGCCACCTCCTTCGCCCTTCCCCCATTTTTTAAAATTAATTTTATGTTTTTTATTTTTTAGAATATTTTAAATAAATTTAACTTTCAATTTAATTTAATTAATTTTTATATCAATTATTTACACATCGACACAAAATGACGTCGTTTTTGCATTTTCTCGCCATGTCGGCATGCAAAACGAAACCGTTTTGCACTCACCTCGCGGAAAATTGCCACTTCAGCAATTTGGCCGAATTTTGGCCAAATTTTGGCTACCGGAGTGGCACTTAAGTGATCTATTTTACTCAAATTTTGGCACTTACGTGTACATTTTCAATGTTTTGGCACTTAAGTGTCTCTCCGTGCCAAGTTTTGGCACTTTAAATGTCCTTATCTCATTTTTTTCCCTCAGTATGTACATATGGGTTGAAATTGTACCAGCCATTTTCGTAAATTAAAAAAGGCAATAAACTCCAATTTGCTATTGCTCACAATGGTCGAGCTTTGAGAGAAATATGTGGTAGCTTTTTGGATACAAATTAGAATAATGTGATTCAAAAGAAAAAAAAATATATGAATATTCTTGGATTTTACAACTTTTATGTTTTGAGCGAAATAATTTCCTTTCTCAAAATTGTTATTTTAACTTTTGGTTTTACGCCTTCGAGATTTACTCTAGTGTTTTTCTCTCAAACTATTGTAGGTAGTACACACGACTTGAAATTATACCGCCCATTTTCGCAAGTTACAAAGGTCATGAACTCCCCTTTGCTATTGTTTATATCGGTAGGTCTTTGAGAGAAAAATGTGGTAACCTTTTGGATACAAATTGGAATAATGTGATTCTAAAGTAAAAAATACAAATATTCTTTGATCTACAACTTTTTTTTTTTTAGTGCTTTAACTTTCTTTCTCAAAAATGCTATTTTAGCTTTTGGTTTTACGCCTTTGAGATTTACTTAAGGTTTTTTCCCCTCAATCTGCTGTAGGTGGTACATTCAATATGAAATTGCACTGGCCATTTTTGCAAATTACAAAAGGATGTATGATTCTAAAAGCAATAAACTCCCATTTGCTATTGCTCATAGTGATCGCGCTTTTGGATAAAAAAAGTCGTAACTTTCTCGATACAAATTAGAATAATGTGATTCCAAAGCCAAATGTGCAAATACACTTAGATTTACAACTTTTATGTTTGGAGCGAATTAATTTCCTTTCTCAAAATGTTAGTTTAGTTTTTGATTTTCCCATGAATTTGCCGTAGGTGGTACATACAACCTAAAATCGCTCCAAGCATTTTTTGCAAATTACAAAAGAGTGCATGAGTCCAAAGACAATAAACTCCCATTTGCTATTGCTCATAGTGGTCGGGTTTTGAGAGAAAAATGTGGTAAATTTTTCGATATAAATGGAAATAATGTGATTCCAAAGCAAAACATACAAGTGTTCTTGAATCTGCAACTTTTATATTTAGAGCGAATTAACTTCCTTTCTAAAAAATGCTATCTTAGTTTTTGGTTTTACGCATTTGAGATTTACTCTAGTTTTTTTTTCCCTCAATCTACTGTAGGTGGTACATATGACCTGAAATTATACCGGCCATTTTTGCAAATTACAAAAGCAATGAACTCCCATTTGCTATTGCTCATAGTGGTAGACTTTGAGAGAAAAATGTGATAACTTTTTGGATACAAATTGGAATAATGTGATTTAAAAGCAAACAATACGAATATTCTTGAATTTACAACTTTTATGTTTTGAGCGAATCAACTTTCTTTCTCAAAAATGCTATTTTAGCTTTTGGTTTTACACATTTGAGATTTACTTTAGTTTTTTCCTCTCAATCTGCTGTAGGTGGTACATACGATCTGAAATTGGGCCGGCTATTTTTGCAAATTACAAAAGGGTGTATGAGTCTAAAAGTAATAAACTCCCATTTGATATTGCTCATAGTGATTGCACTTTTAGAGAAAAAATGTCGTAACTTTCTTAATACAAATCGGAATAATGTTATTCTAAAGCCAAATGTGCCAATACTCTTAAATTTACAACTTTTATGTTTTGAGAGAATTAATTTCCTTTCTCAAAAATATTATTTTAGTTTTTGATTTTATCCCTTTGGAACCTAAAATTGTAACAAGCATTTTTGCAAATTACAAAAGAGTGCATGAGTCCAAAGGTAATAAACTCCCATTTGCTATTTGCTCATCGTAGTTGGGCTTTAAGAGGAAACTGTTGTAACTTTCTCAATACAAAACGGAATAATGTGATTCCAAAGCCAAAAGTACAAATACTCTTGGATTTACAACTTGTATGTTTTGAGCATATTAACTTCATTTCTCAAAAATGCTATCTTAACTTTTGATTTTACACCTTTGAGATTTACTCTAGTTTTTTTCCCTCAATCTGCTGTAGGTATATACTACCTGAAATTGTACTGGCCATTTTCGCAAATTACAAAGGCAATAAAGTCCAATTTGCTATTGCTCATAGTGGTCAGGCTTTGAGAGATAAATGTGGTAACTTTTTGGATACAAATCGAAATAATGTGATTCCAAAGCAAAAAATACAAATATTATTGGACCTACAACTTTTATATTTTGAGCGAATTAACTTCCTTTCTCAAAAATGCTTTTTTTTTAGCTTTTGGTTTTACGCCTTTGAGATTTACTCTACTTTTTTCCCTTAATCTGCTATAGGTGGTACATACGACCTGAAATTGTACTGGCCATTTTCACAAATTACAAAGGCAATAAACTCTTGACACCACAATAATTTTGAGAGAAAAATGTGATAACCTTTTGGATACAAATCGGAATAATGTGATTCAAAAGCAAAAGATATGCATATTCTTGGATCTATAACTTTTATGTTTTGAGCGAATTAACTTCCTTTCTCAAAAATATTATTTTAGCTTTTGGTTTTACGACTTTGAGATTTACTTTAGTTTTTTTCTCCCCTCAATTTGTTGTAGCTTGTACATACGATCTAAAACTGCACCGGCCATTTTTGCAAATTACAAAAAGGGTGTATGAGTTTAAAAGCAATAAACTCCCATTTGTTATTGCTCATAATGATTGTGCTTTTGGAGAAAAAGGTCGTAAGTTTCTCGATACAAATCGAATAATATATTTCTAAAGCCAACTGTGCAAAATACTCATAGATTTACAACTTTTATGTTTTAAGCGAATTAACTTCCTTTCTTAAAAATGTTATTTTAGCTTTTGATTTTACCCCTTTGACACTTACTCTAACCTTTTTTTCCCATTAATTTATCGTAGGTGGTACATATAGCCTAAAATTGCACTAAGCATTTTTGCAAATTACAAAAGAGTATATGAGTCTTAGGGTAATAAAGCCCCATTTGTTATTGCTCATATTAGTCGGGCTTTAAAAGAGTAAATTAACTTTTTTTACATCAGTTAGAGTCAAACGTTTTGTCATATTTAAGGGATATCCGAGGTAGCAACAAATGGTGTACTTTTGATACGTCTTTTTTTGGCTAAACATGTTGTTAGTGTCTTTTTATTATGGAAACACGGAGATAAAAACACACGGGAAGTTGCAGATCCACATTGGTCTGTTCTCTTGATTTTCTATGGCTAGATTTCCACTTGATTTTCTATGGCTAATTTTCCATGGAAATCATCTTACTATTCAGTGTAAAATATAAGGAATTTTATAGTATTTATGTGTGTGATTAGGATGGGTTTATTTCATCGAAAAAAGAATTTCTGAAAGTGAGCATAATATAAAATCTTAATTTCTCGTGAATCTAATATGCAAAGCCTTTGCCACTATCCGTGCGTGGTCTCAGGAAATGACGTGAATTTTGTTCAACAAGAGACAAAAACATCAGCTTCCAAGAGTTTCAGTGCTGCAAACTACCAATTATTGAGAATTCCTACATTTTTTAGCAATTGGTGCCCTAAAGTACCTCGGAAATTTTTTATTATTTTCTCTTGACACCGCACTAATTTTGTTAATTTCAGCTAGACCGTTATCATGCCCCTATATTTTACTAATTATTTATGATATGAACCCAGAACTCCGGTTTTTTATTGCTAAAAAATGACACATTCATATGAAACATGGTGCAATTCAACGGGTAATTCATATTCAAATGAGCATCCAATCTTATAAAGATAAAAATATTTATGCATGTGCCATTTGTTATGATTTTGAATGACGATGAATGTGTGTCGTCTTGTTTGAATGTGTGGATAAGGCTCTTAGATCGATGATTGTGTACGTCGTCAGTCCCGAAAATCATTCAACTAGTAGCACGCCCCTAAAACTATTCGATGTAAATTTTGGGAAATATAGTTGATATCGCAACACATTAGGCTCGGTAAGACCTGATCACGAGGCAGGTTTGGGAAGGCTCGGGTTCAGGTGTAACAAGCATTGGCCCTATCCAGGCTCGGGTTTAGAGCCTGATTCTGGGGTCAGGCCTGTCCATTGGATGACCAACAAAACCTGTACCCATCGAAGCCCGCCCATTGTTTGGGCTAATTTTTTCAAAGTCGATTTGAATTTAAACCCGCATGAGAGAGAGAGAGAGAGAGAGAGAGAGAACTTGTGCGAGGTGAATGTGCTGATAATCTAGTGGGTGGGGGTCAGGCCGACCCCGGCTGGTTGGGCTTGAAATCTCCTACCTTGGCCCGATAGATGGGCCCATTTCCTTAGCCAAACCTGCTCATTTAATGGGCGAACATGATCACATCTATCTAGAGATTAGATCAGTCATATCTACCATGTTAGTGACACGGTCCAAGGACGAGCATGGTCCAAGACCATCCAAGTGATGGGGTCGTGTCCAAACAAGGACCAGCCCATGAGCTGCCCAAGAACGATTCGTGAACAACCCCTTATCAAAATGAGGCCGGTCCATTCGCAACATGGGAACCAAGCCCGTGACCATCTGCTTGCCCATGTTAGGCGGCCCTGCAATTTCTTCTGACACACGTCCCTTGGACCTTCCCCAGCCCTAGGGCCATCAAGTAGCCTAATGTATAAACTTATAATGATGGTATAAATTCGAATATCACCATTGGATTAGAGAGGGGATCAACAATTGAGATTAGACTCGTCCATGTATAAATAAGGGACCCTCCCCCTTTAGTTGTACACACTAGTTCACGAGTAATACATTTGAGCTTTACTCTTATACTTCGTTCTTGTGAGCTGAGTGCGTGTAAGGCTAACTTGGGATTGTAATTTAAGGTTGCACGGGTGTGTGATCATTCGGAATCAATCGACCCGTGACATTAGCATGTTCTCAAAAGGTTGGTTGGATTTTTTATCAAAGTAAAAAGAAATGAAACTTCGGTTTCTTGGGTTATGAAAAGAGGAGGACATTTATACTTGAATTGATTTTAAAAAGAAAAAAATCAATGTAATAAGTGATTTAGCCACTCATTGGACGTTGGACGTGACCTGTTTATTTAAATTTCTTTGGTAATGTGTAAAATCGCTCGGTATTCCAATTGTGTAGATCAATTATAGCATGTCCACCATTGTTTTTTCGAAATCAAAATTTCTTTTCAAGCTCTATTAGTTCCACTAGAACTGAATAATTTAAAAATATTTTCTTAAAAGCAATGATGAATGAAAAAAAAAAATCATCTTCCATGAAAGATACTCAATTATTAATTATTATTAATAATAAAAATATTATTAATTATTTTAAATATGACAATCATAATATTTTTCAAATTAATTATTTTCACAGCCAAAATTCAGTTCCAAACATTTTTCTCTCTCTCTACTATATCTTTTTCTATCGCTGAATCGGAAAAACTTGAGTACGCTTCTTGAATCTCTACCTCTTCATGGACAAAAGAAACGGCGAAATCGATCGTGAAGTTGGTGATCTCTGCTCTCATTGCTCTGGTCCTGGTCTTCTCCGCCCTCACCGATTAGGACGCCATGCCTTTCATCGTCACTCACAAGAAGTAGGGGTGATTGATTCTTGATATTGTCCAATGGAACCCGTCATTTTTTTCCCACTACTTGAATTTATATATATAAATAAATAAATAAAGCTAATTCCTTTTATTTTTTTGAAAAATAATTAAAAAAATTATATGTAGTCGATTCAGTCTGGTTAAACTAGATAGCTTGAACACCGGTTTCACTTATACAAATTAGGAACCGAACCAACACTCTCAAGAACGGGATAGAACCAGCCGATTTCATCCGATAAAGGCGGTTCCTAGTTCAGGTGGTGCGTTTTGCACACCATTAACAAGAAGGCCTCTCTCAACTGGCTCAGATTTGGCGGCAAGCATGTCTCCGTCACCGTCGGCATCTACAATCATGGGACTTTGTAGGTCGAGTCGGTTCATGTTTGGAGGTTTTTCAGGGCATGCTGCTTATCGAATCCAGCTTCGATGTGCTTTTTGCGGATCTAATTGAGCTCATGCACGGCCCGTTTGTTTGGTTGACCTAAGGATTAGCTCGATTGGTTTTGCTTTAATCGTCATCCTTTCGAGCTGCGTTTGCGTGTTTTTCTTTAGCCGGGAATTAGTGGTTCTGGTAATGTTCTAAGCAACAGTAGCGTGCACATTGTATCTGTCATTTGATTGCGACATTTTCATTGCTCTCTCGTTGCAAAAGAGTATGAATGTCAGATGACGCCATCCCATGGATTCACTGTCATGTTCGGCTTAGCATTATTGGGATTTCAAGGATGAGTTGAAAAACAAAGGACACAGACTAGACGTGACATGGAAAAATCCACGAACATTTTTGAATGTAGAGCTGTGGCGTGCAGTAGCTTAGTGGGTTATACAAGTGGTGTATGAGTGGACTGTTTGTATGATCAGATTGTAGCTCTGTATACTTCCCCTGGGATGTAAGCATTTCTTCACAGCACTTCTCAGCATTGCTCAGTCCTCATGGAGTGTAAAATGTTTACCTTTCTTCCCAGTATGGTTCGGACCACGTTTGGGATCCTATTAGTCCTATGCTCATTTGGCATGCATCAATGTTGTCCCTCGCATTATGCTGAGAGTACTTCGTTGTGGTGGCAAAATTTAGCATTTCCTTTTCCTTCCATTATGTCTACAGGTCTGCCTATGATTCCAGTCCTGCGGATAACAGCTGGCCATCGGATGTTTTTGCTATTGTTGGTGGTAACACATCTAGGACATGGGAAAGGATTGACGGCTGAGTCTTCTTTTTCTTGTTTGTTTGCTCCTTCATTTGGCTGGAAGTGTGGAGGTCCATATTTGTGGATTGCAGTGGTGGTCTTGTATCACACTCTTTCGAATTGGAGGCCAAAGAAAAAGGGATGTTAGCCGGGCGCCTGCACTAAAGCTGCTCTTCAGGTGCAACATCTACTCCAATGTGACATAATATCTCTCGTTGATCTGTGGCTTTACTCATCGGTTGTTGATTTTAAGGAGGCCCATTCTACTCCTAAACTGCCTCTCTATATCCTCGCAGATAGACCACCACAGCAAAAGATTGACTGGGTAAGCTATTGCACTATGTCTTTGTATGTTAGAAGTGAGCAAATGCATTTTTCTTTGATGACTGATCCATTTTCTTGTTTTTCATGGGATTATCTTCTTCTTGGACGGAATTGTTGCAGGTTAAGGTACGAGTAGTTGTGATCGTGCTTCTAATCTTTCAGCTTCAGCTTAACTGGTTGTCATGAATGTCTTGCTTTTTTGTTCTAGCATCACTTTCTTGTCTGTTTTGGATGTATGCAATCTTATCAAGCGGTGAGTTTAAAGGGAAAAAAGATGTGCATCTATATCCATAGCAATAAAGGAGTTAGGATGCCTGGCAATATTTGCTTTTATGTTTGATTTTCCTTATTTATACCTTATAATCATCTGGTCATGGGCATATCTCACTGCGAAACAATACTCTAGATTAGCTTTAGGGCCCGTTTGGTTCGGCTTTGGGTAAATGACTTTGGGAAAATGTAAATACCTTTGAGGGAAAGATGTTTTCTAAAATGCCACATTGTTTGGTAAAATGTAATCTCAAATAACATTGGAAAATAGTTTTAGCATAAATACTGTTTGATAAAACCCATATTTGTAAAGGGTTTTTGTTATTTTTTATTTTTTTAATCTAAAAATTTATTCCGGTGTAGGTTGGCCTTGGTTGTAGCCGGCCAAGCAAATCTTGTTGCTGGACGGCCAAATCTAGCCTTTGGATTACTAGATTTGACAAATTGAGGTCGCAGAGGCCAAATCGAGCCTCTAGATCACCATATTTGGTCTCTAGACGGCCATATCTAGCAGCCTAAGGTTGTGGAGGCTAGATCTGGCCTCCGAACTACTAAATCTAGCGACTTGAGGTCGCGACCTCAAGCCACACCCCCTGGGGGCGTGACCCTAGGTGGCGTCACCTAAGTTGTGGGTCATGCCACCCCAGGAGGTGGTCATTGGAGCCGCACGACTCATAGGCGGCGGTGGCAATCGCCGAAGAAGATTGACTCTTAGGCGGCAAATCAAAGGAAGATGAAGATGAACGGTAATGCGGATGAATAATATAGTTACATTTTCAAAATATCGAAAGCTCAAAGTAGGTTCGGAGTTGTCTTGAGCTTTTAGCATTCTCAATACTAACATTTGGCCAAGGGACTTCCAAAAATACTTACCAAACGCCTAATATAAAGCCCATCGGGAAAGTTTAACCAAACGGGGCCTTAGTCTATGGAGATTGATTTTTCAATCGGATTTTACCTGTTGTGCAAGATCACCTATATTACTTAAAATGTACATTGAATAATTTTAGGTATGCTGCTAGTTGAATGATTTTCAGGACTGACAACGTACATCCTGAATGATCTAAGAGCCTTGTCCACACATTCAAACAAGATGTCCACACATTCATCGTCATTCAAAATTGTACCGAGTTACACGGGCATAAATATTTTTATCTATATAAGATTGGAATGCTCATTTGAATATGAATTATCTGTTGAATTGCATCATGTTTCATATAAATTTGCCATTTTTGAGCAATACAAAACTTGAGTTCTGACTTCATATCATATATAATTAGTAATATAAAAGACATGATAACGATTTGGAATTAACAAAATTATTATGGCGTCGAGAGAAAATGATAAAAATCTTCCAAGGAAGTACTTTAGGGGACCAATTGCGGAAAAATGTAGGAATTCTCAATAATTGGTAATTTGCAGCATTGAAACTCTTGGAAGCTGATGTTTTTGTCTCTTGTTGAGCAAAATTCGCGTCATTTCCTGAGACCACGCATGGATTATGGCAGAGGCTTTGCATATTAGATTTAACAAGAAATTAGGATTTTACATTATCCTCACTTTTAGAAATTCTCTTTTCAGTGAAATAAACCCATCCTAATCACACGTAAACACTATACAATTCCACAAAATTTTGACTGAATAGTAAGATAATTTCCATGGAAAATTAGTGATAGAAAATCAAGAGAGGAGACTAACACGGATCTGCAACTTCTATTTTCACACTATGTTTAGCCAGCAAAGGATGTATCAAAAGTATAACATTTATTTGCTACCTTGATATCCCCTAAATATGACAAAACGTTTGATTCTAACTAATGTAAAAAAGTCAAGTTACATAATGATATTAGTAACTCTGACTATTCATTTTCTTCATACATGTGAAATTCAACAGACCTATCAAATCCTTTATAGTTGAGGCTTTGCCCATGTGTACTCAAACTTTATCTTAGTTGTCCCACTGTCAAATGATGCATCGAAGCGATCATAAATGGATTATGTGATTCCGTTGTTCATTCTTTCGAACCTTGGCTCACTCCCTTAACTTTCCGAACTTGATGATTATATTAGGTTAGAGGGTGTAACTTCTTTTTCTCTCACCACTAAGTTCACTAGTTCCTGGCCTAGTATGGTTTCAGAGTTAGAGTTTATGTAATTTCCATCATGGTTCTTGTTGACACCTAAATTTTGGACAACCCATTTTAGTCATTTATTGCATAAAAATTGGGGATTAATTTTTAACCCCTAAAAAATATTATAATTCAATCGCATAGCATATAATTTTTAGGTGCATTTATTTTTTATTTACATGTTTTGCATTTTTATTTTTAGGACCGGTGGTGGATGAGCCCAAATTTTATGTTTTTAAGCTTTAGTTCGGTAGGCCGGGCTAGGCCCATGAAATGATAAAATTAACCCAAGCCCGTCGTTATTTTTAATTGATTATCTTTGCGAAAAATTAAGATTTGATGCGATATTGTTTTTGAAAAATTTAAAAAAGATCGCATTGTAATCTTATTTTTTATCAATAAAAGGTGATGAAATCGGGGAGAATATTTTGAGATAAGGATTTTTACGATCAAGAGGTTATAAGCAATATTCGGGAGATGAAAATATGAACAAAAAAGATCCCGTTTTTGCGTCGCCTATAAAAGGATATGTACGGATCAATCGTGGAGGGGGCTTCTTTTGAAAAAAATTCAGAAAAAGAAAGAGAGAGAAGGAGGTTTTTCTGAGGGTTTTCGAAAAGAGAAAAAAAGGGAAAAAGAAAAAGAGGGGCTACAGTGTCGTCTTCTTCCTCCCGACGCTGCCCCCTGTCCGCGCCGGCTGTGCCCGCGCCGTGCCGCTTGCTTGCACCGGCGACCCAGAATCGCGCCGCTGCTGAGCCAACCTTCCCCGTGCCGCCGCTGCGCCGGCCCGACGCCGAGCCTCCGGAGCCTCGACGACACGCCGTCGCCTGCTCTGGCCCGCGACCCACCGCCTCCGCCTCGTCTCTGCCCGCGCCTGCAACAGTAGCCCCCAGACGCCGCGCCAATTCCTGTCGTTGCAACCCTCCTCTGCAGATCTGTCTCTGCCGTTAGATCCCAAGCCACCGGTGACCCGGAGCCGCAGCCGAGCCGAGATCCAGCCGCCGGAGTCCCTCCGCCTGCAAATCCGAGGTCCCCGTGGACAGAAGGCCCGAACCCAGCTCGACGCTTCCCTTTCGCCGGTGCCGAGCCTCGTTGAAGACCCAGATCTGACGCCGCCCTCGCTCCACACCGCAACGCTCGCGCCCCGATCCGATTCTCTCGCCGGACGCCGTGCCCAACATCCCGATCCAGACGCCGGAGCTCCTCATCGCAGCTACCCGAGGCCCCCCGACGCCTGCAGCTGCCACCTTCGCGATTCACCCCTCACCGAGCCACCTCCGGTGACCCTTCGCCTCGGTGACCCGCCGGACCTCCGATTCCGGCATCCTTGGAGACCCACGGTTCCACGTGGGAAAGGAAAGAAGAAAAAACAAAAAAAAAAAAGGAAAAGGGAATTAGGTAGATTTTTATTATTATTATTATTGCTTATTTAGTTATAGTTTTTTACTTTCCTTTATATCTGGTTTTGTTTAGTGAAATTGTTCCTCTTAAATGTTTGATTGAGATTCCAACATGAAAGTGCCTCAAATTAGAGATTGACAGGTTCGATTTTCGCGCCCGAAATCCGACTGAAGAATCTTATAAAAATCGGCAATCCGTCTGTTTCGAGATTTGATTCGCGATTTAATTTTAAAATCGGCCAACCCGATCTCACGCGCGAGATATGGTTCGCGATTTTCGGATATCAATATCATCTTGTTTGATTTCTTTGTCGTCGAGTTGGTTGGGGCCAATCGAATTTTTAAAAGAAAAATCCAAAAAAATCTTAATTAGGATTAGGTTTGTTGCATATTTAGGATTGCAATTTTAATTTCGAATTTTGTAAAAAAAAAAAAACACAAAAAAAGTCATCAGGCATATGTCATATAGAATTATGGCATTCTTTGTATGTCATGGCATATTAGGTTGCATGTTTCATTTTAAATTTAGATCATCTTTTTTTAGATAAATTGCATTTTAGATTTAGATAATGTCTTAGTTTAAATTAGGATTTAATATGACTTAATCCCTAGTTTAAATTAGATAGAATCTTAATCTAGCCAGATCATTTGAGATTTCATAAAATTTGTCTTAGGGTAAGTTAGTTGCAATTCCTAGGATAGATTGCATTTTTAAATAAAAAATGTCATTTGCATGTCATATAGAATTAGGTTTATGAAATGCATGTCATTTTAGTAATTATTGTTAGGTTCATTTTTAATCGAAATTGCCCGTCATTAGACTAAGTCAATTAATAAATGTCGCATGACATATAACTCGCATACTAAATTGTATGTTGCATGTCATTTAGTTAAAATAATTTTATATGTCATTGCATCGCATGCGCATGTCATTACAATTAGATCATTTAGATTGCATTTAATTATTGCATTTCTTTATGTCATATAGTTTAGGTCATGCTACCATGTCATGTTAGATTATTAGCATGCATCGCATGATTTTCATTAAGAAAAGCAAAAACAAAAATTGAAATTGCGTGTTAATTTAAAACCATATCTAGGATTGTTGATATGGATTTAATTTAACAATGCAGATGCTTTCGTTGCTTTGAGGTAAGTTCGCATAATTTAATTGCTTTATCGGATGTTAAATTGGTGGTTTGCAAGACCTGCATGATCACCTCACATGTTAGGAAAATAGATTTAAAATCAATCCAAACGGCTTGCCAAACATTTTTTCAAAATAAAAAGAAAGGACAATGTGTAGGCTCATTTCTAATTAGATTTTTGCCCTGTTATATGAGCAAGCAATTAATCAAACCATTTAGATAAAACTTGAATAGATTAAATTTAGATAGGTCAAGAACTTACATTTAGGAACGATCATTCACCCGTTTACATTTAGGAATTTTGATTCATTCTGCCCCGTTTTGAGCAAGTAATTAATCAAACTATTTTGAGAAAACATGAATATATTAAATTTAGATAGGTTTACATTTAGGAACGATCATTCTCCCGTTTACGAATCGCAAAAATAAAGTTTTAGAGAGAGAAGTTTTTGGAAAGAATGTTTTCTATTGTTGAATGTTTGGATAGTTACAAATGAGGGACAGAGCTCTCCTTTTATACAAGAAGCCTCCCATTACAACCACTGATTAACATTCGATCTAGCAGATGAGATTGCATCTTAGATAGGAATGCTCTAGAACTAGGTACAATTACCATCTTACCTATCCCTAAGGATGTTCTAGAAACCCTAGGCAACTGCGGTCTTCTTCAATCAAGGTCACTCCTTTGGTCACGCAAACTTTGAGACGGACAATTGCATGTTTGTGCGCAAAGTGCTTTTAACCAGAAGTATGGATCTTGGGCCGAAGCTCCGGATGGGAACCAAAAAAATATTGGTTTATAAGTGGTGCGACCATTTAACCAGAAGTATGGATCTTTGTGGGAACCAAAACAGGAGGTGCGCTTGTCCATGCCAACATTTTCATTCCGACGTCTGGTGTAACTTAATCTTCGCTTCCGGCATAACCATCGGCAACAGCTCGCGATCACGAACTATTACCTCCTCACAAAAAGGTCAGCTCTGATGAGACGAGAGGCTTTTGGCAAAATTGGGAACTATTATTTTAGTAGCCAGTGGCTCAATTTACCATGGTCCATGGATTCTAGGAAAACTAAACCTGTTCCATTGTCCATCTTGACGACTTTGCACAGTGCAATGTGCAACAGAGAAGGAAGAAGCTGCCAAAAACACGAGGTGGACACATTCAGCTGGACGAAGTTTCCTTTGATGGAGAAAATACCTTCTGTTCTCGAAAAAATATTGTTTCCGACTTGATTATGGGCAAACCCTGGCTCGGGTTTGGGTTCGCACGGATCGGGTCCATCAACACGAGTCTCACATGATCAATGGAAGTGGTTTTCATAAACCCCAGTTCAATTAAGAGTTTCTTCGGATTGCGTCGCAACCAAGTTGATTTCCTTCTAACCACTAAAATCCGTGAGTATCATCACGTGCCCTAATTAATATTTGATAAGTCAAATCTGTAATTTTCTCCCCCCTTTTTTATTAAGAATAACTCAACAATAATCCATCGTAGGGGGCATTTATTAAATAACCATATAAATTTGATCATGATTAATGTAATTAATATTTTAAAATCTAAGTAATATGGTAAGTGCTTTATAGGGAATCGGGATAATTACAAACATGCAATTCAGTTTTTCAAATTTTTAATTTGTTCAATGCAGCCCATATACTCTAACTCAATATATGACGTGATTTCTAAATTTTTTATAAATGTTTAATATAGTCCCTTAATTATTATATTTCCGAATTCAATCTACTTTTAGATTATCTAATTTAGGGATTAAACTCAACAAACTAAAAATTTAATGCCCATATTGCAATTAAGTTGAATTTAAAGGATCTATATTGAATATATTAAAAGTTCACGAATCAAATTATTCCTTTAGGCAAATTCGGTGAACTATTTATGTCATTTTGTCTGGATAACCTTTAACACAACCGTGACTAAAAATTAATCGACAAGGCGTGCTTTGGCCGTAGCGATTAAGAAAACCACGAGATAGGACAGGGCACGACTTGATCTCTCTCTCTCTCTCTCTTCCCCTCTCTCTCTACAATTACTAACATAAAACAAGAAAATCTATGACAGCTTGAATTTCTTCATCGTCGCAGAAAAAGCAAAACTCAGGGAGAGGGAAGATGAGCTACCAGAGAGCTCCTCAGGACCCTTACCCTCCACCAGGTGAGATCGATGATCGCTTTTTCTTGATCAAGATCGCTTTTTGATTTGTCGGGCAAAAGGCGACTTCCTTTCCCCGATAATCTGCTTGAGCTTTTTGGCTTGAATTCTTCGCAGGATACCCATCTGCTCCGCCTCCGCCTCCGGGTTACCCTTCGGCCCCGCCGTTCGAGGGCTATCCGTACCCTCCGCCCCCGGGGCCGCCGGGGCCGCCGCCGCCGCCTCGGCCTCCCTTCGAGGGGTACCAGGGGTATTTCGCCGGAGGGTATCCTCCGCCGCCGCCGCCCCCGTCGCTGCCTCATTACCACCATCACCACAATGATTATCAGCACTACGATCATCATCACTACAACGGTCAGCCGGGCTGTGCTTCCTTTTTGCAGGGCTGGTATGATGACTCTCTTTGGGCAGTTTTCGTTAATTTTTTCCCCTTTCCTTTTGTACCTTCAGCTTTTGGTTTTCCTGTTGGTAGGTGAATTATGGCGATGTTATTGACTTAGTTCCTGAGAATTGCATGAGGAGAGGAGAGAAATGTGTTTTTGATTGTGGTTATGGTTGCTGCTTTTTAATAGTTATGGGCTTCTGGTTTAATCTACATTGGAGAGAAGGAAAAATGATGCGAAGTTCATTGGTCTTTTTTTTCATCAATGTTCACTCTTCCTGTATGTTAACTGGGACACTTGGTTTTTGCAATGAACTTGAATCTGGGCACGTGGAAGTATTCTTCCTGAGATTGGAAGGATTTCTTAGGATGGAGAGGAGTTGAGAATCGAGAGAGTTCGATCTAAAATTAACATGATTAGCATTTAGAGGATGCTGGTGTGAGCAATGAGGTTTCAAATGTCTGACTTGAGTTAGATCAATGAGGTCTTTATTTGTTCTGCTAGCACCCTTGTTTTTGGATGAGAACAGCATGTTTTGAGCTCAACTGGGAATTGCTGACTATGTGCTGGTTGAGGACCCAAGGGATAGTGTTAAAGTTAAGCCGTATCCATCCTCTCTTTTTGTCTCCTCATAATGAATTTTCGCAATATCAAGATGCTGCAGCGAGGCATGACACCTTTATGTGAACCATGTTTTTGGCAGTGGCAATATCATTGGCGAGGATCATTTTAGTTTGTGAGGGATGGTCGGTTGTCATCAAAGAGCTTTCTTTCGTCCTTAGTTGCTGTTTAGTTGCTTAGTTGCTGTTTAGTTGCTATTGTTCCAGTCATGAAAAGAAATGATAATTCTTATAGTCATAGCTGGAGAAACTTTTCCACTCTCAGTTTCCTTTGTGAAAGCTCTTTAAAAAGTTTTTATTATGTGGTAGAAATTGATGCACAAGCTTTGACTTTTACTCTGGCGAATAGGAAATGAGTTGGTAACTGTGGTGTTTTTTGTGTTGTGCAGCTTAGCTGCGCTCTGCTGCTGCTGTATGATGGAGGAATGCTGCTTCTTTCTTCGCTGAAGATGGATGAATTATAATACCCGATGTGCTGGGTGGTTACTGTTTGTGAAATTGTCCATGAACTGCTATTATTGAAGAATGTGGTTGAATCTGGTATATCTTTGTTATAGCTGTTTGCTGAGAAAGAAACGTCGTTCCATGTTTATTAAAGATTTGTGGAGTCTAAAAGCTGACAGGCGTCTTACTCTTAATAGTATATGTGTAATTTTCATATCAAAGCAAGGAAAGATTATTGTTGCTAATGGCATACATATAATTTCCATCATAATTATATGTCTTAAACACCTAAAATATATTGGGGCATATCTAATGTAATCTTTGAAACTTGTAACTCCAAAAACTGATACTAGTAGTGGAGAGATTGGTTAGCATGAAAATACAAATTGAGAATGTGTTGTATGATAAACTAGATTCGATCGGGTTTGAAAATTGAGAATTGTTAAATCGACAAAAATTGGGTGCGAATTGTGTCATTTGGTGTAAAACAATGCCTTCAACATCACCAATGAGAAAACAATGACGGAATTGATGAGGGCTTTGTCAAACATTTACAGTAAGCCATCTGCGTCAAATGAGGTATATATGTTGCATTTGTCTTTTCAAGCTAAGGATGGACGAAGATAATCCTGTGAAAGATCATATCAATAAATTTTATGTGATCATGACTCAGTTGAGTTCGGTAAAAATCAAATTCGATGATGAGAGAAAAGTTGTAGTTTTGTTATCCTCTCTATCTGAAAGCTAGAGCGTAACTATGATTGCACTAAGCAATTCGTTTAGCCAAAAAAGGATAAAACTTTAACTAACATGATATATGATTCTTAGCAAGTATACTCATAGAAAAGAATTGGGTGAATTTTCGAGCACTGCCTTGAATACAAAAGGTAGGGGTAGAGTAGAAGAAGAGGAAGAAGAAATCAATGAGGTTGGAACAAATACCATGGTAAATCATGAAAATTAAGTATTGAGATTGAAATCGGGGGGGTGGAATCTGTGAGCAGCAATTTTGTTGCTAAAAAGTTTAGAAAGGTTTATCTTGTTAATATGAACCTTTGGATATTATTGGGAAGGTTGATGGTCATAAAAAGACAATAGCAGGTATTAGTGAAAGTTACAAGATGTTGAATTTATTTCTGACCTTAGGAGAAATTTGATCTTTCTTTGTCAATTAGAGAGCATCTCACACAAGACTATTTTTGCGGACTATCCCTTGAAAATTGTTTAAGGTTAGTCATAGCATGAGGAACAAAGTTAGGAACACCATATAGGACCGAAAGCATTAGAGATACACCAACATTACTGAGTCAAAAGCTTAATCGAAATTGTGGCACCGTGGACTTGGACATAAGTGAAAAGGGAATGAATATGCTAATATCGAAGGGAAAACTTTCTGATTTGAAGTCCATGATATTGGTTTGTGTGAGGATTATGTTCTGGGCAAGTAAAAATGTGTCAATTTTTTGAAAATTTAGAGAGGACCAAATAAATCCGATGGTTTACCACTTTTAAAAGATGAAAAGCTAAAGTAGAGAATGAAATTGGTCTAAAGATTAAATGCCTAAGGTTTGATAATTGTAGCAAGTAGGATAGCAAGTGGTTCAAGCAGTTTTATGCAGACAACGAAATTGGGATAATAATAACAGTTCCCAACAAACAGCAACAAAATCGAATTATTGAAAGGATAAATGGAACTTTAAATGAGCATGCAAGAAATATGATGATACATGCAGGATTATCCAAGACATATCGGGCGTTGCGAGCAGATACATAACTAATCTAGGAATAAAGTATGAGAAAGTTATAAAGTAGCTATTAAGATACCTAAAAGGCATTTCAATCATATCACTTGTTTTTTCAAAAACATTGTAACTTTACAAGACTAAACACTATGACATTCATTAGTGGTCGTGACACTCATTAGTGGTTCGGTGAGGGTTGATCGCCCTTGTATTGACAACATGAAGGGGTTGCACCGCCCTACAGTTACTCTTTACTTTTAATATTTGAAATTTTTATTGATTCTTCAATTTCTAATTTTAGATTTTTTTTCTCCTAATTTGAGTTTTTCTTTAATTTTTCTATTTTTTTAATATAATAATAGTGAAATGACGACGTTTTGTGCTTGAAGAAGCTTCATCATCACGTTAGCAGCAGCTATATGGGTTTGAAAAAAAGCGTAAAAAAAAATTCAACGCTGGAAACTTTTTGTCTATAAAAGGCTAACGGATGTAATGAAAATCCCAAAGTGCTATGATTAAATGAAAAGAAGTTTTAAGACTAAAGTGATTAACTAAAACAAGTTTCAAGACTTACACCGATATGAACTTACATCTTTTATAAAGAATATGTCTATGAACATTTCTTGTTCCTACAGCAACCAACTTGCATCGGATTGTGCTCTTCAAAGAGCAATTCTTCTCAAAATGTGCTAAGTTGGAATCCCATTATTGAGTGGGCAACAAAGCTATTCTTTCTATAGTGCTTTCTTTTCTTGGGAATCAAATAGTGCCGAACATGCCCAAGGAAATTCGACGATGCTCGGTTCCGTGTAAGCCAAGCCCGTGATTCGACATGAATCCTATTCCGAACTGAATAGGCCCAGAACAATCACGCTGGGCCGAATGTGTTCATTGGTCTCGGCCAGCCAGCTAGGCCCGAAAATTCTAGGGCCCAAAATATTTGGGCCGAGCCCATTTTCTGATAGAAGCCCAGCTTGCCCAACCCATTTGCATCCTCGTAACGTCGTGTTCTGAAGATTAGCCTCTTGTCTTCCATTAGACGTGTTCAATGGGAACCGCAGCTAGGCCCCCTCCCCAAAAGGCCGAAGAGGCTCGATGATTTTATATCAATGTGCATTCTTACGTTACATAGGTGACCTCGCAACACAGCGGGCTTGGTGCGGGGTCACCTAGAAATAGACCTGATCATGAGGCGGGTTTGGGCAGGCTCAGGACGGACCCAGCTCTTGGCGTAACAAGTGCAGGTCCTGTCCGGTTTAGGACTAGCTTTTGGGGCCAGGGCCGACCATCAGATGACCAGCAAGACCCATGCCAGTCCAGGCCCGCCCAATTCTTTGGGCCAATCTTTTCCAACCCGATGAGCATTCCGGTTCCTCTGGTGTGACAAAAATCTTTGCAGACGGTGTAATCATCGGCGACGACTCGTGATCGACGGCAACACCCTTTGCCGGACATCGCAAGTGGATTAAAATTTTCGGAGGACAATCTTCACGTCCCCTCTGCTTCTCGCCTCGTGCGGTAAAGAACTAAGACCCCATCGTGAAACAGGTCGAATCTAGCTTATCAAGGATCATGCGAGTAATACGGATAGGAGGAATTAAGGTCAACTCCGGCGTTCCAAGAGGATTCCCAAAATCCGTCAAACACGAACTTTGCATGCAAATCTTGCATGATCAATGAATGCGAGTTTAAACAACAGTTTCTCTAGATCACCATATGAATTAAGGTCGAGTCTATGACCTTTTTTTTTAAAAAATTGATCTTTTTTTTTGGAATAGTTCAAAATAGAGTTGATTATGAAATTTCGTAAAACCCCTTTTGGAATTTCCCATTAAAAAGATGAATAGGGAAGTTTGCCAACTCCTTACATCGATTATTCTTGTAATATGCGCAATCAACATTTCGAAATTCTGGATCATTTTTTTTCTTTTTTGTGGTTAAGTGTTATTAATAGTGTACTAAAAATGCTTGTTAACGAAACCAACGGCGAGCACGACAGACAGTTGTATACCGGCGTGGCAGTTAAGAATGCCACCCGACAGGACAGAACACGACCTCATCTCTCTCATCTCTCGCCATTTACTAACATAGAACAAAAGAATCGATGGCGGTTTGAATTCTGTCGTCGTCGTCGCGGGAGGAGGAGCAAGCGAAGATGAGCTACTCCCAGATAGCTCCTCAGGAAGCTTACCCGCCACCAGGCGAGATCTCAGACCCCACCTTCTTTTCCACCGCGAACGCTTCTTTCTTGATGGGGAAATGTAGTTCCTTTAGCTGATGACCCTGGTCGATCTTCTTCTTTTTCTTTATTCTCGCCTTTTACGCAGGGTGCCCGCCTGCTCCCCATCCGCCGCCGGAGGCCTATCCGTGCCCTCCGACGGTGGGTCCGCCGACTCAGTCTCACTTCGAGGGGTATCAGCGGTATTTCGCCGGAGGGCATCCTCCGCCGCAGCCGCAGCCGCCGCCGCATTACCACCATCACCAACAATGTGATGATTTTTACAATCATGATCAGTCGGGTTGTGCTCCCCTTTTGCAGTGCTGGTATGATTACTCTCTTTGGGTGGTTTTGGTCGTTTTTCCCTCTTCTTTTTGTACCTTCAGATGCATGTTTCTTTTGGTAATTTAAGGGAAAATTATTGCATGTTATCGACTTAGTTCTTGAGATTGTATGAGGAGTGGAGAGAAATGTGTCTTTCCGGTTGTTGATACGGTTACTGCTCTTTACTAGTCAAGGGCTTCTCGTGTATTACTTATTGAAGAGAAGGAAAACCAATGCAGAGTTCGTTGATTTTTTTGTTCAGTCGGGTCTGTTTGGTCGATGTTCAATTTTCTTATAATGTCAATGGGGACATTTGGTTTTCGCAATGAATTCGAATCTAGGCACGAGGAAGATTCTTTCCGAGATGAGAAAGGGATATTAGGATGGAGAGAGTTTGGTCTGAGATTAATACGATTAACATTGACAACCTGCTGGTGTGAGTGGTGTTGGAGCAAGGTTTCACGTGTCCAGTTTGAGTTGCATCAATTCTGATTGTCAATTGTCCTGCTAGAACCCTGTTTTTGTATAATACAGCACGTTATTGAGCTCAATTAGGTATTGCTGACCACGTTAAGAGTTAAGCTGTTTCCACCCTCTCTTTTGTCTCCTTGTAATGAATTTCGCAATATCAAGATGCTGCTGTGAGGCATGCAGAGATTTACCCCGTTACATTTATGTGAACCATGTTTTCAGCAGTAGCATTATCATAGACAATGATCTCTTTTGTTTGCGGAGGATGCTCAGTTAGTCGTCGACAAGCTTTCTCTCGCACCGTAGTTGCGGTTTAGTTGTCACTGTTCCAGTAATGAAGAGAAACGATAATTCTTAATAGTCATAGCTCGAGAAACTCTTATGCTCTTGCTTTCCTTTGTGAGGCTTTCTGAAAAGCTATCCATTATGTGGCGGGAATTGATACTCAAGCTTTTGACCTTTTTTTCTGGATAATTAAGAAATGAGTCGCTAACTGTGAGGTTTATGTGTTGTGCAGCTGGGCTGCGCTCTGCTGCTGCTGTATGTTGGAGGAATGTTGCTGCTGTATGATGGAGGAATGCTGCTGCTTTTTTCGCTGAAGACAGATGAATTGTGATATCCGATACACTGCCTAAGGATTGCTATTATTGAAGAATGTTGTTGAATCTAGAATATCTTTGTCATATCCGTTAGCTGATAAAGAAACAGTGTATCATGCTTACTCGCCAGCGGAATTAACTGCAGTGTTTCCCCGTCAATGTACATGAGAAAGATTCTGTGTGTAAACTATGCACTTCTGGGACAGTCTCGATGCGGTTGCTTAATTTCTTGCTCCTTTCTGCTCGAATGAGCAAGTGTGGTTTGGCTTTGAAGTCTCTCTGGGTGACCTTTTTGGCTCTCCTTTCCTCGGATCCTCGATTTTAACTGGCGTTGCATGAAAATGCCAGACAATCATAGGCATACAACGCCTTACAACATGTGCTGTCGGCAGCCGTGCATCACCTGTGTCCGCATTCTCAAAGGCACACCTCTCTTTCAAGAGGATTCACAAGCCCTAGTAAGGTTCTTTGCTTATCAAATTAAATCACATGCTCCACTGCTATTGCAAGCCCCTATCAATTCCTTCAAGTTTCATTATTGCGAACGTACTCCCCAAACAGGATACTTAATGCGTTAGCTACAGTGGATACTTAATGCGTTAGCTACAGCATTGAACGGGTCAATACGCACAATACCCAGTATCCATCGTTTATGGTTAGGACTACTAGGGTATCTAATCCCATTCGTCCCCCTAATTTTTGCCTCTAAGTATCAATGTCGGCCCAGCAAAGTGCTTTCGCTGTTAGTATTCTTTTCAATCTTTACGCATTTCACCACTCCACCAAAATTCCCTCTGCCCTTACTGTACTCCAGCTCGATAGTTTCCATCGTTTGTCCAAGGTTCAGACTTGAGATTTGATGGTGGACTTAAAAAGCCACCCACACAGACTTTACACACTTTACGCCCAATCATTCCGGATAGCGCTTGCCTTCTTTGTATTACCGTAGCTGCTGGCACAAATTTAGCCAATGCTTATTTCCCAGATATCATCGTTGCTTCTTCTCCGGGAAAAGAAGTTCATGAGCCGTGGACCTTCTACCTCCACGTAGCAATGCTTCGTCAGGCTTTCGCCCATTACAGAAAATGCCCCGCTACTGCCTCCCGTAGGAGTCTAGGCGGTGTGGAAAAATTGCAATCCTCAACGAATGATCCATATGAACGTGGTTCTGCGCCGTGGCTCATTTTCATAGCTCAAATGTTTGGAGACTACTTCACATGAACTAATGGGATCCGTCTTCTTCCTTGTGCTCGTCCACTCTCGTTAATGGGAATTCTTGCCTCCTTGCCAATCTTAACATAGGCATCTTTCTTGTAACTTTCTATCATCCATTTTGGTGGTGATTCAATCGTGACTCCTTGCCAATCTTAACATAGGCATCTTTCTTGTAACTTTCTCTCATCCATTCTGGTGGTGATTCAATCATGAATGCCTTCGAATTAGGGAGCATACATTCTACTGCGATCTACTTCAGCAGGATCAGAACCAATTCTTACTACTGCTTAGCAAAAGCAAAGGAAATGTCTGACAGAACAATTAAGTAACGTTAAAACTTGAGATTTTTCCTCAGAAGATGAAATGAATAGTTCTGGAGACATCAAGAAGCTAATAAAATCACTGCAAAAGCATTCATAAGAGGCCCACGTCAGTTCACAATTCACAGCTCCAGTTAACTTCCTGGTATTCCCACGTTACAAGAGATTATAATTGGAGGCAGAACGCCCTGTGCCAGCGTAGCTAAGACATATAGAGGGGGCGGGATGTCATATAATTAGCATAACGAAATCAATCAGTACCGTGCACCGCATTTCCCTTTATACTAGAACACGTTTCCACTGAACTTTCATTACACCTAAAACAATGGCCTAAAAGTTTATTCCAAACCTGTAATATCACAGAAAACTGCACCCTGCCTCACCAACCAGCATGAAGACTCAGCATCTTTGAATTCATCGTGCTAAAGAAATCTATTTATAACTAGAAGCACAATAGAATCTCTTCTGAATAAAATAAAAAATCACCATACAACTAAAAATCCACAAATTACGAGCCTAAACGAGGTACAATGATGGTACAACAGGAGATTTCGAGGCAAAGCCACAGCAATGAACCTCGGGGGAACCCTACAATGTCCAAACATGCTCTGGTGCATCCTTCCTCGGCCCCACCAAGGTTCTGTAGAGGTACATCCTTTCTACTTTCTGCCCATCATCAATGCAATTCTCCATCTCATTGTTTTCATTGATAATCTCCACGTTCAGCCTTGGCATCTTCTTTGCCAGGGTTTTGCAGCCTCCAAGGGTAATATCGCACGACGACATCCAAAGGGATCGCATTGTTTCATACTTTCCCACGTCCGTCAGAAGTGCGATGTTACCAAAGGGGCAATCCCTGATTTCCAATTTCCGAATCTTCTTGCACCCATTTAACACATAAAGCATTCCCTTGTCGTTGTCCCCAGCAAATGCAATAGAAAGCATCTCAAGCTGCTCAGCGAATGTGCCAATATAATTGAAGACCTGGTCAGTAAGAAGGCCAGAAAGTGACAAGCGCCTGACACCCTTGCATGACTGAACAATAGCCCCGAATCCTTCGTCAAGAGGCAGATTGGTTGAAGAATCCGGTTTTGTGGGCTCAAGGATGCACAACCTGAACCGTATGAAATTAGGGCAGTTCTGGGCTACAATTTTCAGGGCAGCATTTGTCATCTGCTGGCAGAAGTACAGCAATGAGTTAAGCTTTGGACAACCTCTGGAAATAGCAACCAACCCTTCTTCAGTCACAGCAGCATTTCCAACTCCGTAAGGATCAGATGGAAAAACCCTCAATTCCTGTAGTTCTTTGCAGCTTGAAGCCACGACTCCCAGCCCTTTATCTCCTATGCAGTCAAGTATCTGCAAAATTTTGCCACAGATTGATATGAAGACGAATTTTACTCCCAGCAACATAAATATGAAAATTAATTTAATATTCAGCTAAAGTCTAAGATATCACACCCATAAGCGCTGCAGCTTTCTGCAATGACGGATTAACTTAGTTAGCTCACTTCCAGGGATCCCAGGAGCGTAACTAAGATTCAAGGAGGTCAGGCCTGAACATATTGGATAAATAGCTGGTAGGCAGTAAGCAGAAACCTCCAAGAATCCGGATAAGCTCCTCATAGATTTGCATTTTTCAATTGCTGTCACCAGCTTGTTGTAGGTTTCAGAATCTGGGTCATGGACAAAAGAGCCCACGCCTAAGTCCACCAACTGAGGTGCTCGGACCAGGATCTTCTGCAGCGTGTCAAGAGGGACAGCACGGCTTAGCCTCAAGCTCTTGAGATATGGAGATCTTGCCACAAGCCTCTCAAGTGCTGCTAAATTTATATCTCCTTTTAAGCATGCAAAATTTAGGGAGACAAGAGAGGTGCAGCTATCAGGAAAGCAGTTTAGCCACTGGCCTCTATGATCCTCAACTTCATTTTCTTGCAAGTCCAGCTCCCTAAGAAACCTAAAATGTTCCAAGTTCAAAGAAGCAGATTAGGGAAGAATAGAAGCCAAATTCAATCGAGTCCAATTATGCATGCTGATCCCCATCATCAAATCCATTCTTTTTTATTGCATAGAACCTCATCTTATGAGAACCCTTCCCACAACAGCACAGTATGAACTACTGGATATGTTGCACCATCCACAGGCCATGATAACCTCGAACACTATGAAAGCATTTTAGTTTTGCTCAAGAAAGAACAAGACTGACTAAGTCTTACCTTTATTTAATTCTTAAAACAGAAAACAAAACAGAAATTAGGAGATTGGTAAAATGTAAAAAAACCAAATATATGCTGCCATGCAATGCTAGCATCCAGAAGGGTCAACTCGCAATGCTGCTAGAAAATTAGCCGTGCAAATTTATTCATTCTTACGTCTATGCAATATAATGCTAGCTGGCATGAACCACAAAAAATAAATATAACGCAGATAGCACTCTCCCAGAATTGTACTAGCATATCATAACCATCAGCCTCAAACAGAAAACTACAGCTACCTAATATCTACATTAGAGACCACAGGTTCCAGCCACATAAGGCTGCACAACAAGCATTGGATAAAGGCAACACGAGCGCATGCAGAGGGATATAACCAACCAATGAGAAATTGCTAGTGACAGGTAATGAACAGCATAGGGCCTTCTAATTCATGTGACACACAGCCATCAGCGCATTCATCCCATTTTGGTCCTTCACGCGGCTATGCTTACAGTCCCCATCAATGAAATGCGTGACACTGGCATACCTCTACCACAACATGGTGCATGTGTACTACATTCTAGTTGCTGCTTACAAATCAGTCAGCATGACCTGTAAGCGTGCACCACATTCCTGTACTTGAATCCACCAAAGTCTTCCATGCGCAATTAGGTTACAGAGCAAACTAGTAACCAACTAAACAATCAGCAAAGTATGGCAGATATACAAGGACACAACCAGCATATACATAAATAGGATTATATAAAGAGACTACATGCTAAAATGTATACACCCCTAGGACTGTGACAAGCAAATCACAGATTATTCAGGGCACGACATTGAAACATCAGAGTTAATAAAGAATATGGAACTACTCAAAGTCCTCACCTACAGTTGGCTGCTATAGCCGCAAGGCCATCAGTAGTGAACCCTTCGCAGCTAACAAGAACCAAAGACTTGAAATTTACAAACGATCTCGAAATCAGCTCAAGACCATCATCTGTAACCACCATCCTCTTCAACCTGAGCTCCTCCAAATTAACCTTACTCCTAGCCAATGCATCGATCCAAGGGTACACGAACCCTCCCCAGTCAGGTGGCACTAGATTGAAGTCAGCGAAATGGGGCTTCCCCTTCAAAGTGAGCGACCTTACCCCCGGAAATCTAGCGATCAATCTCTCAGGACTTATCGCGTAGCAGTTCCCGATAAACACTCTCTGCCTGCTAAGCCTCTCGATCCTATACCAAGATTTACACACTAAAGAGATCACGTTGCGGTCCCTGTTCGACGTCACAAAGTCGAACACGTGCTCGATAACTTCATCCGGAAAATAATTCATCTTCCCTTACCCAAGTGACAAATCCAATTCCCACGACTGCCCAGGAAAAAAAAATCCCAACTGTCAAACGAAATGAGCCCTCAATCCATCCCTCCCGCAGGAAGAAAGAAGAAAAAAGAACAGAAACCCTAACAAAAAAAACAGCCGGGGGGGCAAAAACAACCTAATCCCAACACAACCCTTCGCCCCAAAAGAACCAAATAGCTCGGAGACAAAAAAAAAACAAATGTACAGAGATTAAGCTACTACAACCTGCGAACTGAATCCAAACCTACCCAGCTAAAAAAAAACCCAGATCTAAACGCTTAAAACCGCGCGAGGCTCGAGAGGAAATGGCGACGGACAAAACCCAGAAGACCCCCCCTCACATATCTTCCCGATTCCGATTAGATCTGGACGGAGAGAGGCTCGGAAAAGACAGACGCTAAGCAAATTCCGGCCCGAGAGAGAGAACGAACGGCTTTCTGGGTAGGGAGCGGAGAGCTAGGAGAGAGAGAAGAGAAAGAGAAAAACCCCCCCTTTCTTCTTCTTCTTCTTCACCTATCATCTACGAATCAAGAAGTCATGATGATGATTGCTGCAGCAGCTGCAGCAAAGCAGCAGCAGCTGAGAAGAGGGAGACCCAAAAAACAAAACAAAGCAAAACAAAAAAGACAAGACAGAAAGAGAAAAAGATAAGCAGAGCTCCCGAATTTCTCAGATCGCAGAATCTACAATCTCCATAAGTAGATACAAATCTCCTCAATGACCCTGAATATACAGAGCTCTCTCTCTCCTCCTCCTCCTCCTCCTCCTCCTCCTCTCTCTCTCTCTCTCTCTCTTTCTATCTATCTTTCTCTCTCCTCTGCCTCCTCTGTGTGAACCGCAATGCCCTTGTTCGAGTTGAGCTCAGCTCGAGGAGAGAGAGAAAGAGAGAGAGAGAGAAGGGCAGGGAAGCGAACGAAGAGAGAGAGAGAGGGGCAGAGGAAAGGCGTGAGCTTGACCACAACCCTCAACCCCTTCCCAAGTAATCATGGTTTACGTACCCCCCGCGAGCGGCAGGCTCTAACCACGGTTAGATCGGACGGCGGCTGAGGCGTGGCGGGGAGGGGACGGGACGAGATCCGGGCCGTCCGTGGGTGGACCACCGATGGAACATGCATGTGTCCTTATCTTCTCTCTCTGGCCGGGGTAAGAGAGAGAGAGAGAGAGAGAGAGAGAGGATTGGGGGCCAGAAAAGTCTTCAGTCGTGTTCCGCTTGCCGAAAATGACACTCGGTCTCGCCCGAAATTACGGCCCCGTGCCACTCCCTGCAGATAAGACCACCCGGGGGCCGGGCCCCGCCCACGCGCCCCGCCCCCGCGCGTGGGCGCCACTCGCCCGGTCGGGGCGCGCGGTCCCCCGGCTCGGACCGCCGGGAGGGGCGAGTGGCGCGTCGTTCCGTACTCGCGCGGAGGAGATTCGCCCGGTTGCTTGTGGGGCTCGGCAATTGTCGTGTCAGAAAACAAATTATCGCTCCCTTTTTTTTAATCTCCTTTTTTTTTTTTTTTTTTCTTTTCCCTGTTTTGTCTTCTTCTTTTTTCGCCTTTTTCTGAGGATAAGTGAATCATGCCATTTTAATGATTAGGTGACTCGTGAAAAATGGAAAAAAAAAAAAAAAAAAAAAAAAAATCGATTTTGACAAAATCTAGGACTGCAATAAATGCGCCAGGGTAAATAGTGAAAAAGCGAATTTTTTTCTGATTTTTTTTTTCAGATTTTTATTGTTGTCGTTATTATTTTCTCTCGTGTGGTGAACGTTGGCGCTGTCGGAAATTCGTTTCCCATCGGTAGTCAAAAAGCATTTGTATGGCATAAGATACCGACAATAATAATAAAAAATAATAATAGCAACAATAATAATAACTATAATAACCATAATAATAGCAATGAACGTACGTATCTTGTAAGTTCTTTGACTAGTGATTATTGAAATAAAAAATATGACCAAAAAAAATTATTGAGATAAAAAAATTTATATAGTCTTTTTAGCTTATGCAATCGCATGCTCCTTGCACACCCTTGTCTTTTACAATGTTATACAAATTAAGTAATTTTACACCTAGCTCATAACAAAAATTGATTGAAAAATTTGTGGTTATATTCTGAAATGCAATCTACATAGTCCTTCGGCGAACTAAATTCAGTGTTCGGCCTCTCAACTAAGATTAAATATTGCAAGGCTCTTTAGTTCGATTCGATATGGCTAACAAACAATTAAGAGGTAGTAAATTGATTGTTTTAAGAAAGTCACAACATTTTCGTTAATGACTTGTGCATATCCTTTGGCAGAAGGAAAGCTATATCGTAGATGCAATAGTTCCAATAAGATAAATTAGAAAATGAGGCAAAGTGGTTTGGCCTTTCACCAACATCCACTCTTTTGTACTAATAGATATGATAAAAAATTGAATTCACCAGTAATTGTAGAGATATTACAGTCCGTAGATGATGCTACTTTTACACAAAATTCAATAAATAACTATACAAAATAGAAGCGCCTTTAACAATGTGACAATTTACTTTCTTGGGGATTACAAATGTACAAACTTCTACAGAGAAATACAATAAATAAATAAATAAACACAACTTCTACACACAAGAACATAAAGAAAGTGAACACTCGAAGTTTAGTCTACTGTTTCTCCTAGATTGAATATATAGCCATTGAATATGTTATCAAAAGACTATTCGAAATTCAAATTCCATTTGACTTCGTCTTGTACCTCAATGTTATTGTTTAAGGTGTTTTGGCAGAACAATTATAAAGTTTTAGTCTTCTCAACTTTACTAATTCCTTATTATTATTATTATTTTCCCACTATTTCATTTGTATCATTTTCATACCATCTAAGACTTTCATTTCAACCTGTAGGGATTAGGCAAAATATAGAAAAAATAGAGAGTTTCTCTCTATGAGCCAACATGACAATGAATTGTGACCCGTATTTATCATTCTTGCCGTGTTGGTAATAACGATTTATTTCTTGTTGGGCTCGAGAAAATAAGTAATCATGTTGGGAAGTCCTCAGAGATTTATCAATAAAAAGGAAGAAAGAAAGGAAAGGAAGGAAGGAAGGAAGGCTGATTCTACACCCTAATTTGCAAAGACTTTCTCCTTTGAAATTGACATTCCACTCCAATTTGGCGGAATGATGGTTTTTCAGCTGCCCTTGATTTTCTCTTTGAAAATTGCGATTTGCTTATCGACGTCAAGACTCACCCCTAGTCTTTGTCAAGCCACTGTATTATTGGATACAAGGTCGACTTCAAACTTCAATTTTCTCTTGAAATAGTGACTTGGAGCTCACATCATCAACATGAGATGAAGTCATCATGGGAATTTTGTATATTTCAGAATAAAAAGTCGTACTTAAATCTTTCGGAATCACGGAGAAATCCAATGTATTGACCTTCTTGCAACCTCAGCAAGTATATACGGCATTAATAGGCATTTTCAAGTGTTGATTTTATACGACAGTTAATCGTTCTTTGGACCGTCCTTAACTTGCTATGATTTCTATCTTTAATTTATTCTCCGCATTCGCGCCATCAACAGACCGTTCACACTTCAATTCATGTCTTACTTGGTTCAACGAGCTGATTGATCGAGTATTCCATGCAAAAAGGAAAATAGAGGAGATGGAGTTGTACTTTCTACATATTAGGAGCCCCATCCCTTTCCACATCCACGTTTAAACGCCTCTAGTTTTATGCTAATTAATATTTCTAGGTAAGAAATAAAATTCATATATTACCCAAAAAATCCTTTAGACTTATTAGTGACCGTGTGTTGCTTATCTCTAAATAACAACTCCAAGTGAACATATTTCGCATTCGAATTAACAAATTCAAAAAAAAATCTATTGCAATCGTTTTTTTCTTTTTCTTTCTTTTGGATGGCTATCATACCAAATCATAAATAGTCAAGACAAAACAAACGATGGGTTTTATTTTATTCAAACCCTAAAATCTCAAATTTCAAGACATGACCACCAAAACCACCTCAACATCACTCAAATCCAAAAAAAAAAAAAAAAAAAAAAAACCCAATTAAAAAGAATCCGAGCCCAAGAAAAAAAAGAAGACAACTTTCTTTTTTTTTTGGGGGGGAAATTACGAGTTAGATTATTATTCCACCTCCCAAGCCACGAACCCCCACGCATTTTCATGTGGCCTTATCTTTATTTTATCTGGGAATTCGAACGGATGGGCGATAACCGAGGTGGGAAAAAATCCAAGTTAAAATATAGGAAATTTCGCGATGGAGAGAAGCCCGAGACGAGAGGGGAAGAAGAAGGAGATGATGATGATGATGAGGGGGAGGAGTAGGAGAGAGTGAGTACTCGAGATTCCGCAAAGCACTTTGGAGCAGAACCACATGATTGCTATCGTCGCCCCCCCTCTCGCTCCTCCTCCCCTCCTCCCCATAATCCTCATCCGGTTCGCGACGCCCGCGCGAGTCAACTTCCTCCCACGGTCCGTCGCTAATCATGGCCCCCCTTCGTCTCGAGGTTGGGCCGCTCTCCTCTCCTCTCCTCTCCTCTCCTGTCGCTAATCAAATGACGATGTCCCGGTGACATTGATGCATTGGATTGGATTCGATTCGATTCTTTTATTCATCAATCATGTCACGACCCGATGTCGAAAGGAATTGGGGGGAAGCTTTGGTTTTTGGATGAGACGGAGACTAGGGTTGTTGGGTAGAGAAGTTGCAAGTTTCTCCATCTTCCTAGGGAAGTTGCCTAACGCGTTCTATTTTTTTGTGCACTTTAAGCTTCTTTTCTTCGGCACGAGATGATGGTATGGCATTGCCCGCTCCATAACTCAATTGTGTTTTCTAGTTTTTACTCTATGGTTTCGAACGCATGTTTCAACTTTGATGATACGTGAACGATGCTTACCGTTTGTTTTATCTGAGCTTCTGGTTTTGATTAGTGAAAGAATAATATTGGATCGAATATATATGGATGTCCTCATCGGTAATAGATATCGGCACCCGGAGAAAAGTCCGACCATGTAAGCATATAAGTTGGATAGAACCATGTGAACATTCGTATTAGGAAATATGTAAAAAATAGAATGTAATGACCTAATTATTTCCACATGGGTCAAGTTCCAAAAAACGAATGCTTTTAGTAACTACATAAGGTCATGACTATTTAAGGAGTGAATCCTTTTTACGAATGATATAATAAGACTGTACCTATCTGAAAGGGACTTGACTGAGGAGAATTTTTGCCCCATTTTATTTCCTTCCTATATATGTAGAAGGACAAAAAGGATTAGGAAGAGTAGGGGATGAGAATATTTCCATGTTTTGATTGCACCTTTCGTTTAACATCCCAGAACTTGCGTTTTGTTGCACTTATTAACTTTTTTTGCTTTTTAGGAAAGAGCATGTCAAATGCAATTTTTTCCTTCAATTCAAGCTATGCTATATACATAAAAAGGAAAAATTGACACCACTAAACCTCAAAATTACCAGCTTAGTATATTTAATGTGGAAAACTTATGAAATATTTGAAAGGGTTACTAGAAAAATAAGTAGATATAAAAAAAAAAAAAAAAACCTACAAAATTTCTCAACCATTTGAAATGGTCATTAGTTGTCGAATTTAGCTCATTATCATTGCTAAACCATATATTCTATTAATTTAATGTGTAGAATTAAAGAAGAACTTTACCACTAGGGAATTTTAAAAAAAAGAAGATGACAAATTATGCAAGCCATAATCTTAACTTATGTATCGATTTTTAAGTCTCTTAAACTTTTGTTTTTCTTAATTTCATTTAAAGTAGCTCTTTTCTTAATTTTTTTTCACATTAAATAAAGTAAATTTTTATGCACGGTGGCACGTGCTAAGGGAGAAAGTCAATGCTCTTAATAGATAGGAAAAAAAAAAAAAAAACCAAGCTCATGGGGGTCCATTGTAAATTTTTAGAGTTCGAAGTTGAACACTCATAAACCCAAAAAATTGAGGGGCACAAAATGAAATTTTTTCAAAAAATATTAGTTTTTTGTCAAGATCGCAATAACATAAACAAGATAGGTAATGTTGAGCTATCTTTCATAAGGCTGCGAGTTCGAATCTTTAGGTAGCTGCACTGATTGGGCCCCTCCCGCCCGTTTCGCTTGTAGATGAAAAAAAAAAGACAATAAACCAATGTTGGATTAAGTTTCTAAGCTATAGGAGGAGAGAAGAGATTTTGAATAACCAAAGCATGTTCGACTGAAGGGAAAGATTCTTGTCTTCTTCTGCGTGAATTGCCAATTATGCAAGCAATTATTTGGTATTTAATTAAGAAATTGCTTTCTATAGTGTCTCTCTCTCTCTCTCTCTCTCTCTCTATCTCTCCTTGCCTTCCTGGAAACAGCTTCTATGCAGGCCACCACTCTTCAACAACGCTCTTTGCAAAGTCAAAAATTGCAGTTTCATCACAAGCTAAGCACCGCCCCTCCCCAGGCAATTTTGTCACATGATGCATTTGCTTTTTCCACCTTTGGCATTTTTCACTTCCAATCACGCCATTCTTTTCCCATCCATGTGCCTTTCTCGTCTCTCTTTTTCCCCAAAAGACGTTTTTCTTAATTGACTAAACCCCAAGTCCATGGCACTTGCGTTTGGATTCATCTGCCCCAATTTCCACACATTGAAGCAACTCACGTCTCTTCCATCCAATCCGTCAGATCGTGATCAGTATTACATCTTGATAAAGATGCACATCATAATCTAGTTTCCATTTAAGATAATCTCCCTCGTTTTTCCTTAATCTTTGCTTTTGTTGTGACTGTTAGTGTAGCTATGTGTCTATATGCTCCGGCTGTTGTTTTCATGCCGAAGAGTGGTAAGTTCAATTTCATGGGAGATTCACCGACGGAGGATTTTAGGCTTTTCGAATGAGTTGAGTGGTTTACTGTTCATGTGATTGACAAGACGTGTCGACTGATTACGATACCTTAAAAGATAATCTTCTCATCCTAGTAAAGTTTGACACGGCGGTAGACGCGAAAATTCGGACTTTGTCTACTCATGACAAGCAAAGAGCAAGTCTTGATTTGAAGTATCGGAACACGATGATCTTCAAGATCACCTCTTCCATGACTATGAATAGTCGGACACGAAATTGATATGAAATATAATCAATGATTGACTATTAGAATGGATGGGTATTCGCCCAACTTTCTCTTTCACCAATTTGCGCATTCTCCTTTGTAATATGAAGGTTCGAACCATTCTTCTTTCATTGACATGTGCTGAGCTCGCATGTCTTAGGCTTTCTTCATTCTAAAAGCAATTGAACGAGGATGGGTGTTATCTTAAAATATAATCATACCATCAGTATCCACGAAATCATGAATTTCTCGTTTTCTCCTCAGTTAGTCTTGATACAATCCCAAATTCCCACGTTTGATGCTGATGTCCAATTAACATCGTTTGCGAAAAACCTAGGTATATCTTTTGTCTTTACATAGCCAATAAGTGTCAATAATGATAATCTCCTTTATAAAGTGTTGAATTTCGGTACTTTGTAGAAGCCAACTAGAAGACTCTTTGGAAGCTGCTGATAAGCCTTTACATTACTTGTCCTAGAGGCCTAAGTTAATCGAAGAGCACGTGGAAAAGTCTCCCTCTCTTCCCCCCTTTGATTAAGACTCAAGGTCCATGTGCTCCAAGAATAATGCCCTCTTGATTATGGATTAAACTAAAGATTAGTGTATGGGGGGTTTTCTAGCCTGGCAAATTTTGTCTGACATGAGGCCTAATCACACAAAACAATTAAAAAAGCTAAAAAAATGAATTAAAAAATAAAGCAAAAATGAAATACGTGGTAAGGAATGACGTGAGTTGAAGCAACGGGTAAAAGCCTTGAGCCAATGGAGAGAGAGGAAGATGCATTTAAAAGGGGAGTGGTTAAGCCAAAAGGCAGATTAATCAAATCCAATTATAGCCCCACTTGCCTATAATTACAAGCAGAAGAGAGGAAAAAGGGATGATTGAAAGCGATAGAGAGGCAAAGGAGGGGAAAAAGAAAAAAGAAATTCGTTTTAATGGGTTCATGATCATTTCCAACTTGAGAATGCCATCTCCCATCATTTGCAGTCATGTGATTAGCATAGTGCTAAGAGTTTTTCCCCGTAAGCATCTCCCATAAAAGCGCGTCGTGTCCCAACCCCGAATCGCTAGCACTGGCTCCCGCAGCGATTAAGACATCGCCGGGCGACAGGCGAGGGAGCCAGAATTTAGGGCTTCACATGACCTGACACCGACACGGTATCTCATTTGCCGGGCGCCCATGAAGGCCCTCTTCCAACGGATTTAAAGCCGGGGGACCTCGAGGAAAACGGTGCAGTGAATCCATACACACTAACATAACACCAGAGCCACGCGACATCATAACGCACGGCGCCGCATGCACTGCGGTCCAACCGCCCTCGGTGTCGGACACATAAAGTTTGTGGGGAGGGGGGTGCGCTTCGGGACATTGATGGGGTGAAACATCGAACGTGAATGTCCAAATTTACGACACTCTTTGGAGTGGTCCTCGTAGCGTCCAAAAGGAAGGCACGAAAGGGACTCGTTCTAAGGGGGGAAGAAGGGAAGGGGGGGCAAGCAAAGCAAAAGAGGCAGAGGGCGAGGGCGAGCAGAAGATGAGGAAGGTACGACAACAGCAGCAACAGCTGCAGAGGGTTTGGCGTCTTGTTGCTGGTGGTGGTGCTGGTGGTGGTGCTGGCGTTGGTGGTCTCCAATCAAGCACAGACGACCCTGAAAATAAAACGACGAAAAAGCGAAAGCGAGATGGGGAGGGAAGGAGAGAGGACCACATGATTGGGTTCGTTGATGTCAGCCTCCCTCCTCTCCCCTCCTCTCCTCTCCTCCTCCTCGCTTTATTAAAGAGGGGAGGAATAAATGTTGCAGGCCCACCATGTTGATGTTCAACATATGAGGTTTTGTCAAAGTGAATCCATGCCTCAACAACTTGGGGGTGTGTCCACTGTCGTTCACTGTTCCATTACGATCTTATCTGCGGTCTCTTGCGTACGAGACCTTCGAATGTAAAAACGGATCACGAGCAAATCTAAGAGCCCAGACATGAACAGGGTCGAGGCCGAGGTGGGTCGAGGCCTTCCTCAAGTCCAAGAAACTGGTTTGCAAGGGAACACAAAGGCCCCAAGAAGAAACGCCATTTCGACTTGTCCCAGTTCTTACAGTAACCTTCTGTAGAGTCATCGCAAGCTCCTCCTCGCCTCCGGCCATCAAGCCGTGCAGTAAGAAGAATGGCTATTGGGATGACCCGAAGATATGAAAATGTTCGAGATCAGTTGAAGATTCCAGGCTGAGAAGGCTCAGTAGAGTGCTTCGGGTATGATCTTGAAAGGCATGACAAAAGGATCATCTTAATCATACCATATATAGGAGTGTCCTTTTATCTTTTCCCCGGAGAATGGACAGTCGGCACCATGTGTACCAGAGTTGAAAATCCCCCATTTAGATAGAAGTGCCTGTTCGAACAGCCAGGTGTTTACCCAAAAGATAACAAACAAGAACAAAACTACCATCTCCAAAGTGGGAGGATATTTTTTTCTGCCAGAAATATAGCGGAACTCTAGGGAAATCACTAAATGTGCCAAGGGGAGGAAATAGTGTCTGAGGAAGAACGTTAAAATGACACAGGCATATTTCAAAAAACTTTGCGACACAGAATGATGCTAGAGGACCTTAGAGGCTCAGAGACAAGGACAGGATTCTCAATGTCCAAGCTGTTTACCTCTGTGAACTTTGGCCTCACAGTGGATTTCCTCTTGTGCACGAACAGTCCAAGAAATGATCAAGGATTTGACCGGAATCCATATCTCGGCCACTAGGCTTAGACCATCAGCAGCACTGGAGATATGAGAGGACTATCAGGGTGCTGAATTCGAAACTAGTAGTTCAAAAAATAGCAGAGTGAAGAAAACAGAGGCATGAAGCACAAATACTTCCAGTTGTAACAATAGGAAGGGCTACTTTTACCATATCTGCCCTTTCAAAGAAAAGCATTTCTCATTGGGAATGAAAATCACAAAAACTGTAGAGGCTCCAATCCAGTATGATTTATGTGCTCTATGCCATTATCTACAACTGCCAGAAGGGCTGCCCACTAGTCCTAATAAAAAATCTCAAGGAGACTATGGGGACAAAAGTTAAGGCTTCAAGAGAAACTAGATCACGAGCTCAAGCTTCCAATAACTAGTCTGATGCCTAGGCAACCAGCAATATTTGCATGCAATGGCACCAGGCACATCATCAAATCCACTCCGGTGAAGATAGTCAAGTAAGGAGCTTCAAAGCAATGGTAGTTAGGAAACTTTGCTATATAACTAAGGTCGGCAGGAGCACTTGCTAAGTTATACCGATTACAGATGATCCAACATTAGAGAAAGGGCCAATTACCAAGCTGGCCTAAACATACTTCCTCCCACATAATACACCGACTGGAGAAAGGGCTAATTACCAATCTGGCCTAAATGTACTGACTACAGATGATCCAACATTAAAGAAAGGGCTGATTACCAAGCTGGCCTAAATATACTTCCTCCCACATGATACCAGTTACAAACTAGTGGACAAGCACAAATGCTTGCAAGGGCGAGTGACAGCTCTTAATGTGCAAGTCATAACTGCGTGTGTCCACGCTTTTTCAGGTTCCAGACACACTCCGGCAAATGGTATCATTCTCAAGCTTTGAGATAATGGCAATGCACATTGCCATCCATGTATGGTATTTTCTCTTGATCTCAAAATCATTTGAAGAAACACAAAATTTTACTTTGTCAAAGCAAATGCATACTACCCAAATCACTATAGCACTGAAAATTCACCAAAAAGGAAAAGAAGGAAATGGGAGCTTCTAAGGTTAAAATCTTGTCATCTCACCAGCAACCGAGGTTCAAGCTACTAGAATGCCACTCATGGCATCTTGTATTACAGGCTCTACAAGCACAAGGAGCCCCCAGCTTCAAGCATCGAGGAATTTCAGTACGAAAGTAACTTCTTTCCATAATCTGGGCGACATCAAAGCATATGCTTGTAATTTACGTAATCCTATGGAGATTTAATGCAGACAATTCAACCAAACGACAAATATCTAACCCCAAGTAACTGCAACTGAATTAAAGGTCCAACACCGCAATAAGCTTCACCAGTATAGCCTAAATGCATCTACAACCCTATCATCAAATATAAGCTTTCGAGATTTCAACTCAAAGCATAAACTCATCTGGAACCAATTAATGCCAAGCGCATTGCAATTGAGGACCCCAATTTAAATTTTTCAGCCAGGTTCAGTATTTTCCTTTCATGCCGACCTCCCGATATGATAGCAGCCACCAAGTATCCGGAAAAGATCAACTAGCGAAATTTTCAGGTGCCTAAACAAGCAAGTAGTTGTCCACTCCACACCGGCCCTTCACTACTACTTAGTCAATTCAATCAATTTAACGGCTAAGCGGTTTCATAAACCGAGCTTTCCTTAACCAGCTGACCTTACTTCAACCTTAAACATACTTATCAGGTGATCAGATACTAGAAAAAACCAAGTAATTTCCAACGATGGCATGTGACAGACAAAATTTGGCCCGAGGAAAAGACCATGTCACAATACAAAATGCATCAGCAGCATTGCCAAGTTCCGGTTCCTCGATATCACATTTGCCAATCAACTACAACTATCAAATATAATTCCTAACCTCGAAGCCTCGATCGCATCAACAACAATTCAATAGATGTCCCTACCTTCGAAACCAGCAAATATAAATGAACCTTCGGAATCTCTACGACCGATCGTCGTCTCCCCCGTCCCTACGGTCCCCGGCGATAAAAACCCCGGGCCGGGCGGTCCGCCGCCGAGTCCTGGACGGGAGGATGTTGTCCAAGTCGACCTCGGCGAGCGGATCGTCGGACAGATCGCTGTCGCTCTCCGAACGGATGCCGGCATTGCCGTAATCGTCGCTGCTGCTATCGCCGCTGCCCTCATCTTCTCCTTCTTCGACGATCAATTTGCCCTTCCCCTTATCGTCCTTCATAACCCCCTTCCCCTTCGCATCCACCTCGTCGCCTTCATCGTCTCCATCCTCCTCCTCCTCCTCCTCCTCCTCATCATCATCGTCGTCGTCGTCGTCGTCATAATCGTCATCCTCCTCTTCCTCCTCCTCCTTGACCACCGCGTCCGCTCGTTTCTCCTCCCGAACGGGCGCCTCCTCCAAGTGGTTCCCGTCGCCGCCGCCGGCGTGGTTGGGGTTGTCCAAAGGCTCGAGCTTGAGGCTCTTGCTGGAGCGATCTCCTCCTTCGCCTTCGCCTTCGCCTTCGGGCTCGGGTTCGGGGCGGGCGAGATCGGGCTTGCGCTTCGCGGGGTAAGCGAATTCCTCGCGGTTCTCGGTGTTCGCCATGAAAACTAGGGGCGGCGTCGGGGAGAGATTTCGAGGAGGTGGAGGAGGAGAAGGTGGCAGTGGAGTTGAGCGAGACTGGTGGCGGCGGCGATGGTGGTGCTGGTTTTGTGTGCGGACGCCGGCCACCGCTTGGCGCACGTTTTTCGGTTTTTAGGGCTAAGAAGAGGGGTCGACGGACCAACGCTTCCCCGCACGTCGTAATTTTTTTGGGACGAATTCTCAAAAATAAAACATTCTCCACTTTTTCTCGTGAAATACCCTTACTTTTTCGTCTTATAAAAATCCCAAAAAAGTTTAAAACATTGTCCCGAAATTATATTAGTGATCTAAAAGTATTTCGGTCACCATTTCCATACGTGAGCATGATTCGAATACATGGTTTTCACTTTGAAATCAGAAATTGTCCACTAATGACCGGTTCTAAAAATTCGAGACCTGCTCATTAGTTTCGTAAATCCATCTAGGAATGGGACTGCCAATCAAATCCGGTTCCCAGATGAGTTCATGAAATAAGTTCCCAATCTCTACAAAACTTGTTTGGTCATATATGTGGGTCGAATTGTAAGCCATTTATTTTAATTAAGAATTGAAAACTACAAGACAAAATGAATAGATCATACTTGTTAGTTAGTAACTTAATTTATTCAAAGGTCATAGGGAAACGAGTGGAGAATTAAATTCCACATTAAAAGTCCTAACCTCACAAAAGTTAAAACATTAATCACTTGATTCATCTTTTTTTAGTGTCAATCTAATTTAATCATGAGATGGCTAAAGAAATACCTAATTATACTTTTAAAATGAGACATTGGCTCTTATGAACATTTCCAATCGGTTCTCTCATTCCTCTACATTTGTTTATTTTGTTTGGTTGAAAAAGTAAGTAAATGGATTATTAAAATGAAAAAGAAAAGTAGATGATTAATCTTATTACACACTAAAGAGACAAAATTAGTCAGCAATGTCCAAAAACGACAAATATACATATATGTACATATATATTTGATAAAAAAACTACAAGATAATTAAGTAATTATAATGAAATTTTATTTTTTAAAATATATATATCGATTTGATCAAGGTGGATGGGGGGGCGTTTCCACGCTTAAAACCGAAAACTGGATCAGACTCACCTGCCCACTAAATGGAACGAGAATTAGATTGGTCCTCATGAGAATTGCCGATTTCGGTTTGGTCCGGTTTCGGGTGATCCAGGCGTTTCTGATTTTTTTGCACACTCCTAAGCAAACGGATTTAACGTGGTTATACATATCTCTCTAGTTTGCTCAAAACGGAATGGCACCACACTCTTTATCTCTATAGAGGATGAAATTAGGGCAAATGGGCAAATGGATAGTTTTTTGTTTTAAGGTCTTTCCTCTAGTGAAAGGATGGATCTGTCTCCTTACCAAACTCGTGCTTGAGGGACCAAGATTTATCGAAGTAAAGGCCTCCGTTTAACCGAGATCTTAATTTTTAGGTTCACGATGTTCGATTCGTCGATTGGATCGACATTCTGGGCCTTTTCCTGGCAGTGATAAAGTGCTGGGGTTTTTGTTGTGAGAATCGACGATATTGATGATCTACTCAGTGTCTAATATACTGGAAAGCCTACTTGCAACTTCTTATTTAGGTGCATGCGGTAGGGTTCTGTGATCCGAAGCTAGCGATTTTGTATTGAGTATGAACAGCGGGCGAAATATAGGCAGGTGTATTGCTATTTTATTATAGATGGAACACCATTTCTCAATTGCTTTCTACACGTGGGTGGCTTTATGGAATTTGGAGAAAAGGCGACATGTTGGGGTCTTGTTAAATAACTACCTTGGGGGTTGAAGCATGAGTTTGTAGATTATGCTATGCTTTCGAGTATATGCTAAAACTATGCTATAAAGTTCCAAAGTCAAGGTATATACTATGCTTACGAGTATATGCTAAAACTATGCTATAAAATTTTCTGGTTATACCTCGAAGAACGAGACTATGCAAATTTTCAACAATGATCAAGGGTTTCAACTGGTGGGTCTAGCATTAGGATTGGATACATCGGATGCTTATGTCGAGGGAGAATTGATAAATAATGTTGATGTTGAATTAGTAGATGAAGTTGGGGTTAAAATTGAGACGATGGTTGAAATGGGAGACGAAATATCCACTTCGGATTGAGTTGGGAGGAAATTAGGTCTCGAGTGAGGGCTGGGCTTGGGGATGGGCTTGAATATAGGGCTCGAGATTCCAGGGTGAAGTTGAAGTTGAGGCTTGGGTTGAAGTAGTAGATGAATTTGAGTTTAAGGTTGAATTAGGACATGAATTTAGGGTTGAAGTTGGCTGGGGCTGGGGCTGGGGTTGGGCTTGAACATGGGCGTGGGTAAATAGGATCTTGATATTGGACATTGACAATAAGAGAGATGGTGACACTCTCATCTTAGACATTTGTTTATCTCTTTTTGGAATGATGATCCAATTTGTGATGGCTAGAAATATGTTGTACTGGATTTCTACTTCAATGTGATGGAACAAGTTATGAACTTGGATGATCAATGTCCAAAGATTCGACGAACAGAGCGTTGTGAGATTGCAAATTCTACTACAATTAATGGTGTGAAACAGGTTTTATAGGACTAGAATTCGAAATCAACAAGGCCGGCATTTGATAAAACTATGTAGCGATCGAATTTCCTCATTTGGTTGCTATAAATTTATGTTGCGGCCAAATTATAGCAACTAACCGGAATGTATCTCTAGTGACCAACAATTTGGTTGTCAAAAGCTATCGGGACAAGAGAAATGACAACTCCTATAAATTCACGGTGTGGCTTAAATTGTCAAAATAGTGGAGAGCAATTACAAAAGTACGGTGTGGCTTAAATTGTCAAAATAGTGGAGAGTTCCTGCTCTTCCAAAAAAAATAAAAAATAAAAATAAAAGTACACAATATTTTACCAAAAAAAATAAAAAAAAGTATATCTAAATATGAAAGCGACAAAGGCATTAGAGGTTTTTGAATGTTCCATTGGGTTCTTAGTCTTTTCTTTTGGTACAAGTAGATCGGATCTACTAGTTCCTTAAACTATATATTTTTCTGTAAGAGCCTTCCGTTAAAATAGTGATTGGAAATGTTGAAGGGGGCAATTAATTTGCCATTAGATGCCTGGCTGGCATCCATGTGACATCTCATGTGGCAATAAAAAGCCTTTAGATATAGAAAAAACTTTCACATTTTTCCACATAAAAAAAAGGAAATTTTCAACCAAACGAAAAAGAAATTGTGCCAAGTAAAAATTGAGAAACAAGCACAGCCCTCCTCATCATGGCCAGGACGGCTGCCGTCGTCCAAGCGCCGGAGAGGGGCATCAGCCTTTCGTTGGAGTCATGCGAACAATGGCGCCCTCGCCACCGCCTCCCCGAACATAAGCAAACCCATATTTATGCAGTCGACACGATCCGGCGGTCCATCATTTGTATTCGATGAGGTGCAAAATGCGGGAGATGAGAAAATCAAAAAGAAAATTCCAGCAAGAATTGGACGTAGATCTTCAAGTCCTCCCCATCGACATGACGATCTACCATTCTTGACCTCAAAATCAACTTTCGAATTCTAGGTACTTCGATGTTCATAGGAAACAAGGAACAAAGAAGCAGCAGATTAATGTAACATTCATAAATTTTGAACTTTTCCAAATACAATACTTAAACCGGTCAATTGAAAAGACCCATTTTCTCCTTATTCTTTCCCTCTTGTTCTTCTTCTTCTTTTTTGGCGAAAAAATGGTTCGACTTGGAGGCCGTTAGCGTCGATTCGCCCAAGCTCAGTGTGGGACGCTCGGTGTGGAACGCAGCAGTCTTTCTATTGCTCTCTCTCCTTTTCTTTCTCTCCCTTTCTTTTGGTCTCTAGAGTTTCTCATTTATTATCTTAATTTTCTTCCGATTTTTATTTTACATCAACAATTGGAAAATTTTTGAAAAAGGACCTGAAGTATTCTCATTTCCTCGGATAAGAGCTCGAAGTGGACTTTGTTTCAAATAAAGACCTAAAATGATATTAGTTGTTTCAAATAAGGATCTAAAGTGGCATTGGTTATTTCAAATAAGAGCCTGGCCTCGTTGGTCGCTAACAAGCTAAACTTTTCTATCGGTCAAGGATGTTTTCGTCCAAATTTTCTTTTCTTTTTCAACATCGGCCAGCGGGCATTAGCAATGGTCGGTGAGGGTTTGGTGACCATCATTGGCCATTAGGAAGGGTTAGTGAGGGCTTGCAAGCCCTTGCCGGCCACGAGCGAGGCCATCCTCGCCGGATCTAGCGGGGGCCAACCTCGCGGATGGCCGCAAAGGGCGGCCTCCCCCAAGGCGAGGGTCACCTCACCCAGGTTAGGCTATCCCTCGCTTGTGGCTAGCATGGGTGACCCTTGCCGGCAAAGGTGATCCTCGCCTAGTCCTTTGTGGGCATCGCCGACGGTCAGCTGGCCATCAACAAGAGGAAGAAGAAGAACAAAAAAAAAAAAAGAAAAGAAAAAGGAAGAACAAAAGGGAAATGGCAAATGATGAAAATGCCCTTGACCACCGAAAAGTCTGGCCTTTATTTGAAACCGACATAGCTACTTCAAGCTCTTATTTGAAACATATATAACTACGTTTTTTTATTTTATTATTTCTCATCAACAATTAAACTAGTCTTTATTTGAATTAAAGGTAACCCTTATTTGAGAAAATGATGGCAATTTAAGCCCATTTTTAGAACTTTTCCTTAACAATTAAACTAGTTGGTAATGTCGTGGCGGTGGCATGATCTGCCACGTCATCATTTCCATCTATGTGCATGATGGAAGGACTATCATAGACAATAGCAACATGGTTCAAAAACTCAATTGCATAAAAAAAGTTTAGTGATCTTATGACATATTTTGCAAAAATTTAAAGACCATTGGTGCCTTTTATCCCTTATATGAAAAGATAAAGAAAAAAAAATTCAAGATTTAAACTCTTTGCAAGAATGAATTTTTAGGATAGAAGAAATTCAAATTTTGATATGAAACACGTGGGCGATTAAATAGAATTATTGTCTTATGCATTTTCTTATGGATTTACAATTTTTAAAATATGACAATTTGGGCAAGAAAAAGAAGATATTCGTTAAAATAGGACGTTTTCTTTTCTTTTCTTTTTTTGGGGGCGGTCAAAGTAGGATTTTTTCTTTGCTTAATATATCAGCACAGATAAAAAAAAAACAATGAAATGATACTAACAGAAATAAAACTAAACTAAGTAGATGACTGCATACTTAAAGATACAAATAATACAAAAAAATTAAAGTAATCATGGGAACAATTGAAAAAATGGATAATATTTCTTCCAAATATTGAAACTTCTCAAGAAGCCATTGTCACAAATGTGACTAGTTGTCCAAAATAAGAGAAATTCTGAAGATTTCTTATGCCGGTATTCTTATACAACGGGAAAGAAAAGGAAAGAGAGAGAAAAAAAAAAGAGTTTTGAAAACATCACGCTATTGAGAAAACTCCTTTCTTAAGAATATCATGCTTTTTAGATGGAAATGGTCATCCCATTATTTTTCTAAAAATGAGTCTAAATGTTGATGGGAAAGCGAAATGTTATTTTTTTTTTCTTTTTTTTTTCCCCTTAAATAAGCATAAACAGACCAGCCCTAATTATACAAGTTTTTGCTCACATAAATTGATTTGTTTTTTTTTTTTTATATAATCTAGGGACACAGGAGTGGAGATTGAGCTATTTAGACACTCATAGACTAGCCTTTAATTTTCATAAACCGATTAAGCCGAGACCTTTGATTTATGCATAAGACTTTGATCCAGAACAATTTATATGTAATTGATGAGAGTTGAATGGTAAACTTTAATTTTAAATGGTAAATCCCCGATGCTCTAATTGTTTGTGTCGAGCCAACCTTGGTGTCGAGCCAACCTTGAGGGTTACTTATATTGAAATATCTAGCTGAGGGCTTTTCAATCTATGTGAGTGAAATCAAATGCATACACAAAATAATTACATACGGAATTATATCTAAAAGTGCATTTAGGACACTTATTAGTAAGTATCCAAACAAAGAAACATCGCAATCTTCAATATACCGATTATTATGTGATATGCACAACTAATGTTTCGAAAATCCGATATTTGCTCACTAAAATATGTTTAACAGGTATCCGGAGCGCTCTTCAATAGAATTCATATATAAAAGCTTTTGAACATAACTCTCTCTCTCTCTCTCTCTCTCGTATTTTGTATTTTGTGAAAATCCAACCAAGCGGGGACCATGAAGAGCCCGTGCATGGCGTTTACGTGGCTTGGAATGGGCCGACTCGTATTTACCAAAGGAAAACGAGAAAAGCTTTTGAAAACCATCCCCCGCTCAAGAGAAACCGCCATTTTCACTTTCTTCTCTCCCTCTAAAGCTTGTAGTCCGGCCACGCGCGGTGGCTCGCCTATCTCCACGGTGGCGCACCGGAGATCGCTGGGAGAAGGACATGCTGCCTCTGCACGACCGGTGCCTTCAAGGGAAAGGGTCCCCGAACGGGCTTTTCCCTCCCATCCGCACGCGTGAATCTCTTACTGCAACAATCATGGCGTACGTCGTTGATGTTGTCCTTGCAGGGTAGTTGGCGATGACACGACAACTGCTGCTGCAGTTCATTGCGGAACTGCCGTCCGTTTACTGAGACGACTGTTACCACGAAGGAGATCAGCTTGCAAATTTCCAACCAGAATGAACAGATGTTAGGTTATGCAGCTTGGATTCCATCTGAAACACGATTCTGCTTTGATATTCTGTACCCTCTCTTCTACGATCTGCTGCGCCTCCAGGGGTTTGCACAGCGGCTCCTTCTGCGAATCTAAAGTCCTGAAAAGTACCTTCCGTCTCTTTTTCTTTCGTGAAGAATCTGAATCTCAGCTCCACAGGATGAACTCTTCTACCTCGGCGTTTCATGCTGCGGTTGTGCATGGGGAAGTGGGTGAGGGAAAAATTGAATCTCGAGTTTCAGGATTTGGATTCTGATACGGCGATTAAGTATTAATTGGTCCTGCAAAGAAAAGCCTCAAACTCTCCTTATTCAATAAGAGCATCGTAGTCATTTAATCCCATTAGGCTGTGTAAAAAGCCATTTTGGCGGTGTATCCAAGGTACGGTCACAATTAAGAGGCATTATGTTTATTTTTTTCACTTTATTTTTGTCGAAATTAGCTTTGTTGAAGATAAATTTGTAGAAAACTTCTACATAGTCGAGCAGATTTATGATTAATCGTCCAGTAAAATGTATACAAATTTTAACATGACTAACTTTTTTTTTTGGTCAGGATAACTAACTATTTAACATGGTCACATGTTCATAAATTTCATTTATTGCTTTGCATATCACCATTACAATTTTTCTTATCAGCTGTCTTTTTCTTACATATATACATATAATGGGACGATCAAGTGAAGCAGAAAAAATAAAAAATAAACCCCTTTTTAAAGTAAGACAAAGATCACAGTTACAATCTCAGCGTGAAACTTTAAAAGATGAAATTAATCAAAGCATAAAATAAGATTTTATTAAAATGCCAGTATGCTATGTATCGTTGATTGATTAGCATCATTTGTGGAGAGTTTACCGAAAAATATCAAGATACCTCTATATGCATAACTTTTTTCATGTTGATGTTTTAGTGTATTTCTAAATAGTCTTATAATATCTTACATACTCTCTGTGAAAAGTCTTGCCGATAGGAATGAAAAAACACAAATTCTTAGATACATTAAATAGAGAAACTTAATCTTTTTAGATTAATGAAATTAATGAATCAATTTACGAAAGTGAGCTTTGAGAAGGAGGGATAAAGAATAGATGAGTTGCTTTAAGAGTGATGATGAAGAAAAAGCTAATTTTTATTTTCTAAATAACAATAAGTTTTAATTTGACAGAAAATCATAAAAGGAATATAACTATGTTAAAAGAAACTATGCAAATATGGAAACCATAAAAGCTGGTTTTTGCCTATCTAGTAAAAGAGGGATGGATTTGATCACATAGGGGTGGAAATAGCCCACCACTTTTGAAGTATCCAGAATTTCTCAATTCACTTTTTTCTTCAACTCCTTATTTACACTCCATCTACAAATAATCAAATGTCCAGAAGAAAAACTGTATAATATCATTATTGTATAAGATAATCTAATTAAAGATATAATATTGCTCACACCCCACACATGATAAATTATTTATGAAAAGTCTATTCGGAGCGAGGTATATTCTCTTTATCTTTCAAAAGTCAGTGGCTTTTACAATTAAATATTTATTACCAATTGATCCAGGCAGATTAATCATCTTTGTAATCTTTGCGAAAGTGTAGAGTACTTTTCGTGAAATTTGGAAAAAGAAGCAAGATATTTTCGACATATGATTAAGAAAGTAGACCTGAGGCAATTACAAACATTATACAGTTGATGCAACATCATCGTCCATGTTATGAGTAAACATTAGAACGCTTATGTTTTCTCATCCCCACGTCGAACTCAAAACCCTTCGCAGCAAATGATGGCAACTCATTTCAACGAGCACAGAAAGCACCATGTGTTCTCTGAGTTTCCAGGTGCAGAAGAAATATCATCCATATCGAATCTTGAAGAGAGAGAGAGAAGAGAGAGAGAGAGAGATGACATTGATTTCTGGGTTGGTGGTGAAGCAACAACTGAAACCAAAGAAAGAGAGGGAAAAAGTGAAAAGAGAGGGAAAAAAATGAAGGAAAACGCAGAACTTTTGCAACACCTGGAGCCCTAACGTACTCCATTCGTCCTCCTCCTCTTGGCCAAACCCCAACCACTTCCGCTCCTTCTTCCACCACCTCACCACCCTCTCTCTCTCTCTCTCTAAACCCCCATTGTTTCTGTTCCCGTTTCTCAAAGCTAACCGCTGAACTCCAACCCAAACCCAACCCCAGTTCAACCATCCTCTCGAGTTTGCGCTCCTTTTATCACTATCCATCACATGCCTTTATGCACCATAGACATCCATGTGTGTCGCTGTGAACCCTAGAAAGAAGATGTAAATGCAAACCTCCATGAATGAATGCGCATAGCCCACCTGTCTCCACTCCCTCGCCCACTCTTGCACTCGCCAAACCAAACCCTAGCTTCCCAAAAAACATGCCAAACAAAGAAAAGAAAACAAAAGAAAATAGTAGTAATGAGTACCCGATTATCGCACTAACCACGATGAACCCACATTAGCCTGAATGCAGCAGGCACACATGTCGCCATGGCCTCGCTGTGTAATCAACAACGCACATGGAAGTTCAAAACAAAATAGAGGAAAAAGAAAAGCCTTCCCCAAAACGGAAATATAAAGAGAACCCACCACTCATCGCATAGAGAGAGAAAGTAGAGAGCAGAGAGAGACGAGAGAGAGAGAGAGAGAGAGAGAGGGAGGGAGACAGATTTTTAGACTTCGGCCTCTTCTTAACACCCACCTCACCACCACCACCACCACCTGTAGCTCCTCCATCTGCAACAAACTTTCAGGCCCCCCTTGTCTCTCTCCCCCCCTCCCCTTTACACTGAAACCCAGAAGCCACGGCCACCACACACTCACTCGCCGAGGAAAATATGATGATGGTGGCGGATCACGATGAGGATGGTGGGCTCAAGAAGAAGGCGAGCGATGGCCACGATGCCGGGTCGGGTCGCGACGGGTCGGACCTGGTCTCGGCCGTGGCCACCCTCGGGGCGGTCCAGAGGAGGAAGAGGATGGCCAGGCTCAGGCGCCCTCACGTCAGCTTCCTCACCTTCCCTCGCGCCTCCGCCTCGCACGTGCCGCATTGCCCCCTCCTCCCCGAGCCCCACGCACGTGTGAGCCCCCTCGTTTCGATATAACCCCCCTCTTTTTTTTTTTCTTTTTCTTTTCTGCAGTTATTACTGGTTCTCTTCTTCATTTAATCGCTCGTTAATGAAGATCTATGTCGTCTTCCGCGTAATTTGGGTTGGTCAAATGGGTCACTGATGATCCTCTCATTTTCAAGATCGATCTATCGCTGATACTATTTAGATCGTCACAAATTTCTTGTCCGTTAATTTAATAAACTACGCATTGGGTGCATATCTGCAAAAAGAAGTAAACTCGTAGCATAATTTTCTCTGGACATATAGTGGATCAACCCCATATAATTATAAAAATAATAATTTGCAAAAAAAAAAAAAAAAATAGAGATAGGAAATCGTGCGGTGAATAAGTGATTATCTTTGTTTCTGTCGATGAATTTGACGATCGAGTGAAGCTATCTATATATGTAGATAAATTAGCGAAGGAAAATATGAAGCTTATAATTTTTGGCGATAGCAAGGAGGGGGGAAAAGTCGTGGAAAAAAGCTAAGAGAACCGAAGAACATTTTGATCTAATTTAAGGTACCAAGATATGAAAAGCAGAACAAGGGACATGAGATTTCAATAATGTTCCGAGGGTGGGCTTGGCATTAATATCTCTAGGTCTCATTTAGTCCAATCTTCGTCTATGAGATTTACTAGATTTTCTATCCAACATGATGACTCCATGGGCTGTAAGAGAATGTATTGCCATTTCAATAAATAATAGAGATTATATGTATATCTAGAGAAGTTTCGTGAATGGCTTCATTTGGAGACTTGGAGACGATCAGTCAGATTTAGAACCCCTTTTCTTTTTCTGTTTATTAGCTCGTTCCGTTTAACAGCTAGCATTAACTTTCGTGATGGATAATTGGGGCCGGCAATGGATCTTCTGTACAAAAGCTGGTTTAGGTGTTTTGAGTTCACCATATCTAGTACCTGTTTGAATCGGGAAAAGCATCACGTATGCCATTTTGGTGACAATACTCGTAATGTAGTAAGTTCTCTTGTTGGTATTAGTCTATGCTCGGACACTGATTTGTCAATTAGCTTGGTAGTAGATTTTTTTTTTTTTTTCCCACGATGGATATCCTTAGCTTGCTTGAATGATGAATTATGTTCTTTACTTCAATTTGCTGCAAGCATTGATACGTGTTATGAGTATCCTCTTTGTAATAACATCATAATAATTTTGATGACTGAAATTTGATTATAGGAAATCGATCCACGGAGACTGAGATTCCTCTTCCAAAAGGAACTGAAGAATAGTGATGTGAGCTCCTTGAGAAGAATGGTACTCCCAAAGGTATATGCTTATGTCTACATCTAAATAACTTTGTCAGTCGTTACCATAGATCTTAACTTGAGGCCGATAGCTAATGTCAACAAGTAGTAATTATTGCCAACTATTTTAAATTGGTAACTTACACACATTATTTCAGAAAGCAGCAGAGACTCATCTTCCCACGCTCGAATCCAAGGAGGGCATTCTTGTAAACATGTACGATTTGGATGGTCAGCACACATGGAATTTCAAATACAGGTTCAAGTATACTTCTATATTAAGCTCAATTACAACGGTTGCACATTGGCCATGCCTATAGTAACCAATTAGCTCATCTAGGATAGTTTTGGCCTAGTATAATTAAGATGGAACAATGTGTTTTTTCATTGCTTTTCTTTTTTAATGTAGTGACATTGCTGAATCGACATCTTTCTTTCTAGATTTTGGCCTAATAACAACAGTCGGATGTATGTCCTCGAGAACACCGGTATGCACATCATTGTTTAGTTGATCAAGATTCACTTTTCGACTATTTTATCTTTCACTCTCCCGATATTCAATAGGAACTTATAAGGTCTTTATTATGTCCCAGGGAATTTTGTCACCACTCATGGGTTACAACTTGGAGACTTCATCATGGTGTACGAAGACAGTCAAAATCACAATTATGTAAGCTAAATGTTATGCTACGCCCCAATGCTAATGGATGAACGAGCTTGAGAGAATTTGCAAATTCATAGCTATTCTGATCATTGACAACAGGGATTCACTATAAATATCTACATTTTGATAGGTGATTCAGGCCAAAAAAGCTTCTGAAGAAGATGTTTATACGGATATTGCTCAGAGCACCATCAGCGACTTGGCTCTTCAAGACCACCATGAGATGAATAATAACATCAGCTCCTTCGATGAGAGTTACCCTGCAATCGATCAAGATGCAGAGATGTCATTTGTCTATGACACCAGCTTCTCGAATGACTCTCCACTCGATTTTTTGGGCGGATCTATGACCACCTATGCCAGGATTTCCCCACCGGAAAGCTTCGGTTCTGTCGAGAACTTGTGCCTTGATGACTTTTGGTAGGTTCACGATCTTGGTTTAGCCGAATTAAAGCCGACTTTCGCTAGATCTTGAAAAATGTTGAGTGGGGGTGACATGCTTTGGCCAAGATTGGAAACTTTTTTCCTTTTTTTGCATTGATCTTTTGAATCCATATATTATATATATATATGCTTATCTATGTAGCTTGCAATAAGAAATAAAAAGTGCATGTCAAACTCTGTGGTATGCTTTTGCTGTTACTATTCAGACGTTTGGTACTTGTCATCTTCCAAGGGAAGCAAAGTTGAGCATAAAAGAAGTCGATTTCCCCAACTGAAGGACCCGTGCGTGGCATTTGGGTGGCTTGGAATGTTCCAAATCGCAATTCCTATTTAAACGACAATTTTGTTATTTGAAAACGTGGGTCTCGCTCAAGAATCAAATGTAGAGAGAGAGAACGAGACAGAGAGAGATCGGCTAATTTGAAATATCCAGAATTTACACACGTCGACTTTTTTGCTTCAGTTCCTTATCTACCGCCCCTTTACCAACCAAGTAATCAAATGCCCAGAAACAGAACTTTACACCATTATTAAGGAAATAAGTACATCGGAAGTCTCAATACTTGTTGCAAAAGTGTGATTGAATTTCAAAACAAAAGTGTGATTGAATTTCAAAATGGTATAATTGAATTTTAAGACTTCTTAAGTTGATGCAGTTTTTAAAAAAAAAAGTTAATGTAGTTTATTCTTTTGATTAACGTTGTCCAATCTAGCTAAAGGAAAAAGTCAACATGACTTTTTTATTACTTTTCAGGACACGTGGCACCGATGTGGTGCTTGTCGAGTGTTACATTAAGGGGCTACATGGTAATGTTCTTTTCTTTTGTTTATGAACAAAAATTTTGTTTTTTTGTTCTCGAGAACAAAAAAATAATGGAAATGAGAAACAAAAAAAAGTTGTTTTTTGTTCCAAAAACACTTTCGAAGAAACACTTCTCTCTCCTCTCTTTTCTTCTTCTTTTCTTCTTCTTTTTTCTTTGGCTGGTTGCTGGCCTCGGCCATGGCCGGCGACCGGCCGTCGAGGGCCGGCGACGCCGTCGAGGGTTGGCGACCTTGTCGGAGCGTCGCCGAATTTGGACGAGGCCAAGCTCGCCCAGCCAAGGTGAGGCTGCCAAAAGAAAAAAAAATAAAAAATAAAAAAAAAGAAAGGAAAAAGGAAAAATAAAATAAAAATATTAAAAAATTAAAAGAAACAAAAAAGAATATAAATTTACCAAACGTGTTTCTATTCATTTTTTATTCCCGAACAAGTTTACTAAACGCGTTTTCTAGTCAAAAATTCTTCCCGGAACAGAAATAATTTTTTCTATTTCGTTCCCCGGAACAATTTTTTGAAAACATTACCAAACATGCCCTAAAAAATCTTCAAAGTTTAAAAAGAAGAAAATGAAAAAGAAAAAGAGTATAAAATATGAAAGAAACATATTCCCAACGTCTCTTTTATCTCTTATATACTTCAAGGTATAAAGCATTTCGATGAAAGCTAGGGTTTCAATCATAGTAGCGAAGAACCAGGTTAGGGCGCGTTTGGTAACGATTCGTTCCCTGAGCGATTCGATCGAACCGATTCTTTTTGATTCTGTTCCAGGAACCGATTCTAAGTATTTTAAGCCGTTTGGTAATCGTCCAAAATTTTTGATTCGGAATAGAATTGCGTTTGGTACCGTGTTCATTAATTCGTTCCAAATCAATTTCTTTTAATTTTTAAATCATTTTTTTACTTTTTTCCTTTGTTTTCTTTTCTTTTTTTTTTTTTTTTTCATTTTTTTCTTTTCATTTTCCTTTTTTTTTCTTTTCTTTTTCTCATCTTCTTCTTCTTCTTCTTGCTGGTCGCCGGACCGGCGACCGCCAGACGAGGGCCGGCGACCTCACCGGAGCGTCGCCGGCCCTCGGCGAGGCTCGGCCGGCCCCCCGCATCCGGCGAGGCTCGCCTAGCCCCGCCGAGGCCGGCCGAGCCGTCGGGGTTGGGCGAGCCCCGCCGGGCCGGGCCGACCACCGGCGGGGTTGGGCGAGCCTCGCCGGTGGCCACCGGCGAGCCTCGCCCGGCCACCGGTGGGGGCCGGGCGAGCGCGAGGCTCGCCCGCCCCTACCCGATCCCGACGAGGCCTCGCCCGGCCTCGGCGAGGCCTCGCCCGGCCCCGGCGAGGGCTCGGCGAGGCTCGGCCTCGCCCATCTGGGAGGCCGAGCCTCGCCGGTGGGCGGGCTTGCCTCCGGCGAGCTCGCCGGACCGGCGGCGAGGCGGCTCGCGGCGGCGGCGGCGGCGCGCGGCGGCGGCGGCGGACGGCGGACGGCGGTGACGGTGGCGGGCGGTGGTAGATGGCGGTCGCGAGATGGCCGAAGGAAGAAAAAAAATTCTTGGTTTTTGATTCTCAAACTCGCCCCAGGAACAAGAATCAACTTTTTTTTTGGTTCTTGATTCTATTCCCAACAAATTTGTTCCCGGGAACAAAAATTTTACCAAACGCGATTCTAGGCCCAAACTGATTCTGGGAACAAAGAATCAGAATTTGGCCCTGTTTGGATGGTTACCAAACAGGGCCTTATTGTCATCACGAATCCGTCCACGAGAATGCCACGATTGTCTTTACAAATAACCCCAATGGCCCTGGCCCCTAGTGAAGCTTCTCTCAAAACGAGCCTATTGGAATGATGAGGATACTAGATCATCCTAATCTCCATATAATAAGAGATCTAGTTGCATTATGCAATTTCTGTAGTTGCCAAATTAATGATTGTAACTCATTGTATTGCTCTCTATTAAAGGTTAATGAATCATCCCCAAAGAAAATAAGATGTAATAGGGAGTTACCACCATGGATATGCTTTCAAGGGATTGTACTCTTAGTCGACTGAACTGTGTTAACTATTGAGTGTCCCTCTTCTCTTCTTTTATCTCTCTTCTATATATGATCCTCATTAAAACATGGTATCAGAGTGAAACACAATCTTAAGGTCGGTTCCATTGTCAATGTTTCCACTTGTCTATTGGTGATTGAGAATCCGAGTATTGTTGTTACAATAATGGACGACGAGCAGCCTATTGAGAATTGTTCTTGCAATCTTATTCTTTGGACTAATCTGTTTTGGAGTTTCTTACAGCCTATGACATGTTCTCCTATTTATGGATCTATTTTTGCTATGGTGTTTTTGGTTTGCGCAAATGACAATCTATCATGAGATTCGATTGGTCTCAGATAAGTTTACTGAATTTTGTGCTCTTTTTCTATCTAACACTGTGGCTGATAACAATAAATCTGTTTCATAGTGGTCCAAACTTACAATTACTATGTCAAATAGGCGTAATTATTTGCCTTGGTCTAAAGTTGTCTCTATAGTTCTTGGGGTAGATTGAAATTGAGTCATGCGGATGGTCTTATCAGAGTACAAATGCAAAATTCCTTGAATTGTAGGCAAATGATGATATGGTCATGTCTTGGTTGTTTAATTCAATAGAGTCTCAAATCTTTAAGATATTTGCTTATTTAGAGACTGCAAGTCCCTGTAGGATTCTTTGCAGGATATGTACGGCAAAGTTGATAATGCAGCCCGTGTATTTGAATTGCAACAGGAGCTTGCTCATATGACCAAGCACCTAATCAAACATTCACCAAACATTCACCAAACATCTTGGTAATCTAAAAAAGAAGTGGGATGAACCGTGACAGTATTGACCACCAACTCATACGGTTGAGATTCATGCCCAAAGTGAAGAGAAGGACAAGATTTTCCAACTTCTGGTCAATCTTAGACTTGAATGTGAAGACCTTAAGAGACAGATCCTAACGAATTCTACTCTTCCCAACTTTGCCATTGTTTGTGCTATGGTTAAAAGGGAGAAAACTCGTTGTCGCGTGATGCCTTCTGATTCCAAGAAAGGGGGAAATTCGGTTGAGAGGTCTGCCCATGTTGCTAAAACTAGTTATAGTGGTTACTCTGGTTCTGATGGGGGTAGTTTTGGTTCGGGTAAAGGTAAATGCAAAGGCCGCGACAATAATTTTTATTGTGATTATTATGATAAGGACGATCACATTAAGGATCGCTATTGGGAACGGCATCTTCATCTTCGGCCTAATAAGGATAAAGGGGTGATGCCATGGTTGTAGCTCAAACTCAAGGCTCGACATCTTACTTTCAAACCTCTCTGGGTGAACTCGCTCTTTAACTACAGCATGTTATCCAATCCGATTGCATAAGACCTTCCATTTTAGATTCTAAGAATCCAGTTCAATTTAGTAATTCCTTGGTTTCACAAGATCCATCTAAATTAATACTCTATGATATTTGGAGTAATGCTCTTATGGACTCTTGTGATAGTCTCAGTTATTTTGTTACTTTTATTGATAATAAGTCCAGCACCACTTGGCTTTCTTTGTTGACCTTTAAGAGTGAAGTGTTGGAAGTGTTTCGAGAATTTTGTAATGGTTCACACTCAATTTGGTCGTCATATAAAGATTCTCAGAACTGATAATGGAATTGAATAAACAAACCATTTTTTATTATTCATTTCTTAAGTCTTTGGGAATTGTTCATCACACCTCCCGTGTTGGCACCCTTCAACAAAATAGGGTAGCTGAATGGAATAATCATCACTTACTTAAAATGACGAGCTTTGTCATTTCATGGTAACTTTCCCAATACATATTGGTTAGATGCCGTGATTGCTAGTTGTTACTTGATTAATTGTCTCCCTAGTAAGATCTTATGATACAAGTATACAATGGAGGTACTTATTAGGCAACTTGCGAATATTCCACATCTACAAATATTTGGAAGTGTTTGTTTTGTTCACTCTCTTGTGGGAAAACTTGATTCTCATGCTCCCAAATGTGTTTTATTGGTTATTCCAATGTCAGGGCATAGATGTTTCGATCCATCTACTAAGAAGGTTTTATCACCTGTAACTTATCTTCGATGAGACTCGCATGTTTTTTTCTAGCAAAGAACACTTGTAGGGGGAGAATGGTGGTGCTAACTTAGACTATAATGGGTTCGATGTTGAAGTTGCTCCCTTGCTGATTATGAATGATCACATCAGTGATCCTGTTCTTACTACAGAGCAAGTGGATGAAATTGTTGAGATAGAATAGCTTACACCTGCTTCCGCTGCCTCAACTCCTATTCATAGGACCACTAGGATTTCACAGCCATCTACCAGACTTCATGACTTCACCACTCATTACTTGTTCGACTTCCTGTACAGGATCATATTTGCTACAATAAAATTTTGCTTGCTTCCATGATTTTTAATCAGCTGTTGATGCTCATAAAGAATCTACTATCTTTCTCCAAGCCAGAAGTTGTCAAGTGTCGTGAGATGTTATGAAAGAAGAGCTAGAAGTACTTGATAAAATTTCGCACTTGGATATCGTTACCTTACCCGGCGGAAAGCGTTCTGTTAGTTGCACATGGGTGTATAAAATTAAATACAAGAGTGGTGGTTCTATTTAGCATTATAAGGCGAGACTTATTGTCAAGGGCTACACTCAAACATATGGTGAAGGCTATAAATAAATGTTTGCTCCCATAGCACAAATGAACATAGTAAGGGTATTATGTTTGTAACGGCAAATTATAATTCACCACTCTTTCAAATGAATGTTAAAAATGTGTTCTTATAGAATTGGAAGAAAAAGTTTACATGAACACTCAACCTAATGCAGTATGCAAGCTTAATAAAGCAATGTGTAATCTCAAAATTGTCACCGCATGCTTGATATGGAAATTAAGTTCCGCTCTTGAAAGTGTGGGATTCAAACAATGTGATTCGAATTCCTCCTTGTTTGTGAAGCAGAGTGCCAAAGTAACGGTGACTCTTCTTGTCTACATGGATGATATAGTTATTACCAGTGATAATCTTCATGAAAGCGAGGCTCTCAGGGGGCACTTGAATGTGAAGTTTGACATCAAGGATTTGGGACACCTGCGCTACTTTCTTGGTATAGAGGTGGCTTGCTCTAGTAAATAATTATTTGTATTTCAAAGGAAATTTAATCTTGACTTGTTAAAAGAGATTGAGAAACTTAGAGCTGTTTTGGTAGCGGTCGATTTCAAAGGTTGGTTGGACAATTGATTTACTTAACCATTAACCGTCCATATATTTGCTTAGGCCATCCGGCGTCAGTTATGTAAGCCAATTCATACATGCTCCTACTGAAGGACATATGGCACTTGTGGATTACAGACTTTGGTACCTAAAGTCTAGTGCAGGTCAGGGTATTTTAATGAAGAAATGGTCATATTGGTATTGCAGGGTAAATTGATAATTGATGCGGATTGAGCTAGGAGTCCTATGAACAAAAATCAACTACAGGCTTCTGCACCTTTGTTGGCAGCAACTTAGTCACTTGGAAAAGTAAAAAACAGACTATTGTGGCAAGGTCCAATGCAAAGGCCAAATACAGAGCCATGAAATCAACTACAAGTGAAATGGTTTGGCTTCAATTGTTTGCGCAAGAATTGAGGTTTGGAACCTCTAAGTATTCCATAAAGTTATTTTGTGATAATCAAGCCGCAATCTATATTGCGTCAAATCCATTTTTTCATGAATGAACGAAACATATATAAGTCGATTGTCACTTTATTTGCGGTTCAAGACAAGACAATTGAAATTTCCTACATCTAATGTGATAAGCAACTTGCAGACGCATTCACTAAGGCTCCCTCTAAAGGTGTTTTCCAACACATGGCATCCAAATTGACCTTCGATGACGTTTTGGCTCCAGTTTTGTTTTTTTTTTTTTTTTTTTGGGGGGGGGGGGAGAGAGGGGAGGGTGTTGGAACAACGACGACGTCAAATCGTCCTAATTTCAATATGGCTGGAGATTTGGTTGGGTTGTGTGATAGCTATAATTACCAAATTAATGATTGCAACTCATTATATTGCTATTAAAGTATAATGAATTCTCCCCAAAGAAAATAAGATGAATTGGGGATTTACTACTATGGATGTAAGCCAAAGGGGACTATTCCCTTGGTTGTCTAAACCACGTTAATTATTGGATGTCCATCTTCTCTTCTTTTATCTATCTTCTATACATGATCATCATTAAAACAAAGCCCCATTAATATTCACCTTTAAAGCGTTAAAAGTGGAGCTATTTATATAGGGGGAAAATGACATCACGGTTGCTATCTTTTTTTTAAGGCGCTTACTTGAATACCATAACTTCTTCTTTTTTCAAATCATTTGAGTGGCATAATTTATGTACCGTGTTCATTTGAGTGTCATAATTAATTTTTTAAAATCACTTGAGTATCATCTAACTTTTCAATTAATTATTTTAATACCACAACTTTAAAAAATATTCACCACAAGTCCGTGCTACATCGGATTTCCGGCATTTGGGTGAATATTTTAAAACAAAATTGGAACTTAAGTGAAGAATTGAAAGTTGTGGCATCCAAATAAATGTTTTTTTAGAAGTTATGATACTTAATGGTCGAAAAATAAGTTATCACATTTAAATAAATACCATATAAAAGTTATGATACTTGAAGTACCCTTATCTCCGTATCCGCCATTCGATTATCTCACCAAGTGCTAAGGGGATACTTTTATGTTGTAGCTACTTGAAGGAGTTGTAGATTGAAAGAGCTCTAACAACTGTAATTCATAAACCCAATTTGTCTTGCCGAAAAACCAGATTGTTCCTTTGTCGCTAGACAGTCCTTAACACTACAGGCGACGAAAGTTAGGTCATCTTTATTCTTTTGACTGCCACCACCGCGTGATATGGAGAGTGCATGCTAGCCCTTGCCCCGCCTGTCGCGATGGCCCTCATCCGCGGAATTAGGGGCGACAGAGCTGCAGCCTAAAACATTAGGCCATTAAAATGTGAGAAATTTTTCCCACTTTCTTGAATATGGTTTCTCTTCCGTGTAATTTGCTTGTCGTATGGTTTCTGTTTCTCAAGGAAAGAGTTTCAATGGTTTGACACCGAACTTGGCGGTTTGCATTCAGCATCTTTTAATTTCCTTACGTAAAACAGAGAAACTATAATAAAAAGTATATGGGATTTTTACTTTATTGAGTCAGACGGAGTTAATTTCTTTACACTAATATGATAAGTTGTTAGACTCCATTATAATATCCGAAAGTTTCGAGACTCAATTATACTTTAATGACAAGTTTTTATATTTATGATATACTTATCCCTACTCTTATATTATAAAATAAACTAATAAAATATAATAATGCTCCCACCCAATACATGTCAGTTATTTTTCAAAACTTTAGATCGAATCATATAGTTTTATGTATTAAAATTCAATGGCTCTTATAATTGAGTTCTAATACAATTTTACCCGAGTGAGATTAATCATTTTGCGAAAGTTTCAAGTAATTTTTTTTTTTTTTTGTGGAGCATATTTTTGACATATAATTAAGCAGCTAGACCTGAGGCAATATAATACTTATATATAGCGGCACATAAGTACAATATTTAGGTGATGTAACAACCTTGCCCATATTTATTATGAGTAAACCCATATATTTTCTCACCTCAACTTAAAAGTCAAAACCTTTCGCAGCAAATTATGGCCCTCATGCAAAAAAAAAAAAAAAAAAAAAAAAAGGAAAAAAAGAAAAGAAAGAAAAGAAAACACCGTGTGTTCTCTGAGTTTTGAGTTGCAGGAATATCAAAACCCATTTTGAAATACGAGAGAGAGAGAAAGAGAGAGAGAGAGAGCGTAGATTATGCAGTAAAAGAGGACGAAACCTCCAAGAATCTGCCCAAGAAAGCGCCATTGGTTTCTGGGTTGGTGGTGAAGCAACTAATGAAACTAGAGAGAGAGAGAGAGAGAGAGAGAGAGAGAGAGAGAGAGAGAGAGAGAGATGCCAAAAATAAGAAAGAGGAAAATGAGGAAGAAAAGCACAGAACTTTTGCAACACCTGGAGCCCCGACGTCCTCCATTCGTCCTCCTCCTCTTGGCCAAACTTCCAACACCTCCCCTCCTCCCTCCACCACCGCACCACCTCTCTCTCTCTCTCTCTCTCTCTCTCTAGCCCCCATTGTTTTTCTTCCCGTCTCTCAATGCTAACCGCTGAATTCCAACCCAAACCCAACCCCAGTTCAACCCCTCGTCAGTCATCACCATTCTCTCGAGTTTACGTTTCTCTTTTCTAACTCTGCGCATCACATGTCTTTATGCGCATGAACATTCATGTGTGTCGCTGTGAACCCAAACAGGTAAAAAAGAAAAGATCTAAAGCCAACCCTCCATGAATGAATGCACATCGCCCACCTGTCTCCACGCTCCCCCACCCCCTCCTCAGCTCTCCAAAAACCAAACCCTAGCTTCCGCAAAGAAATAGAGAAAAAGAAAACGAAAAATGAAACCCCACGATGGCCTGAACGCAGCATGCACACATGTCACCACGGCCTCGCTGTGTAGTCAACAGTGCACATAAAAGTCCCAAAAAAGAAGAGTGAAAAGAAGAAAGCCCGAAAACGGAAATGTAAAGAACCCCCACCTCTCATCACGTAGAGAGAGAAAGTAGAGAGCAGAGAGAGATCATCGATATTTTCTCCCTCGGCCTCTTTTTAACACCCACCTCACCACCACCACCACCACCACCTGTAGCTCCTCCATCTGCAACAAAGTCTCAGTCCTTTCTCTCTCCCTTTTTACACTGAAACCCAGAAGCCACGACCACCCGCTGGCTCGCCGAGGAAAAAAATGATGATGGTGGTGGTGGATCACGATGAGGATCGCGGGCTCAAGAAGAAGGCGGGCGACGACCACAATGCCGGGTCGCTCCGCGACGGGCCAGACCTGGTCGCGGCCTTGGCCACCTTCGGGGCGGTCCGGCGGAGGAAGAGGATGGCCAGGCTCAGGCGACCTCACGTCAGCTTCCTCACCTTCCCCCGCGTCTCCGCCTCGCACGTGCCGGATTGCCCCCTCCTCCTCCAGCCCCGCGCACGTGTGAGCTCCCCCCACTCAGTAAAACCCCCGTTTTCCTTTTTCTTTTTCTTTATCAACTAGCGGTTCTCTCTCTCTCATTGAATCCCTCGTTAATAAAGATCGATGTCATGTTCTGCATAACTTGGGTTGGTCAAATGGGTCACTGATGATCCCCTTCTTTTTCAAGATTGATCTTTCTCTGTTAATATCGATCGTCGTGAATCTCTTGTCTGCTAATTAATACCATATCTTTCTTCTTTCTTTTTCGATTTTTAGTTACCGTCTAGGGTTTGGTGTCTTTTTAACAGGGCTTTTATGCAAAGAGCAGTGAATTTGAAGCATAATTTTCTCTGAACTAATTATGGCGGATCGACCCCATTTATCAATAACTTGGATTAAAAAGAAGAAGAAGATCGTGCGGTGGGTAGTTGATTAGTTTTGTTTATGTTGATGAATTTGACGATGAAGTGAAGCTATACATAAAAATAAATTAGCAAAGAAAGATGGCGAAAGAAGGGGGAAAAGTCGGGGACAAGATAACGAGAACCCAAGAACGTTTCGATCTGGTGAAGGTACCGAGCTGATATAAGCTGAACAGGGGACGTGAGACTTCAAGAATGCCCGAGGGCCTTCGCAGAATCTAAAAGTGGGGTAGAGCTCTAAATATTGCGAAATAAATGTATGTAATCAATATTTACATCCATAATGTTTCTACGATATCTGATTCGAAAGAGGGAAAAAAAAGAGAGTCAGAATACATCTTATGATTTAGCCATCGGTCTCATTCAGTCCAATCTTCATATAGAGATTTACTAGATTGTAATCATATACATATGGGGAATTTTCTTGGATGGCTTCCCTCTGGAGACTTGGGTTCTGATTGGTCAGATTTAGAACTTCTTCTTCTGGTTGTTTAATGGCCGGATACTTTCCTAATGGATAGTGGCTAACGGCAACGGATCTTGTGTACAATGGTCGGTTTAGGTGTTTCGAGTTCACCACATCTAGTAAGTTTTTTGGATCCACAAAAGCACAATGTATGTCATTTGGGTGACTATAACCGTAACGTAATGATAGTCCTTTATACAGTAAGTTATCTCGTTGGTATTAGTTTACGATTGGACGTGATTTGTCAATTGGTTTAGCTTGTAGATTTCTGCTCTCTTTTTGTCTTTTCCACAAGGGATATCCTAGCTTACTTGTATTATGAATTATGCTCTTCACTTCACTTTGCTGCAGAGCCATGGTACGTGTTCTAAGTATCCTCTTTGTAATAATCTTGGTAAAGCTTTGATGACTCGGATTTGATTATAGGAATTCGATCCACGGAGTCTAAGTTTCCTCTTCCAAAAGGAGCTCAAGAACAGTGATGTGAGCTCCCTGAGAAGAATGATACTCCCAAAGGTACTTGCTTATCTTTCTACATATGCTTAACTTTGTTGGTCATTACTATAAAAAAATTCTCAACTTTTGGCTATTTGCTAGTGTTAACAAATAGTAATTATTACTACTAATTCAAAATTGCTAACCACACAAATTATTTCAGAAAGCAGCAGAGGCTCATCTTCCTGCGCTAGAATCCAAGGAGGGTATTTTCATAAACATGTATGATCTGGATGGTCAACACACGTGGAGCTTCAAATACAGGTTCGAGTATGCTTCAATTTTAACCTAAATCACAATGGTACCGCATTGGTCCATGCTTGTAGTGACCAATTGAGCTCATCTAAGAAAGTTTTGGCTAAGGGTGATTAAGATGGAACTATGTTTTCTTTTTCGCGCTTTTCTCACTGATGAAGTGACAAATTTGAATCGACATCTCTCTTCCTGCAGATTTTGGCCTAATAACAACAGTCGAATGTATGTCCTTGAGAACACCGGTATGCACTTCATTGTTTAGTTGAGTAAGATTCACTTTTTGACTTTGTTTATATTTTGCTTTCGCGGTACTCGATGGGAATTTATTGGTCTGTTTTATGTCCTAGGGGATTTTGTGACCACGCATGGGTTACAAGTAGGAGATTTCATCATGGTGTACCAAGACTGTCAAAATCACAACTATGTAAGTTAAATGCTATTCTAATGCTTGAATGAGATTGGGGCAATTTCGTAGCACACAGCTATCTTGATTATTGACAGCAGGTGATTGCGCTAGCTCTCTACATTTTGGCAGGTGATTCAGGCCAAAAAAGCTTCTGAAGAAGATGTTTATACAGACATCGCCAAGAGCACCATCAGCGACCTACCTCTTCAAGACCACGACGAGATGAACAATAACATCAACTCCTTCGAAGAGACTTACCCTACCATCGATCACGACGTGGAGATGTCATTCGTCTATGACACCAGCTTCTCCAATGACTCTCCACTCGATTTTTTGGGCGGATCCATGACCAACTATGCTAGGATCTCTCCGCCGGAAAGCTTCGGTACGGTTGAGAACTGGTGCTTCGATGACTTCTGCTAAGGTCATGGTCTTGATCAAACCGAATTGAAGCTGCCTTTTGCTAGAACTTGAAACAAATTTGAGCGGGGGGTGACTTATGTTTGGGCCAAGATGGTCAATCTTTTGAATCCATATATATATATATATATATGCTTATCTATGTAGCTTTCAATAAGAAATAACAAGTGTATGTCAAACCTGTGGCATGCTTTCATTGTTACTATAAAGTTGGACGTTTGGTGTGTATCAAGTAATGTGACAATACTTTGTGATAAGTATTGTGAGTAGAATTTTATATGTGGATCACATTCGAGCACTTAATAAGAATTTGTTGCAAGATCGATAGTTTTATTCTTTTTTGAACTTCTTACATCTCTAATGTTATCTAAAACTAGACCTGTCAAATGGGTAGATCTAGTCGGGTTTGGATCAGATTATAAATTGTCCAAACCAAATTGATCCATTAACCCGTCTATCATCTATTTTTTTTTTATTAATGTAAATTTATTTACTCACACCCAACCTAATTCAAACCTAATTCGTATCTAATTCATACTCGACTTGACTCATATTACTAAAACACAATTCGTATCTAATTCATTTTCGACTTAACCCATATTGCTAAAACACTTTCACTTTTAACCAAATCTAGAAAAAATTGTTTCTTATAATTATAAAAATTATATTGATAAAACACTTCAGTACAATTACAAAATTAATGGATAAATTTTCTATTTTTTTTTCTAAAATTAAGGCTTTATTTATTTCATGCAAAGCATGGTAATTCTAAAAATGATAATATTTTCTGGTATTTGATTAAAAATTAAAAATGAATTAAAAAATATTTTTCGCTTGGTATAGAAAATCTAATTTGATTTTTGTGCACTCCTTTTAATTCACCCAGTCGTTGCCCAAGGTCACAATGGCTAGCAATAGGTGAGCTCCAACCTCGCCATAGGTCGGTGAGGCTCCACCTCGCCAAATCCGATGAGGTCAAGCTCGTCTCAATGCTAGCGAGCTCGAGTCTCGCTAGATCAGTGAGGCTCAAGCCTCGGCCTTGCCCAATTCGGGGAGCTTGAGTCTTGCTAGATAGGGGAGGCTCGAGCCTCTCCAATGCTGAGGTTGGCGAGCTCAAATTTGGTGAGTCAATTTTGCCTCAATCCAGCAAGGCATCGGCCTCACTTAATCGACGAGCTCGAGGCTTGCCGATGCAATTGGGTAGGGGTCGCAAACCTCGCCCACAACTAGCAAGAGTTGGCCACCGAACTTCATAGGGGACACGGTGTAAAAGAAAAAAATAGAAAAAAAGAAAAAAAATTATTTAAAAATAGAAAATTTTTAAAAATAAAAATTATGAAAACTATTCAAAGAGGATGATGGATCCTTGATGGGTTGACTTAACTAATAACTAATAACCTATAAAAGTTAAATAGGTTGTAAATGGATTTAAAGACAAACCCATTTGCAATCATATATGATTAGACTTACATACAACCCAAATCCATTAATAATCCATTTATTAAAACTTAACTAACCCATATATGACCCATCTCATTGAGTTTGGCTTCAAAGTGGGTTTTCAACCCATTTTGATACCTTTATCTAAAACGCAACAATTATTATCTTTTGCTAATTTCCTTTTTCCCCTTGATTAGATGCAACAAAACTTTTTCTTTCCCTAAATTAAGGCTGTTTTAGTTCTCTCTAAGATCTCATAGAAAAAAAAAACTGAACAAAAACAAAAAGATCTCATACAAAAACAAAGAAGAATAATAAGAAAGAAATTAGTATAAAAAAAAAAAGAACAATACACGGATCGTATAAGTCCTAAGAATCTAGGGCCAGTTGTAAGACTCAATCAAACAAAATAACTAAAAATAAAATTGTACCGATCGAAATTTTTGAGACGAAACTATAATGCTATGTTCATTTTGCGAAAAGTGAATAATTGACAAAATATTTTTTTGAGAGTGATCGCTTGTATTATTTAAAATAATTAACTAATAAAAGATGTTTTCATTACCGATAACGATTTTATATCTAAACATCTTCATGGATAATAAAAATATTTTTCGTTCATTTATTTTTGTAAACAGTTATTTTTTTGAGATAGTACTTTCTAAATCATTCAATTTTCACGAAACAAGTAGAGCCTAAGTTTAAAAAAAAAAAAAAAAATGTCACCGAATGAACTTTCATGGGTTCTCACTTATGCTGCCGGTAATTCTCTTACTAATCATCATCTAATTAAACTTCACCTCCATCGAAAAGGCCAAAAAAGAACGAAGGATGAACTCGGGATTCAATGATTATGCTACTGTAATATCTTTTGGGAAATAAGTCAGATTGGGGTCACTATATTTCGGCTGAACTTCTTAATCGGTCCCTTCGTAAATGCGTGCTTGTGTCCGTCTATATAGTTTCTTATTGAATAATTACAAGCGCTTGTCATCCCTCAAAGCAAAAAGGAGGTCTTTAGAAGTCATGAAGTTCGTCAGATGGAGGAAGGAAGTTGAGGTCTCGTAACACGTTTTATATTAAAATATCATAGAAGCGTCAACAAAAGCCCGTCTAGCTCAGTTGGTAGAGCGCAAGGCTCTTAACCTTGTGGTCGTGGGTTCGAGCCCCACGGTGGGCGTCATTTCATTCCCCTGTTCTTTTTTATTTTCATTTCTATTTCGTTCTACTGATTATTGTCGTGCCACTTTTCAGCATTTTTTAAAGTATAATGGAACTTTAATATCATAACATTCCTTTTTGAAGTAATATTCGAAGAATTTCTAAAATGTGTCTAATGATCGAGTGTAGACCCACTCTTTAAAAAAAAAAAAAAAAAAAAAAATTACCTGGGGGCTTTCCGAACTAAAAGTTGAGCATAAAAAAAATATATTAAGAATCAGCAAATCCATTTATATAAATTGAAAATTCCTTTTTGTCTCGCTTTTAACTTTTCAAAATTATCTTTACGTTAAGTAATTACATGATTCACTCATTTTAATAATAACACGTTACAAGTGTGTTTCGATGAAAGAATTTTTCGAGAACTAGTTTTTTGGACTTTCATTAGTTTGGTTTGTTGTACATAATTGGTCAAACACTAACTATTTACGGTCAAAGAAAATATGTATGGTTAAAATTATAAAAACGAATTCCCTAATTTGAAAAAAAGCAAAACATTTTTGAAAAAGTTATTTCTGGAAAAGCATTTTCCTTTTGTTATGAAGTTTTTTTTTTTTTTTTAGACAAACACATGTTAAGGGTTTGTTTGTTTCATAAAAAAAAAAAAATTGAATGATTTGAAAATCGTTTTCATAAAACTAATTGGTTATATCGCTTATAAAAATTAGTTAAGGGACAATATTATTATTATCAACAAGAATTATGCCTAAATATTTTCATAAATGATGAAAACATTTTCCATCCATTCATTAGTTCTTAGGGAAAATTTCAAATAAAGGAATAAAGTACTTTTGTTTTCTTAAATAAAAACCTAAAATGGACACTAGTTTAAACAATGGCCTAAAGTGCCATTATTTTATTAAATAAGGATCTTAAGTATGTTTTATTTCAAATAAAGGCTAGAAGTGGTTGTATTTGTTTCACATAAGGATCTAACTTTCTAGCTCGTCAATAATATTTTCATTATTCACATTTTTTTTTGAATTTTTTCCTTTTTCTAGTTTTCTTTCTTCTTCACTAGTGTTTTGCTGACTGACAATGCCCAGAAAAGGCTAGATGAGGGTTTCCCTCACTCGATCTAGCAAGAGATATGCTTGCCTGGGTAAGGTGAGGGTTGCCTTGCCTTAGGGAAGGCTATCCTTGCTAGGTTTGGGCATGGGTCGCGTTGCCCACTGGCAAGGGCCAACAAGGATAGTCAAGTCTTCATTAGCCCTAACCAATGGTCGCATGTGCCTTTTCAAAAAGAAAAAAAAATAAAAATATAAAAGAATATAAAATTAAAATTGTATTTAGACAAAAATGCATTTTGTCTAGTTAGAATATTTAGCCGACCAAGCAATCAATAACAACCATGGCCACTTTAAGTTCTTCTTTGACACAAAATCCACTTCCAGCTTCTATTTGACACAAATTCCATTTCAAACCTTTATTTGAAAAAATGATGACACTTTACACATTTATTTATTTGAAATTTTCTCTTATTTCGACGAGAGACCCAAGCAACTTGTTATAGACAATTGCACCCTACATGTCCACTCAATTAAACAAGCCACTCTTCCCTTGCTCAAAAAAAAAAAAAAAAAAAAAGCCACTCTTCCGACTATAAAAGAAAATAATTAACTTACCACCATCCTGTGGTGGCCTGGGTTGAATAAGTGCTCCCATGATTCTTTGCGAGAGGGGAGAAGTTCGAATCTCGCTGGCTGTATGGGATCTTAAGTGCGACGTCGGGATGGTGGGTTCTCCGCTAGTGTCGCCCCAGGGTTTACCCCCCGTTACCTCATGTCTGTCGGGCTGCCCGTGTTGATATAGTGCGCGGATTTTCTGGGTCATAAAAAAAAAATCAACTTTATATAAAAAAAATTAATTTCTTCATATACCATTATGAAATAGGATCGCACCTCGCGGGTACTGCCTACGTGTCTCCACACCAATGTCTAATTAAGGGGAAAAATACAAAAAGGAAAGAGGAGCCACCGCAGCCTGCGAGATTTTGGAGCGACGTCCGGCAAAAAACGAAGGAAAATAAAGGAAAGGAAAGGAGCTTCGCCACCGCATCGCTCCACTCTCGAAGGGCCGCACTCCCACGACCACCACCTCCTCCGATCGCCGCCCTTTCTCCGCCGCCGATCGCCGCCGCCGCCGCCAGCGAGCTCGGGAAGACAATGGCGAGCCGATACTGGGTGGTGTCGCTCCCGGTGCAGCAGGGCTCCGCGTCCGCCGCTTCCCTCTGGAACCGCCTCCAGGAGCAGATCTCCAAGCACTCCTTCGACACCCCTCTCTACCGGGTACATCCTCCTTCCTTCCTTCCTTCCTTCCTTCCCTTCGAGATCCGACTCCGAGACCGTGTTTGTCGAAATCCTTGGGACTTGACGATCCCGCCCGATTCTGCAGTTCAACATCCCCAATCTCCGCGTCGGAACCCTGGACTCCCTCCTCGCCCTCAGCGACGATCTCCAAAAGGTGATTTTTGATTCCTCTTCGCCTGAGTTTGGGGATTTGAGGATCGCGAGGTGTTTGTCTGCTGATTTTTCTTCGGGCGGAGTGGGTAATCGGGATGCGTGTGTGGGTAATTGTGCAGTCGAACACCTTTGTGGAAGGCGTGTCGCACAAGATCAGGCGCCAGATCGAGGAGCTGGAGAGGGTGTCGGGCGTGGAGAGCAGTTCTCTTACGGTCGATGGCGTGCCGGTTGATTCTTACCTCACGAGGTATGTGATTAGTTCTTGATTGTGTCGCTCTTTCTCGGAAATTTGGCGCCCGTGTTTCGGGTTGCGAATTCAATTTCGGGCCTTTTGTCGAAATGGAGGGACTTGCGACAGTTTAGAACTGCTTCTGTGTAAATTTTTTGGGTTTTTTTTCTTTACCTTTTAGCATGTAGAAGTAATCTTTGTGTCGGGAACTGAGCCTTGATCTTGCATGGAAGGTTTGTCTGGGATGATGCCAAGTACCCTGCGATGTCTCCCTTGAGGGAGACTGTGGACACAATTCAGGGACAAGTCGCGAAGATCGAAGATGATCTGAAGGTAAAAACCTTCCTTTTGCTTTTCATGTTAAGTGTTTGTACATGTTATCCGTTGATGCCTTCCTTAGCTAAATGAGGTAGTTCGTCTGTGTGAGGGAGAGACTTAGTTTTGCTTCTGCTTGCTCATAGAAAATCTTATTTGATAGTCTAGTAGCAAAGGGAGTAAGAATTAGGCATGACAGCGTTCGTGTGATGAACTCAGCTTAGCGGGTAAAGCTTTGTTGGTTGATGATGACGGTGATGTTGTTGTTGTTGCTGCAAGAGTTCAGCTTAGCAAGTATAGGTTATTAGACATCAAATTGAGCACCTCTTCCGTGCAAAGCTCATACATACTATTATGACCATTGCCTGTTAGTTCATCGAATCTTTTTCAAATTGAGGCATGTATTGATCTTGTATTTTAGGTTCGTGTTGCTGAGTATAACAATGTGCGGAGTCAGCTGAATGCTATCAACAGAAAGCAGAGTGGAAGGTAAAGCTACTATACTGGTTCTGATTGAGCTACGGCAAGAATGTTTTTATTACTCATTGCTTGGTTACTTCTCTCTATACTTCAGCTTAGCTGTCCGTGATCTTTCAAATCTGGTCAAACCTGAGGATATTGTCGTTTCAGAAAACCTGACAACTCTCCTCGCAGTAGTACCTAAATATTCACAGAAGGATTGGTTGTCAAGCTATGAAACTTTGACAAGCTATGTGGTAAGTGTTTCTTTTATCTCTACATCCTCACTCCATGTGCTATTTTCATGACTGTTGGCACTGCCTTGCTATTATAATGAGTGCTACCTTTGTTGCATATGATGTGTTGCCAGGATAGTATCTACAACTTTTTGGCCTACCTTCTTCTCGCCGTGTCTTACTAATTTTCTGTTCTGTCAGGTCCCCAGATCCTCGAAGCAGTTACATGAGGATAATGAATATGCTCTTTACACTGTAACGCTCTTTAGCCGAGTTGCTGATAACTTTCGGACAACTGCTCGGGAAAGAGGTTTTCAGGTGTGCCTCCCGATTAGTTGCACTGGCTTTTCCTGATGCATGAGTACTAAAAAGTGACAAAACTCAACAACAGCTGGCCTCAACTTGCATATTTCGAGAATTTTTTTGTACTCCTTGTAATTTCTTTCAGCTAAAGATTGTTGTATTCTAGTCATGCGTTGTTCTTCCAAAGCATTTAGGTGCATTTAACAAGGATATCCAAATTGTCTGTGTGGATTGGAGATCTAATTGATTGTTTTTGGTTGCCATGTAGATTCGTGACTTCGAATACAATTCAGAGGCACAAGAGGGCAGGAAGCAAGAGTTGGAGAGGTTGATGCGGGATCAAGAGAATTTTAGAAATTCTCTTTTGCAATGGTGCTATACCAGTTACGGAGAGGTATCTTTTTTGTTAATCTTGATCTTGAACCTAGGATGCTAATCTTGAAAGGTGATGTATATCTGCCATCTATCATGCAAAGCATCAGGCTGTGGTTAGCTCCTCCTGCACTATTAAATCCTGGGTAGGCACATAGACTGATAACTCTAATGAGATAACTTATGAGTGCTGGATGGGGTTCCTGATTGGAGATTTCTTACAGTCATTATCATTCAGTATTTGCTTGAAAAGTGAGGGATGAGAGGTTACCAGTGTTATATGCCCTCTATATTGAGGGAATTAGCATTGGACCTTTACCATGACAATAATGATAAAGCATGTCTTGATTCCTTTTCTTTTCTCGTTTATGTTGCAGAAATTACATTATTTTGCTGTCGTATTTGTCTGTTAATTGCAATAACGAGTGCATTGTACCATTATAGTTGCTCTATTTTGCTTCGGCATGCTTGTTATTCTGTGGGTTGCTTAACTGTAGGTTTTCAGTTCGTGGATGCACTTTTGTGCTGTACGTGTCTTTGCAGAGAGTATTTTGCGATACGGTTTGCCGCCATCTTTCTTGGTGAGCTTGATGCCATACTCTGTCCCTTAGTGCTATTGCTTTCTTCATTTATAGTTGACTTATTTAGTGTAATGTTTTTTGTGCTTTCAGGCATGCGTTCTTGCTCCATCAGTGAAAGGTGAGAAAAAAGTGCGTTCAATTCTTGAAGGCTTGTGCGACAATACACACAGGCAAGTCAAACATCAAAACTTTACTTAATTTCCAACACATGATTAAATTCGTATCGTATCATGTTTCCTTCGAGTACTTTGGCTGATAAAATCTAGTGCCTAGCCTTTGCTATGATCAAAAGCGTAGACTGTATTCATGGCTAAAAAAGAAAAGTGTGGACTATTGCATCGTCAATGATGGATATTATACTGCTGGTCTGTAAAGTTTAGGCTGAAGTGATTGTGGTGCTATTCACAATTGACTTCTGGCAAGACCTATATGAGTTTCCCTTTTTTCACCTTAATGTGTGAGTCACTATAAAACTGCTTTCAAGAGCAATTTTCTGTGGAATTTTGATCTTGCTAATCAATTTGTGGACCTTGGTAATGGACATGGCACCCCACTTCTGCCAGAATTTGTTGATTGTAGGCGAACTTTTTAACTTTCTTCCCCTAAACTCAAATTTCTAGGTCTTCTCTTGTCATAGCTGGTGCTGCTTTGTCAATTTCTGTTACTTCTGTTGGTGTCCGTATGTTCTGTCCCACCCCCACCCCCCCCCTTGTCTCTCTCTCTCTCTCTCTCTCTCTCTCTCCATGCCTTGCATCTCTGACTATGAGTTTGAATCATTTCAAGAGCAACCACAAGCAAAAAGGCCACAAAGAAGGCAGGCTATTTCTGTAACTTCTGGGAGAGATCTTTTTGTTCTACTTTTCATTTGATGATTCGTATAAATTTGTTTGATCAGATCTGTATAGAAGATGATGTAACTGCGAGCTTGATCTCTCTTCCTCCCCCCATTCTTGTCTCTTCCCTCTCTCTCTCTCTCTCTCTCTCTCTCTCTCCATGCCTTGCATCTCTGACTATGAGTTTGAAGCATTTCAAGAGCAACCACAAGCAAAAAGGCCACAAAGAAGGCAGGCTATTTCTGTAACTTCTGGGAGAGATCTTTTTGTTCTACTTTTCATTTGATGATTCGTATAAATAAATTTGTTTGATCAGATCTGTATAGAAGATGATGTAACTGCGAGCTTGATCTCTCTAACCCCCCTCCCTCTCTCTCTCTCTCTCTCTCTTTCTCTCTCGCACGCGCGCACACGCACACAGAGAGGTGCTTGCACAGTCACTGGCTGATGTTGATGTTTGGTCTCAACATCTAATTAGTCGCACATTATCCATCTTTGGCACATAACATGGTTGCATAGTAGGTTATTAACTGCTAAACATGCAGCTTTTCCTGAATAAATAATTCTGGACTCATTGATGCCATCTGTCTTATTTATTACAGTGCATACTGGAAACCTGAAGAAGATGCAGGAGGGATGGCCGGGTTGGGAGGTGATGCAGATACTCATCCGTACGTTTCCTTCACGATCAACGTTGCTTGATGACTGTTTTAGATGGTCTGAGTTTCGGGAATTCATCTGTTTAAGTAATAACAGAGGACAGATATCAGCTGAGATATTGTATTATAGCGTCAATAAACTTATTCTTTTGTTATTTCTCTGTAATTTTAGCGTTCTGGAGTTCAAGTGGGGTTTTTCTTTTTAATATTTATTGGATATGAGTGATGGTTTTGTTGGGTATCCTGTGGCTACCTATATGTGGTACTGAGATCTATTTGAACATCTTTTTCCATTTTATAATTATGGATAAGATCTTTAGTTGTGCTGGTGAATGAGCCTTCTGAGTTTTGGGGATGAACTTGAGATAGGTATATGCGCCATTTGCCTGCTGAGGGGATTTAGCAATTTATATTCCACACCAGCACAAGAAAAAATTGCCGACCACGAATCTGACTCAAGGGTTAAAACCCCAAAACTAGCTGAAAAGAGAAGGATAGAATGATAGATTTATTCCAAGCAGAACAAAAGTTGAAAGGTTCGGTGTCTTCAGCATTGATTCCAAGCACAATGAATCTACTGTGGGAGGAAAGTTGGAGGAATAATCTCTTAGCGCACTGGAAGATCCGTGTCATTTCTCTCCACCACTATTAAGTAATTTTGTTAAACCAGCCACCTCTTGCAGAATTTTAATTCTTGTTATAGCTGGTTGTGAAAAAAGGCACTGTCTAACTAGACCACTCAGTGGAACGCACACGAGCTGAAATTAGCACTAGCTCCATCCTTTGGTGGTGAAACTTTTATCATTAGTAGGATAATGCGTCGCTTTTAAGTTCGCCGATCCACTTATTTTAACGCCAAATTTTGCTGGTCCTCATATGAGGAAAGCTTATTGCATATTCCGCCAGACCAATTCACGATATCATCGCTGGCAACGCATCATGAAACACTGAAAAATACTCCAAGCTATGAACCGGAACCCATGGTTTGTGGACGACAAATTCGTCACTGAACAAGGCTCACCGCAGTATTACCAATTTCGCATTGCTCCGGGGATGAAAACCGGAGGTACCCTCAAAGAGCATGTAAGCAATATAGCCAAAAAGTAAAAGGCATCGGGGAATTATAGTCCTCACCACGCTGCACCTGGACAGGGCGGATTCATTCAAGCAATAGGTCATATGCAACAACGATCGAGACTTCCATAATTTTTTTAGCTCAGCAGAGCTTAGGGAGTGAAGGATTGTTAGTGGCATTGAAACAGAAATAACAGCACGGTTTTAGATGAATAAGGCAAAGAGATAGCAAGAAAAAAATGACAGAGGATGGTTAATATAAGATGGAAAGATCTCGAGTCTCCAAAAGTATACCTCATGCTATGGCCCCCAAACTGTCTGTTTATTTAGTTTCCATGCCTCTGTCACCCTTAATGGGGGGGATTCAAAATCTTAGTTTCAACCGAACTTTAAAACATGCGACCTAGCTACAAAAAGATTTAATAGAGATCCAAGGACAGGACCTAGCCATCCTCCCCAAAAGAAAAATCAGTTGAGTAAAAATTGAACACTTGAGTTCCGAATACGAAAGAATAGTCAAATCACTTCGAGAGCCATTGAACCAGCTCCAGCAAATCTACTATTATTACTTCCCAATGCAGATGAGTCTTGATGTCTGAGACAAATGCCGGTCCCTTGGTCACTAAGACGTTCTAAACCTTGGCAAGCTCAGTAGTGGGGGCAGGAGCCGGAGTGACACCACCCGTTGTTGGCCTAGAATTAGTAATAAGTTGCCATTAGTATTTGAACAATATATGGAGAGACTAAGTTTGAGAGATTTGAAATTTTGGAGAAAACTTACAGTCCCACAAAGACTTTGAATGCATCGTAGATACCCCATTGGGCTCCAGTAAGAGTACCAATCATGACTATACGGAGAGGAAGACCACGGGTGAAGAGACCCCACACACCTAGTTTCTTCACAGCCTGCACAATGAGAAAACGAACAGTAGTCAGTAAAGCAGATATCAGATCCAAGCCCAGAGATGAACGACAGGGAAGTTCAGCAAGTGGAGCACTCACATCACCGACGGTTGCTCCCTTAGCGTTGTTGAGGAAAGAGACAAGATTGTCGGCAGGATGAGACACGATGGCACAGAAAACACCTGCCACATAACCACCAGCGAAACTGACACCAAGCTGCAAACCTTTACTGCACTGATCTTTTGGTTGGGGAATGGCATATTTGTAGATCATCTCAACAATGGTCTCAAAAGATGCAAACTTCATCATGGTATCTGCAAGAAAATGCATGTTAGTTAATTAAGTTCCTGCAGATAGTGCTGTTAAAATTTCAAAATAGAAGAGAAGCCAGCCTATGCAATAGCTAGTAAATAAGTAGATGAGGGGACTGATCCGCACAACTGCACAGAAAGTCCCAAGCCAAACTATCTTAGGGCCTATATGTTTGAATCTGAATAAAAGCAAAAAGCCTACCAAAATCTAAAATAGTATTCAAATTTTCAGAAAATTATGAAAAAATTGTTCGTGAATCCAAGTGTCAACATTGGAAGTGTTGTGAAAGTTTCAAGAGTATTGGATTTTAAAGGGAAAAAAAAGAGTCAAAGCACAAGAGTCAACAAATTGGAAGGGACGTGATTGCAGACAGGCCCTTAAATGCTTTGCCAGCTTAAGCTATTTGCCAGGGACATGATTGCAGACATTACTTATTCATTAGGTACAAGTGATGTTGACAAGCTCTCAAGCATCATAAAGAAAGTTTGTTATTGCATGCAAGAGTCAACAAATTTGAAGACCTAACTCCATGAGAAGTAAAACACGAGTAAGTATCAAGTGACATCCCCAAATTTGATGAGCTTTTTACAATATCAAAGCAGAAAAAAAGGAGAAGTAAATAGCCACTGCAAGAAGATCAACTTCAGTAACAGGTGGCTTCAATGGACCACTAAATGTATATATTGGTAGAAAACTCCGCAAACATGGGGCCACTGTTGTGGTTTATGTACTTCTCCAATAACATGTTGTGGTAAAACAAGCAAACAAAACCAGCTCTCTTTGAAATTGAATATGAGGAGGATAATATTGTGAATATACTTTTGGTAGAACTATATATCTTAAGAAAAACAGTGGTAATTTGCCAAACTTACATGGTATTTGACGACCCCAGAGAGGAACAATGCCCTTGTATAACCTGCATTAATAGGCAGCAGAAAGTTACAGCACAAACAAGACTATGACTTGGTTGAAACAACAAAATAATGCATGTGTTGGACACATACCCAAGAGCGCCCTCAGATCTTACAAACTTGGGCATTCCATCTGACAGACCTCTTGCAAATCCAGGCTGAGTTTGCACTCTGACCTTCACTGCTTCGAAGGGGCAAAGGGCAACATCGGCTATGACCTCAGCAGATGCAGAGCCGGCTAGGTAGATCAATGTCTTGTACTTGGCGGAAAACTCAGGTCCAGCAATGTCAGAGTAATATTTCTTGAAGAACTCGTAGAAGCCAAACTTGCAGGCACCTTGGGCACTGTAACCAAGCAGAGTGGGCACCCAGCCCTGAAAAATCCCTTGACGCCCTGCTCTTTTAGCAGAATTCCAAAACCAGATGAAATGCTCTTGTACTTTGCAGGGTCGATCTGAAACATCACAAGACACGATTCATAAGACGTTAATCACTACATTTCAACACCAAAATGAAGATCCACCTTCATGGGAAAGCAATTCAAACCGTTAAATCTACATAAGAACAGTCAATACTTGGCCAAATTCTCAAACGCACAAGAAGGAACCAAAATCGCATCCCGTCACATTCATAGACACTCTTTACATGGCGAGATCTAATATGCGCAGGCCCAAGTAATCACCGAACGCGCTCACGGTACCAAAATACACGAGTTAAGCAAAATCCGGGCTCTCTATGCATATATGACCGCCTTTTCGACGCGAGCAGACCAGAAATACAGCAGCGAATAGCATGAGGCACAATCAAACAACGCCAGTCGCAATCCTTCCAAAGTCTTACGCGATTAGAATCAGAGATATAATCGAACTAACGAAATAAGGCACAATCAAACAACGCCAGTCGCAATCCTTCCAAAGTCTTACGCGATTAGAATCAGAGATACAATCGAACTAACCAAAAGATCAGTTATACAGCTACCGATACACGCATAAGCACAAGACATCTGAAGAACACGAAAGCGAAGGATCCAGTCTCCCAGACAAATCAGATCACGACACGCGCGCAAAGAAAGGAGAAACGAAAGAAGAGGAAGATCCCGGAAACGCGGCGAGATCTTCCCCCCCGAAGAAGTCGGAGCTCCGGACCTGCATATTACACTTGACGAGGTCGAGCGGGGTGACGGCCATGTGAGTGAGGCCGCAGCTGAGGATGCCGCCGAAGGTGCAGGCGGCGTAGAACTCCGGGGAGTACATCGCGATCTTCTTCGACGGCTCCTGCGGCGCCGGGATCAGGAAGCCGCTCCGATCGGCCACCGCCGCCGCGGCCGGGGCCGACGCCGCGGCGGGGGAGGAGGCGCGAGGGCCGGAGCTAAGCATCTTCTCGAGGTAGAGGGACCTGGAGGAGGAGGAGGCGGAGGAGGCGTAGAGGAAGCTGGGGATCAGCGACTGCCGCGAGCTGGAGCCGTCGGCGAACGCCATGGATGAGATCTGCGGAATGCTCTGCGCTAGAGAGAGAGAGAACTAGAGAGAGAAGGAGCTAGAGAGAGAAGCTAGAGAGAGATTGAGGGAAATGAAGGTTCTTCGTTTCCAACAATCTCTCGCGAGGAGGGAGGCTCTTTGTGTTGGAGAGAGACAGGGAAGGGGGCGAAGGGTGTGGCGATTTTATTGGGCGAAACCCTCGCGTGATGTCTACTGCGAGGAGGGGGCCCCCTTGGGCATTGGCCCTCCGTTCTCGCGTTATTTGCGATGTTGCCACTTGCCCCTCCCGTCGGTCAACGGAAGCTGGGAAGAATAAAAATGAAAAAGGAAAAATTGGAAAGAGTATTTACAGACTACGGGCGTCTGCGTCCGTCCCGGTTCAATCCAGCAAGCGAACCGGACCGGACCAAACCGACTAGTTTGAGGCCACTCCAATCTCCAATTCCTTATATGGAACGGGACTAAAGAATTTACCAAAATTTTTAGGGTTTCGTTCATTTCGTAGAAAATGTAGCATTTTTAGAAATTATTTTCGAGGAAGTTATTTTTCAGGAAAATAACCAAATTTTTCAATATTTGGCTGAAATTTGAAAACGTGTTCTGTCATTTGATAATAAAATCTTTTATTGCATGCACTCATTTTTAATATATATATATATAAATATATTAAATCTATTTTTCAATTTTCAATTTTTTTTTTCCTTTCCTTTTTTTTTGTTTTTCTCTTCTTTCTTTCATTCTCTTCTTCTTCAACCTAGGTCGGTGGCTGGCCATGGCGATAGCCAGATCAAGCTCAAGCCTTGCCGACTTGGCTTATGGCCGATTGAAGCTGAGCTTCCCAATGGTTGGTTGCTGGCTACCATCGTGGTCGGCAATCGGCTAAAGCCAAAGAAGAATAAGAGAAGGAAAGAAATAAAAGAAAAAAAGAAAAATACTTTGACCGCTTTTAAAGGGTTTTTTTTTTTTATAGTAGAAAACATTTTCCGTGACTAATTCATTTTTGTGAAACGAACGTCGAAAATTCGGAAAACTTTTTTAGAAGTTATTTTCAAGAAACGAACGGAGCCTAAATATTTTTTAAATTTATTTTACTTCGAAGTAAGCTCAAATTAGTAACTTTTTTCTTTTAATGTTGGGAAAATCCCACTTGTAAGGAATAGAAGAAACCAAAAAGAAAAACGAAAAAAATCTCGATTGATTGAGTGGGCTGGTTCTCAATTCCACATACTATGAACCGACCTTGAGTTTTCAAATGGGAACTGACCTACTCTGATGAACTAACTAATTCTCAGGGGTTTGAATATATGGATATGGTTACATGTTTGATATGGTATTCCCCATTTAGCTCATGTGATATGCATCTCAATTGATTTTAAATTTAAGTTCTAAATTATCTCGCTTCTTTTCCTACGTCATTGCGACGTGACATGAGGAGTAGGCGAAATATTTTCTCGTGTAGAGCATGATATATGAGAATGCCAAGAGTTGCTCGTGGCGGTATGTACTCGAGTTTAGTGAAGCTTGGCCATAGCCGCTAGAGCTCTATGAGCTCGCAGTCCTGGCTGCTCAAGTTTCATCGGGCTCGACCATGGCCTCCTCAGCTCCCAAGGTTCTTCAAGCTTGATGAAGCTTGAGCTTTTTCGCTCGTTGTTGCCTTTGAATTGCCGTCGTCTCCTCTTCAGCGTAATCATGGTAAGCCGTTTGGTACTTTTTTTAAGGAACCAATTATAATTTTACGATAAACATTAGACTGTTTGGTACTTTTGCTCTTTTTCTAATTGGATTAAAAGAAAGCCCACGCATACTACCTAATTAATATCTTCTTAGTAACGTGGTCACGATGAAAAGGGTGCCGTTCAAGCCAATTTGCACATTACCTAATTGCTTACGATAAAAGTGCATACCGTGATTAAAGCAGGGGAAAAGGGTCGTCAACAATGGTATATAAGAATTATTAAAAGAAAGACGAAACTATGGAGAAGAGTCCTAAAGGCATACTCCTGCCTATGTTATTGGAAAAATCAATCCATATTGACCGTCCATTACAAACTTTCACCAAATCATGGAGTTTAGGCTTGACCAATGGTATGGACGTGACCCCTGAGATTACACCGATGACACAATTTGTGTCGAAATTGAATTCAAATCAAACATCCGATCTCTATAGCTATTCTTTTAATGGTTGACTTTTTTTTTTTTTTTGGAAATTCAACAAGTTGATTTTCTCCATTTCATTTAATCAAAAGACACGAGTAATCAGCCAAGGTTGATTAATTAGGCAAGCCATTTTTTTGGCTCATTAAATTGAAATGGATTCTAGTTCTCTGTTAAAATAAAAGAGTTTTTTTGGTTCTTCTTAAATAATTATGGAATACTTCTCTTTGAGCTCTTTGTCATGGCTGCTCGAATTTCATTGAACACGGCCATCGCTACCTTAGCTTCTAGGCTTTTTCAAGGTTGAGCATTTTGCTAGTTGTCGCCTCCAAATCACCGCCGTTGCCTGCACGTGTGGTCGATGCTCCCAACAACTTAGATATGTAACTGATGAACTTAAATAGAAAATAAAAGAAGAAGATGAATAGTAAGCTCGTATCTTCTATTGCACATAAGAACTTTTAACAACAAATAATTAGATCTATTTAACAAAAGTAGAAGATGAAATTTTGAAAGGAGTTAGTTTTATTTAACATTTAACTAAAGAAGATTAACAATAATTGTTTACTTAACATTTGATTGTTGAATGATCATAACGATGCAAATTTATTTAGTTAAAGAGCTGAAGAAGATGAATAATAAAACTACTTTTGATTTTGATGAACTAATTGTTTCACTTTTCACCCCTCTTTTTAGTATTTTTTATCCTTTTTTATATTTTAAAAAGATCTCAATTTTCTTTCGTATGGTGGGGATGCCATATCGACACCACCTGTAAAAAGGAGAGAAAAAGACATGTCAGCATTTTCTTTAACCAAATTGAAAAAAAATTAACTTGATTGTACCGATTTGATGAAATCTTAAGATTTAATTTTACTTTTTGAAAGTTTTAGGAATTAATTATACCTTTTATATAAATTTTAGAACTTATGATATACTTACCTAATTGAAATGTTTGTAGAAAGGTGGTAACGATGAAAAAGAGGTTGAACGATTCAAGCATATTACCTAATTGCTTACGATAAACGTGCATCTCCCCGGGGGGTAAAACCGTGATTTGCGCGGGAATAAAGGGTCGATAACCATAGTGCCTTTAAATATTAAAAGAAAGACAACTCTTTGGAGAAGAAACCAATGGCATATTCCTCCCTATGTTTTTGGAATAATCAATTCGATATCGACCGTCCGTTTCACGCTTTTGACCAACATCATGGGAGCTTAGGGCTCGATCTAACGGCGCTCCGGGCATGACCCTTAAAATTAATCCAGCAACGTGATTTAGGTCGGATTCGAATCGATTGCTCGATCGCATTAATTCCCCTTTAATGGTCGGCCTTTTCCTTTTTGATATTCACACATTTGATTTTCTCCCCAAGCCGAGGTCGATTAATTAAGCGGACGATTTGTTCGGCTCGTGAAATGAAAATGCTATTCTAGTTCTCTGTTAAAATAATAGAAATTTCTGGTTTTTTCCCCTCTAAAAGATGGTTCCAAGCTCTAATAAGTTGAAGAAAATTCAAAAAAAGAAGTAAAACGAAAATAAAATCTACACCTAATTTATAGAGCCAGAACATTTTTGACGTAATATTTCCACGATATAGAAAGAATTAATTACGAATAATTAATCTCACTCAAGGAAGTTGATTAGCGATCATTTCTTTGGAGATTTATCATATAATTTCAAGATTTTTTTTAGCTTAAATTGTGAATGATTCTGATCGCGGCACGCAATCGTGTCTCTGACGCTTCGGAATAAGCTTTGAGGATCGCATCTTATTCCGTAGCATTTCATTTATTGGTAACTTTTTCATCCAGCTTCCTTGGATCGAAGAACTTTCGTATATTCGTTAGTTTTGAATTTTCAAATTCAACTTTAGTATAATTCTGCCCTTGAAGCTTGACTTTCATCGGATGTTACATTTTGATTTAATTTTTAATTCACGGTTCATGGGTTCGGAACTTTTATTGATGATGGACGTTCCAATTTCATGAACGTACGATGCACGGAAAGTTCAGGAGCCGCTTCCTTGGGAAATAGCCTCGAGCATGGCATGGACACCTGCACTTGAATATGGGATGACAGGCATCGTTTGAATGGGATTGGCAACGGGCTATAGAGAGGGGGAAGAGACGAGCGGAGCGGCTGCCAGGATGGAGGCGGCGGAGGTGGTGGCGCAGATGATCATCGAATGTGTCGACAAGTCGATTTGATGTGTTACCAAATGGGGGTGAGCATGATCCAGGAGAGCGATTCTCACCCTAGAATCAGGAATCGCCCGTTGGTTCCATGGATTCACTTGAAAACCAGACCAAGACGTGGTGGGTTCATGGAACTGATTCCATTAAGTTTCACGCACTCAGTGCAACGTTTTCCGACAAGCCAAAATAAAGCAAAAAATAAAGAACTTCTCGATTCTTAATTACAAGATTAGTAAATAGATTGGGCTCATATTAAAAATTGAGAGCTGACATCGTGAGTCAATGGACATTAAGCTTGAGAGTCAAGAGCGTGAGTAAGAGATAGAGAGACTACTCATACGAGATAAGAGTGAGACAAGATGGGTACTCAGTTAAAAGGTGTTGAGCTTCAAATTAGAGATTTTAAGGTTTTTTTAATTTTTGTTGAAATTTTTTCTTAAAACTTAGATATATATTTATATATTACTGATCTAGTCTTGATGGGTGGGTGGACAGTTCCACATTTAGAATCGGTCCAATCCGATTACAGGCGGTTCGAGTGATTTCCAGTTCTTTTGTACATCCTTATTGCCAAATGTACTTATAAAATAGAATTTATCTTTGAATGTACATGTTTGGTTGGACTTTTCTCAGATGAAGATATTGTTCAAGCCCACCCATTTTCCTTTTTGAGCCTGAAAGGCCCGTTGATCACCTCTACAAGGCGGTGAGCCGGTGATGCCGGTCTTGATGAGGCCACGGTGGAGGACAACGAGCTACAAGGGGGCAAAGGCGACAAGGGAGAAAGAGAGCCATTTCTTGTTTTCTGGTCAGTAGGACTGTTCTTGAAATCGTTTGAAATACTTGAAATAATTATACGACTATCTACCCACAAAGGTCAATTTTAAGAAATGATAACTGTATTGGAAATCCTAAAACTTAATAAAAAAGTACAATTTAGTTATAAAATTCTCAAATAGTACAATTGAATCCTAAAATTTATTACGGAAGTGTAATTGAGTTTTAAAATTTTTAGAAAATATAATTAAATTCTAAAACTTATCAAATTGATCAAAGCAAGTCATTTCTTTGAAAGCACTTCTTGATAGTTTTAAAATTCGATTACACTTTTTGAAAATTTTAAGATTCTACTGCACTTTTGTGATAAGTTTTAGGATTTAATTGTATTTTTTAAAAGTTTTAGAACTCAATTATACTTTTGTAATAAATTTTAGGATTTCTAATGTACTTATTTATTTTAAGAATGAAGCACAATTGGTGACATTTAATGGAATTGTCTAACACTTTGTCCCATGGATTTGTATAATTGATGAAGAAAATAACACAAATAATCCATGAATTTTGATTCAAGTGTAATATCATCCTTACATTTTTAGATTGTTCAATGTGGTGCTTCAACTTTGGTCTAATGTGCAATATTATCATTGGATTATTAATTTCTTCAATGTGATTTTTGAATTTTGGTTCAATGTTTAATGTGGTCCCTTAAGTTTTAAATATTTTCATATAGTTTTGGGATTATAATAAACATTTACTAATAGTTCAAGAGGCACATTGCACAAATTAAAAGAGTAGGAATAACATTGGATATTAGGTCAAAGTTCGAGATAAGTACACCACAATTATCATAATTTTCGTACGGCGCTCATTTGAATGCCATAATTCTTTTTTCTTTTTCGACCACTTGAATATATATCGGTCAAAAGTTGTTCACTTGATTATCTATTCTGGCGATTTGTCTTACATGGCCTTTTAAAATAAATTGTGGGTATGATGTGGCTTTTTAAAAAGAATTTCATGTCCAAAGTGGAAAATGAAACAAATTTCAAGTCCAAATCTTGAGTTCGACGTGCCACACCTTCTCGTCTCCTTTTCCCATTGTATTCATGTTCATCTTCTTCGCTGGAGACTTGGGATGAAGAGGAAACCAAAACACACGGCCCTCGATGGCGATCGAATGGCCGCAGTGACATCAGAGCGACTCGAGCTTGGCAAGCTCTGTAGCTCTCCCGATTAGTCCAAGGCAATCCGAGTTTCCAACTCGCTTGGCTTCGTCCCGTGCAATCCACGACATTTGGCAAAAAAACTCATTCTTCAGTTTGCCTTTTAAATGAGAAGACGAAGCAGTGGATGAACGAGAAGCATCGAGGCCACACTTCTCTGTTCGATCAGGTGTTCGATTCTGGAAATCAGATTCATAGACAATCAGAGAAGGACTTTCAACAAGATAACAAAATCATTGTTTTCCACTTCTTCTTCTTCGGATTAATCCCAAACTAATTTTTTAACCATGAAAAATCTCAAATTGATATATCTGTTTTAAATTTATAAAAAATTAATTTTTCGACCTCTAAAAATCCAAAACCAGTATATTTGTAACAATATACTTCTTGTTAAATTGAATTAATACCATAAAAAATTACAAAATAGGTACACCTGTTACAAACGAAAGGTAAAAACTCAAATTAATACATTCATCAATTGTCACATGTTATCCAACTCATACTCAAATTGGTACATTCATCAATTGTCATATGTTATCCAATTCAGTAATTTAATAGTAAAATTTAACGGAAACTAATAGAGAGTAAGGCCTTGTTTGTTTAAAATTGTATTTGTTCCCCAGAACAAAAATTTCTGTTCTTTTGTTCCAGGGAACAAAAAAAGAACGAAAACGTGTTTGTAAAACTTTTGTTCCCGATAACAGATTTGGAACAAAAACAAGAAGTAGAAAAAAATTGCTTGTTGTTCCCGGAAACAATTCCGAGAAATAATTTTTCTCTCTCCTCTTTTTTTTTTTTCTTCTTCTTCTTCTTCCTTTTGCCGGTCACCAACCTTGGTAATTGCCGCGCCGATGACCGGCCAAACGAGGGCTAGTTATCTCGCTGGAGCGTCGCTGGCCCTCGGAGACGCCGAGTCACGGTGAGGCTCGTCCTCACCTGGGTTGGGCAAGGTCGAGCTTGCCAGATATGGGTGAAGTTGACCTCGCCTAGCCCAGGCAAGGCCGAGCCTCGTGCTGCCTGGGCGAGGTAGAGCCTCGTCGGTGGCCTTGCGAGGCTCGCCTGGCCATTGAGGCCACCCGCGAGGCTTGGCCTTGCCCAGATCTGGCAAGGCCGAGCCTTGTGGTGGCCTGGCAAGGCTCTGGCAAGCTCACCAACCCTCGCGGTGCCCTGGTGAGACTTCGGTGAACTCGTCGGAGCTTGCGCAGCCGGTCATGGCCGCCGCCATGGTGGCGACCGCCGATTAGCCACAGAGAGAAAGAAGGAAAAAAAAAAAAAAAAAAAAAAAAAAAAAAAAGAAAGAGGAAAAATATAATAAAAATATTGAAAAATTAAAAGAAACAATAAAATTATACAAGTTTACCAAACGCATTTTATTATTCTGAAATATAATTTTTTACGGTTACCAAACGCATTCTTATATTTAGAAATTATTTTCTGGAATAGGAATGTTACCAAACGTGCCCTCAATTTATCACAAGTGAACCGGTTTGAGATTTTTAATAGTAAAATGATAAGCTTGAGGTAAATTTATTACATGTATATCAGTTTGAAGTATTTTTTTGTCCAAAAATTAGTTTGGGATATCTTTATCACATGTGTACTAGCTTGATATTTTTTGTGGTATTAATGATATTCAATCTACTGCCCTGAACGACTTAAGGGTTATTAGACCAAAATTAGGGAAGTAGGGTTTCAACGATTTGGAAGTGGGGCTTCAGTATAAAAAGGGAAAGTTTTGAGAAGAAAAGAGGAGCATGTGAGGCCGAGTGCTTCTCTCTTGAACTATGAGAAGGCACGGCATTCCATAGAGAGACGAACGCACATCAACTAACATTTGTGCTTCCATGGCTGCTAGTGCTCGGTGCTCTAGTTCTTCCACGGCTGCTTTGTTAAGTTTACGTTTTCTCTCTAATGATTGAGCCACAATGACGATCTTTCTTATGGTTTTTGCTTATTAGATTTATCCAGTGAGCCATGTTGGCTAATTTATAATAAATTAATGTCATGTTAGATTTTTCGGCCACATAAATCTTTGATGACACGTAAGTGACCAATTTTTTACTAATGTAGTACTCAAGTGATTAAAATAAAGTTATGGCACTCAAGTGAGAGCTGTATAAAAGTTATAACACTTATGTTGTTCTTATTCCGTCAAAGTTCAGATACCATAATGTAGAATTTAAAAGTTTAGAGATCAAAATGCAGGGATCATTTGTGCTATCATTCCTAATAGATAGTAGAGATAGGGACTTTGGTGAGGTTTTAACAAATATAAAATACATCATGAAATATGACAAGAAAATACATTACCAAAGTGGTAAAGTTTTGTAAAACTATGAATGGATAAAAGAGAAAGAGATACGTCGAGTCGATAAATTCAAACGCTAAATATGGATTATTATATGATTTGGCACTTTAGGAATTCGTCCAAATAAGCATGTTGTATATCGAAATTGAATAGAATATGAATTAAGAACATATATAATTTACGAGGGACGACTATGTTTGCTCGAAAATACCTTGAGTGCGATGTCACCATCTTGTTATGAATAAAATCTAATTAGGGAAAGATTTTTCAAAGGGGATTACGAGCCATTGAAACTTCCATGAAAGGAATGGGCTATTAATTAGGCTACAATTGAAAGGGCCGCAGTTTGAAATTCGGAATGCCTTGTGTGGTGGGGGACGTTAAGGAGGGCTCTGGGGGAAATTCTTGACGTGCCTCTTTGGTTCTTGTCCTGCTGAGAGATTCTCAGCAGATTCTCCAAGCCTTCTTCTTGAATCTTTGGCTTACCAGTACGAACTTCGTTCCTCCTGAGTGATCCCCAAACGATGGCCAACGAGAAGTTCTGCTGTACATGGGTTGCACTTGCAGATGTCACCTCCAAGCCCCACCAGTCCCAGTGGCTCCAGGAAACTCTCTCCTGTCAGATCTCTCTCTCTCTATCTCTCTACATGAGCGCGTGTTTTGCGTTGCTGGTGTGTCGGGGGACCTCGTGCTTGCATGCTCGGCTTGTCGATATCCGATGCGCAACATATGTCTTTGGTACATAGTTTGATTGGCGAGTGTGGAGAGAGAGGGAGACCAGGAATCGAACAGGAGAGCTCCTGCGGTCTCGATGAAGGCAGGACGTTAGATTTACTGTGCCGTCGTGCTAAGGATGCAGAAGTACAACATGTTAGATGTGTCTATGTTGATATGACCCAATTGATTTGTGTTGGTTGACTTCATTTCCGTTCTCAGTATATTTGCAATTGATCAGAAAAGAATCCACAGGTGCTGGCTCGTTCTTTAACATTTGTTTTTCTATCTCTGGCCAAAAAAAGTAAAAAAAACTAACTTGATTTTCCCTGAGTATGAACTTTGGACATCTTAAAGCCACATTTGTTCTTGATTCAGACAAAGTTCTCCTTGATCTGTTTTGATATCGATTTCAAGCTCGTATAACCAGTAAGCATGAACGCTTCCCGGAGATTATATCGTCTCCTCTTTCTCATAAGGATTTGTCATGATATCTGGTGCTCTAGTTCTTCCATGGATGTATCTCAATCCGCTCCAGTTTATTGTGCAGCAATGAATTTCTTAGTGAAAGTTCAACATTATATACTAAATCTGGATAATGATGTAGAAGATGGCAGGAAGCAATATTCCTATCTTCAAGTTGAACAATCTTTTTTTTTTTTTTTTTTTTTTTTTTTTTTTTTTTTGGGTCCTTTCAAATTTTTCAACACAAACCCGCACAAGAAGAAAAAAGAACAAGAACTTGGTTCTAGAATTTTTCCTTTGAATTCAATCATTCCATTTTTCATTGCAGATGTAGACAAAAAAGTGAGTGCCATTAGAGAACTCGTGGAAAATGAAGGTGATAGATCACAGATTGTTCATATCCTTGAAGAGCTGAAAAGGTCGTACAGTGCTCTAGCAGAGGGACATGATCAGTTGAAGTCCAAGTTCAGTCACCTCCAAAATGCAAGAACTTCAACATCCCCCTTCGACCCCAAGATTCTCATCAAAGGCGTCAACAATGAGGATGTGTCGGGAGTCTCTGAGAGCCCCAAAATGGACAGTCTTAATTCCCCACCAGAGTCTGCGGTCATAGATCCTGATGTGGAGTTTGACAACTTCCGCTTCGATATCCTGGATAATTTGGCTGATGAGGTAGTCCTGGATGAACCTACCAGTGCCAATTTGAATCTGACAAAACCGATTGGTGGGGAAATTCATGAAAAACATCCTGACATGCCCACCAAAGAAGAAATCACTCCTGTGATCCACGGTTCTGGGACCAATTGGGAAGTGATTGGTGATCACTGGACTGCACATTTAGGGTGGGAGATGAAGTGGAATGAGCTGAAGTTCCAGGTCACTAAGCTGATGGAGGAGAACCTGCAGAAGCAAGCAGAGCTGGTGAAAAGAAATGAAGAGAAGAGGGGAATCATTAGGGGCCTCAAGTCGCATCTGAATGGCTTGATGGCCGAGAATAAGGCACTGCAGGACAGTCTCGTCTGCTCTAAGGCCGTTAAGAAGGGCAACCAGTTTCAGATGATGGGATTGAAAGGCCTAGTCTTGAGTAGAATTTTCGGAAGTACTCATTGACGGTGTTGGGGAGATCACAAGCCACTGCATTGCCTCGCTCAACCGAAACGAATCACTTCAGCTAATAAAGTTAAATTCTCTGGTCATGCCACAGGCAGCACGCGACTCACCTTAAAATCGCAAGCGAACATCGAGTGAACCCATGCTGCTTTTCTTGTGCATACGTAGGGTGCAGAAACATTCTTGCGAAACTACAGACCGTAGGATTCTTCTCCTTCAAATTTCCCATCAACTTTTAACTTCTAGTAATAATTGTCTGTCGATTCCTAGTTTACCTTCAATCAGATCATACATAAGAAATTGAATACAATGCCAAATGTAATCAGGACATGATTCTTTCTGCCCCAGAGTCAGTTTTAGATCAACAATTCCAGACATTGGATTATCAGATGTCACTCTTTGACAAGAACCCTACAAAGAATCGCAAATACAAAAAGGTCAAACTCCGGTGACTGTTCTGGTTTCTCTTTCTGCTCGGAGTTCATGAACATGGAGGAATAAATATATGATAGGTTACAACATCATTGCAAGTGTTTGCAGAGGAAAAAAGAATCACTCAAACATACAAATCCAAACATAAACCAGAACGTCGTGGGGTTTAATTCAATAATCAATCCTCAATGTTCTCGATATTGAGCTTTGTGTCCGTTGAGTTCTCCATCTAAAGGAGCCTCAGGTGTGAGGTGTCGTTTAATCTTTTTATCTGCCACCCCGTTTTCCAGGAATGTTGTAAGACTGTCACCGAGGAATCTTCCACGCAGATCTTATGAGACATTAGAGGACTGCATCCCATAATCCCCGTGATTAGACACTTTATCGCAGTTGGATGCGTAAATATACCGACACAAGAGGAAATACTGGAAAGAGAGCTCCTTTCACTTAGATCATGCAGTGTGTTCTGGGAATGCACTTCCTGAGGAGAATTATCATCTTCGGTTTCATGATTTCCAGTAGTATTTACATACTGAAGCCTGCTCTTACCAGATTTTTTCTTTGTCAATCCCTGCCTGTGTCTGTGAAGCAAATCGGAGCGGGGTGATGGGAGGGAAGGCCCATCTCGGTCGCCTATAAAATTGGATGAAGCGTATGCATTCTGGTGGGAGTATCGATGGTTCTCATTTGCACCGTGGATAGAGAAATCTGAGCGCAACTTCTCAGGCAGACCAAGCACGGTTCCAGTTAAGAAGCGAACCATTCGGAACTCCACCTCCCTAAGAGACTCTCCACCAGGTGCAGAAAAATCAGGCTGAAGTCTCTCCATTACACCCAAAATTTCAGGCGTATATACTTCTGACACAGGACATCCCTCCCATTGACCTTGGCTCATCTCTGTAAGCGCATCTGACAACTGAATCTGTTCTGAGGAAAAATTCATTTCCTAGACAGAATCGTTAACAAAATGAGTGGTCAGCTCAAATTATATAGCGTCAAAGACAGGATGGAAACATTCTTAAATCACATAACATTCTCTCAACTAAGTAAATATGACACTAGCTCTGGGTATGGGATGTCTACAAAATGTTTGTTGGCATAACCAAAGAAGACCGCAAACTGCATTGGCATCAGTCAGCTTCAACAAGACCATTTCTTTGTAATGTGGGATTGCTGATACTCACCAGATGACAAGCCACCACAAAATTTTCTCACTAGCTAAGCTTATTAGACATAATTTGAAGGTGCCCACATTATCTTGACATGGTTAGCTTTTTTACTCACCGACTTAATGAAGAAAATGTTGTCTACGACTCTCAACCCCTGTCATGCTTCTCATCCACTTCTTATATCTACTCAGCAGTTTCTAGGGCCTATTAAATTTGACCCAACTGCTCAAATTTACTTTCTTTCATGTTGAAATATTATTCCACATCGCTTCACAACGAGTCCTAAATATTCTTTATATTCATGTGGTCTCCCTCCACCAATCAACTTCTCAACTTAAGCTTTTGAGTTGGGCTTTCTAATATGGTATTAGAGCCAGTTATCCCTTACACGAAGGTGTGTGGTAAACAATTCTATGTGAATGTGCATAGGCAAAATTCCACGTGCATCACTTGACAACGGGTCTTAAATGCTTTTGCTTGGTCTTCCTCCATATACTAGGATCACAAAGGGCTATTTGCAGTTCTACCAAAGCTCATTGGCACTCACTAATTGAAGCAACTGAATATTCTGATAGGTCAAATGAAGACAAGGTCCCTTCCTATAATTAGTTATTTATACACCATCTAAATTAATGCTGGAAATCCTATCCACTCAATAAGACCTATCATATATGTGGCAATCTAACTCATGTCATTTTCAAGCCGAGTTAAAACTCACATTTCAAGCAGTCAAGCTTGGCGCTTCCGACTCGAAACTGATATATTACTGTCTTGCACAAGTTGAATATCAAGAGTTAGCACATAAAATTTGCAACTGTAATCAGCAACGTTGTTTGCATTCTCATTGCTAGTATATTCTGCTTAGTTCCCCCAACTCATTTTATCAATCCTAACAAAATTCAAGTTCTTGATGCTTCCAATTCGATGACATTTACTACAATTGAGAATTGACACTTCATGATTCCAAAGAAGCAAACACAACTTTAATCCACATTCCCTAATTGCACATAAAGAACCAACTCGGTTAAAGTAGCAAGCAAACCAATTTAAAGCTCATCAATATAAGATCCAATTTTTACCTGGCAAACCGAAGCTGCCATCGACCTTGCTCGATCCAGCGGCGAAGAATATACGGCGCCAAACCGGACACCGTGCGAATTCAGCAGCACGGCCAAGGCCCTGGCCTGCCGCTTCCCATTGGTCGTAAGCCCCGCGGCAGCACACCGCCCGCCGACCAAATCCGGCCTCAAGCCGGCCTCGCACTCGCCGTGGCTGATCAAGAACACCTCCGTCGCGGCCGCGCCCCGGTCCTCCTCCATCGTGCTGGAGGAGAAGCTCCGGGAGAACACCGGCGGGGGCGGCGGCAGCGGCGGGGGCGGCGCGAGGACGTTGTAGGGGTCCCAGACCTTGATCGACGGCCCCATCCGCGGCGTCCCGAGGGTGGAGAGCTGCGGGGAGAGCGGCGACGCCGACGCGTAGCACGGCAACATCTCCGGCTCCTGCTCCAGCACCTTCTTGACCAGGTGGGTATTGCTCAATTCGTTCCTACTGAGCACCGCATTCCCGTCTTCCTCCTCGTCCTCTTCCTCCTCGTCGTCCTCCCCATCTTGGCTCTCCTCCTCGTCCCTCGCTTCCTGAACCGAGTGAGAGGATCCCATCGATCCCGCCGGCAGCAGCTACTCCGATTCCAACCCGAGCCGAAGCATCAACCGAAACGGATGGATCGCGCAGCAAGACGCGAAATTTACGACGACCAGGTTGCTGCCGGATCGAAAGGTGAAGTGGGCAGGCTCCGGATGAATTTGCGCGGACGGAATTCGGGTGCGCGGATGGATTGATGTTGCAGATGGGCGACGGGGAGAGAGAGAGAGAGAGAGACGGAAGGAAGGAAAGAGATCTGAGGGAATCAGATAAGATCTGGTCAGAATATGGGCGCCAGCGAGATCGGCGGGTCGGGTTTTCCGGCGGGTCGGGAATCGAATCTCTCAGATTCAGATTCAGATTCAGAACCGGAGAGCTCGGTCCCAGACGGAAGAAATCGAAGACTTTCCCTACTTGTTCCTGAGTGAGATAGCTCGGCACAGAGCATGTGAGTCTATTTTATGTCGCCCATGAGTAATTTGTGACGGGTCTCAATTCGGGTCATATTCGGGATGAGTCTTGATTCGGGTTTAAGCGAACGTACTTCCGTATGATAATGATCGGATCTGGGTATCATGAAAACGCGACCCAATCCGACCTGTTGACATTCTTACATAATTTGATGTTTGTGATGAAGTATGCTCGCATGTATGATGAGACAGTTGGGACATGAATGTGTTGTGGAAACTAGATTGGCAATGTCACAGCTATCACATAATTTAATGATTGAGATGATGTACTCTCCCATGTACAATGAGTCATTTGAGACATGGATGGGTTATGGAAACTACAATGACAATGTGACAATTGTGTGCTACATAGGTGTCTAGGCCATCGCCATTGTTTATTTCCGAGGACAATCGTTATTTTTCTCGTACTATTTGTAATCAATGATTGAAAATGGGAATGATATATGTTGGAATAATTAAATGTTAAATAACATCTTCATCTAATAACTCAAGTTATTAAAACAGTTGGCAGTGATCTTACAAAATTTCATATGGTATCAAAACTAGAAAATTTGAATTCAAATCTTACTAAGCTTCATTCTCCCCAATTAAATATGTCCACGCTTAATATTGAACAAAAAGACTCGATTAAGCATGAGAGAGAGTGTTGAAATAATTAAGTATTAAATCACGTCTGCATCTAAAAATTTTAAATTTTAAATTAATTGATAATGATCCTATAAAATCTCTTTCTATATATGATTAATCAATATCTAGAAAGTTCTCATGAGACCTTTCTACTATAACTAGTGTCACATGGTTATTGTCACCACACCATCTTTATCTTTAGTTTTTATTTCTTTCCGTGAAAGGGCGGGAGCAATGACCGGCTCAACGACCTCCCCTGGAAGTTACTATATGTGTACGAAGCGGTCCCCGCGTTTCCATCGGCGTGCAAGACAAGATAGCGTGAGACGATGTAACCCATTTACCATTGGGCACTACTGGTCGGTGGTGTCCCTTTCTGAAGTTACTATTTATAAAAATTGACATCGGTCAAAATATGAGCGTTTCTGTGAATAATTAAGGACCCTATTCTTATACATCATGAGAAATTTTGAAAGTATTTATGTGGTATGATATTTGTATCCGAAGTACGAAAAAGAAAAGTATGTTAAAATAAAATGCTTTCAAGATTATGGATCGACTCTCAAGATATTATGAAAAACCCTTTACATCCAATGTAATTGAGAAACATAATAGGGAGGAAAATTTCAAATAAGGACCTAAAGTGGAGCCGTTTTTTTTCGAATAAGGATCTAGAGTGGACCTTGTCTTAATAAGGGGTCTAAAGTTGTTAACTTTGTCTCAAATGAGGGTCCCAACTCATCGGCTAGTCGAATTTTTGCCGGTGGATTTATTCCGGCGATTAGAGCATGGGCAATTTTGTCCAAAAATTTTAACCAGGTGAAAAATAGGAAAATTATAGATCTCAAATCAAAATTTAGGGCTCTTCACAGATTTTCTTTCTTTTCCACATTCCTCCTCAATTCTCAGTACTAGTTCTCTTTGTAAAATTTTATCCCAACCAAATCAGGGAGAAGCTTGTGTATTTGCGATCCAAAACCCTCAATATCTCATCTCCTCCATTCACATCTCTCTCACTCTCTCTCTCTCAAACACAAACCCATTCATTTGTTCATTTTAATGGCCTTGCTGTGGCTCGGGAAGCCATCGAGCGGAAGGACAAAGTACATCTCTCCGTGCATGAGGTTGTCGTCGATAGTGAGGGCAGTGATTGGGCAGTCGAGGGAGAAGGAGTCCGCGTGGCACACCATCTTGTTCGGGAACTCGAACATGATCTCGCCAGCAACGTACTTTCCGTCAAGGTCCTCATCTTTCGCTCCCAAAAGATGAGCAATCCTCTTTGCTCTTGCTCTTGCTCCTGCACACATTTACTTTGTCTTTGCCGCTCACGTGTTTTTTCGGCGTGGGACTCCCAAAGGTCTGGGTTTATAAGGAAGTGGGAGCGAAGAGCTCTTTCTCTGCTTAACTTCTCAGGTTCTAAGGAATCTTTCATTTGAAAAGCGATGATGTTGCTTGAATCTCACCTTGTTCCCAAACAACATCAATATCTCCTCCTACTTCTTCTTCAATCTCTAAATCAAGTCCTTCATCAGGTCAACTTGGGTTTGTTCAATATCGGTGCCCGTCTTCTTCAAGAACAGATTAGTTCCAAATGCAGGAAAGAGCTTGTCGTGCTAACCATGCTGAAGATTCTTGGGTATTACATTATTGTGAAATCTAGTACCATGGTTCACTACAAAAAATTTTCAAACTACAATCTATAGAATACAACTTCAATGAACATCCGATTGAGAGTTCACATGGTGAGGGCAGGGGACATGGTTTACACAGACGAGAAAACGAACCGGCCAAATCGACTAGACTAAAACAAGATTGCTCAAACAATCTTCAACTTCGAGATTGGAGTTTATTGTGCGGATAAAACTGGAAACCCCATGTGGGAATTTCATCGAGCAGTTGGTTTGTTAGGCAGATTGCACTAAGATCAGATACTAAAGAAGGATGGAAAGAGCAAGGGCATAAAAGTCTCTGTGTTTGTGCATGTCCAAGCACAGCTTTCATGATGTGTCATAGCACCATGAAGGAAGTAGTAGAAAAGGAGGCACAACTCAACTCCAAATGGCAATATAAACAACTCTTGTCAGCTCAGCATACCACAACAACCATAACTCAAAAGAAGACTAAGCAAAAAAATGACATAAGTTAAACTTCAACTAGACCATATTCAATGAAAAAGAGAAACATTCCAGTGTAAGAAATCTTCCAAATATAACAAACATATACATAATTTTACTTTAATAAGCTGTATATATTGACCTATACAAATCCATCCATATAAACTAACAGTTAAAAAAGAAAAAAAGAATTTGTTTGTTGGCCTTGTTGTTATTGCATCTCAAAAATTTGTTTGCGTTCCACCACTTTCATGTTGAGGTTCCTTGTATCATTCTCTTTACCTACATTCAATAAAAACAACAATGTAGTCAAGAGAAAGTCAAGTGCAACTAAGAATAATTTTAGGACAAAGTCAAGAGCAAATTGAAACCTGCATCTTCTCTCTTTTCATGGATGAAAATGAGCTTGAAATGTTGTCAAAAAATGATACAAGTAGTTCAATTGTCTCGGATTGTGATGCTGATGGGATTGAGGGAGTTCTTTTGACCGCATTGTGTGAGCATGAGGCTGATGTAGAAGTTGTTAGGCATGATGTTGCTATAGATGATGCTGTTGCTACTAATGTTGGTGTTGATGTTATTACTAAATTTTTGCAGTGATTCCTATTATGGCCTAACCCACCACATTTTCCATAAGTAATTGTTGTATTTTGTCTCTTCAACTTCATTCCAATAGGCTCTTGCACAATTTTCTTCTTCCTTCTCTTCAAATTGTTGTCAATCGTTTCATTCACTGACTTTGTTCTTTGTTTCTTCTTTCGACCAACTTGCTTAGGTGCATCGGGGGGGAGTAATGGCTCTCGAGCAGGTCATGTGTCCTTGGAATCTACAGCATGCACAACATGGCTATAAGTTTGCATAAATTTTTCCTTAATGAAGCATGTGTGAACCCATTTTTCAGGTTGTTCCCTAATGTGTACAAGAGTCGCTACGGCATGACAACAAGGGATTCAACTAATGTCCCACTTCTACAGCTACAAGTTTTGTGTCTAATATTAACGACCCTCTTGTTTTCATATGGCCCACTCAATTCAAACTCATCTTCCCCATTCCAAGTAGGGATCCATGATGCTGAATATTTTTTTGAAGATCCAATATTTTTTGGATGTTAGGACAGATCACACCAGTGTAAGGAGTCATCCCATCTCTTTGCTTAAGAATCCTCTCCATGAGTTGCACTCTTATTGCTTCAAGCATTGTGATGATAGGTTTGTCCCTAGCATCAATGATACTTTTGTTAAAGCTCTCACACTAGTTATTCAAAGAAATGTCACATTTTGAACTTGTCCTGAAGTAAGACTTGCTCCATTGCACTAGAGGCCTCTAGGACAACCAATCATATGCTTTCTCATTAATTGCCTTTAAATCTTCCATTGCCAAATTAAAATCACATACTCTAGTTGCCATTGTAGTCTTCCAAACCAATTTTTTAAGTTCCAATCCTTTGTGATGCAGCCGAAGTTCTCATAAAGATGCCTCAAGCAAAATCTATGTTCAGCTTTAGGTATTATATTTGCTAGAGCTTGCACCAATTCCTTCTACTTATCACATAAGAAAGTCCAGTATTTTGAATTTGCAGGGTTTGTAATTCCTAAGTCTTCTGCAATCATACTAATAAACCAGTGCCATGTCTTGTATGTTTCTTGTCCCACAACTGCGCATGCAAATGAATACATTTGATTGTTAGCATCTATGCCCACAGTTGCTAGAAGTATACCTTTGTACCTTGATGACAAATGACAACCATCAAACCCCACAAAGCATCTACATCCTTCTAGAAAGCCCCTCCTCAATGCATCTAGACAAATATAAACTCCTCTAAATTTGAATTGATCTTGACATTGCTTAGTCTTGATAACACATGTGGATCCTGAGTTGGCATCAAGAAGTGCTTGACAATAGCTCCTAAGCATCCCAAATTACTGCTCCTCATTCCCTGTGATCATAGTCATTGCTAAAGCCCTAACTCTGTAGACCATTGACTTCGACAACTTTAAAACATTCTCAGATTCCATTGTTTTCTTTATTGAAGCACCTGGCCATGTAGGATTATTCCTCAACCTATCACAATACTTGTTCGCTAGCCATTTTGTGCTTACTTGAGGAACGCATAGCACTCTATTACAAGTGTGTACGGGGTTGAAGGTTTTCACTTGTAAAGTATGCTCCCCCTGCACTTTAGAATCATATATGAGCCAATCACATCCCTCGGAACATATTACCCTCAACTTATTTTGTACGCTCTTAGTGAACCTCACTTGTCTCCCATTTTTGATGGCATAGTTCCTAATAGCCTCTCTAAACTCCTTAGCATTACTAAAACACATTCCCAACTTGAAGACAAGATTCTTCATATCAATCTCAACATTAAACTCAGGATACGTATACTCATTTTGGCTTTAAGAAATCTACATTATCAACTAATGCATCAACATACAAGCTGTTGTCTCCAACATCCATATCCCTGTCCATTAAACGATCATCCTTAACATAACTTACGTTTCTTTTGTATAACTCATCAAGATCAATTAAGGTAAATTGATCTTCTTCAGCAACTTCAACACACCCAATATCAGAAATAGAATAGTTCACTTCTTCACATCTCCCACCTGATGCAAAATGAGTGAAAAATAATGTCAATAAGTTTCCCTTCTTCCTAGTTGATATATTCCCTTGACAAGTATAAATTCAGTTATGCAAATCCAAGATGATAAAGCTAAGTTTTTTGCTATGGACACAAGTAAGTCTACTAGATTGATGAGTTACTCAATAGAATTACCAAAGGAAAATGTTTAATATAACCATTAGTATAGCCTTAATTGCGAAGGAAGCAACAAAAGATAACATATCAACCTGAATTAAGTGGTCTCTTCCATGCTTCCAACAAACAAAAGCTCATCTACTAATTCTATGGAAAAGAAATGGATTATCTTTTGAATGCTTGCTAGTAAATGATGGCTATAAATCAAGTAACAATTGACATTGTTTGCTATAGAGACTAACTATTTAGCAGCAAAAGCTTTATATTTGTCGATAAGTTTAGTACATATCAACCAATAGAACAAGGATAATCATCATATTGATATCTAAAGCATATAATGGTAAAGTAATAAATTGAATAAGCAATCCTTAAAAGCTAATAATACAATCATCTAACCCTTATGTCCTACTTGTAAATAAAATTGCACCAAATGCCAAAAAATCAATTGGTCGATCAAATATAATTAGTTATGACGGCTCCTTTAGGTCTTTAATCGGTGGAGATAAAAACAGAAGATTTGCAATTCCAGCAAATCAGTAGATTGGTTGTTAACAACTAAATATATATATCAGGAAAAAAAAAATCTAAAACAGTAAAATTGCTAAACACGGACCACAACCGACATGTGGAGATTACGATGGCAACAAATCTGATTAGGAAACGCATAGTGGATACTACTCACCATTACAAAATGCAACTCACATGCATTGATTAAAAGGGGACAAAATGCACCCATAAATCTAATCAAACAAGCAAGCACTAAATGAAATTCCTCCTACCATCACTATCGTCGCTACTGTCAGTGTGGTAATCCACAATATGCTTAGACCTTGTCGACATGTTGCTTGAACAAATTGCAATGGCCTTTTCTTGGATGAATGAAGAACCAGATGCGCCAATATAATAAACTAACCTTGGTTGAAACAAAGCAAATTAGAGGATGCTGAAATTTAATGAGATTGACACTCCTCCAGCACTTCTTAGAAGTGCTAAACCATGTGTGTTTGAGTTATCCTAACTGCACCAAAAAAATTCGTGCATTCAAGATGCTTCGGTTAGCAAAAGAATTCTTCAACAAGAGGCTTTGCAAAAAAAAAGTTGGTTTTGGTTTGCTTTGGAAAGCAAATGAAGTTTTCAATTCAAGTTATAAACTGAATTGGTTCAAAGCAAACATCAAAATCAATTTGAGCTCAGTTGCAATTGTATTACAAAAACCAAGTGTTAAACACGCATTCTCTTTCCTTCATAGATTTCCTTTCAAGCCTGTTTTCACCTTTTCTTTTGGAGAAACTGTCACTACTATCAAGCTGAGAGAAGCCTGGAGGAGTAGCAAGGGAGGCCAGGGATGGGCTTGGGACATAGAGGGGAGAGGATTCAAGTCAGAACAACCCTAACTTCTTTAATTTGGATCAAAATAGAATGTTTTGGACAAAATCAATTTGCAATCTTTCTAATTTAATTGAGAGAAAAATTTATAGAGAGAATTCAAGAGCGGAGACGATTCTCTCAAATTTGGCTAGGAGCAAAATTTATAGAGTGAATAAGCACCGAGAATTGAAGAGAAACGTTGGAAAGAAAGAAAATCTGTGAAGAGCCCTAAAATTTGATTTGGGATCTTTGATTTTCCTATTTTTCACGCGGTTAAAATTTTTGGACAAAATTGCCCATGCTCTAATCGCTCGAATAAATCCACCGACGAAAATTCGGCTAGCCGATGAGTTGGGGCCCTCATTTGAGACAAAGTTAACAAATTTAGACCCCTTTTTAAGACAAGGTATACTTTGGACCATTATTTGAGAAAATGGCTCTAGTTTAGGTCCTTATTTGAAATTTTCCCTAATAGGGGGTATAGCTAGTTGATTTGAGCTTAATTACAATCTTACTTGAGGTTGCTTATATAATTGTCCAATAAAAACTCCTCACTGTTATATTTGAAGATCATATGAACACTATATTCTTGTACTATTTCTCCATCCGCTTCAATAAGATAAGTTACCAACGATTATCGCTCGCTACCTTTGTTCATGCAATTTCATCAATTACACATTACATCACACGTCATTGAGGTTGAATATGAATAATATTCTCTCTATTCACTCATAAATGCAAATTGGCAACTTATCTCCAGCACATAATAAATTTTCTATACTTTTCATTTATATAAATGCCACTTGTGATCGGGGTGAAAAAACAAAGTGGATAATCAATAAGCCAGATTGATAAGTTCGGCTTATCAGTTTATCTGTTTGGTTTCGACATATTGAGCTTTGAGAAAAATTTGCATAGATAGTCCTAAACAATCGGCCAAATGCGCAATGAAGTTTTAGACGCTTGAATTTGTGCAATTGGGTCATTAATGTTTTTGTTTGGCTGCAATTTAATCCTTCTTGCGATCTCCCAAATAAATTTGCTGACGCCGCAGACGTGAATGCGGTGCGGTGTTTTTAAAATATTTTTTAACATATGTGAAGTTAAAAATTAATAAAAAAATCAAATAAAAAACCGGAAAAACCCTAGCCTAGCGAGAAAATAGTTCATTTTTCTTCTTCTTCATTTTATTTTTTAGAAAAATTATGGGCCTTCTTTATTATTCACTTTTATTAAAAAAAAAAAAATTGACTATTCTGACATTACCCATGCCAGGGCCATAAATGCCATGTTGAATTCGAACGTTTAACGTCAGCAAATTTGTTTGAGCGGGCATGAGAAGGTTTAATATTTTTTTGAACTGAAAAGTGTTTAAGCTTTGATTGTCCAGATTTAAATGTTTAGGACTTTATTGCTCGTAAGGCCCAATATTTTTGGATCATTTGTACAATTTTCCTTAAGTTTTTTATACTATCGCTTAGCAATTTAACTTCTGTTTTTATAAGTTTGTAAATCGTTCGTTGGAACCACTTCAAATTGATAACTTTAATAAAGAAATTTGTTCCTTTATGAACTAATAAAACATTGCAGTTAGCACCACCCGTGGCGGTGGCGTCGTTGGTCAAGCGGTACCCCTATCAAAGCTGGGCGTGGAAGTTCGAATCCCGGATGGTACCCCCAGTTCGTTTGTTAGGCGTGGAAAGTTGACTGCGGCGTCCTCAAGCGTCTTACCCGGAGCCTGTGGTGGTGGGTCCTGCAGTGCTCCCCAGGCTTTACTCCGCTGCGAAGCGGCACACGGAGGTTTTCTAGGATACCAAAAAAAAAAAAAATAAAAACATTGCAGTTAGCCTAACAAAGTAAATCCTATCTATTTAAATTATTGGTAATTCATCAAATCAGTCATTGTTGATAAATTTTCTACATCGATATAGAATTATGGACAATTAATTTGACCTAATCGCGATTTTTCAATACACATACATATGATTTCTATTTCACAATGGAATGTGTATACAGTTAAAAGTAATCGATGAACTTCTCATCCGAGTGTTGGTTTGACGTTGACGGACAATTTCCTCCCTCTCTCCGTCACCACGGCAGATCGACCGCTCGCCCTCGTCGGGCCGCTCAAATGGGCGTTCGACTGCCTCCCCGAGCTCCTCCGCCCTTGACCTCTCGCAGCATTTGGCGGCCACGTTAGAACATGGTCAAACAGTATAGGCTGATGGGCCTACTATTTTGTTTATATTGGGCTGGGCTTAAGGCCCATCCTCAACCCAACCCAATTATCTTTAGAGAACTTTTTTACTTTTCTCATTTTATGTTATATAATAAATAAACAAAACAATCAAAAGTATCTAATCACTGTTCCTGATAATTATTTATAAGGAAAAAAAAGCTCATGAGATTGCCACGGCCAAAATAGCCAGGGCATTTTCTCTAGCTGGGAGATTCTCTGCTTCCCTTAGCTAAAGAAACAAGGAGAAAGTAGCATGTGAACGTGAAGCATGATCTCTAAGGATGTTCGCAGTTTGGTTTGACAGTGTTTCTGGCCCAAACCCAAACCAATTCAATAGGATTAAAACTCAAATCGAACCACTTACTTCGATTTTTATTGGTTAGGTTTGGCTTCAACCTGTTACCATCAAACCAATTTCCACGTAAGAATCTTAATATAGATTCAATGAATGTTAGATGAGAAAATAGGGCATATATTAAAGATAACTTTGGGTTAGGGTTGTCTAATAAAACTGAAAAATAAGTGTTTGAAAGTTTAAATAATGAATATTAAGCACTGAAATTTTTGCCGAATATGAAAAGTAAAAAGCCGTTTGGGAGGAGATGAATATTGAATAATGATTTTTATTATATTCTCGATAAGCATGGAATAGTGCAGATTATCAAAAGGTTTTGACAGCATGATTGATAATATTTTAATATTTGTTGGGTATTTTATAACTTAACTAACTAGGTAAGCCTTTCCTTACTTACCGCATTAAGTGGCTTTGGCTTAAAACAATCAATTAAGTTGTATGTAATTAAAGTTATCAAACACATTCGATAATATTAATTGCCGAAAAGCTTAATATTCAACCTTTAATATGGTTATCAAACACATTCTTAGTTTCATGAAATTAAATTTCAACTTAACAAGCGGAAAAAATTTATACCCAATATACATAATCTATTTATATATATCCAGTTGAACCCTCGTGTCTTCCTGTTGATGGGGAGTATGAACCACACCCTAATATCAGACAGCAACTAAATCTTTCGCTTACAAAGAATGTGGCAAACAACATGACCTTATCTAAGTACCCATCCTTCGAAAAAGTTCCTATCATCTACTGATTTCCTCTTGTTCATGTGAGACCCTATTTGAGACTCCCAATTTGACAAGTAATGTCGAGAAGGTCTATTCGCATGACCGCATGGATCCACATGGGGTACTTTGCCACAATACAAGCCCTCTTGCGACTTACGCACACATGCCTCATCTCAGTCTTTCATGCACCGTGGCCCAACCCTACCCAACAGTGTCTTTACATCATTGAATCTGACAGTGGGAACCTAATGTGGAAATAGATTATTGGGGGATCGAACGAAAACATGTGCCAAGGTGTTGACTATGATGAAGGAATGATAAGTATCGACTAGGGATCATGTTTCTTGCTGGTCTCCACATCTCCCATACATCAATCCATGGGTGGGAGGAGATTCCAACGCTATCTCAACTCTAATCTCTCGTTTTTTTTTTTCTTTTGGTTTTTATATACTTCATTAATGTCCAATTCATGTAGGTATTTTTAGTAGTTTCTTAAACGGTATGAGAACACATCGTTAGTACGCAATTTTAGAGAAGCTGGATCCATACTAAGTGTATTTGTGTCAAAATCATATCATCTCACTTGATATACCAATAGTAATAGGTTTGCTGTTTAATTAAAAATGTATATTTGCGTATGTACAAGAAAAATAGGTCATTTGTACCATTTGACTTACTCATAGTTGATCTTTTGCTACACGTTCGAAAATGGTAAATGGTGTTTTTCAAACTACCCTACTGAATAAATAAGAAATGTGTGCATCTTTAATATGCTTTTCTCGAGTATTAATCGTTGTTGGACAAAAGGAACACAAATCCGAATATATATAATCTATATCTATTATCTTTTCTTTTTCCCTTTTCGACTCGTTATTACAAATGAATTTTCAAGCTCAGAAAATTTAATTGAAATGTGTTCCCATACTGAAGGCATGGATGAATAACTAGGGTTAATGCCAAAAAAAAAAAAAAAAAAAAAACCTAAATCAGTACATTTATGGTAAATTTATTTTTAGATTAATTTTTTAACCACCAAAAACTCCAAATTAGTATATTTGTAATAAATTTATTCAAAACTATTTTTTGACCACCAAAAATCCCAATAAATACATATGTGACAAATTTACCCTCCATTAGTGTCCGTTAAATTGAACTAATACCACTAAAAAACACAAAACTTGTCACGAAGGGTAAAATCCAAAACTAGTATGTCCATTAATTTTCATGTGTCATCCAACTCAATAATTTGACACACTATATATAGGAGATTGAATTTTACTCGATTATTACACACTACAGACTACACGGGGAGTGTTAGGTTCTTTTCTTCATGAGTTTTCTAAATGAGTTCTCAATGAGAGATAGTGAGAACACTTTTGGGTTTACTTTAGGTGTAACATAGGGTTGTGAAACACTTGAGGGATTGAGCGGTTGTGAACTCTATATTTTTCAGACTTATAGTGGAATTCTTGGCGGCTACTCTTCCCTGGGTTAGGTATTGATCTTCCAACTGCAACACATAAATATATGGTGATCTCATTGTTCCTAGATGAATTCTTTAGTAATTTCTTCTTCTCACATTAGACTTGCATTGCAAGATCAATTAATTTCCATAGTTCTTTTCATAAAAAATGGCGTCAATGGTAAGGCTAGGGTTTTTTTAATCTGATTTGGGGTTTTTGTTTTTCTAATAACTATATGTAAATTCTTTCACTGCAATTATGTTTAGGGCGAAAATAGAAGTTTGAGAAGTTTAATGGAAGGAATTGGGCATTGAGATGAGTGTACTATTAACAACCCAAGATTTGGCCAAGTGTTGGATGCCAATGATATGTGGCCGTCAACAATGAAAGAGACCAATAATGATGAGTTAATAGAGAGGACAATGAGTATAAACTCATCGAACCCATTAGATGCGGTGTTAGTAGAAGAGACCGAGAAGGAGGATGCCGTAAGTTGTGGGCAAAACTTCAACTCCTTTACATAATGAAGTTTTAAATAATTGTCTATACATTTTGAAGAGGATGTTTTGGTTTTGATTTGCTAAAGGTACTTCTATTAGAGTCCACTCAAATGAGTTTAACAAACTCATGATGGTTTTAAAGAATATTAATAAGGCTTGAATCGATAAAACATGGCATGATGTTGTTGACATCACCAAAATCATTGGAGCACTTTATTGACTCACTATTATAGGGGCATACTACGATTATCTCGAAAGAGGTAAAATTCACCTTGTTCTCTATGGAGTGTCGGGTGAAATTGCGACATGATGGTCTAGCTCAAGATGTAACTTAGAAACTAGTGATTGAGATAGAGATGAACATCAGGGGTCTAGCGGCAAAGGTAATAGTAGGTCAAAATCGTGTCATAGAAAATCCAACGGTCACATGAAGTGCTGCGAGTGTCACAAGAAGGAGAGCACATGAGGAAAGATTGTCCGAAGCAAAAAAATAGAGGACTTAGGCAGAATGTCACAAGTAGTATGTATCTTTGATATGCTCTTCCTCAATAACAAAACATTCTTGGACAAAAGAAGATAGATCTGAGCTTTTTATATGTCTCTATTGTTGTTTTCACCCCCTTTTCAATTCATTTTTAGGTACAAATGCATTTTCAAGCTTGAGAACGTATAATTGAAATGCATCACCATACCAAAGGCACAGGTTAATAACTACAATAAAAAGATTAAAGCCCTTGAATCAAACAAGCCAGCAACTGACATGGATCGTTCAATCTACTTACAACGAATGCATTATTCGTGCCTCAAGCATGTGCCGTGATTGATAATCGAGGCCCACGCGTATCCACATATAACAAATTAGTATCTTTTGCATGCGTGTATAACAATAAGCGTACTTTGGAAGAGTGTCCTTAAGACATCTTTTTGAGCATATTAAGTGATGAATGCTTTTAATTTTTAAAACACTACTACGCATAATACGAAAAAGCAATGCATTTCAAATTATAGATTCGCCTTTTTCGGTTGCACGAGTGAATTGAGTAATGGAAAAAAAAATGTTGCTCCGCTAATAGCGCATGCATAGGCTCCCTTAGTCCATTTATCTTCGTTAAAGAATTTCTAGGGCACTGCTTTTTTAGTGCTTTTTAATTTCTAATCAGGAGGGATTATTTTTAAAAATTCAGACAGCAAAGCCTGGTAAAGGCTGGGTTCGTGGAGCTTGTCTGACGGTTGTCTCCGCTGTCTCAATAAGATGACAACCCTTGTATCCCGCTGGATCAGCCAATAGAGTCACGAATCCAAAAGTTAAAATATGCACCTTGTCATGGATCGCGATTTATTGAGTACTTTTTAATTAGGAAAAGCTAAATTAGGGTTTGACACTGGCCTGGATCCTCGCGCCCAGCTATTGCATTAGTATTGGGATCCACCGGGAGCCCCATACACGTATTATCATGCACTGCATGTAGAAAAGCATTATTATTATATTTGGAATAATATATTAATCAAGTCATAGATAGGTTATGCACCTTTCCACCTAGGTAAGTTAAGAGAGATTAATCTCTACTTAAAAGCACAAGACACATACACAGACATGAAGGAAGGAAATTGCCGGTGATAAAATAAAGAGCTAGAGATAACTAGGATATATTTACTGCATCCAATCAGGTTACATGGCCACCCTAGTTGAGAATGGTTCCATGGTCGCATCCCTTTGCTTTGCCTCCCCTATGAGGCGAGGGGGTGCGACACGAAGGTTACAACCTCCACCCTTGTTTAATCTAGCGAAGGATGGCAATCCTTGTTAACGACCCTCCACCGACCCTTTATAAGAGAGGGAAGTGAGGTTAGCGATGGTTGACACCACTGTCTAGAGTCTAGATCTTGGCATGGATCACGGCCACATATCGAAAACTATAGTCCGGTCTTGACCTGGCTACCATGCCTAAGTGAGGGTTTTTCACCTTCCCCACCCCAAACCAGATGAGGTAGGGCCTTGTGACCTTGATGTGCTTTTGTTGTATTCATCTCCATGTTTGTTTAGTCAACGTGGACATAGGTGTTCACACAATTGTATCCATATATATTTGGTTCTCTTGAACCAATATGAATAAAAATGACCATAATTAGGAAATTCATTTGACCAAAAGAAAAAAACTTCATGTACTGATTTGTAGAACATTTAAGAAAAGCTTAAGAATCAATGGTGCATGCCTTTTTCCCCAGTGATATAAACTATTGAGATTAAGCCAACGAAAGAAACTAGATTCAAGTAGAATTTCTAAATTCGAATAGAATTTGTGATTTTGGCTTGAAAAAGTAAGAAATTATTGAAATACTTTTCACATAAGATTCATATTCCTGGCTTGAGTCGGCTGAAGGTGTTTCCTGTTTTGGATGTTGATATATATCTTGAGGTAGCAAGTACTAGGGTGGTAATAGACACGGATAGTGATTGTAAATGCCTATAGAGCCAACAATTGCTACAGCTGTTGAGTTTGATAACATACTTGTTCTATTTCCTGATAGATATGGATAAAAATACCGTTTTACTTTATTTGTAGTAAATAAGGTTTTGTCCAAGAATCATTGTAGAGCAGGTAGAGGTGTAGGTAGAGTTGACATTTTAATGAGGTTCGCGATTATTGAAGTTCAAGTGTGACTTAGACTTGAAAAATATCTGTGATGGTTGAAAAGCCCCCTCCACCGACTCGATTGTGCCTTGACTGAAAGTTATGCCAAGGGGGATCTTGTTGAGATAAGTTTTGAGTTTGAACCCATGAAAGAAGTCCGATTCAAGTAGAAATTCCAAATCTGATGGGAAATTATGGTTTGATGTTTGGACAAGTAGGACTTTATTTAAATACTTTTCATCTTGGAGTTGGATTTCTAATTTGAGTCGGCTAAGAGAGACATCTTATTTTGGACATATATATATATATATAGCTATTATTGAAGGGGAAAAGATAAAAAATTTCTTTTCCTTATACCCTTACTCAATGAAAGAATTTATTTTTGGTCTGTCTTCCTTTTTTCACTCACTCTTTCTATGGCTCTTTAAAGAATGTGGGAGTTAAACCCTACACTTGAACCTAAATATCCCCACCTCATCTAATTTTCTTACTACTAAGTCACATGCCCAATGGGTTACTTGATGATAGATTTAAGAGGTGGATTTTGTTGGTTTTCGCCCATTAGAAAGCAGAGGAGCTTTTGGCGGTAATGGCAATCACCAATTGACGTGAAAAGTAAGCAATTGAATAGTAATGAAAACAAGACAAGCAAACAAATCGAATAACATAATTATATGGTTCAATCATTATGACTTATCCCATGGGAAAGCAGGACAAGCTTCTACTATAAATATCAAGCGATGAAACTGAAATTATAAATATACTTGACTTATTCAAATACTTTCAGTATTTCCCAACTTCAATTACGCATAAAAACTCATACAATAAGTAACCTTCACAGTTTCTCACGAAATTAATTCTCAATCTCGCAAAAAACATAAACAAATCTTATCAAAAGATTCCGTTGCAGCTCCAAAACACTTGATTTTCACTAAATGTAATTCTCGAGCACGTTGCACGATTGATATTTACAGTCAGAAGCTCCTCTGCACGCTAAAAATCGGCCTATTGAACCAGGAAATCCCTTTTAACCGACTATAACTACGAATCAAACTCCTACGTGAGAAGTATTCCAACAATTTCTTGTTTGTTCATGCGTTAAGCCACGGGTCTTCTTCGTGATTGAAATTTTAACTTAGATTGGGTTTTCTTTGCGGCCTCAAATTTGATAGAGACTAGTGATTTAGACTCCAATAACCTGTATTTGATTCTCACGGCCGAGGGTCGATTATCTAAAAGCAAAGTAGCAATCTCGAATGAGATTTGGTCAAAATGAATCTAAATCCAAATTAGGGTCTTTGACTAGGGAAATCCCATTCACGAGATTAGCTCTAATTCTTAATTCCCGAGCTGTACAATCGAGCTCAACCGTACGGATCTCCAGGCTGTCTAAGTACATTTGGGTGGGATTAAAATGATGCAGATCTAGATTGCACAAGCAAGTTTTTAATGACCCCTCTTGTTTATCTTTTCTTAGTCTTAACTCTTATAAAACGCCTGACCTTTTTGTTTATTTTATTTTATTTTTTCTTTAATTCATGGATACGTACGTGAAGACTCATTTTCTCGAGAGCTAATGAAATACTGTACAAGTTCCATATTTTTTATCTTAAAAAACGACATTTTTTCCTTATGAGAAAATCACCCAATTAGTCCTAAAATCTATTGTAAGGATGTCAATCTAGTCATAATTTTTTTACTTTTGTCAATTTAATCTTAAATCTTTTGATGATTCACCAATGAGTCCTTACAATCTAATGTGGCAATCTAGTTATCATTGGTTCTCTTATGGTTGTTACTATGGAAAACCACCGAATTAAGCTGCGATTTAAGGGAAAAAACGTGAAAAATTCTTTTCTTTATAGAGGAGAATGAATGGACCCAATAAATCATCAACTATATATTTGATATGGAGTTGGTGGGAGAAGAATAACACGAGTACCATAATTTTCGTATAGTGCTCACTTAAGTAATATAATCTTCTTCTTTTCTTTTCACTCACTCAAGTGTCATTACAAAGTAAAATCAATTATTTGAGTGTCATTTCCGGCAAATCATCCCAAGTGGATTTTTCATTAATTTCCCATTCGACGTGGATTTTTTAATTTTTTAATTTTTTTGAATATTTGATTTATTTTGTTAAATTTGTTTTTGTCTTTGTTTTCCCTTACTTTTCAGGGCCAGCGAGGTTCACCTTCTCCCGCCCGAGAAAAGGAAAAAAACAAAATAAAAAAAATTCTAAAATAATAATTGCAAAATAAAAATTATTTAAAAAGTTTAAAAATTTATCCACATTAGTACGGCGAAATTACGTAAAATGACCGGCAAGGCAAATTGCTAATGACATTTAAGTGATTGATTTTTTTTTTTTTGAATTTATGATATTCAAGTGAGAAAAAAAAATTTATAATATTTAAATAAGCACTATACAAAAATTATAGCATTTACACTACTATTCTTACCTTTGTTATCCCCGAAGTTGGCATGCCTTAGGCCTCTTCCGCACTATTTTCTCACTTTACTTTTGAAAAAAATAAAATAAAATTTGGAGTTGACTTTCTATCGGATAATTTAAACCTCAGCGAACGGTTTGGACAAAACGACTTTTGCACGTTTAGCGTGCATCTAGGCTTTAATGCTGAAAGGACAGATGCCAAATACTTTGTCAATCTTTTCCTACCTTTTGCTTTTTGTGGAAACTCCTCCGGAAGAGGGTTTATGGAAAACCTATTCGCGAGTCCCATGCACCAATTAGGTTTGGCCTCTGGTGGCGCAGACGGTCAGGCACGATGCTGGTGGATTTCTGGAGCATTCGAAAAGCGGAAATTCAACGAGCGAGACTGGGACAAAGTTGTGCAAGTCGTGAGACAGAGCCCGCAACTTTTGATCGCACAAGAGTTACGGACCCCACAATGCAAGTTCGAAAATGCTTGCACGTAATCGTTTTGGGTGTGTTTCGGCGTAGTTTTTCTGTATTTATGTCCATTTTCCCATTATATAAGATATTTGTCTATCTTCTTGAAGTACTTTACTATGATTAGAGCTAATTTTGGAGCATTCCATGCGACCTAGGGTTTGCTATCTATATATTTATTCTTATCGATGTTTTAAGAGAACTTTGATCATTATTTTCATTCATACTTGAAAGAAAGTTTTTTCTAAACTTTCGCTTTTGAGCATCCTGAGTGCATGTGTTGCAAATTTAACAGTGTTTATCACATTTTCAAAACTGGTAAGATTGCTGAAGAGTATAATTATATTTGGTGAGATTATTACTAATTATTTTAAAAATTTAAACTATTGGATGAATGCACAGTTTAATGCAGAAATATGCAATTGGTAAGCAATGTGAAGTATCGTAAGACCATTGCCAACTATTATAAAAAATTAAAATTTTAAATAAATACATAATTTATTATTTAAATATTATAATAGCTGTAAAGATCAAGGGACGCAAGCTTTATTGATAGCTTTTCATTGTCTTAGTACATTTCAATCAATATACATTCATAGAGCGACTCGATTTTGGGGAGAAACTCGGACTAGGGCTAATGAAGCGGCACCGTGGTTGAGTAATGCCCTAAGCCAAGCATCTGAAAAATCCCGGTTTGGTGGTTCAAAACAATCGTCGGTTCATCAATCTTAGAGGATTTCGATTTGAATTGGGATAGGTCGGTTTGTGATAGGAGAAAGTTTTCATGGCGTCTACGCGATGTTCGGAGTCCGTGATTACTATTTGAGGTCAAGATAATTACGATGGACGCGATGGTTAGTGAGGTAGGGAACATCACGGAAATCAGAATTGCACACGGGAGTTGAGGATTCGGTGCGTTCAAGGTAGAAATTGTTTATTTTCATGCTTCATTTTTTCTGCAGAGGAGCCCTTGAAGAGATCAACCATATATATATATAAATATATATATATATATATATATATATATTTATTTTGAATTATAAAGGACATCCTAGATCATTGAAAAGTGAAAGCTAGCATAGCGTAATAATTGAAAGATAGAGAGCATTAATGCTAGTGGGAAAGATCGAAAGGAGGTCCGACATGGAGTTATATTATTTAAGCAGTGGTTTTTGTGCTGACAGACCATGACGCCCATTATCAAATTCAAAAAACTATGCACACCTACAAAATGAAAATTTCTGAAATTATGAATTCTTTTGTTAAGTAAAAAATAAATTATATAAAAAATAGCTTGAATCACTTAGAAAAATGAATAAGTAAAATATATTTTCATTGTTTATGAAAATATTTAAATGTAAATTGTTGATAATCATGAAAGTATTTTTGATTGGCTAATTATTGCAAATTATGCAAATGATCTTGTTTTGGAAATTTTTTGTGAATAATTCAATTTTTATAAAATAAATGGACCCCACAAAAGTTAATCAACGATGATTTGAGGAGAGTTCCATAATTGTAAAGATGAAATGACAAGCCGCAGCAGAATTACGCCTCATGTCCAATCATCGGAAAATATAGGCCGGCAAGTTAGAAATCTATCTAAAATGATTATAAAAGATCTTATATTGTTTACTTTATAGAAAAGACATCTTTCTATCACAACAACAATGACAAAGAAAATTACGTGTTTGTCACACAAAACCATTGAAATTAATAGTTTTTTATTTTATGATTCTCTATCATGACTCACTAAGTAAATTTACCTACTAATCAATATGATGCCCATTAAAAATGTCTCCTAATTAACCATACATTTGACCTTGTTCTAAATTCGTCATTACAAATAAAGATTGGTAAATTCATATAGTCATTGGTAATGAATACAATTAAATAAAGCGAAAAATAAAAAAAATTACAAATTATCTAAAAATGGTTGATCGTTTCATAAAAGTATTGGTTACCAACAAGAGATTGGAAAATGATTTCACAATAACATTTTCTACCAACGGTTCTCTTTTTTTTTTACACTTATCAACTCTTTTAAAAATATATCTACACCAAAAGAAAATATGATTCCTTTATATGTATAAATATATTATATAATATATTCAAGGGTTTGTCCCACATAAAGTAATTTTCTACGAGGCGGTGATCACGATCGACGATGAAAGGGACTTTTTTCTCTATGCTACTTCCTAGGGCGTCGTAGTCTTTCTAAAAGCATTTGTTCTTCTTCCAAGCTTTATGTTCTTAGGATAGATTAATGTAATCCCACCACCAACGTATGGTCGGTTCCTCCAATCTCTTTTGTCTCGGATTCACAATCATCGCGATGATCATCCAACCCTTCTTTTGACAACCTTTTTGACGACCCCTAATTCATACTGAGATGTCAATTTTTGGGTCACGAAATCGCGTTCTATCGAATCGAATCTCATGAGCTGATCACGCATGCTAAAGAATGCGATCGTGTTCAAAATATCATATCGTTCATGGGCCACTCTCAAATCCGTTAATGACTATTTTTGTAGACGTGTAAGATCGCGCGAGCTTGATTTGAAAATCGCCAGCTGAGTTGCTTGTTTGTTGTGAGGATTCTATCCCACTCGAGTGCTTGACTTAGAGAGGTTTTCATTTTTCAAACAATTTTTGTCGCATGTTTTTTTGTTATTTTGCGTTGAGAATCTACCTTTTTAACTACCTAAAACTTTTCATGTATCATTTTAGTAATAAATGGAAATTTCCTTTGACCAAAAAACAAAAGTTACCTAAGACTCAAAATTAATTATTGTGTGCGAGTGTATTGATAAACGTTGCCTAATCCTACTCCATATTGTTTAAACTAAAATTGCAATATAGACACATTAGGAAAGTATAATTTGATTTTGATTTTGATTCAAACCAGATTCAATACCCCGAAATAAAAAGATAAAATATAATTCTGAAATTGAGAAAAGAAGCAAGATTGGAATGTTTCATTGCCCATACCATTTGTTTTCTTTTCTCTTATAGCAATGTTGCTCTCTCGGATTGCAACTTCTTCTTACATGGAAGATTAAGTCCACTTTTATAATTCATTACGAGTTAGGTCATTTATGAAAATGCTACTACAAAATGATTTTGTGGGGTAATCCTAGAATCGCTCAATCTAAGCTATTTTGTCACTTTCATTAAAACAGACCTTCATTTGAGTAAATGCGATTCTTGGCAACTAATTTGACCATATTCTAATGTACGAAATCCTAATTATTCTATCGATTCTCATTGCATATTGACCAAGTTGTGCAATGAGAGATTGAACAGAACTATTTTATGCACAGATCACCTCTATTGCGGTTTATATAGATAATTACATGTTTGCAACCCTAAAATCCTTTTTTAGAAGATCATAAATTGTGATCCATAAAACGAGAGACGGAATCAAGATTTCAAATTTAGAGAGAGAGAGAGAGAGAGAGAGAGAGAGAGCAAAAGTGGCATGTATGTGTGTGTGTGTTTTTTTTTTGGTAAACAATCGACCAATTATCAAAATAAGTAATATATGGATTTAAAAAGAAAGAAAACATTTTCCATTGGTGCATGAAAATGCGTGTCCAATACTTATGCTGGAAACGTTTCGCTTCGCCTCTGATAAATACCCACCTCCGTCTCCCTCTCTCCCTCCCGCTGTCCGCTTCTCCCTTCAAGATTTCTCTGAATCTCAGCTGTGTCCCGTTCGATATCCCCCTTCCCAGATTCGCCATTCTCGCCTCCCGGACGATGTTCCGATCTCTTGCCAGGTCTGCCCCTCTCTCTCTCTCTCTCTCTTTCTCTCTCTAGCTTCGTCTTGCCATCTCTTTTCATGGAACATCTGGTGCAGACCAGCAGCTCACCACTGAACTTCTTATGAGCTCATTTGACCCTTTAGTTCTCTCTCTTCTGTCCATGACGGCAGGGAGTTCCAGCTCGTGGCCCCCGTCGCGTTCCGGACGCGCCTGGCGTCCTACTCCACCGGAGATGGCGGGGTTGCCGGTGGCGCGGCCGACGGCAAGAGGTACGATGCACAAAGCTCCCTCCATCTTGTTCTGTGTGCTCGCTAGCGATCTGTTGGGTGGTGAGATGAAGTTGATTGTGTGGCGAAAATGCTTGATGCGACGCATCTTCTGTTTTTCTTTCCTGGAAGAACTTGAAGGTTTCTTCTTCTCTCGCTCTCTCTCTCTTCTCTCTCTCTCCTCCTGTTTAATTTTGACTTTGGAAATTTAACTTCGGGTTTTCCCACGCTGTTTTTGCAAAGCCGTTGACTAATTTTTCTCTTCTTCCCTGTGCTGAAACATCATATATTGGAAAACTAAAACCTGTTCCTCGGTTCCCTTTTTCTTTCGGGTCCTCTTCATGAATTTCTGCTAAGGTTTATGCAAATTTTTACATTTGAGAGCAGGCTTCGATTTGTTAAGGTAATATTAACTGATGATTCATCGATCGATTAGTTCGATATAACGGATATGCATAACTATTATGCTATATCTTGCACTTTGGATCATGAAGAATTGAGACCAATCAAGAAAATTCACGACACTTTTCAAATTCAACTCATCTCCTTTTTTCCGTCGGCCTTTGCGAGATTTCTTTACCACTTTTGCTAGTCAAGTTACTTAAATCAGATATTTTCCTTTTACCCATTCCCTCAAGTGGCTCACATTAAATCATTGATCTCACCACCTTCAAATTTTGGCTAACAAGAGAAAAAAGTCATTACATTAGCAAATTTCCACCTTTTATGCATATTCGTATTAAATTCATTGCCTCTTTTTTTCCTTCGGCCTTTGCGAGATTTCTTTACCACTTTTGCTAGTCAAGTTACTTAAATAAGATATTTTCCTTTTACAACTTTTGTTAGTCAATCTAGCACGAATTTACCATATATGGAAAACCACCGAGAATTCGAGTAATATAAGGTATACGTGAAGCACATGAGGGCACATAATATAGAAGGCGCAGGACCTTTTTATCGATAATTTAAAATTGTGCTAAGATTCTCATCTTACACAAAACTCGCAGGTTATTATGCCGCATATTCAGCATCTCCATTATTATTATTATTATTATTATTATTATTATTATTATTATTGCGTTTATATCAAACTCGTGTTTGTCTCCTCTTGGATGCCAACGAAGAGCTTACCTGCCTATGTTATCCGTTAATTGTCTCATTAGTTTCGTACTTAACAGTGACCTGTTGACTTTTTCCACATATTAAAGTCAATTTATTTTTCCTAATTTATTTTAGCATTTGTACTGTATATTCGTACCCAGACTTACTTCCTGAACATGAGGATTCTCCTTTTGTTGGCCAAAAGTAATTACGTTTAATACAAAATACCGCATTGCCCAGGCTTTGATCAAATCTCCAAATTTGAGAACGGGTCACTTCATTGATAAGGAATATTCTCACCTTATGACTTAATGTCATCTCTTTTCCTTTTTATGATCACATCTTAAAGCCAATCCTCTTAACCTACCAAATATTTTTGAAGAGCCATTTGCCCTAATCTACACTTGATTGGATGTTCATATTGTTGGTCACATCAATTTGATATGACGTCTTTTCCCTCTCTTATCTTCCTTTAGGCTTCTGGTCAAAAGCCATCGACTGGTTTTGCTTTCCATCACATGAATTTTCTCATAGCCAATGATTGATGAATCCCCTCACTGATTGATTTGCCCATGATTGATTCGATCACCAGGCTTGTGGGCAAAGTGGCCCTTATAACTGGAGGAGCCAGTGGGCTTGGTAAGGCCACGGCCCATGAATTCATCCAAAATGGAGCCCAGGTCATCATTGCAGACATCGACTCACAGCTCGGCCCTCAAACTGCCCAAGGCTTAGGCCCCTCGGCCCACTACGTGCGCTGCGACGTGACGGACGAGTCCCAGGTGGCTGATGCAGTGGATGCTGCGGTGGCCCGCCATGGGAAGTTGGACATCATGTACAACAATGCCGGCGTGACGGGCCCAGCATATCCCCCGAGCATCGCCGACCTCGAACTAGACAAGTTCGACGAGGTCATGAGGATCAACCTCCGTGGTGCGGTTGCTGGGATTAAGCACGCAGCACGGGTCATGATACCGGCGGGCTCGGGGTCCATCCTGTGCACGTCCAGCATCAGCGGGATCATGGCTGGGCTAGGGCCTCATCCCTACACGGTATCCAAATTCGCAATCCCAGGGCTCGTGAAGTCAGCCGCCACCGAGCTGTGCCGCCACGGGATCAGGATCAACTGCATCTCGCCCGCCCCAATCCCGACCCCGATGTCGGTGGGCCAAATAGCACAGTTTTACCCTGGCTTGACGCAAGAGCAGGTGGCCAGGATCATAAACGGGCTCGGGGAGCTTAAAGGGGCCCATTGCGAGGATGCTGACGTGGCCAAGGCCGCCTTGTACCTGGCGTCGGACGAGGCCAAGTATGTGACGGGCCATAACCTGGTGGTGGATGGAGGGTTCACTTGCTACAAAAATTTGACCTTCCCTTCACCGGATCAAGTTGTGTGATGTTGGTATTGCATTAACAGGTTCGTAGTCCCTTTGTTTTTCCTGTTCGTCCTCCCTCTCCTTCATGCGTGTTTTCATTATTATTATTGTTTAGTGTAATTAGTGAAAGATGAATGAGTGATTTCAGTGGTTGACCTATTCTTTTGAAAGTACAATTTAGGCCGTCAACGAGCATAAAAACCAGCTCGGGTCCATTCGTGGGCTACTGCTATGACGATAGAGCAGGGAGACGAGGAAAGAGGACAATCGATAAGGAATTTTGTATCACTCGATAGTTCTTTAGATAATCATCCTCGTGCTAGATGGCGATCTGCATCTGTAAAAATGGCTACTTGCATCTGCGTATGTATGTGTATCTTGGGTCGATCAGTAATTATTCACACGTTTCATCGAATTTGGGTCCAAATGACGCGTCGAACTGGCTGAACTTTGGAGAGGAATGCAAAAGAGCAAGAGCGATTCCGACACCTTTCGAGAGTGCTTATTGAATAATCAAATAATCAAATAACAAGAGTGCCATTCGAAGCCGGACGACGGGGACATCTGGGGCATTGCCCGCTGGAGCTCGTCGGATGTACCCGAGATGGAACCGAAAGCCCGTCGACCCAACCTTGCTCATTAAGACCTTCTTGCCCATCGCTCCCTTGCGAGTCTCGTTCGTATACCCAGCAAAAACCAAACTCGGTTACCTAGGCAGAGGTCGTTCATGCACGGAACAAGCCTTGCCCTTCTGCTTTCGCATCCTTCAACGACATAGGAAGGCAATTCAAGTTTCAAGAAAGACCCTAGGGTTTCGACCCTTGTGAACTCATCGACTGTGAAGTCAAATCTTGATCAGATCGGGGTGCGGGGAGCGTTCTTTCCGGGGACAGACAGATGGGTTTTGTCTCTTTACACACCTCCATAAACGAGGAGTTTGGACAACGGGCCTCAATAATACGACTTAAGAGTGTCGCTAGGATGAGCACATAGTAGTGACACAATGTCGCGAATGCTCAAAGCTTTTGCTCTTCCTATATAAGAAAGCTAGAAGCAAAGAGAGGTAAGCGAGCAACCACCCTATATCGTGCCGGAATTAGAAGGGAGGCATCCTTGAGGGGTCACCTGTAATACAGGCGGTGTTTTTTCGTGTGTATTCATATTTATTTATATGGTATACGCTGTTATATCAACGCCTGTGTTCCCAGGTCGCCCCTTTAGAATGATCACATTTCTTCCCTTTTGCATAAGAATGGCTTTGTCAAGTCAGTCCAATAGGCCAATCATAGGTCATTGAGAGCAACAGGTTCCGATTACTTCTCTGTATTGACGAGATCGGATCACTCACCTTCAGGGTTCAATGTTGCGGTTAAGACACTCTAACAATCTATTTGTCTTAGTGATCATATTCATATATATATATTTTTTTTTGGTGACTCGGGAACCCCCGTACAGCTTTCATATTTTCTTCGTTGCATATTCTGAGAATCTTGTGCCCTTTCTTCGTCCCTATGATGCCTTCTTACATTTATCGAAACGAGTATACTATAAGTAAAAACGATAGATTTGAGTTTGCCAAAGTCAAACAGGAAGGAAAAAACTTTAGGAAGTCATCGAAATTGCACAACGGAATATGGCCCCTCCATCCTGCAAGCATACATGTTTCTGTTGTCCCTTTTGTGTCCAAGATGCCGACAGACATGGCTCCATACTTGGTACCACACCTATGACATTGATTGAACGGTTTCGTTGTTTGTCCAACCTGCAATTCTTGTAGGTTCTATATTTGGGAAAATTATCCAAAAAGTCCTAAATCTATTATATTTGAGCTAATTCAATTCTAAATTTTTAATTGTGCCAATTGAGTCTTAAACCTTTTTGCGCCAGTGAGGGCGACCCTCACTAGATCGAACAAGGGTGACATTGCCAAGCCCTGAAGGGATGGCCTCGCTAGTGGCCAACGAAAGCGAACCTCGCCTATGGCCAATGAGGGCTGCCTTGCCCAGGCAAGGCAAGGGTCACCCTCGTTGGGTCTCACCCAATGCCGAACGAGGGTCATCAACCTTTGGTTGTGGTCAGCGATCCTTGTCAGTACTTGATTTTTTTATTTATAAAGTAAAGTAATGAAAAGAAAAGAAAATTCCAAAAAATTATAAAAATCAAAATATTATTTAAAAAAATTCCTATAAACATTGGCCGTGCCAAATAAGACAACCACATTAGCAATTTCAGCCAAAATTGGTCAAATAAACTTAATTGGCAAAATGTGAAAAATGGTTAAGACTTAATTGATACAATTAAAAGATTTATAACTGAATTGATCAAACTAGACTAGGTTTAAAACTTTTTGAATAATTATGCCCCTTAATTTGCCTAGTTTATAGCAGTTTGTGACTCATGGTTTTTCAGGATTTCCCTGTTATCTTTGTTTTTATAGTTTTTTTTTTTAATTTATTTTTTTCTGCTTCTCCAGGGTTTGAACCTCAGACTTGGGCATCCCCTCCCCACCCCCACCCCATCCCATCCCAGCCCATCCTACCCCATTCTCCCAACCACCGGGCTAGATGCCTCATAGACATCTTTGTTATTATTATAAGTGCATCATGAGTATGTACTCCGCTGCCGTGAGGGATGATCAAGTGGTAAGCGACTTAGTTTGCAAGTCGAACTTTGAAAGTCACAAGTTCGATTTTCTTGTCTATCCTCAGTTTCAAAAAACCTTTGTTATTTATATAAGAAGGGTGTGGTTAAGGTGTATGTCTATATTGGGCTCTCCACTTGCATAATAAGGGCATGGGTGGCAGACTCTCCCAATGGATAGCAATGCGTGGGTAGAATTACAAATTTAAACCAAATATTCTCCTATGGATGATCTCTAGTTCATCAACACTAGATAGCCTTTTAGGAAAAGAAAAACTCTCAAGTTTATATTAACACGATGTTTAACTTGTTGCTAAATAACAAAAGTGAGAAGATTGTCCAAAAAGTTATGAACCTATTGTGTGGCAATTCATTTAGTCATAAACTTTTTAATTTTGCTAATTCGATTCTAAACATTTTGACAACTTATCAAATTAGTCATAAACTTTTTAATTGTATCAATTTAGTTCTAAATCTTTTAATAATTCGTCAAACTAGCACTAAATATTTTAACAAATTGACTAATTTGACAAATTATTAAAAGATTTAGGACTGAATTTGCAAGTTGTGAAAAAGTTTAAAATTGAATTGGCAAAATTAGAAGGTGATAGGATTGAATTAGCCACTCTATAATAGGTTTTTGGACAATTTTCCTCAAAGAATGACCACTCCTTCTCTATCTTCTTGTTCGTTCTGGTCCGCAGATATTAACTTTTACATCAAGTACTAAACTTAATGGATCACTCTTTGATGACCCGATCCTATGCAATTACCGTCGTTGTTTTAACATAAATAGTGACATATTCAAGAATAAAGTAAGACTTAAGTTTCTTTCTCTTACTTTCTCTGTTTACTTACCCTAATCTAGTGATACTCCATCATCTCTCCTCTTCTAGGAGACCCAAAGATCTATCCCGCACACAATTTCGGTCCCCCACATACCCTTGCCAATCTATGGTCCAAAGCAAATGTGGCATAGCCCATCAAAGGTATTCGATCCCTCGATTCAAATTTTAGGGGAAACAAAAAGGGAAATTAATGTACATTGAATGCAAACGAACAAAAAGCAATAGGAGGGTTCATGTTGCTACTTGGACAGGCCATATCCGCCACCAATCCCTGAGCAAGTAGGGAATTAGAGATGAAGCTGGTGATGGTAAAGTGAGGGAGGGAGGGAGAGAGAGAGAGAGAGAGCTCTCTCTCTCTCTCTTCAATCATAAACAGCTCGTAGAGAAAGCGACCCCTCCATGTATTCACAGGAAAATATTCATAAGATTTTTCAATTTGGGGTCATTGAATGTGTGAGGTAAAGTGCGAATTAAAACTCTTATCTCCACAGTAGATCTAAAAGGTCATTCACAATTATAAATATTTTAATGAAACGAGTCACGAGATGTGCAACCCAAGTGTTAATGTGCAAATGCCCCACTGCATAAGTTGCCAGAGAATTCCCTTTCCTGGCGTACCACCCAACCCCACAAGCTGTCACTGTAGATAGGTTCCCATGCAAGCCTGTCATGTTGGGTCGCTGGTACATCTCCACGTCCATTTCAAGCCTACAGGAACTTCCTGGAGTTTATGGTAGGTCAATCATCGGGGGGAGAGGCCTCTTTGAGGAAACCCTATTGATCTTAGTAGGCTACCTTTTAGCTAATTCACTTTTTTTTTGGGGGGGGGGTGGTGTGTGGGGGGAGCGTGAAGGAGGCATGTTCCATGTTCCTATGTCCCGTGGCTATCGATTCCCATGATCTCCGACTAGTATCGCAGTGGAATTCTTATTCGCGAACGAATAGGGAAAGCCAACAGAAAGGTTCGACTCTTACTTCATGGTACCGGTGTTAGAGCCAAACCCCATTATTGGATGGACAAGAACGTTGTGCTAATGCCTAGAATCAAGTTTTTGTTAGGACGGAGTGTCTTTTCTCCCCTATTTGTTAGTAGATTGATGGGTTGCATGCTCGTCACTCATATTCTAGTCATTGAATGTAAAGATAATTATTAAAAAAAAAAGTTCTAAATCTATTACATTTATACCAATTCAATCTAAAAGAATTTGATTGTACTAATTAAAATCCTGAATATTTTCACGTTTTGTCAATTTAATCCATTGGGCTAATTTTGACTGAAAATTATTAAAGTTAAAGTTGACCATTTTACGTGACATGGCTAACGTTGAAATCAACATTTTTAAATAATAGTTTGATAATATTTTTTAATATTTTTTATTGGTTTTTTTTATTTTTTTTATCAAGTGGCGGCGAGGGTCGACTTGGCACTGGGTGAGGATTGACCACGTGTGTGATTGGCAAGGGCAGCCCTTGCCTGATTGTGGTTGTCGAGGCCGACCCTCATCTAGGCAAGGCGTCCCTCACTTTAGAGTGGGTGAGGGCAACCTCGCCTATCTCTCTTTAGCCATCGCCTAAGACCGGCCGTCGGCAAAAAAAAAAAAAAAACAGAAAAATGAAAAAAAAATTGGAAAAATTATAAAAAGTTGTCAATGTTAGTATTTTCAAGTTAAAATTGGCTAGATGAACTCAATTAATAATAATAATAAAAGGTTTATGATTCAATTGTCATAATTAAATGGTTTAGAATTAAATCAATATAAGTATAATAAAATTTAAGATTTTTTTTGGTAATTTTCCCTTGAATATGCATCATCATTTACACAATTAGTTACAACTACAAAATGCCATTGAAATCCTAATTCTTTCCTGAGCCTCGCCATTGCTGTCTTGTCAACAACACAAAGAGAGAGAGAGAGAGGCGAGGCTCATTCACGAAGAAGATGAACCCATGCTGCATGGTGAAAGACGGGTAAACAGATTGGTGGAGGGCAAAGGCATGATGGTAGTGAAAATATTGGTAGGGATAGTGGTCAGGAGCAGAGACAACATGTCCACTGGCTATGGTACGATTAGGGGTGGGGGCAATGATCCATGTTCAACACGAGATTCTTCGGGAACTAACCTTACCGGTCCGGTTTAGGCCGGTTCTTAAAAGTCCTATGATTGAAGAAAGGTTAGGTTTGTCAAGAAAAGAGAACATTTAGAAAAATCTCCAAATGTGAGATTAACTATTGGTTCAAATTTTTTGACATTATTCTAGAAATAAATTTTGATTCTTTTCGAATTTCATTCAATACCGAATTTATCATGACCTTATTATCAAGTCATTCACCTAGTTGCTCATAATTTTTTCCTTGTAACATAGGGTAGGTCAACTGATTTGACGGATGCATGCACCTCGCCTCGTCCACTTTCATCAGGATAAGACTTCACCCCAGGTCGGCTGGCATAGCCTTCAAAAGTTGATATGAGTAAACGATCTTGTCATTGGGGACAAATAGTCAATTTTGAAAGAACTTATTGTCAACTTCTTTCAGATATGAATCTATCTGATTCAGAAGGGAAGAACTTGTATCAGTATCTCAATTTCAATTCAAACATGGGTTTGATTCACACTCCATGTTCTGAGAAATATTTACCATCCGAAAAGAGGAAAAAAAACGAAAGTTTTTGTCTAAAAAAATGCGTCGAGAAATGACAGGTGTATAAAACTTGATCTATTGAATCCCAATCAAACACTTAACGACTCGGTCAATCCCTTGAAGAATTCCGTCTGTCATGCATTTAGCGGGATCTTGTTCGATGTTGTGTGCAGTTTAGGGAGACGTAGTTAGACGACAACTTCGTACGGCATTAACAGTTCGAGCCGAAGAAGTTCGATTCGTTCACTGAAAAATCAAACGGACGAAAGCTGGTTTCACATGAAAGATGAAAGCTACTTTTACGATCGGGCGGCGGTTTGGCCTCTAGTGGTCAAATTGCTTGCTCGCCAGGTTAGTGAATAGAAATCATCATTTGTCAACTGTTCTTGGTCAAGCTGTCCAAACTCATCTCTCGCTGTTTTCGTCCGATGCCATGGCTTCATCTGTCGAAGGAGAAATGCTTTTGCCGAAAGGTATAGGAAAACAACAAATCCATGGGGAGAAAGGCGGGAAAAGTACCTTAAAAAGTCGTAAAAACTTATTGTATTATTATTAATTTAGTCTTAAACGTCTAATTGGGCCGATTTAATCTTAAAATTTTTCACATTGATACCATTTCAATCCATCCAGTCAATTTAAGTTAGAAATTATTAACGTGAACTATAGTCATCCTACGTAATATGATTGATACGGACGTTGATATGTTTTTCTTTATTTTTTTCTGTTGTTTTTCTTCTTGCCGGTGGTTGGCTACAGGTCATAGCTAGCGAGGGTTGGCTTTGCCTAGACAAGGGTGAGGCTCGCCCTAGGGAGGCCACCTTGGCCTAGTAAGGATCGGCCTTGCTGACCATGGCCTGTGGTAGATGATTGACCATTAACATAAAGAATTGGAAAGAAAGAGAGAAAGCAAAAAATATTAAAAAAATATTTACAAAAATCTATATCGGTGCCAACTTTGCCACATAGGATGGTCGGTCTTTACATTAGTAGTTTTCGGTCTAAATTAGTCGAATGGATTGAATTGGTACCAATGATAAACATACAAAAAACAATATATTTAGGTGAATAACGCTTTTTTGAAAATCAGCTATAGATTAATCATTTAAAATGGAGATAATACCACGAAAAACCTCAAACTAATATACCTATGGAAAATTTACTCCAAATTAATTTAATAACAACCAAAAACCCTAAATTAATATATTCGTGATAAATTTTCCCTCCGTTAGTTTTCAATAAATTGAATTAATAACACGAAAAACTACAAATTGTTTTATTTATGACAAATAGAGGATAAAATCTCAAATCGACGTGCCTGTTAATTGTCACTTGTCATCCAATTCGACAATTTAATGGTATAATTTAACGAAAATTAATGAGGGATTAATTTGTGGAGGTATATTAATTTAGAAATATGATATCAACTACATAAAACGTGATGCTTGCGGCATTACTGCTCCGAAGGTTTTTTTTTTTTTATATTTTCCTTAAATCGCGGTTACACGACTCGTCAAGTTCGAGGTAATTGTAACGTTGCCGTTCGCCCTTTGTCTTCCTCGAGAATCAAAGACCGGGGGTGGGAAAAAAGAGAAGAAACCGCCATTGTTGACAGCTCCGAGAGGGAGGCTTCGAAGGTGGTGGCTGGCCTTGGTTCCGCCCCCTCCGGGAAAGCCCTCCCGGTCGGCTGCATGTCCGCCGCGTGTCCGACCCTAATCTTATCCCTCTCCCTAATGCAATTCAATTTTCACGTGAAGAGAGGGGACCGGACTCTCTCTCTCTCTCTCTTCTGGAAGTGAGCCGCCGTATACGGTCTTCTCTTTCAAGATTCGACTCTTCTTGCACACCAACTTGTCCACGGCGATGCTTTGTTAGGGAGCCGTTGATTGATTCGTGGTAAGATATTTAAATATTAAATTACGCTTTTATCTAATGACTTAAATTTTTAAAATAATTATCAATAATATCATAAAATTTCATAATTCGGATATGCATTACATTACTAGAATTTAATGACGAATCGAGAGTAGTCTTATTAAACCATGTTTTCATATAATGGTTTAAACTTTTAGAACCGTTAGTAGTAGTCCCATAAAATCTCACAATTCGAACATGCATTGCCAAAATTCAATTATGAACGAAGTTTCTTGAAGGCTTTCACGCATCATTGTCTGAGCTATAGTTGTCCAATTGTTGACCTCACATCCCTCCACCAAAGTTTCCACATTTGTCGTTTCGGAGGTGAAATTCAATTTAATCAGTCGAGAATAATCCGGGCTCAATTAGATGAGACCAACTCGTCTAACTCTAGGTCAGCCTCGAGATGCTCGAATGCCTTTGGTTGAGTCGTGAATACTCAACTTGACAGGTCTTGCAATCCTAATTAATCAAACATGGTTGAGGTTCTAATTTTTTTTTTTTTTCGGAAAACATTTCTCTTAAAGAAAACAAGTTATGGGAATACCCTTGAAATTACATCATATACCCATATCGCTTGAGTTTTTTTTAAGGTCTAGCTTGCGCTTGAGTTCTTCCCCTGGTTGATTGTAATTCATGCGAGTTCGAGCTAGGGTGCCTCAAATTTCTAGTCGATCCGATGCCGAGCAAAACTCAATCAAGCTCAAGTCAAATTTCAAGTATCGAGCACGCGAGTTGAGTCAAATTAAAAATTGGTTAGGTATTGAATAGACTCTACTCCCATTGCTATTTGGGGAGGGGAATTTCTTTAGAGCGATTTTAGGTACATTAAGATTGATATTAGATTGGCATACTAGATGATGGAACATACAATAGATTGGCCTGAATGAGAGCGTACCATCCAAATATGTACATCTTTTATTCCTAAGAACAAACATGCAGGGACCTATTTAAAGTTTGGAAAAAACAAAGTTGTACCATGTGGCTTATGCTATTTGGGATTTAATAATCCATATATCCAATTAATTATGTACAACCATCATTGAGAGAGAGAGAGAGAGAGAGAGAGAGAGAGAGAGGGATTGATGGAGGGGAGGAGTGAGTAGGTGCGGTGAAGTGGAGTGGAGTCACGAGAAACTTGGGTGGGTCGCTATGCTTTCAGTCCAAGAAAAGGAAAAGAAGAGTTATTCCCCTTTACTTTCAAAGTCTCTTCCATCTTCCTCATGGCCATCTCCAAATTCAAATCTCTCTCTCTCTCTCTCTCTCCACTTGCCCCTCCCCAAAGCCACCACAGAGAATCAATTTCTCACGTTACCCATTGATTTTTATTCCGTTGACCGTTCATCAATGGAGCTTTTCCCAAAAGCTAATTGACATTGTTAGACACCCTAAAATTGACGAAAATAGGTGTTGGCCATTTTGAGATGGACGCCGATCATATCGAGCAAGATATCAACTTCATAACTATACAATGTTATTGAAATTGTGCAAGCCAAGTTGTGATTAGCTCATGTTTGGCTCATGATTTCAAAAGGATATTTTCGAGGAGAAAAAGGACGATTCTAGATCGATACACATGAAAACGGGCCAACACTAATCCTGAAGATTAAGGAGTGAAGAAGAAGACCAAAATTATCTGACAGGCATTGAGGCACATAGTGGTCACCTATGGTACGATAAGCAATGACTAGAAAGGTGTAAAAAGTAGATCAAGACTTAGAGAATACTCTAAATCAGATTGCAAGATTATATTGCCTTGATCTAAAAGGTTTGAGTTACGTAACGATTTAGGCTGTATTCCTTTTTAAGTTGTATATTGTCCAATCAACAATACCGGAACTACATGTTTCACATATTTTCCAATTCCGAGCTCGTTCTTCATTGGGGAGTCTTCCTTGTGGGAGACTAACACCCATTTGACGAATTTTACAAAATAAAAATATTTTTCTAAAAATACTCGCATCAAGTAACACGGTTAATTAGTAATGATTTTTTTCTCTAAGAAATAAGTGTCTCATTACTACTAATCATAATATAATAGGTTTAGCAAATGAAACAATGACGTAGTAGAACTCCCTCTTAGATTACTTTAATATAAACCGGAAACTTGGGGAGATAAAATATTTTATATGCATGATTAAATAAAAGGAACATGTATCTATGTTCTCTATTTAAAAATGGAAAATTAAATTAAAAAATAGAATAGACTTACCGAAAATGAAACATTTGGAGTCCCAACTAGTTCCAAATTCCAATGTTCGACCAATTCGAGTGAGTATTTTATTCCAAGATATGTTATTTAATCACCTGTCCTTGCAAGAGCACTTATACCTCGTATAATCAATGTAATCTAAATCATTTGTCCGACATACAGATTTTAGTGTCGGCTAGTCACTTGTCCAAGCCCCACTGAACATGAGTTTGAGAATTTCATAACCGTTGACTTTACGGGGGACAAATTGAAATTGTTTTAGTTTTCTTAAGAAATATGATTTTTTTTTATAGCATTTACAAGTATGTATATAAAAAAAAAAAAAAATTTGAGTTTGTAGTGTAGGATGTAAGCCGAATTTCAAATTTTACAAGTTAATATTGAAGCAAAAGGTTGGAAGCGTAACCATTTGAAATGGAGTTGTAAGTTATGCCAACTTCAACGTACAAGCCAATGCTTTATTCCCGCATTTGAATTCACAATCTATAATCTCGAGTCTCTTCTATTATTTACAATCATTAGAATGTATTGGATAAATTTCATTTATGAATAATGTGGCAAACAAAACCAATCTTCATGAAATCTCACTATTTGCTTATATGCGATCGATATGATTTATCACAAGTAATGTCTAATACTTGCTCAACAACTATAGAAGAAAAACTTAGAAATTAGGTTTAATTGCAAAAGGCCATATGAAGATTGCACTCACATATTAAATACCATCCCCACTTTTGAACAGCTAAAAGGTACATTTTGAATTTTATCATTTTATATCTACTTACATCTTGATATCGATATTTACTTATGAAAATCACCATTTTGCCCTTGCTTGAAAAAACAAGTCCAATTCGAAATTGACTCGACTAGGTAGTGCTTTGGTGCCTCACGCCATAGCCAAGGGAAACTTCCAAGCTCTATGACAGAGTCTGCATGGCCACTGTGAACCCTATCATGAGGCTCGCATTAGCATCGTGTGATTAAGCTTGCGGGTCGATCGAGTCAAGTTCTTAATGTAGGAGCCGCAAGCTCCGGCGAGAGAGAAAGAGGAGATGAGATCGACGGCATCGTCAGGTGCCGCCAAGGGATGGAGAGAAAGATTGCTATAATGTGGTGTGAGAGAGAGTATGTGTATTTAGAGATAAATGTGTCCTTTCCGTTTGTAAATTATGTGAATCAAGGATTTTAAAAAGAATTTAATACAAAAAAATCAAAATTATGTTTGTGGTAACACAAATACACAAACTTTTTTTTTTATATTACCGAAAATTCTAAACTTGTCTATTACGACACAAATATCTTAAATTTTTTTGCATCATTAAACATCCCGAATTTATATTAATATGATAAATGTATCGCGAATGGAATCAAAATATACATAAATTTGGCTCTTTTCCTGACATAAAGGAAAATATTGTGGGGGAAGTAAATATGGGATTTTTAGTAACAAGAAATAAAAGTACAATAGACATAAGGAGAGGGTCTTTTTTGCGCATTTGAATTTAATGAAAAGGCGAGAAAATGCTTTTATTTGGGGGAGTGGAAATTTCGAGCGGGTATTCTGACAATATTTCTAAATTAAGCCTCTCCCAAAAATAACGGCTCGCCAGACCCGGAACAGCACCGTAATAACGACGGCACCGGGAGGGCAAATCCGTCCGCCGGGGAAAATCTCGGAAAACGGAAGAAGAAGGAGTCCCTACAGAAGAACGAGCTTCCCACCAAGTTTCATCATCGTCGTCATCAGCATCAACAGCAACAGCAGAAGAGAGAGAAAGTAGAGAGAGAAAGCAGAGAGAGAGAGAGAGAGAGAGAGGGAGAGAGAGAAGCACGCAGACAGATAACCGCTAAGCGCCACCGTCTCCACTCATTTTTTCACCCCCCCTCCTCCTCCACCTTCACCACCTCCTCCTCTTCCCTGGAGTACAAAAAGGGCGACAGTGAAAAACCCTACAGCCCTTTTCACCAGTACTTCTCCTTCTCCTTTCTCTCTCTGTCTCGGTCTCTGTCTCTGTCTCTGTTTCTCTCTCTGTCTCTCTCTCTGTGTGAGCAGAAAAGGGAGAGATGGTTCTGGGTCCCAGCGGCGTCGCCTGGATGGACAACGTGGGCGAGGAAGACGAGGTCTCCTGGACCCGGGACGCCGCCGCCGCCGCCGCCGCAGCCGCCGCCGCCCACCACCACGACGGCGGCGGCGGCGGCAACGAGGACGAAGCGGCGCGGCACAAGGAAGACGAGCTGGCCATGGCGGGGGCCTCGCTACCCACCTTCAAGTCCATGCTCGACGCCGACTGGTCCTACTTCGCCATCAACCCGCCTCACCATTCCCAGCAGCAGCAGCAGCAGCAGCTACAGCAGCAGCTGCAGCCCGCTCCGGAAATGGCCGACCTTTCCTTCTCCTCCGCCGGCCCGATTGCCGATAACGCCCTCCTCCTCCACCATTCGCACCACCCGCACCCGCTCGACTCGTCCTCCTCGTGCTCGCCGTCGCAGGCCTTCGTCCTCGACCCCTCGCAGACCCACCAGCCCTTCCTGCAGCCCAAGCACTGCTTCTCCTCCCTCCTCAACGTCGCCTGGAACAATTCCTTTGACAATGGATTCGATTTGGGCTGCGACGCCGCCGGGCTTTTTGGCTCGGTGCAGGGCAATCAGACCTCGAGCGCGCCGCTTCTGATGGGCGGTTCCGAGCTGGGCTCCGGTTCCGAGCTGCTGCCCGTGCCCAGTCGGCTCGTCCCGCTCGGTGAAAACTCAACCCAATTGCCAGGCGGCGGGTTCGGGCTGACTGGGTTCGAAGGCTTCGAGAGCCCCGGCAACCCACTGTTCACGAACAGGTCTACCAAGGTCCTAAGGCCTCTTGAGGTTTTCCCCCAGACGGGCGCTCAGCCGACTCTGTTTCAGAAGAGAGCTGCCCTGAGAAATGGGTCTGGCAGTAATGGCGGCGGGGCTGAGAAATTGGGGAATTTAGAGATCTCGGTGTCGAGGTTCGCCGAATTGGACAAGAAGAGAAAGAAGATTGATGATGGTTTTAATGACGAATTGAGCTTTGATGGGTCCGGTTTGAATTATGATACTGATGAGGGTAATGAGAGCGGGAAGGCTATGGAGGACTCGAAGCACGAAGGGTGCAATTCGAATGCAAACAGCACGGTCACAGTTGGCGATCAGAAGGGGAAGAAGAAGGGGCTGCCCGCGAAGAATCTGATGGCTGAGCGGCGCCGGAGGAAGAAGCTGAATGATAGGCTGTACATGCTTAGGTCGGTAGTGCCCAAGATCAGCAAGGTGGGAACTTTCTCTGACAAAGTTGCAATTTTTTTTTTTCAAAAGTTTCTCTTTGTGAGTGTTTTATTGATTAAATGGGTGTTATTTGCATGTTTGTGGCCAGTTCGTCCTTCGAGAGCGTTAGCTTATCTATATAATACCTGCGTTTTGTTTGAGATTGCTTTTCATGTTTTAGTGCCTAGTCTTGTGTTGCCATGATCTCTTATGTGGACCATCTCTGCCTATTGCACAGAGAAGTAGCCATAATGGCTCTTTACTTTACTAGCATGTCAGTTGTGGATTAGAAGGGTTTGACGAGTTCTTGTGAACCCATGGGATCTTCAGATACAAGTGCTATGCTAAAAAGAGCCGGCGAATAAAGCAACTCTCCAGCCATATTTTAAAATAATAGATGATAAATAGATTCGATGCATCTTAGGATAGGATGTGAGAACTTTGTGCACTGATTAAAGAGGACTAATTTTTTTGGCTTTCTGAAACTCTGTCATCGTAACTTCTGATGTTCTGAATGATGTCTGGCAGATGGATAGAGCTTCAATTCTTGGGGATGCTATCGACTACTTGAAGGAGCTTCTGCAGAGGATCAATGACCTCCATAACGAGCTAGAATCGACCCCGCCTGGATCCATGTTGCCCCCTTCGACGAATTTTCATCCATTGACACCAACTCCGCCCACCCTTCCTTGCCGTGTGAAGGAAGAACTGTGCCCGAGCTCCTTGCCAAGTCCTAAAGGCCAGCCTGCAAGAGTAAATTTCTATCATCTGATCATGTTTGCTGTTTTAATCTCTTGATGTGTTGCTTCAGTTGCATCATGCACTAAACTTTCTTGAAAATTTTGAGCCTTAGGTGTCTGGTGCATTCATGGAAACTTCGGGTTCCAATGGAGTGAATTTTTGAAATATATCTACCATCACGAAATTATGTTCTCCTTCGCATTAAGGAGGTAGAGAAAATGGTAATTAAAGTGGTCCTTTCGATTGACTCAAGTTGCAGAGAATACTAATTCGATGACAGTCCTCTTTGTTTTTACCTTTTAAGTCAAAGATTGCTTCATATTCAATTTTTGTGAGAAACCTTAATTTGTCGCCAATCAAATTTTGATTTCATTCACTTCTCTAAATTTTGAACTTGCTTTCAAATGGTTTATAAGGGATTACACATCCAAGATCGGTCTAACCATCATTTCTTTTATTTATGTTATAGCACTAAAATCCTTTTGCAATGTAGTTTCTTCCTTCGAAGTTGAATGCAAAACAAGGACGCATGGATTTGGGTATTAAGTGTTAAGATCTACTTTAAAGCATCTAAGTAGCATTAATACCTTAATCTAGCCTTGGATTCACAAAATAATAAGTCCTCCCTTTTCCACAACCAAATTATTATTTTACGTCAATCATAATAATTTCTTTTACATAGTTCAAGTACATTACAATTTCTAATCTGTGCATAAGCACCCTGTTTTGATTTTTGCAGGTGGAGGTTAGAGTGAGGGAAGGGAGAGCAGTGAACATCCACATGTTTTGTGCACGCAGACCGGGGCTCTTGCTCTCCACCATGAGGGCTCTAGACAACCTTGGGTTGGACATTCAACAGGCTGTCATCAGCTGTTTCAACGCATTCGCTATGGACATTTTCCGAGCTGAGGTGCGTTTCGTTCTCTTTCTCCTTGTCCTACTCATAGTTCAACTCAGCACGAAAACTATGCTAAACTAGCTTTCGCTAGAGGTGCTGAACTCGTGTTCTGCTGCCACGCGCCTTTCGTTCTTGCTGATGAGCTAGCATTGAGATGGCTAACCGAAACATAAATGAAGATGATGCACGTCATGAAATGCACGATGCGATAGGAAACGGAAGAAAAGCAGAATAAAGGATAACTCGTATTAGCATTAATTAGAACAATATGGCTGTAACGAATTAAGTAAAAATATTGTTGTGACGTCTTTAAAGATACTACCATCTATGCATCTCCATTTGGCAATCTGTCAGCCTGTTCTTATTCACAAGACGATACCAAAACATATGCATTTTCCAATGAAATCCTTGAAATGCACCATCATAATTGAAGCATTGCGGCTTATGTTTGCCTTCTTTTTCAATTGTCATTTGTTAATCATTTCTCCGATTTTGGTGCGTCTCGTGTCTCAGCAATGTAGGGAAGGTCAAGATGTCCTCCCAGAACAGATCAAGGCACTTCTCTTAGAGTCAGCTGGCTTCCATGGGATGGTGTGACTCGGCGGGAGTAGATTAACTGGAGCGAAGCCGATGCTAACCCTAGTTTCCGTTGAGCCGTTTAGTCTTTTTAATTGTAAATGCTGCCTCCTCTGGTATGCTTAAGCAGAAAGTAGGTTTAGCTAGTTTAATGTTGCAATTTCGAGGTTGAATTACCTTACTTTACCTAAATGGGATGTACTTCCATGAACATGCTTCTAGAGAGCAAGACTTTCCAGTTTCATAGATAGAAATTTGCTCTCCCTTTTCTTTTCAGTTTGATTGTTTCTTTCATTTGTGCTCCCAGTTCATGTGCTTGTGCTATTAGATGCATTTCTGGGGGATGTGATGGCTATGTGTTGTCTCGTGGCTGTACTTAAGACCTCGTGTGAACTGTGAGAGTCTGGAGGCATGGGGGTCGGTATGCTTGGTAAGCTGCCTAGCAAAAGCAGCGTGTGATTTTGATAGCTGTGCCGCGGTTCAAGGAAACTTTCGGTCCCCTAACTTGTACAGTTTGTGTAATTGGGTCTGAATGGGGAAAGGCATTAAGAGAGAGAAACCACCACCGTCCGGTTGCCACCGGAGGTTTGGCAACTCTGTCCGGCCCTTGCTAGACATGCGTGAGAGAGCGAGCGAGCGGGCAAGAGAAGGTGAGAGTTGTCGCCTTCGTCGTGGCGACTGGCGAAGGCGACGATGGTCTCGCCATCCTTACTAGTCCGCTGCTTTAAGAGGGTTTAATTGCCCAAAAAGGGGTGGTTCCAAAGCGATGGTAAGTGGGGACTAAAAGTGTACTAAAGCCGTCGTGGACCAACTATTGAAATGCACGCTCTTCATCGTGGGGGTGGATTGTCAAAAGCTAAATTGCCCATCTCCGAGGGAGCAACCGATAAGTTGGTGTGAAATGTTGACAGCATAAAAATGATATGGAATGCGCATCTTGAATATCTAAGGTTGGATAAAAGGATTCCTGAGGAAAAGATCCACCTTACGGTGGAGGAAGGTGGAGATGTGATACCGACAAGATAGTTCTTTTGGAAAAATCTTAGGAAGAAGAAGACAAAGACGACTGGGATGATTTCAGGTGTATTTATTTCGGGAAAAACTTCATGAATATTTTCCTGGAAAATTGTTTTTTTAGGTAATATTTTTCCATTTTTCAGGTTAAGGAATTCATTTCCCAACTTTAAGCATGCATATTTTCTTTAATCATGAATGATTTTCCGATGACCAATCATTTTTAGTGAACCAAAAATGTGAAAGTTTGAAAAATTAATTCGTGAAAGATTCTTTTACTAAGAAAATAGTACACCCTTATAGCAATTGCTTCTTTAAGGTTACAACGGTGGCTTTACTTCCGGTTATTTCGCAATTCTTAATATCATAGTATTAATACTTGTACATTAAAATATATGAAAATGGCGAAATGTCACTCTTAATATCTATGAATGCAATATATATGACTGTGAGGTATGATCTCACTTATTTCTTAAGTTCTTTAGATAATCAATGGAGCTCATTCATGAAAAAGTAGATATTATGGATAGAACTGAAGGCTAATATTAGAGGGGAACAAAAAATCACCCATCATTTGTATTTATAAGATTTCCCTGTAAATTAAGAATTGGAATCTTTTTTTTCTTTTTTCTGGAATTTTGGGATAACGTTAAATTAAATATAATAATACTTGAAATTCTAAATCGAGGTATTTCATATGGAATAACAGCAAGATGGCGAGGCACCAAAAATTGTAAATTTTTTTTTCTAAAACGAATATCCCTTGAAAGTATTAATAACTTACGGTATAATTTGCATTAGCCCTACTAATAAGTAACAATTTATTAGTGTCTTGGCCAAATCGAAATAAATCAAAACTTCAAGGGCCAATTTGCAATTTCCTAAAGAAAAGGCTGCACTTCTCTAAACCCTATAAAAGCCACCCCCAACGGCGAATTCTAGGGTTTTCACTCTCCTTCTTCTCCCATGGCGTGCACGATCGACTTTCGCACTCTCGACGAGGGCTTCGGCGGCAAAACCTACAAGCGCAAGCGCGCCGCCGCGGCTTCGGCGGCCGCCGACGATGGCGCCGCCATGGAGATCGACGGCGCCGGCCTCCCGCCATCGAAGCGGGCGGCGATCCCCTCGCTGGAGGACCCCGACCGGCCGACCACCGCCTCGACGTTCTCCTTCGGGAAGCCGACCTACGACGGGGTGATCGCGGGGCGGGTGTCGGGGCGGAATTGGAAGCAGCCGCGGAGGCAGCGGGCGTCGGCGCAGCGGGTGAGCGTGAAGGGGACGGGCTTCGAGGAGCGGGGGAGGCAGAAGGAGATCAAGAGGGCGTACAGAGAGAGGATGACGGAGCTGAAGGAGACGATAAGGGCGAACAAGGTGGAGAAGCGGAGGAAGAGGGAGGAGAGGGAGAAGAAGAAGAAGGAGAACATACTGAGGACGGGGACGAAGCTCCAGAAGATCACCAACCCCAAGACGCTGAAGAAGCTCGCCAAGTCGAAGCAGAGGAAGCTGCTCAAGGTCGTCCCCGACGAGCTGGTCAAGAAGTGAAACTTCCTGTGTTCTTTATTTCAGTGTAACTTTTCCTCCGGAGTCGTAATTTTGGCAGTTTCTGTTGTTTTATGTATAAGAAATGAAGTTTTGAATGAGATTAAGATAAAGTTCATCTCTTGATCTTGCCTTCTTCGAGTCTTTATGTTGTTTGGTGGTTCAATGGGCTTGAATCTGATTGATATCAGCCGATTGGAGTGGCAAAATCCGCAGGCTGTAATGGGTTTAACCTCTTGTTCAATCTCTGGTTAGGGATGAGGAGATCAATCAGTATCATGGTGATCTCATAAAGTCTTCATATTCTTTGGCGATTCACTGAATTTGAATCCGATTGATATCAGCTGATCGGAGTCTTGAAATCTGCGGAAGAGTGTAATGGGTTTATCCTCATTTACAGTTTCTGGTGAGGGATGTGAAGATCGATCACAGGATCGTGTTTATCTCATAATCTTGCCTTCTTGAAAGTCCTCATGTTCTTGGTGATTCACTGAATTTGAATCTGATTGATATCAGCTGATTGGAGTCTTGAAATCTGCAGAGGGTGTAATGGGTTTAATCTCATTTTCAGTTTCTGGTGAGGGATGTGAAGATTGATCAGAAGATCGTGTTTATCTCATAATCTTGCCTTCTTGAAAGTCTTTGTGTTCTTGGTGATTCACTGAATTTGAATCTGATTGATATCAGCTGATTGGAGTCTTGAACTCTGCAGAGGTGTAATGGGTTTAACCTCATTTTCAGTTTCTGCTGAGGGATTAGAAGATTGACAGAGATAGGGATCGTGATTATTTCATAATCTAGCCTTCTCGAAGTCTTCATGTTCTTTGGTGATTCACTGGGTTTGAATCTGATTGATATTCTGCTGATTGGAGTCTTGAAATCTTCTCGAAATCTGCAGAGTGTAATGGCTTTAACCTCATTTTCGGTTTCTGCAAGGGATGAGAAGATCCGATCAGGATCGTGTTTTATCTCATGATCTTGCCTTCTTGAAGCCTTCATGTTGTTTGGTGATTCACTGGGTTTGAGTCTTGATTGATATCAGCTGACTTGAGTGTTGAAAAATGCAAGGAGAGCAGTGGGTTTAACGACATTTTCAATCTGTGGTGAGGGATGAGAAATTCGATCGATGCTTGTGATGCACAAAATCATGAATTTAGAGCCTGGGATGGCTTCCTCGACCAAATGCTTAATGCTCGGCCTCTGATCATCCCTGTTAAGAATTTGTGGACAACCATCACTACTTCCCTTCTCACCAGGGGTTTATGCTGACATTGATGAGTATGGAGTATTTGTGTTATTTGGGGGATGAAAATAAAGGAGGGCTTTCTTCGATGATGATCTTTTTTTATGTGACGGGGACACTAATAATCCTTGAATTTTTCCTCATTGTTTAAAGCCATCTAAGCCATCTCTGAAGTTTCTAGTTGTTCAATTCGCCCCTGAACTTCTTAGTTTTCTGTTCAATGTGGCCGTTAAAGTTATTGATTTTCTTTTTCTTTTTAATGATTTCATTCTTGAATTCCATTTTTTTATTTAATTTCATCATTGAACCATTATATTTTGGTTCTTTCTCACTGACAACCTTCGTTTTAGCATAGGACCATCTGCGATATAAACGTCGATGACAATAAGTAGTTCTCAACATAATTCATTGACACTACCGAATGGGTAGTTCCTCTCTACCTTCTGGCTAGCTGGCTTTCTCCTCACTAGCAAACCTTAATCCACCCCCCACTAAAACCCTAAACGTCCCACCATGAGCTGAATCCTTATACGGCAGGTCCTTTCTTTATCTCTTCTAGCCTTCTCTCTCAGTTTACAGCTTCGCCATTGAACCCTAATGGCCACTCGATACCCTTCCATCCGCCCATGGCTGCCATCCCCTTTCTACCAAACCTCTATACATACCCACGATCCCTATCCTCTCACATTCCCCATTTCCAGTCTTCCCTACTCCACCTACTGAATCAGAGCTCCAGTCAACCGTTCTGGAGATGCAACGCAACACTTCAGCTGGGTCCAAACGCCCCAGGCCAGCATTTGCGAAGAACAGCTAGGATCTCCATTAGCAAAGTCCCCTCTTCTTCTGGGTAATCTTCCGAGTTCTGTCTGAGTAGTCTCGTCTCTGAGGTTCGTATTCTGCTTAAATCCCTTTGGACCCTGCATCTTGGAAATTTATTAATGAATGGATTGTATAATGAAGAGCTAAGACTGGTGGCTCTCTGTAAAAAGCCTGGGTAACCTATGGTTTGAAGATGATGTCATAAATGTCAAAGAAGGCATCTCTCAAGAGAAAATGACAAAATGCAGGCAAACACCGTTTGGGAACCTTTAGTCCAAGCCGAATATTAACTTTTAAGCTTTCCTAAACACAATGAAAAGAGCATGGAAGACTAAAAATGTAACCTACACCCTATTAGAGCCAGGATTTTTCTCATTTTCCTTTGACTCATAAGCTAAAATACAAAAAGTCTTAGATTCCAGGCCATTTTTCTAGTAATCTCTTAGTTTTATAGCAATGTGACCTAGATATTCCAGAAATCTATTATGAATTCACTCATTATACATTTGGGCTGCATTTCTATGGACTCCCATCGGAAGAGTTACAAATGAAGTAGTGAAGGAAATAGCATTGAAACTTGGCAATATACTAGAAGTGAAATTAGAAGCCAAAGGGAACAACACTTATAAGGTAAGCAATGCAAAAATAAACTTGAACTTGGCTACTCCTTTCAAGACCGATGTTAGTATCAACTTGGGGAGTAAAAGGCTTCGGGTAGAATTAAAATATGAAAGACTTCTGTATTATTGCTATTTCTGTGGAAGAATTGAGCATTACGCCACCTTTTGCAAAGAGACACCTTATGAAGAACTTGGGATGGAAGAGAACTTACCAAGTAAATTTGGGCAATGGCTAAGAGCGAAAGTGCAGGAACTCAGTTCATATGGCAAAATTTTATAAATAAGCTATTATCCAAGAAGAAGATAATATAGTGCTAGAGACCCCTCTTTCTTATGAACTTGAGAAAGTTAAGAAGTTGAAGGAGAAAACCAAGGACACAATCTTGTCCATCTGTGGACAGCAGCATGTGGATAATGAATCTCAATAGAAGGACAATCATTTGACCTCTTCTTTAGCACTAATGATCATGGAAGATACAAGAACACAAAAGAGAGGAAGCAGTTGCCTAGATGATGAATCTACTATGGTGCTCTACAAGGAACAACTGAAGGAATTGGAAACTTACATGATAGATATCCCAAAAGCTTAACAGGGACTAGTAAGATGCAAATCTAGAGGCACCAAGCTTCCCACATCCAAAAAAGGGAAATTTTTTTGCCCAAATGGTGCTCAATCTTCAAAGACACCATCAATTGACAAAACTTAGTTAGTGGAAACCCTTATTATAGCAGCAAAAAGGTCAACTCAATGGGCTTTGGTTGCTAACCCTAATAAGCCACCGGATTATTCATGAAGTTCTTAACTTGAAATTGTTAAGGGTTGGGTATACCCTTGACAATTCAAGCGTTATGAGTCCTAGTGACTTAGGAAATGCTCAATATTGTCTTTTTAAAGGAAACTAAAAATTAAGAGCAAATGGTGCAACATTTGAGAAGGCGGCTAAAGTTTCAAAATAGCTTCTTGGTGAATTTGGAGGGAATTATAGGGGGCTTGGCCATTTTCTAGGATGACTAGGTAATGTTATCAGTTGAGTCGCACTTAGATACTTCTATTAATGTTCAATGCCTACTTCAAGATAGTAGACAATGTATGTGAATTACATTTCTACACATTCCTAATGACTTTAAAGAAAGAGTGCTATGATGGGAGGATATCCATAAAGCAAGTGTTACAAACCATCTACCCTGAATGCGTCCGAGTGATTTTAATGAAATATTGTATCATTGGGAGAAAGTGGGTAAAAGGATGGTAGAACATTACTAGCTTATAGCTATTAGAAATTTTTTGCATGCTTGCTCCTTAATGGATTTTGAATGTAAAGGGTGTGCGTTTACCTAAGCAAATAATAAAGGAGCAGAAGAATTTGTTAAGAAATGGCTAGATAGAACTTTATGTATTATGGAATGGAGAATTGCCTATCCAAATGCGAATGTATAGCCTTACCAGCTATCGATTCATATCACAATCCACTATTTCTATCACTATCCCCAAAGAAGGAACCTAGGAAAAGGGAGTTTTAGATGTGAAGCTTTTTGGTCAAAGGACAGGGAATGTGCGGATATAGTGAAGAGAGTATGGGCTGAAATAGATTCCCAAGGACTGAATATGGTGGAAAAACTGCATGTAGTGGCATAACAGCTGATTGAATGGAGCAAAAATATATTCTCTAACGCTCAAAAGAGAATATATTGGCTGAGAAATTAACTTCAATTATTGATAAACAGTCCTGAAGTGTCTAATGAGAGTGAGAAAGTAAAGAAGATAAACCAAGAAATTGAAATTCGGTGCAACAATAGGAGATGTATTGGGGAATGCTATCTAAAATCAACCGGCTAAAATGGGGTAATAGAAACACTAAATCTTTCCATGCAACAACAATTCAAAGAAGAACTCGAAACAGAATTACCATGCTAAAGAATACATAAAGGGATCGTGAGAGAGGATAAAAATCTTAAAGAGATGATGGGGGTCTACTTTAAAAATCTTTACAAGTCAATGGGGTATAGAAACTTTCACCCTATCCTAGACCAAGTTCCAAGTTTGGTTGATGGAATTATGAACCAATAGTTAATAGAACCAGTCACTTTGGAGGAAATTACAATTGCAATACAAAAATTAGGAGCTACCAAAGCTCCTGGGCCGGATGGACTAAATGGGTCGTTCTTCCAACATCATTGGCAAGACATATATCGGGATATTTTCGGGCAGGTGCAGAAATTCTTTGATATCGTCCACTTAAACCCTGATATGAACAAAACCCTAATCACCCTCATCCCCAAAATCCCAAACCCATAAAAGCTTGAACAATTTCATCCTATAAGCCTATGCAACTTTGTTTACAAAATTATTTGCAAGGTACTAACGAATAGGCTAAAATCATTGCTACTAAACCTAATTGCAACTGAACAAAACGCATTTGTGGGTGGTAGACAAATTCAAGATAATATTTTGATTGTGCAAGAGGTCCTTCATAAACTAAGAACTCATGCTATTCTAAAGTTAGATATGCAAAAGGTGTACAATAGAATAGAGTGAGACTTCCTCTAGAAATGTTTAATCAAGATGGGTTATTGTAAAAAGTCGGTGCAATGAGTGATGTAATGTGTTTCAAATGTATCTTTTTGAATTAAATTCAATGGGGAACCTATGCCATTATTCAAGCCAACGCGAGGTATTCGCCAAGGTGACCCATTATCTCCCTATCTCTTTATTTTAGTGGTAAATGCACTCTCTCACTTGATGAAGCAAGTAGCTACAACAGGTACAATTTATGGAATCAAACTAATTAGTAGCTATCCTACTCTCTCACATCTATTATTGGCGGATAATTCTATCTTTTTCCTAGATGGTATTCTAGTGGAATATCAAAATCTGGCGGCTATCCTACATTAGTATTGTTTTGCATTAGGCCGGGCTATGAATCTAAATAAATCAGGAATACAATTCGGTAAAAGCTATCTAGAGAGTCTAAGGAAGAATATGGTTTCAAAGTTTAGAGTTCTAGAAATTGATAAGACGGGAAAATACTTAGAAATTCCTTTAGATTAGGGTGCCTCAAACAAAGAAATGTCCACCCGGATTGTCACTAGAGTTAATATGAAGTTAGAAAGTTGGCAGGAAAACTCACTGTCAAAAGCAGGGAAGGAAATTTTGATTGAATTAGTGGTGCAGATAATTCCTTGGCATGTAATGTCTATTTTTCGAAATTCCAATTTCAATTTGTGAAGTCATTGAGAAGAAAATAACCAACTTTTGGTGGAGAAATAGCAACAAAATAGTTGGTTTACACTAGAGAAAATGGGAAATTTTGAAGCTTAGGAAGGATGAAGGGGGTCTTGGATTCAAAGATCTACTAGCTTTTAACAAAGCTATATGAGGGAAATATGCGTGGTGAATTTCTCAGCATCCTGAGACTCCTGGAGTCAAGTTATGAAGGGACTCTACTTTCCATAATGTGACTTTTGGCAAGCCGAAAAACGTTCTCGTCCTTCGTGGGGTTGGCAAAGCCTTAAAGTAGGAAGATATGCCATATCCTCTCAAGTTTTGTGGGCTATTTGGAATGGAAAGAAAATTTCTATTAGAAAAGATAAATGGCTTAAGAATGGACCTATTGGCAGCCTAGCAACAAGAAACTGACCGACTTAATAGACATGGAAGCAGCAAAATGGAAAGATTCGCTAATAAGAACTATGTTTGATAACCAGCGAATAATGAAAATTCTTACTATCCCTATAGGCGTATAGACTATAGAAGATAAACTAGTCTAGACAAATGACAAGTCATGGTCTTACACAATGAAAATCAAATATTTCAGCGACAAAGATACAGTAGCTGGCCTACACACAACAACAACAACCTCATCCTACCAGGCTAAATTAGAAGAACTCTGGAAATATATCTGGCAATCATGAATAGCGTCCGAAGTGAAAATTTTCCTATGGAACACATATCAAAATGCTCTGCCTACATTAGACAACTTGCACAGGAGAAAGATAGTACCTAAACCCGTATGCCCTATTGCTAACAAGGAGCAGAAATGATCAAGCACACCTTGCTACTCTGCCCTTGGACAGCTTAGATATGGAGCGAGAATCCCCAGCAAATTAGAATCACAAGAGTGGGGTTAACTTGACTTGATGAGTGGCTGCATAAGGTGAAGAAGATCCACAAAGCACTCATAATTTCAACCAAATAGCGACAACCCTGTGGTGCATCTAGAAAGACAAAAACCATTTCATCTTCAAGCAACACCCCTTGAACCCACAACAAACACTATTTAGAGCCATCGCTTTTCACGAAAACTTTGCGACTTGGAACTGGAAATCAAAAGGAAAGATGAGAAGCGAAGACCCACCTCATAGATGGTGACCCCCGAACCGTAGTATGCCGAAGATTAATATTGACGCCTCCTTTGCAGGCAACGCCAATGCACCATTAGCCACCGACATAGATAGGGAGCGATAGCCTACATCTGCCAAGACTCCTTGGGTAGATATGTTGATGGATTCTCCAAATTGGTGGCAGCTACCTCAGTGGAACAAGCAAGGGCCCTTGCACTCATTGAAACCCTAGATTTTCTCTCACCCAAATCTAACTCGAAGCTGCAAGTACATTCTAACTGCAGTGAACTCATGCAAGGCATTCTCACTTTAGAAATGTCTAATTGGAAAGTACAGCCACTAATGGACAGGGCCAAAACCAAGTTGAAGGAATTTCCAGGCCTCACATTGGCCCATTCTAGCAAAGGCACTAACAAAATAAGCAAATTGGCTTGCAAAAGCCCAACGGATGAATAGTCTCCCTGGTAATTGGGTAGCCAGCCCCCCACTTGCTCTCTTTGATTTATCACGTGCTGATGCTCTAGATGTATATTAAGTAAATTAATAATGATCGTATTTTCAACAAAAAAAAAAACACAATTCATTGTATGACATACATGTTAATGTGAACTTTTAATTTTTATTCATTATGGCCAAAGTTATTGACTAGTAATTTTTTTGTTCAAAATTTCTTCCTTGAAGTTTTTTTGTTTGTTCAATGTCATCATTAAACTATTATATTTTAGTTATTTTTCTTTAATAGCCTTCACTTGAGTATGGTGAGGATCATAAAACATTCTATAAGATAGATCTCAATGATCCTTACATACAATTAGTAATTTTTGACACAATTCGTTAACAAGACATATACACTACAAGTATTAATGTGATCTTCTTAATTTTTATTCAATATGGCTGTTAAAGTTTGGACTTTTATGTGTTTGTTCTACTTCATCATTACCTATCATGTTTTGACGAGCTCTCTTTTAGAACTTTCGTATGAGAATGGTGAGTCATCAAGTATTCCACAAGATAAACCTCGATGACTCTTATCTAAGACTCATTTTTGACTCAATCCATTGACCAAGTATACACGCTACACGAATTTATTGCTCCTTTGGAATAGACTTATATGTATAATGAATTTCCTTTTCAATTCCAATTGCAATTATCAATTCAACTGTTTTTTTTTTTTTTTTTTTTTTGGACAGAAAGGAAATAGCTATTGACGGGAAACAATATTACAGCCCGCTGCTAAAGCATCCAAAAGAAAAAGATCAAAGAGAGGAGAGGGGGGAGGTCGGCCCAATTAGATAAAAGAGAGCCCTTTCTATGGGCTTTTGCGGCCCAGTCTACTGCAAAATTAGCTTCTCGTTTGAAAAACCTAATTCGAAGATGAGAGAAGCGACGAAAGAGAGCAGTAGCTTCAGCGATCAGGGTACGGATCTCCCATGGAGGATCGAGCTTATTGTTGATGGAGTCAACCAATAGAAGACAATCCAAATCAATTTGGAGAAGCGCTTCAGATCAATTCACCTGTTTGAACGCCCATCAATTGGGTTCATAATCGATTCCAAGTATTTTAAGTGAACTACACGAAATTAGAATCTGCTCACCTCGATACCTAATTGAATTATGCCAAAAATGATGGGATGTGGCTGGAGTTCATATAGGTTTAGAAGTAATATTTCCTTAAAAATTTGAAGCATCTAAGTTAGCTTATCGATTACACATAACACGAGAAAAAATGTGATTATTTTACTTTTTAGTGTTGGTGGAAAGCAATTCTTTTTTTGAACTAGTGATATATGGGTGATTTCTGTTTCAAGAAGCTCGTAAACGAGGTTTGCGAGATTTAAGGTTTTTAGAAATGGGACAGTCGACAAGCTGACTCTGTTCTTGTCATAACAAAACAGAGCGCTTCATGTAATGATCAGGAAGAGAACCAACGACCGGAGCTCCAACCGCCAACAACGGTCGAGCCTATGGCGAAACTGCACGGACCTCCGCGCGCTGAAGCAGATCCAGGCCTCCCTCGTCGTCCGAGGCTTCAATTCCAACCGGGCGGCCCTGCGAGAGCTCGTCTTCGCCGGCGCGATCGCCGTCTCGGGCACCATCGGCTATGCCCTCCGGGTGTTCGCTCAAATTGCTGAACCGGATCTTTTCATGTGGAACACCGTCATAAGAGGCGCGGCTCAGAGCCTAAACCCTTCCAATGCCGTCCGCCTGTATTCCCAGATGGAGAGCCGGTTCGTGAGGCCGGATGACTTCACGTTCCCCTTCGTGCTCAAGGCTTGCACTAAGCTTTCGTGGGTCAAGATGGGTTTCGGTATCCATGGGAGGATTATCAAGTTTGGTTTCGAGTCTAACACCTTCGTGAGGAACACCCTTATCTATTTTCATGCTAACCGTGGCGAATTGGGCATCGCAAGACATTACTTTGAGGGCTCGGCGAAGAGGGATGTCGTGGCCTGGTCGGCATTGACTGCTGGGTATGCTAGGAGAGGGGAGCTACTTGTCGCTCGGCAGCTATTTGATGAGATGCCTGTGAAGGATCTGGTTTCTTGGAACGTGATGATGACGGGCTATGCGAAGAGAGGGGAGATGGAGAGTGCGAGGAAGCTTTTTGACCAGGCTCCGGAGAAGGATGTCGTGACATGGAATGCGATGATCGCAGGTTACGTGCTTTGTGGTGGGAATGAGCAGGCGTTGGAGATGTTTGAGGAGATGAGAAGAGTTGCAGAGAAGCCGGATGAAGTGACAATGTTAAGCCTGTTGTCTGCTTGTGCGGAAATGGGAGATTTGGAGATCGGGCAAAAGATGCACCATTCGCTTTCAGAGTTGTGCTTAGGAGATTTGGGTGTGCTACTTGAAAACGCGCTCATAGACCTGTATGCCAAGTGTGGCAGCATCGAGAGGGCATTTGCAGTGTTCAAAGGCATGAGAGAAAAAGACATATCGACATGGAATTCGATCATAGGAGGTTTGGCTTTTCATGGCCATGCCGAGACATCTATTGATCTGTTTAGGGAGATGCAGAGGTTGGAAATCAAGCCGAACGAGATAACCATGGTCGGAGTTCTAGTTGCATGTAGTCATGCTGGCAAAGTCGAAGAGGGCCATCAATATTTCAACATGATGCAAGATAGATACGGTATTGAGCCAAACACAAGGCACTGTGGGTGTATGGTGGATATGCTGGGACGTGCTGGGCTACTGGATGAAGCATTCGAGTTCATTCAATCGATGGAAATAGCACCTAATGCCATCATTTGGAGGACTCTGCTTGGGGCTTGTAGAGTCCATGGAAACGTTGAGTTAGGAAAACTTGCGAATGAGAAGCTACTGTTTATGAGACACGACCAGAGTGGCGACTATGTCTTGCTTTCTAACCTATATGCTTTCAAAGGGGAGTGGGATGGCGTCGAGAAGGTGAGGAAGTCGATGGGCGACAGGGGAGTCAGGAAAGAGGCCGGGTATAGCCTTGCCGAAGGAGATGGCAAATCACTCATGTACTATTTGTTCGATTCAAAGCCTAAGTTAAGCTCAAGAGACAAAGCGTATGGAGTAGTTACGAAAGGATAGAGAATTTTGCTTCTCTGAAATGAAAACGCTACCAATTTTACATCCTGTCAGAATTTGAGTCCATATTGTTTTTTCCACTCGAAGGAATACTACCAAATGGCGGTACTCGCGTCCGTGAACAATGGGAGAAGATTGAATGGCCAGTTCTTGGCCATCGTGTAATTGTGCAAATTAGGATGACAGAAGAATCACCATTGGTAACAGATGAAGAACTGGAGGAACACAGTGACTAACAAGGTGATCATTTTTAATGGATCGAGCTTATGCAGTTATGGTATCGTTCATCATAAAGAGTCCTTTCCTTCCTTGGTAGTGGTTTATAGCGCAGAAACTGTTGGCAAAGGTCTTTTCCAAGCCTGGCCACATTCCGATGAGCGAAACATAAGAATATGGCCTGGAAAAAAAAAACTTTACACAACGTTCAGCACCAAACCTCGCATAACAACTTCAGTTCTAACAAGCCCAACAAAATTTCATGACTCAGATGACTGCCGTAGCTGCTGCTACTCCACCCTAAAGAGACATCAGAAATCAATGGACCACTGCCAGATCATAAAGGCAAGTGCATATAGGCATAGTTCAAAGGCTTTCGGAAGACGAGACTGTACATGAGATAAGTAAGAGAAATTGTTGTCCCATCGAGAAGTTCTCCTGTTGATGTAAAACAGAAATGAATGTAACGATTTCCACATTCCCTAACAGCAGAGACATAAATAATCGGCATTCAGAAACAACATCGATGCCTCGTTGACTACATTTTTGTTCTGAAGTCACAACATCTCTAAAATACACAGAACAATAGCTTGGCCAATTCTTGGTCCACCCTCACCAAGATCCAAGAGATCCCGAGTTCAATTCATCTCTTTTCCCTCCCCTATCTTACCTATCCCAAAAAAGGGAGGAAAATTTAGATACACTTGGCTTTTTGAGAAGATGTATAAATGCCTTGTAAGCAACTAGAGTAAAAAATCAGCTCCAACTAGATATGCCTGCTGAAATATAAAAGGCTTTAAAGGAAGATATCAATCTAACTGCGATCCGAAAAACTAAATTTGAGAAAAAAGCACCCACCACTGAGTTTCCATGAGTAAGTGAATGGACACAGATCACCCCAACTAAACTAAAACCAAGTGGCTAATAGTTTAGGAGGGGTCATTATAAGACAGTTCTGCACCTCTGGGTGCAACTGCAGTCAGTTAAGGTAGTTCTTCTTGTAATTGGTCAAGGAAGCAAGTAGCTCGATTTGAGCACTTACTTTGTATGCACATCAGACCAAACAATACAGCGCCTGACACCAGGTCCATAGAAAAAACCAGCAAGTCTTTCCGCCACTTGTCAGGTGCTCTGTCTAATCTTCCATAGTTGCCACCTCCCGATCATCCTCAGCACTTAGAACAGGTTCTACAGTTCTTTCAGCCCCAGATGTCTTGGTATGAGAAGTTTCCCCTTCATCATTCTCTTCAATGTCTTCTGCTTTAACATCTTCGATAACTTGAAGAAGGTCCAAGGGGGTGGCAGCGGGGTCCAGTTCAAGGCATCCCTTGGGAGCATTAGGAGCTTCTTGACCAGTAAGCATGTACGAGGGAACCTGATGTGAAAACCGGAACATCTCTTCTCTTGGAATCCTTCTGATTTCCCCGAGGTCCAGATGCCGATGAAACACTGCCCTGAATCCGGCAACTTTCACCAATGGGATGACGAGCACGCCTTGTTCTTCATCAAAGTCTTCTAGCACCTCCACCATGTCATACTTATGTATTATCTCATCTGCAGTTACCTCGTTCCAATTAGGGGACCAATTTCTATAGAGAGCCCATACATCGCCCTTTCTTGGAAATATGCGAATAACACCACGCACACCTTTTGTCCACCGGACCTTGTGAGAAAAGGCATTGAGCGAGTCATAAATCTCGTACTTTCCCACTCTGAAATCTCCAGAAGTTTTTGAGAAACCAGAAGCAACCCAATTCAAGGGGCCTAATTCACTGTTAGTCTTGGAATTAAGCCAGCTAATACGCATCTTGAATGGATTTAAGGAAATCACTTCCTGAATCAGGGCATAAAATCTAGGCATCCCATCATCATCATCATAGACTGCCCAGACATGGTTTTCTCTAAATGATTTTTCTGTTCGGTCTTTATCGAAATCATGGAAATCTGGATCCAGGACAGTCATTGACAGCATCTGCGAAGTTCCAGCATCCGTACTAGGAATGCCTGGGAAGGACTTAGCAGCAGAAAATTCTTTCTTCAGATCCAGAGACTCTCTCGGCTTGGTTTTATCATCAGTGCCACCATCTACAGGAACTTTTCCCACCGACTCATTAGTTTTGTCATCATTCCCGTTCCTCTCCCCCTTGCCTGCAGTTTTAGCTATAGTTGCCGATCTCGATTCAGTTAGGTTCTTGAGAATTTCTCTCTGGGCCTTCATAACCAGTACTTTCTGAACTTGAAGCTCAGTCATTTCCCTTACAGCATTAGGCCTTGTGATGCCATTAACAGAAACTGCTCCAAAATTTGCTTGTTTGGAAAAAGGTGCACCCACACCACCACCCGCCATTCCCATTTGATTGGTAACATCCCTCCCATGATCGCTGCCACCAAGATCATCCATACCTTTTCTTCTCTTCACAGCACCAGTGTGACCAGTCGATGATGTGCTGCTGTTCTTTCTGGAGAATTGCTTCCTCCGAAGAGCCTCTTCTCTTTTTGTCGCTGCCTGAGCCTCCTCTCGCTCTCTCTTCACTTTCTCATATGCCTGTTGCACCACACTCGCAGCTTGAGCAGTGGTTGAAGCACTACCTGTTCTTGAGAACGGACTCCAGTTTGTGTTGTTTTGCATGTGTGAATCATGACCACTGAAGCCCCCCACACCAGTACCTGAAGAAGGTGCATTACTCCTGCCTGAGTTCATTGTGTCCTTGCTATTCACTTGATGATTTGTGGACTGCTGCTGCTGGGAAAAGTTCCAGGGGGTAGATGACGTAGTTCCATCAGATGTTGGTGGAGCTATTTCTATTGCAAAAAAGGGCTTCTGGCAGTTGGGACATAGCAGGTTGTGATTGAGGTATACTCTGAGATACTCATATTGCATTTTGCAGCAGTGACAAACTGTCCAAAATGTATTTGGCTTTGTCTTCTGGGAAGAGTGCCGTGCTCGCTCCGTAGTCCTATGACTCTTAGCAGTCGTATTTGTTGTAGCAGTTGCATTTGCGGTCTTATCGAAATTGTAAAAACTATTGGTCCTTGGAGTCGCTGATGAAGCTCCGGTTGATTTAGGAACCTTTGGGAAGGTCCTTACAAATCTCTTCTGGTCATATCCTACCCTCTTAACCTTATCAGATAATAAACTCCAGGCCTGTGATATTAGTTTAAAAGCCCCTTCTGCTCCAATAGACTTGTTCTTATCAGGATGCAGCATGAGAGCAAGCTTCCTATATTGTCTCCTCACTGTCTCTTCATCAGCTGCCGGATCCACACCAAGCACACCATACCAATCTGGCTCCCCATTGACTTTGTTCTCTGCAGAAACATACACATCAAGCGTCGCTAACATTTGGGTCATGCCTTCCAGTCCCGGATAAAGACTATGGGCCTTCAAAGCAAACTTTTTGGCTCCTGCCATGTCCCTTGCTATGAACTTTGTCTCTGCAATTTCTTTTGCCCTCGTAGCCTCATCTTTATTGCATTCCATTCCCCCTGTACCTACACAAAGCCTGTAAAAAAAGCGATCAATTTTTTTGCATCTTCTTATAATTTATTCAGGGGAGAGAAGGAAGGGGGATAAAGAATTGTTTACATAATTGTCTAGTAAACTAGTGAAACATCTTTCGCAGTTCCCAAATATCTCAACAAAGCCAGCCAATTAATTTAACAGATTCAAGCGACCCCGCAACGTTAAGTCAACTAATCGGCATACTAGCAGGAGGACTTGCCGACACATATCAGGTCAAAATCTACCTTAAAAAGCACAAAACACAAAAAGAATACTCAGAATTTTGCAAAACTCACACTTGCGGATCAAACTACCAATAGAAAGTCTACAACACTTTAATGAAACATTGGAGCTATTAGAGCAGGACCCAGAGCCAAGGCAACGGCAAGAACATTAATGACAAGGCAAAAGCCATGACATGATAGCATGCATATGAATGGAGGAGTCTATGGCTTACCTTAACTAGGAAGGAACTGATTTACATTGAATCTCATAAAGGCAACTTAGCTAATGCTTACTTCACATGAAAACTAAGCAAACATGGACCATAGCGATGTAAACAAAACCACAATAGCCAGACTACTAATCATGACTGATATGAATACATTTCTAAATCAACTTAACGAGATAGAACCCATTTTTCAGAAAACTCACTCAAATTGCTCGCATCAATAGAAAACCATAGAAACAGCCACAAGTGAACACACGAAGCAAATTAGCCCAATGCTATGCAACAAGAATTCGTGTTTACCTAATAATAGAAGTAGTTGCTTGACGTCAAGTTTTGAGTTCTCAAGGCCACCGTGTCCAGACCTCCATTACCATTTTATTCTGTTCCTCATGCGAATCCCAAAAGAAAAGCCAAAACCAGGCTTTCGTTTTTCTTGTCAAAAGTCACAACAATTAAAATGCCCTAAGCTCGTTGAGGAAGTGTATGGATGTGTGACGTACCAGACCATTAATAAACCAACTGACTGGTCTCTAGTGAAGCTTATAGATCAACACTAGTCCAGTCAGAAAGATTCAAGAAGAGCAGGAGAATCAGAACCAGAATACATGGCGAAATAGTGACAAACACCTGCAACAGAGAGCAGGAAGAGAAGCAGAGGATGAGTTACTATTCTTCGCAGAAGGATTTAGGCAACACATACTAATTGAAAGTGCAGATTGAACTACCAATTGAAAGTCCACAAAACATAAATGAAGCATAGGAGCTATTAGAGCTATTCCGCTTTGAAGGAATATGAGCTGCAACAATAACAACAATATCATTAACATGGAAAAAATCACAAACTCAAAGCATGCCTATTATCAACGAGTCTATGGCATTACCTAAACCTAAGGAACTGAATTACACTGAACCTCGTAACAGATGACTTAGCTTATGCTTACTTCCCACAAACACTATATAAACATGGACCACAGCGATGTAAACAAAACCACAATAACAAGACTTTCAATCATGACCAATACGAATTCATCCCTAAATCAACTTAGCAAAGAGAACCATTAGTCAGAAAATTCACTTGAATTGCTTGCATCAATAAAAGCCGTAGAAGCAGACCATTGAACATGCAAAGCAAACTAGCCCAGCACCATACAAAAAGAATTCATGTTTACCTAATAATAGAAGCAGCTGCTCTATATCGAGTTTCAAGTTCTCAAAGCCACCATGTCCAGACCTCCATTATGAGCTTATTCTTTTCCTCACACGAATCTCAAAAATAAGAGCTAGACAGGGGCTTCGTTTTTCAGATCAAAAGTCACAACATTTCAATATGCCCTAGGCTTGTCAAGGAAGCACATAAATGTACGAACCAAGTGCCACGTCTCTTGTAAAGGTTTAAGATCAATGGTTGTCTGGTCACAAAGATTCAAGAGAAGCCGGAGAATCAGAACCAGAATACACAACCTTCAAAAAGAGTAACAAGCAACACCTGCAACAAAGAGAAGGAAGAGAAGCGGAGGATGAGTTAACATTGTCATACTTGTAGAAGGATTTGCGCAACACATTTCAAGTAAAAAATGTACCTTAAAAAGCACTTAATGCACAAAGAATACTCGGAATCATACAAAAATCGCATATTCAGATCGAACTATGGAAAGTTTAATAAACATAAAGGAAACATAGGAGCCATTAAAGCAGGATCCACATTTTAGGAATATGAGCCGCAGCAATAACAAGAATATTGATGACATGGCAAAAGTCACAAACTCAAAGCATGCATATTGATCAAGGAGTCCATGGCATTACCTTAACTAGGAACAAACTGAATTACACTGAACCTTGTAATGGGCAACTTAGTTTAAGCTTACTTCACACGAAAATAAGCAAACACAGACCATGGCGATGTAACCAAAACCGCATTAAGAAGACTATTAACCATGACCGATACGAACTCATCCCTAAATCAACTTACCAAAGAGACCCATTTGTCAGTTACTCGAATTGCTTGCATCAATTGAAGCCCAAGAAGCAGACCATGGAACACGCAAAGCAACTAGCCCAACACTATAAGACAAGAATTCGAGTTTACCTAATAATAAGCGCAGTTGCTTGATGTCAAGTTTCAAATTCTCAAAGCCACCATGTCCAGACCTCCAGTACCAACTTATTCTTTTCCTCACCCGAATCCCAAAAACAAAAAAACCAGAGCAGGACTTCGTTTTTCTGGTCAAAAGTCATAACATTTCAATATGCCCTAGGCTTGTTGAGGAAGAGCATCGACTATGAACCAATTGACACGTCTCTAGTAAAGTTTAAAGATCAATGCTTGTCTGATCACAAAAATCAAAGAAGAACCGGAGAATCAGAACCAGAATACACAACCTTCAAAAGAGTAACAAGCAACACCTGCAACAAAGAGAAGGAAGAGAAGCAGAGGACAAGTTAACTTTCTCATACTTGCAGAAGGACTTGCGCAACATGTTTCAAGTAAAAAAATGTACCTTAAATAGCACTTAATGCAAAAGGAATACTCAGAATTATACAAATCTTGCACGTGCAGATCGAACTACTGATAGAAAGTCTGCGAAACATAAATGAAACATAAGAGCCACTAGAGCAGGATCCGCATTTTAGGAAATGAGCCGCGGGAATAACGAAAATATTAATGAAACGGCAAAAGTCACAAACTCAAAGCGCGTGTATCGATTAAGGAGTCTACGCCGTTACCTTAACTAGGAATAAAATTGAATTACACTGAACCTCGTAACAGGCAACTTAGCTTATGCTTACTTCACACGAAAACTAAGCAAACACGTGCCCTGGCGACATAACCAAATCCCGCAACAACAAGACTATTAATTATGACCGACGCAAATTCATCCCTAAACCAACTTAGCAAAGAGAACCCATTTGTCAGGAAAATTCACTCGAATTGCTTGCATCAATAGAAACCCTAGAAGCAGCCACCGGTGAGAACACATACAAAAACCATTTGTAAGCCCCACCACTCCACAACAGGAATTCAGGTTGTACCCAATAAACAGGAGCAGTTGCTCGACGCCCAGTTCCCAGTTCTCAAAGCCGCCACCATGGGCAGGCCTCTATTACCAATTTGCTCTCTTTTTTTCTCTCACCCAAATTTCAATAAAACTAAAAACCAAATGCCAAACAGGGGCTTCGTTTTTGCTTGTCAAAGTTCGTAACTGTTCAACACACCCTAAGCGCATGGATGCGTGACGTACCGGGATCATCAACGAATCAATCCGCACGTCCCCAGTAAAGGCTAAAGATCACCGCCTTGCCTGGCCAAGAAAAAAAGGTTCAAGAACGGCAGGAGAATCAGAACCCTGAATACAGAACCTGTAAAAGAAGAGTGACAAGCGCCACGCCTGCAACAGAGATAGAGAGAGAGAGAGAGAGAAGAGGGAAGAGAACCAGATGACGAAAGCTTACCATCCGTCATTGCTGGCGAGGGAGATCAGAGAGATGGACACGGCAAGAGCACGGGCAAGATGGAGAAGAGCGACGCAGCCGATTACCTCTCCCCCCTCTCTCTCTTTGGTCTAAGAACTCAAAAAACTTTATCCCATTTTTCGATCTTAGATGAGAAAATTTATAACACTTATCACCCGCTAATTCGAGTAAGCCATGTCATCAAGAAAATGAGTATCTACAAGCCCGTTTGCCATAGCTGGGCCCATGACTGAATTGTAACTGTACAGTAAAATTCTGTAAATTACATGTATTGACAATACATATATGAACCTTTAAATTAGATATAGCTTAAAACTGACCTAGACATGATTATTATGTTGGATGTGTTGTATATGTTAAACTGTTTGCTGAAGACATTTGAAAACCACAATGCCTCATTTTACGGTCGGAGCTATTGCTGAAAGCTATACCTATTAACGATCATTATTGTGTGGCAAAGGTATGCATAGATCCTATGACTTTGCCCGTCATGTAAGCATGTCTAATTACACACTTTTAGTCATTAAGTCTTGTTTTCGATCGGTCAACTATGCTAGAGCATTAAATTGCTAGCGAGCGGCTTAACGTATGCCTTATTAGTTTGGCTAACTCCATCCAAGTTGATACATTTATATTAAATTATACCCATCAATGATTATTATTGTGTAGCAAACTTATGTGTGGGTCCAATGACTAGGGTGGTCGTTTGAGTGGGTCTAAGTACAAACTCTTAGTCGTCGAGCCTTGTTCGATCGGTCAACTATGTTACCTTATCAATTTGGCCAAGTTAGTCCTAGTCAACACACACACACACACACACACACACACACACACACACATATATATATTATATAATGATAGGTAATAAACTAAGATTTTTTCATGTAATAAGCGAGTTAGGGCAAGGCTCTCTTAAGCATCTCCTAGATTCAACTGGGTAAATTAGATTATTTTTTAGTCCAAAAATTTAACTCAAGATTAAATTTTCCTTTGGGGTCTTAATTGGTAAATATTAATGACAAAATGAAATAAAATGAAAGGAATCGCCCATCCAAAAAGAGAAGATGAAAGGAATCGAAATAAAAGATACAAAATGGGAATGATAATCAACCTCTAAATCCCCGTGCTTGGTAACATTTTATGTTTTAAATAAGGTTCCAATTTTCAAGTTGTAAGTTGCTATAAAAATTTGGCAATTATTGAATTTATGATTTGCATTTTACCATATGGCAATTATTGAATTTATGATTTGCATTTTACCATATGAAACTTTCTTCTTATAGTCACTTTCCAAATAGAAGCCTCAATTATTCGTGTATTTCATAAAGTTTCCATGTATGTTGATTTACTTACTCATTCATTCCGATGCCTATCATATATTCCTAACTCTCCATGTTAGTGAAAAGGGTGGGGCCATTTTCACCCCTAGATGACTAGATTCACTCTTTTTTGTTTAAATAGACATAATCTGCCTCAATGATTTCCATATTTGTACAATTTTTAGATATTTCCCTTTTATGATTTTTCGTCAAATTCAAATTTACAGCTATTTTGGAAATAAATCTAGTCCCTTATGCATCATCATTACTTTTGTAACAACCAATTTATTCTTCGTTATTCTTCGTTCCACCTATGTCAAAAGCTCACTTTCCTAGTGAATTTTTTATTATATAACTTCATTAGCCTAAAAAGAATATCGAGTCTCTTTATTACTTTATCAAAGAATCTGTGTTTTTCCTTACTATTGGTGAGACACTATTATACTATGTATGTAACATATTATAGGAGTATTTCTAATACACTCAAAATATCAATGTGAAAAAATTATGAATATTGAAAAATTTTGATAATTTTTCAATGACACTTCACAAATAATATCGATTTTTTTTTTTTTTATGAAGTAAGAGATTATATTGAGCTTTAACCAACTATACAAGAGGAGGTCACGACATCAAAAAACTTACACTCAAAATGAACATAAATTGTAGCGAGTGGAAGGGTGCCGAGACAAGAAAAACAGCCAGCAACGGCAAACAAACAGGCCATAAGAGGTAGCAGGACAACAAGGAAAGCCTAAACAGTGGCAGACCGACAAACCACAAAAAATAAAAGAAGGCAGGGCCCCGGACAATAGTCAAAGCCCCTTGAGCCAAGCTTCAACGGCTACATAGCTTCGGAAAACTAGAATCGAGGGCCACCGAGGGATGTGGCAAGGAGACGAAGGAGGCGCGGAGTCTTCGAGCATCCAGTCTATTCCAGGGAGGTCAAGGCACAACCATCACGAACTACCCACCAGCTATTGAAGCAGTGCGGCGAGCACAGCATCATGGAACAAGTGGATTGGCTTCACTAGAAGAAAATATAATCAGGTCAATGCCCCAAGCACGCTGGAATCTCCTGTTCCTAGCATTGTCGTCAACATTCCTAAAAGTCACAGCCTTGTCTCTTACAACCTTGAATAGGTAGTTCTTCAAGGCCGGGATCTCAAGAGTTTGCTCTCTAAAAAGAATGTCATTCATGTTCTTCCAAATGATGTAACAAAGAGCCCCAAGGGAGAACCGAGTAATGCATTTATAGAACTCTTTATCCGAGAGTAGAGTCATAGCCCACCTAAGATTATTTGCCCAAGGTCTATTGCGCCAAGGGAGATTGCACCTAGCAACCCAAAGGAAAGCAAGGTCGGCAGTGATATGACAACCAAAGAATAGGTGATCAATGGAGTCCGATGTGTCATTGCAGAAGGCACAAGAGCCGCTATCAATTCTGCCATACAATAGTAAAAGGTCTTGGGTAAGAAGTCTGTGCTTAGTGATAAGCCAAAGAAAGAATTGGTACCTCGGAGAAATGGAGGGAACTCAATCCTTCTTCCGCCTAATGGTCTCCCAAGCCGATGCAACCGTAAACCGCCCAGAGGAGCCGTCGTCCCAACAGAAGAGATCTTGGTCCTAAGAAAGGCTGGGAAGGGGGATCTATCAGGAATCCAAAATATCCTTTAAAGCTTGGCCCAAGGGGGAAAAGAGATTAGCAATGGTTGCTTGTCTGGCCAACCCAAATCTTTAGATGAAGGAATCTTTTTAAAAAAAAAAAAAAAAGGTTTAAAGACCCCATTGGGTGCCAATAGTCGAACTAGAGGGAAGTAGAGAAGCCATTCCCTATACTCCACCAAGAAAGAGTTCCGGAAATCTCTCCTAAGATGGAGGATCTTCTTCCAAGCCTAAGAGCAGTAGGTCGGCTTACTAGCAACCCATAAGTTTTTCCCTTTTAAAAAGGTCGAATGGGTCCACCAGCACCATAAGGCCTCCTTGTCAGAAAACAAGATCCAGATGTGCTTGAGCATGGCCGCTTTATTACAATCTTGCAACCTCCGAATGCCAAGCCCTCCTTCCACTTTTGGAAGGCAAACCTCCTCCCTAAAAACTTTAGCGCCTCCCCTTCCCAATTGCGAGCCTTTCCAAAGAAATTGTCGTAGGATTCGTTCAACCTAATCCAAGACAACAGTGGGTATAATAAAGACACTGACCCAAAAAGCTTGAATCACATGGAGGACTAATCTAATCAATTGCAAGCGACCGGCATAGGATAAGAAGCGGTGAGTCCATGATTGTACTCTTGTCATAATACGATCGAGGAGGGCACGACAATCGACCTTATGTAGCCTCTTGGTAATGATTAAAACCCCCAAATAGCGAACCGAGAGATTCCCTTCATTAAACCCAAGAGCTTGCAAGATGTCATTCCTTGAAGACGTCGATACTCCAACCAAGAAAACCTCACTTTTACGAGGGTTAGGGAGGAGACCACCCCACGAGGAAAAAAATATCAAGGCCTTCCTTAAGGATGCAAACCGAGGGTAGGTTAGCTTGACAGAACAGAAAGACGTCATCTGCAAAAAAAAAAAAAAAAAAATGTGATAAGCTTGTTGCTTTGCAGCTCCAATAGAAATTGAACTCCGGCCTTAGAGTGTGATTATAAATAATACCCAAGAAGACTTCCATGACCAAGGTGAACATGTAAGGGGAGATAGGGTCTCCTTGCCTAAGCCCTCGGCCACTAGGAAAGAAGCCATGTAATTCTCCATTTAAAGCAATTAAGAAGTTAGGGGTGCGAACACATACCATAATAAGCCGGACCAAGTGCTCGGGAAATCCAAAGCCAAGGAGAACCTGCTTGAGAAAATCCCAATCTATTGTGTCATAAGCTTTTTGGAAGTCCACTTTGATTGCACACTTAGTAGAGTAAGGCTCAAGGTGAAACCTAGTAAAAAGTTCTTGTGTCAAGAAGATGTCATCCTTAATCCGCTAGCCCTTCACAAAGGCACTTTGAAACGGGCTTATCACATCTTTAAGGATTGCAGCGACCCGGTTAGCCAGAACTTTGGTAATACACTTGTAGATAGTATTACAACAGGCTATGGGCCTGTAATCAGCCACTGAAGTGGCATTGGGGACCTTTGGTACCAAGACTGAGATGGTGTTGTTGATCTCCTATAATAGCCTGCCAGAGGTGAAGAAGCCCTTCACTGCATCAGTGACCATCTTCCCCATAGTCTCCCAGTTGAGCTTGAAGAACTCGACACTAAATCCATCAGGCCCAAGGGCTTTACCTTAAGCTAAGGAAAACAGTATATCTCGAATCTCTAGGTCAGTGACAGGACGAGAGAGAGGAACAAACTGCTCCTCATTTAAGGGATGGCGAATAGCCTCTCGAATTTCCCAAGCCGAGGGTCTACCCTGTATGTCTCGCAACGCCAAGAGGTCCTGGAAATAAGTGACAAACTTTTGCTGCACCAACCCTAGATCTATGACAAGGCTCCCCAAGCTATCCATGACCGAGATTATTCTATTCCGCATTTATCTATTGTTGACATAGTGATGAAAGAATTTAGTATTTCGGTAGAGGTGTCAAAATGGGTCTTAGACCCATATATGACCCATTTAAATTATAAATGGGTCACTTGTTTTTTTGACAAAAAGTAGTTAAATGGATTTAATAATTAAGAACTTTGATAGGTGAGTCTTAAGTGGGTCTTAAATGGGTTGGATTTAGAACCCATTTTCACTCAAAACCTCACAATCTCTCTCCTCTCTTTAACTTTACATTTTTTTTTTTATAAAAACCAAAATTATAATTATAATTATAATTTTTCTTTCTTTTTCTTCCTCCGGTCGATGATGGCCAGTGATTGGCTAGGCGAGCCTCGAGCTCACCAGATCTAGCAAGGCGGAGGCCTCGCCAACGTCTTGCGAGGGGCGTGCTCGAGCTCACCCAACGCTAGCCAGCCTCGAGCTCGCCAAATCTGGCGAGGGAGAGGCCTTGTCGACGTTTGGTGAGGCTCGAGCCTCAACGATTGGGCGAGACTCGAGCTCGTCAATGTCGGCGAGCCAGGCGAGCTCGAGGCTCGCCTGTGGTCGGCCGCTAGCCGTCGTCGTGGCTGGCTAGGTAGCACGGACACATTGTCCGTGCTTCTGTGTCGTGTTTGACACGTGTTGGAGCGTGTCGGACACATCGACACCCAGAAGACGATGGAGGGTGGAGGCGACTCAGGCGAGGGAGGCTGAGGGAGCAGAGACAGGCCGCGAGCGACGGCGAGAGACGGCCAGAGAAAGAGCCGAATAGAGAGAAAGAAGAGAGAGAAAGCCACACAATGGACCACCACGACGGCGTGAGACAGCAAGAGAAAGGAGAAACTCAAGCGAGGGCTACCACTGTTGTGATGGATCGGCGACAAGGAGGAGGAAGGTGGTTGTGCGGCGAGGAGGAGGAGGAGAAGGATTGAAAGGAAGAGGAAGAGGAGAGGAAGGGGAGGGGGTCGTGCGGCCAGCCGTGAGAAGGAGGAGGAAAAGGAGGGTGGCTAGGGTTTTGTTGAGAGAACTAAAAGTATTAAAAAGGGTACTGATACCAGACTTTTGAATTTGGGGGAGGGTTCGACCAAAAAAGAAAGAAAAAAATTTGGGGTGAGGGGAAATGACATGCTGTCTGTCAAGTAGTGGGGAGGGAAAAAAAGTAAAAAAAAATTGGGGTGGAGGGAAAGGACGACGGAAAGAAGGGTGGACATTTGGGGATTTGTTTTTAATTGAAAAATTAAATAAATGAGATTAAAAAATAATTTCGAAAAATAAAAATATTAAATTTTGAATAATGATAAATTTGGGTCATTATAGAAAATTATGGATTTATTTAAATAGATTGATTCTAATTTCTTATTAGTCATTAATTTCATCAATAACTTTTGTTAAAGTTAAAAACATGTTTCGCATTAATTATGAATATATCTTTCGAATTTCTAATGAATTGATTTATTAATATTATTAGGGTAAATTTATTATAGGCTCTTTTTTAATTAATTATTTATTTATGAATTTGAATCAAATTAATTAAAAATAAAAATATTCATTTTAGTATATAACGTGTCGCAACGTGTCGGAATTCTCTATTTTTTAGAACTGACGTGTCGACATGTCGTGTCAGGTGTCGGTGCTACCTAGGTAGCCGTCGGCCGACCAAAGAAGAAGAAGAACAAAAAAGAAATAAAAATTATATTTAAAAAATAAAAATAAAAATAATTTTAATTTTAATTTTAATTAAAAAATTAAAATAATTAAAATTCTATTTTTTAAATAATTATTTAAAAAATTAGAAAAATTGTCCATTAAATTTGTGTTGCATAAAACTATTTTAGCAATACCATTTTAAAATATATATAAAATAAGCTTTCTTGAGTTTAGTTAAATGGGTCGAATATGGGTCGAATCGGGAATGGGTAAAAAATTTTGCATTACAATAAATAGGTCATAAACGGATTAAATGGGTCGATTTGGGTCGAACCATTTATTACCCGACCAACTCCACCCATTTAACGGGTCTATATTTCGGTCTCCTTTAAAAAGCCATCTAATTGTAGACTTTTGCCTATAGAATGACTCCTCCTGCTGCGAAGGTCCACAAAGATTCTTCAATGTGTCCTCTCCATCTCTGCGAGAGCAACATTGGTTGGGTCTTGCTGAAGGCCAACCTGGGGGACCCGAAGCATAGTCCTCACCTCAGCAATTCTAGAAGAAATATTGGAGAAAGACTTCTTATTAAGCCGCTTGAGGTGGGCTTTAAGAGACCTGAGTTTGCACACCAGTTTATACATGGGAACGCCTTCTCCCGGTTCCTCCTAAACTTGCGAAACAATAGTATTGAAATTTGGATGCTCCATCCAATAATCAAAGAACTTGAAAGGTTTCCTCTGGACCACCGGTTCAAAACCTTGACCGTCATCGGTGTATGATCCGAAATACCCGAGGGAAGGAAGGTAGCCTTTAAGTAAGAGAAGACATGAGTCCACTCAAAATTTACAGAACTCTGTCAATCTTCCTTTGCTTTCGTCTAACACCAGAAGAAGTTGCCCAAGTGAATCTAAAGCCAACATACCTCCAATCGTTAAGCTCCGCCTGGGCTAAGCACTGACCAAACTCATCAAAGTAAAGAATCCAAATGTCAGTGCCCCCCAGTCTATCGGACGAGTCTTTAATGGTGTTAAAGTCACCCGCCACTAGCCAATGCGAGTCCTGCAAAGCTACACTCTTGAGAATGAGGTTCTCCCACAACGGTCTTCGAGAAAGGAAGGTGTGCTTAGCATAGACCACTGAGATACAAGAGTCCACTCCTGATGTTCGTATCTTGAGATTCCCATGGATCACCTAAGCATCGACCGAGGAAACTTCAAAACTAACAATAGCAAGGTCCTAGCCAATCCACATCCTACCTCTGGGTGAGCAGCTGTAGTTTGCCAGCCAGCACCAATCCCTCAAAAGACTTTTAGAGATGGTAGAGAAGTGAGACTCTAGGACTTTCATTTCCAAAAGACCAACCAAGCACAGACCATTCGAGGATGCCAAGGTACGGACCTCAGCTTGCCTAAGAGGGTCAACAAGACCCCTAATGTTCGAAAAGCCTATGTACATATGTAATATATACTAATATATGAAGATGATGGAGGAAACAGCTTACCTCCACTTGGGAGGCTTTCGTCGATAGGCCGCCGAAGTAGCAAGGGTTGTAGCAGGAAGCGGATTCGGGGCAAGGGTCGGCAACTTATCTTGCATGATGTTCCCCCTTTTAGTAGTAAGAGGGACTTTCAGGGACAGACAAGGAGAGAGCAAGTCCTCATCCAAACAACTGGATAGGCTGGCAAAGACATCCGATTCTACACCTAGGTCGTCGGGGCTAAGGTCGAGACTCCGCCTGGCTTGACCTTATTCGCCATAAGGCTAGATAGGGAGACCACCGAATTCGAATGATAACTAGGTCCCTTCATAGGCTTGCGAGAAGAAGTGGAGGGCAAGCCCTTTTCGGAGACGGAATCCTTTGGCCTCAAGATTTGCCCCTCTTTGCTGGAGCTAATCGAACGAGAAGAGGGTCCGTCCTTCGGCAGTAAGGGCTTTTTCTTCTTCTACATTTGGTTCAGCATTTGTAAGGGGCTTTGAGTCCAATGTAAATGTTGAAAGCCCAAAGCTACTTGGGGAAATGCAATTGTGTTTGATAAAAAAATTTTACAAATGGACTTTGAGTTGAATGTGCATTTGGTAAAAAAAACTTTCGCAATGGGCTTTGATGGGTATAATGTGTGTGTGTGTGTGTGTGTGTGTGTGTGTGTGTGTGTGTCTATATATATTCTTTTTTTTTTGTTTAAATTGAATTAAACCTTTCGCTGGACCGACAAAGGGCTATAGCCGCCGCGAGCCAAATCTAGCACCGACGGTCATCGACTAAGGTCACTCGAGGGCGACCTTCGACAAGGGTTGCGTGACCCAGCCGAGGCTGCTGGAGTCGGGTGAACCTTGGCGAGGCTCGCTCGACCCAGGGGTTGCGCAACCCAAGCGATCATTGCTTGGGTCTCACGACCGCAGCAACCCTCGCTTGGGTCTCGCGAGGGTCGTGTGACGACGGCCAGAGTCGCGCAACCCTTGCAAGACCCAGGTGAGGGTTGCCACGGCCGCGAGACCCAGGCGGCGATCACTTGGGTCGCACAGCCCCTGGGTCGAGCGACCCTCGCCGATGGTCGTAGCCCTTCATCGATCCAGCGAAGGGCTACCTCCTTTTTCAATTAAAAAAAAAAATCAGGGGCAAAATCGGAAGTATGAAGAATTAGTGAGGGTGGTTTTGGAAGGTAAAAAATAATTTCAACATTCGACGAATGCTGAAAGCCCAAAGTTAGTCCCTACTAGCTTTGGGCTTTCAGCATTTTGAAGGCAAGTTGAAAGCTGAAAGCCGACTTCAAAGTTGAACCAAACGGTCCAGCATTTTTTCAATAGGCTTTTAAGCCTGAAAGCCCTTGGAAATGTTGAACCAAACGCAGCCTTCTTCCCCTTACCCCGTTTTCAAGCTTACTTGGGCTCTTCATGGACTTCCACCACCACCGGAGCAGGGTCGGGGATCTAGATATGGACGAAGGAAGCAAGATTGGCCTGGACTTGCTGCGTAGCTCTACTCGGGCTACTAGTGGGTGGGACGTCGGCACACTTGTGGCCGAGCGTACCACAACTAGGGCACTCAACCGACCTCCATTCGTACTCAATAGGAACTGAGCGTGACACCCCATTCAAAACCACATCAACCAACATGCATCTTGGTTGTTTTACATAAATCTTGACGCACACCCTAGCAAAAGAAGTCATTTTCATTTGCTCCGTGCATTGATCCACATAGAGGGGTTTCCCCGCCAACTAGAAATCAAAAGGAAGGTTCTTCAATCTAATTTACATTGGAACTGAAGATTAATTGTCCTTCTTTAACTTCATGAGTGGCTGCCATTGTCAAAGGATGAGGGAACCCTTGCAACCGTTAGGGGCCCATCCTCAAGAATCTTTCTACAGAACACGGGGTCCGGAATATGAAAGAAGAAGAAACCTTGATCACTGGCCATTACTTCAATGAGCTTAGGCCCCCAAGCATGCATCAAGGATTGCTCTGTGAGCTTGAACGGGAGTTTCTTCCCACATAGTATCCAACAAGGCACTCGTGCCACTTGGGATCAACAGCCTCCAGAACTTCCTCAGGTAAGATAACAATCGGTTTATTGTCAACAAAGGAAGGAGGGACATAGGATATGTCATATCATTTTACAGTGAATTGCGTAATATTAGCCTGAGAACGGGTAGGAAGAGGTTCGAGCTTCCTGGTTGCTGGCCAGGGGCCTATGGTCGCTTGGAAGAGGACCGCGCGCGGTTCCGTCCCTAGGAGCGCCCCATGCAAACTGAAGCTCTTAGGAGGCAATTGTTGGTTTTCCAACGGCGCAGTAGGGGTTGCTTCGATAAAGCCAGCTTGACCTAGACACATAGAGGAATAGGCAACGGGGGTATGGGAAAAACGCCCCTTTAATCTACAAGCTTCAAGCTGGGCCTCACTTAGAGGGCCTCTCACATTAGTAACGAAGGAAGCCATAAATGCAGCAAAAAACCTTCAGCTAGCCCTATAGACAGCCCTCAACCTAACACAATAAAGCCATTGCATAGTTTATGAGCATACCAGGAGGACTTCGATGGAATGAGGAGGGAGAGTAAACAAGACTTGTCTCCAACGCTAAGGCCCATCAAGTAGCTAAAACGCCCAGTACAAGTAGGCGTCTCGATGGGATGAACAGTTCTTCGACCACGAACCAGGGAGGGCCAGAAACTTGCACCCCAAAACAGAGGAAATGGCTCAGTGAGGATGGAGAGGGAGGTGAGGCAAACCTATCCTCCAAAGCTTGGCTCAAATGACTGGCCCTACTGCACAAGACGAACAAAACTCCAAGCGGGAAGATGCAGGAAAATTACTGCGCCCTAGAGTGAACTACAGCTGGAAATGCAAGCCGAATCAAGGTAAACGGGTCGGTGGGGAGAGGGAGGAAGGGCAAACGACCCTACCCTCTGAAGCTTGCCTCAAACAAACGCCTAAAAACCATCGGGACGAGCAGACCACCAAACGGGATGAACAGGAGCCCAATCGCACCTTTGGGAGAGTCCGGTGAAATTTTTTTGGCATTTGTGCAAAGCTTTGATTTAGTTGTACTTCATCATTGAAAGTTTCACATTGAGGAAAATGTAACTATGATTTAGTTTTAGAAAATCTTCCAAAAAGGTTTTATTTTGTTGCATCCAATCATCTCTTTAGAAACACACAATTGTGCTAAAAAGTTGTTCTTGTAAAAATTCTTTTAGATTCAACTTGATAATAAATCTATAGATTTGATTGACAACATAAAAAGAAGTCGGGCTTCTTTGAAACTTCTCTCTTCGGCAAAGCTAATTTCTAGAGAAGTAAAGCCTAAAAGCAAAAAATATAATATAATACATCTAACATCATAAACAATTTACTCATAATTGAAAAAAAAAAAAAAAACAAAATATGTGATATTCTTAATTATGAAATCTAATAAAAATAATTACCAAAAAAAAAAAGTTGAAAAAGATTAAAAGAAAAAAAGTATATAATTTTAGGGTCTCTAATTTAAATTGCAATTGAATAATTGAAGAGAATTCTTTAATGATAATGGGGTGAATTTAGTCGGTTGAAATAGTCCCCTCCTAGTAAAGATAGGTTGGTCATTTCACATATTATGCTACCAAACTCAACTGTTAAGGCAATAATGATCTCATTCTCGTTCCACTGGCTCTACTCCCAATATCCAAATGGGGCTTGGCTGTTCAATCATTTTTGTAATGAATTTATAAGTAGGTTTTTCATTAAAAAAAGTTATATGCTACAATTTATATTTTCAAATTTTAGTATACCGTGTCAACCTTTTACTCATTACTTTTCAATATCATGAAAATATACCTTATATATTAAGAGATATTTAGAATTCTTCAAATTTCAAATTAACATGGCATTTGACAAACGGTTGCACTTCAAAGATGGGGGATTGATGCCATCTTTGAATACCTATCTAGAATGGGAGTTGAGTCCTTATTGTCAATCTGAATATTTTCTCTGGTTGATGCTATTAACATTGGTGCTTGGTGTAGGTTGAATTTTGTTAGCTTGTTAAGTCAATTGGATTGTCAAGAGTGCTAATCTTGTTCAATGTATATATAAAGAACATGTAACCGTGCTCTTGTAGAGAGTAAGGATAATGCACCCCATCTTCCATCATTTTTGTAACTAGATGTATGATTTATCTCACCTTGTATGCACTATAGTCTCATGTAAATCTAGGCTTCTTAATCGTAACTACTCAATTTACATGAAGGGTTGTATGTACTATAGTCTCATGTTAAAGGATGTTGTATAGTTTCTTGTGATAGTCATTTCAAGCGATAATTATCTCGATATATGTAGCGTTTCAGTGTCAACAACTTCCATTCTCAATTGAGGAACTTTTAGAGTGGATATAGCAAATGGCTATTAAAGTTAGGGATGAGCATGGTTTGGGTTGGGCCAGTCTACCCCCTAACCCTAAGATTAACCTACACAATGCTGGTCCACAATTTTTTGGACCGAAGACCGACCCTATGTAGCGTTTAAGGTTTTCTCTATATATAAAAAAAAAAATAAATAAAAAATATATTATTATTATTATTATTATTATTATTATTATTATTATTATTATTATTATTATTATTATTATTATTAAAATATATTATATATATATATATATATCCGGGTTGGACCAACCCTAAGCTCCCAAGACCGAGGACCAACCCGTCACAGTGCTGATCTAGAAATCCTATGACCTAGGATCAAGAACCGACCCAGTCTCTCTGAAAACCGGACCAGAACCAGCAGGATTAGGCCGGTCCAGAGTTGGTTCAAGGTTGACCCTAGACCGATATTCACCCCTAATTGAAGTACAGACATAGAAAGTAGAATTTTTCTATAGCAATTATACTAACCAATTAATTTCACTTCATGTCAGTCTCTCAATGCTCTAAGATTGAACCTTTTCCTTGGCCCATTGAATTTGAATCAGTTGACAGCAGATCACGTTTCACAGGCTTTTTGAATGGCTCTAGTTTGTTTTATCAAAGTTCAATCCTTCATACCTGCATCAACCTTGATATGCCACAGAGCAAAGGAAGCCACCATATACTATAACAGAGCAAATAAATTACATGGCAAAAATTGGAAGACAAAAAGCCCCGCTAATATTCCTTCCATGACCGTGAAATCGATCCAATAAGTCGTAGTAATTCTAGGTTTACAGACCACGAAACCGGTGAAACAACCCACAAGAAATGTCCATAACCCCGCCGCGCGATAGAAGCCCTTACGATATAGCACATTATTTACATTCATACATCACGGTAACTATCTATACACATATCCACGCCTAGGAAGTCTCTCTTTTGTTGCTGAGTTTGGCCCTCGTGATCGATTCTAGTAAACACCTCTCTGGTATGGAGGTTCGCAGAACTCGCCGCCAAGATCATCGCAAGCCTCTGCTGGGAAAACCCTGCAAAAGAAATCAAAAGAAGTTCAAGGATTTTTCTGAGACAAATTACCGGAATTTTGCCGGTGACACTTTAAACAAGGTATCGGTGGGCTTACGTTTTAGGACCGGTGTATTCAAGATATTCCCTCTCGATGGCCTCCGCAGCCTGCACCGCCGCGCTGATTCGGGCCGCAGGATTGAGCTTGGCTTCAGGGTATGCGTCTGCTAAGCATGCTTCGCCACCAATGGTTTCACAGGCTTCTGCTGGGAACACTCTGTCAATGACCAGACTTTTGTTGAGTCACATTTAGCATCTAGCTTTGTCTACTCTTTTCACACCTTCACTAATCAAGAGACACTTCTATGTAGACATGAGGGAAAAACTTCGAGAAAAATGGCAATTCAGTTGAAAAAAGAAACGGAAACTGGTGTCGTACGAGAACGAGGAGCTGTAATCGACTGTCGCAGTTTCATAGGCCGCTGAAGAAGCTTTCGCCGGGGAGACTCGAGACAAAACTGAAGAAGAGAGCTTGGAAGCCAAAGCCAAAGGCTTGGAGAGGTTCTTGGATGGGGTCACCGGAAGGAGGGGCGGGGCGAGGAACAGAGCTGCCTGCATCTTGAATGTTGAGTGTTTGTGAGATTTGATGATAAAGTGTTTTGTGTTAATCGCAGAGAGATGGAAGCCCAATTTATAGGGGGATGGATAGGATGTTGGGAAGTGAAGATATTTGTGAAACTTTGGATAAGGTATGACCCTTTTTGACTGAGAAACTTTTTGAGAGATGGAGAAACTTCAGCAAGTTCCAATCGTTTCGGAGACATTTACGAATCGCTTGGAAATTTCTCTTTTACCACCCTCGAGAGAAATATCTTGAGGAAGATACAAAATTGGTACAGCCAGCTGGGACTCGATCAGTGATGTTGAAGTTGCATGGCGTTGGCATACTGTTAGCTAGTGTAGCCGATGGAGACGATTACAATCAGAAAATGTGAAATCCCGCTTCATCGACGGTTATCGCCATTTGGTTCGCATGTTGGCTTCAAGGCAGAATTTGTCAAGATAAATAGCCTTTTGAAATATCACTGCTTACCATATGGTAAGCTCAGAAATGGGCTATGGAGACGCGCTTTACACTAGCAAGATTTCCGTTGACCGGTCCATAATGACGTGTATGTATGCCACCGTGTTGAGATATCTTATCTACCTCTCCAGGAAAATAGAGGCCTACGTGTAGAATCTTCATTTTCCTTGTCTGTATGTTTACTGTTATTCATATCTTTTAGTGCTCATTGCACTTAAAATCTAATCAAAAAGTTTGTCAGCACCCTCAATAACAACATAGATACAAAATGGCAAAAGCTCGGGACAAAGCTGCATCTCAAGCGATGCCACCTAGATCCTAACACCCCCGGCTAAGATATGAAGTATGAACTCAAGTTGATCTGAACTTGAACAAAGCTGCATGAAGATTTGGCTTCAGTTCATGTATATTTCCTCAATGATTTAAACGTAGAGATGTGACAGGAAGCAACAAGTGATGGGGTATTCTCTTGGCTTCTTCTGATGTAGAAAACCTGAAAGCAGAGCATGTCAAAAGTGCAGATGCTCATTATACCTCAAAACTGCATGCTAAAAGGCGGAGCACTGCACTTGCAACCTCATCAACCAAGACACGACATTGTGAGATGAATACTCAAGTGAAATCTCCCACCAAACCAATATTAAGTCGCCAGAAGGTATTGATCATGCCTCTGATCTTAGAGCATGCCGTACACAGACAAGATCATCCAACTTGTTTCCATCCATTTTGTACAGGGATACACCTTCCATATGGATAAAATGATCTCGTGCTTCCTTCCTTAGCTTCTCTAGAGGCATGAGTTCCCATTTGCTGTAATTCGAATATTTCCTGAGATCACTCATGTCTGAAGAACCAGAGACCCGCCCATTGTTTTTAGGGTCTGCATTGCCCCAAACCTTACAACTACCAAACTGTCCCTGTCCACCACTCTGACCAGCTTGACTCTTCTTTAAGCGCAATGCAGCCGCATGAGCACTTCTTATCATATCGCGATTAGGCACATCTGACCAATCTTGCTTCATTTTGGCCCTCATGGGAGAATGGATTCTTATAACCTGACAAGACAAACCAAGTTAGATAAACCATGAAGAAGAAATTCGCTAAGAACTACATGCATGAGATAATTAACTCAAAATCTATTCCATACACCAAGGCACTCTAATAGCTGATAATAAGCCCGCCCTTGAAGTGGATTATGACCTTTCTTCGGTTCAGAGAAATAACGAGTCCTGCAAGAAAGATTTGAAAATTGATCAGCAGCGCAAATGGATCTACTACTTTTCACCACCCAATAAAAGTGAGCAGGTAAACTCACAGTTCATTTAGGAGAAGAAAATGATGGCCTTTTGGTGGCTATGGTAATGTTCTAGGTACTTATCATCTATTCAAATCATTTCCATGATAAATTTTCTGCAAAAGTCACCACAAAAAGGTACTACACTTTTTTTTTGGCTTTTATCTCAGATCAAACCGGAAGCATGTCCCTGATCCTCAACGACACATTAAAAGATCTGCTACCAAATTTGTCATAACAAGAGTAAGCATATATGCAGTTAGTTGCATACAATTTCACAATAAGAGGAAATCACATATTTGAAAAGATCATTGCAAGCAGTATAAGAAAAGGGAATTGAAGATAAGTGGAATGACTTTGCACACTTGTGGTAAGAAACATTAAATGTCCCAGGCAATCCCAGCTCCTACTCCTAGATCACTCCAACTCAAGTTTACAATCAGTTAAAAAATCTCTCTTTTGAGATCAGTAGTCATCAGATATAGAAACTAAAAGAAAAAGCATGAAAAGAACATGACTAGTGCACATGATCATACAATCAAAATGCTAAATACATTACTGGAGTTGAATATCATCAAAAACATCCAAGGAAGCTAACATTATGTGTAAGAATGGAACTAACCATTCTGTATACCCTGGATCAACAGTGAAACCATATATGTCAACAATATCGCACATAGAGAGTGCTAGCTCAATAGACTTCATTCCAGTCCCCTTTGCTCCTCTGCGCAACACAATCCCTTGGAACAGATAGACAGGATTTGGAACTTTCTGCGTATGATATAATAAAAAAGGTAACTGCATTGATCTAGAGACAGCTGATTCTAAATAACTTGATTGACAACATTAAGCAAAAATCCATACAGTCCATTGGTTTAGGGCAAGCATTTAGTGTAAGAAATGCTAACTGGATCAGGAATAAGCACAAGGCAGCCGTGGGAATAGGAGCCTTTTGTAGAAAGCATAGAAACTAGCCATCAAGATTTGTTCAACTAATTTATTAGTTGACCAAGGAACTGGAATACATGAACAAAATGCTCACCTTTATCATTGCATTGAAGTCTCGATGAGTCACACTTTTGATTATGAGTACCTCATCATCTGCAGGAGAAAACTAGGAGTAATGACAAATGCAGAGAATCTCCATCAACAATGCATGATTCAGAGAAAAATTTCAGAGACAACTCCTTACTATATTGAAACTCAATCGACATGCCATAATCATCAAAACCTCCTTTAAAGGCTACACCCCATCAGAGGTGAAGGTCTGACCCCTTTTCGAGAGGATTAACCCCTTTTCTATGTCAACGATTTTGGGGTCAACCTCACTCACCTTCAACGATACATGCAAAAAAAATTAATTGGAGGGGATGTCCTTCAAATTACGGTAGAGTACAGGGTGTCTACAAATTTTCCCTAATTCAAATTATTTGTACCATTAAAAGAACAGAACAGATGAAAAAAGTGTAAATAGACCGAGAACCGAAAGCAGATACAGCTTTGATTTTGTCAATTATGTATCGAGAAATTGGCAAATAGCAAGGGAAACAAGTACTTGGGGAAAACCAGGATTTGATAAATTTCTACTTTGCTCCAAAAGATCAGAACATACCAGACCCATTCAGTATGGCAATCATGTTTCGAGCACCACCACGAACCACGAGGCGGAAATCCCTTTTCATGCCAACATATTTGGCATATTTCTGTATTAAGAGAGAAGCCAGAAAAAAAGGGCCAAAAAAGGAAGCCAGAATAAGCACAATTCCATTTGCTTGCAGCAATCTAATCAACAGGAAGGTACTTGGCAAGAACTAGGAATAAAGCATCTACTTCACAAACATCACTCAATGTATGAAATTCATGCGAGGGAGAAACAGACTCAACAATTATAACCACATAATTTGTACAATAAAAGTCAATAGACAAGAAAGTAAATGCATATTTCTTCAAGAGAGAAAAGGCAACCAAAAAAAAAACTCAGTCCTTTAGTAAGTATAAAGTTTCATACATAATGACAGGAAGCATTATAGCTCATGTACCTCATTAACAGGAGCCTCATTTTCTCTAATTACAGCATCATGACTGTCTATCTCTTCTCCAAACTCTGTCTTCAACAAATCTCCAGAGTTTCCGACAACAGCACATCTGTGAAACTGTCGGGGGTGAAAGGGAGGATTTGATGGTAGAATCATATTCAAATGCTCCTCACAAAGAGTTCGATTGTAGCATTTATCAGCACCCCTAGAACCAGTCAATAAGTACAAGTTAGCAGCTGCCAGGCATTCCAAAATTAAACTATTACAGATGAATGGGAAAAAAGATAGTCAGCAAGAGATTTTACAGCTGTGCTATTCTTTTTGCTGCATATTCCAGCCATCCATCTGGCCGAGCATCAAGATATTCTCTAGTCAGCACGGTAGTCATGTTACGATACTGCACCCTAGACACATTAGCTCAAATTATCTCCCCAAAGACTCTACCAGTGATCCAGACAAAAGTACAATGGTACTGACCTGTTCCCATAACAAGATGGCCTCACAGACATCATACTTGTACTCCAAGGGCTCAAAGATCTTAAACTGTGCATTGTACTATAAATAAAGACTACAAAGGTCAGCCACTCAGAATAATAAACCATCAGGTTGAAGGACTAAATGACAAGGAGAGAGAGATCCAACCCAAGTACTGTTAGTGCCTTTTGGGAACTTCAGGACTAAGTTGCAATGATCAATTATGTGCGCGGAAAGCCCAAGCCCTCTCTTGGCCTACATCAGAAAATCAGCGACTCAGCACCCAGCATATTTCAGCAATGAAGATTCATCAAAACCCATTGCGCATATGCAGAAAATGCACGCAAATGCTATAATACCAAGCTATAAGTAGCGACTAACTTCGCAATATCAACCAGAAAAGGGACGGAATCCCCTCCCAAGCCCAAATAACAAGAACGCGACCCATCTACCAACGTCAGCTAAGCCAAGCTTAGCAACCACAATTGCGAAATGTTCACCACGACAGCTTCAAAACATCATCACGCGATTCAGAGAGAATAGATGGGTAACGCGGATCGGGTTCGAGAAGGTTTTCGGGGACTAACCACGCATTGTTGCACGCTGGACTGGAAACCGGACAAGACCCGAACTTCCCGCCCGTCGAGATCCGAACTTTGGTCCCCTGAAAAACCCACGAAAGCGAAAGAAGGAAAGGAGTAAGGGATCGAAATGGGCAAGTGACCGAGCCCAAGTTTCGATACGGGAGCGAGGGGAGGGGAAGGAGGGAGGCGGGAAACGGGAGGCGACCTGCGAAGAAGGAAGATTGGGTGGCGAAGACGAAGAGGCAGAGGAATGCGGCGGCGCAGGCCAGATGCGGGACCGCCAGCCGCCCGCCGTTGCTGCCGGTGGAGGAGGAAGACGACGGTGCTCTGTGGTGGTGTCTCATCCTTCCTTCGCCGCCGACCGAGAGAGAGAGAAGGAGGGAGGACCGGTAGAAACGGAGATTGCTTGTTTCTTTATACGCTGTTTGACAGGGGGTCTCCTGGAAACAATGACGTGGCATATAACATCATGCGTTGAAATCGAACTCCTTTTCTTCTCTTTTTTTTTTTACTCTTAATCGACAAAAAAAAAATCACATTCTAAAAAGTATTTGCTAAAAATGATCGTCCAAAAATATTTTCATTCTTCATGAAAATATTTAGACACAAGCTGTTGTTGATAATAGCTAATTTTTTGTTGGCTAATTATTTCAAATAATAAAATTAATCGTTTTAACACATTTCATAAAAAAAAAAAAATGACCAATTAATCAACCAATAAAACTACTTGTCACAAATAACATTTTATTGTTGCATGGAAACATATAAATATTGACTAGTTTGGCTAATATTGAACTTGATAAAATGAAATGATTAAATAATTAAAAAAAAAAAGTTTATTTGAGAATAGCTGCTCATACTATTTCGGCCCAAAGCCTTGAGCGTTGTATAAAGGACAAGTTGTAGAAGTAACTCATTACCTTCTAGGTGAAATTGTCATAGGAAATTATATTTCAAATTACTCATTTTTCACGAAACAAGGAAATCTTAATAATGAGATAGAGTTCTTTGATTCATCATGAAAACAGGCAAATTCCATCTATAATAAAAAAAGTTATGGACAAAATACTTACTTGATAACGCATTAATAACTTATCAATAGATTTTGATAAACACCATAAGTTAATATTTAGCAACTATATCAATAATCTTCCAATATTTACTTTTATGGGTTATCAACTTATTGAACCTATTACCTTGGAGTGATAACCTTAATCCAAATAATGCAACAATATCCATTGCATTGTGAAACTAACTAATCCTAATCACTTATCAACTTTTGATCTATTTGGTTTTGTAAAGTACGAATATAGTTTATTCTTGTAGCTTAAGGGCCTTTGAAGTTAGTAACTTTTATTTTTTTCTTTTTATTTTGGTTGAAGTAAATCTTATATCAACAAACATCACATTAAGGTTATGTTTGGTCATCTGGATTTTTAAAGATACAATATGAAATTCAAGAATTTTGCCATATTCTATCACTCATTTGATGAATTATAATAATAAAGTCGGATCTATTTACATTATAGCATGTACATTGCATAAACTGTATATCAGTATAAATAAATGTAAAAATTCACGAACAAAGATGGTAAAAATCTTTTGCGACACTCTTGTCTACTTTGTTTTTATTTTCCTTTTTTTTTTAATTTTCCTCTCTTTTTTAAAGTATTTTCCTTTTTATTTCTTTTTCCCCTTTCCATCATTCTCTAATAAAATTTTATTAAATAGTAAACTATACTAATATACCTAAAGTACTACAATACCTTAAAATATGTAATAAAGATAAATATATGTATATATATTGAATTTGCATTATAAGATAGAATTAAATTCAAATATATATAAGTAGAAATAAGATTAAATTAAAAGGCTATATTTTTATTTTTCATTATTTTGAATTTTATATATTAGACTTCAAATATTATTTTTAATTAAAATATAATTTTAATTTTATTAGTCTAAGAAGCTTGTTATTCGACAAAAAAAAATTCCTATTATAGATATTAAAAATCACATCCACGTTTATCTCATCTCCCTCATAAAATAATTTTATCAAATGTCATATTTTCTTATATTTAATTTATCCTATTTTGAACAAGTTTCAAACGCCGAATAAGATATAAACTAATATTAGTCCCTAATATTTTTTTTTTATTTTGATTGATTTCGAAAAGGACAAATATTTATTATCGCCGCTCGTACCTTTCAAGTTGATTTGACTAGAATATCTACATTTCACACATAAAACACTCACTAACTTTCATTTTAAGAACGCCAATATTTGTACTTCCAAGTTTACAAACAACTTTAATACTATAACGATAATTATTTTTGTGACTTACCAACGCCTTTGAAGTTTTCATTTTCATTTGAAATTACCAACCCTAATATGAATGATGTACCAACATTTGTTAGGTAAAGATGGCATAGTAATTTTAGTCACTTGCAACATTTTTTATGACTATTTTGAAAATTAACAGCTTTCATTTATATTTCTTGAATTACCAACTGCTTTAGTAAACTATCAATATTTATTTTCATGACTTATGACTAGCTTTTATTCGAATTTATCAACTTTAATTTGATTGATGTACCAATATTCATCACATTATGATACCAACTAATTTTAGCCGGTCACCAACTTTTTATCTTGCTTTGTTTTGGAAAGTACAACCATATTTTTATACTTCAAAGATTACCGTAATAATTTATTTTCTCTTACCAACACATTTGAAGTTACCAATTTTTCTTTGGAATCGTCATTCTCAATTTAATTGATGGCATCTTAATGAAATGAATATTGGTACATCAGTTGAATTATAGTAAGTAATTCCAACTAAGTTTTAGTAACTTCATATACAATGAGCCACAAAAATAAAAGTTAGGAAGATTATTAAAGTAGATAATTTTGAAAGTAAAAAAGAATGTTAGACTTTTGCAAACCAAGCAAGATAAAAAAAAGTTGATAATGACCAAATCTAGTCGATATCTTGATGTGAATAATGTTGATATGTCAACTAAATTAAGGTTGATAATTTTGGATAAAAATTAGTAATTTCAAAAGAGTTGGTAAACCACAAAAATAAATGTTGGCAGATTATTAAATTAATTGATAATCTTGGAAGTATAAAGAAGTGTTTGTATCATGATAACAAAAAAAAAAAGTTGGTGAGTGACTCAAAATAGTTAGAATCTTCTTGTGACAAATGTTGGTACACTATCAAATTAAGGTCCATAGTTTCATATGAATCTTAGTAACTTTCATAGCGTTGTTGAACCATAAAAACAAATGTTGATATATTATTAAAATTGTTGGAAATTTTAACAATGTCATAAATGTTGGCACACCATCAAGTTTAGATCGGTAACTTTGCAAATTCAGTACCTCCCAATGCATTGGAAAGCCACGAAATATATCTTGATAGATGATTAAAATTGCTGACAATTTTTTAAAACATATATAAATATTGGGCTCCGTAAACAAGTCCATGGAATGTCGGAGTTTTCTAGGGTGAAGAAGTAGAAAAGAATTGTTAAAAATATTCTAAACATATTGCAATTTTACTAACTCGTCCTGAATCTTTAATTTCGTCAATTCAATTATAAATATCTTTACACTTTGCTAATTGAGCCCATTCCAATAATTTTGATATGAAGTTGCTAACATGGATGTCAGCTGCTTTATTTGGCACGACTAATGCTAACATTGATAGATTTTTAATAATATTTTTTTTATCTTTTTTGAATTTTTTTATTTTCCTTCTTTTCTTTTTCTTTTTTTTTGGGTCCTTTTTGTGCTAGACTGCCCCGGGCAAGGCAACCCTTACCCAGGCTGGGCAAAGGGCCTTTCTGCCCTTGCATGTGGCTACAATGGCCTTGGGTGAAGGCTTTGTAGCCCTGCCGGGCATGGGCAAGGGTGTGAAGGCCTCACCAAATCTAGGCACGCCTCACCCAATTTGAGTGACGCCTTTGCGATCGATGAGGGTAACCATTGACTCTCACGGACACAAAAAGAACAAAAAAAAAAAAAGAAAAAAATAAAAATAAAAATAAAAAATTCGAAAAAGATATTAGAATACTATTAAAAATGATCTATGTTAGTGCTGATCATTGCCATGTAGGATACTCGGCCTCCACGTCAGTAATTTCCGATCGAAATTGGCTGAATTAACTCAATTAGCAAAGTACAAAAAGGTTTTGAATTGAATTGATAAAATTTAAAAATTTAAAACTGAATTGGCAAAATTACAATATATTTAGGACTTTTTGGATAATTTTCCAAAAAAAAGTATAGCCGAATTTAGTAGGATACACACTTGTGTTTTGATCATGTGCATTCTATGTAAACTATTGCGATTAGACACTTGGGGATCAACTTGGCTAAAGGATAGAACGAATTACACGGTGCGTTTGATTTAGCATTTTCAATGGGTTTTTAGTCTCCAAAGCCCATTTGAGGAAATATTGTACCATTTGGCAATTATTTTAAAAGAGCTTTCAAGTGAAATTCAACATGGGAAAGTTAAAAGCCCAGTACTAATAGGGCTTGCAACATTTGGCCAAATATTGAAGCTCATTTTTATTATTCCAAAATTACCTTATCAATTCTTCAAATTTTTTATTTTGTCTCTTGTTATTTTTTTAATTACAAAAGGACCCAAGGGTGGTTTTTGCTGGGCTTTTGTGTGACGAGCACCTCCCCCGCCTCGTCTCTTCACTATTTTATAGAGAAGGAGTGAACCTAGACCTCAATCTATCCTCGACTTTACATGAGCATTCATCGTCGCTGTCGAAAGAAATCGTCACTCCAGACCGACTATTTTTGTCACCCCGACCTCCTCCACTCTTGGCATCACCTCTCTCCTCGCCTCCACTCTTTTAATCTATGCCTTCAGCATCACCAAAAACGGCCTGCTCCGGCACGCAGCAATCTAGCTGATGGTTGGTGATAATCCGACACCGGGAGCGAAATCAATGCTTCCAAGATCTTGAAAGCGCGTTGCGCAAAGGCATTAATTAGCGTATCGGTCGCTTAAAATCAGCGATCATATCTACAAAACACATGCAATGCATCCTAATAAATGCGAGGCAATCTTCATCATTCGTCTCAGAAAAATTACCATCAAAGGAGTTGCCACAAAATCCGGAAGAATTGCAAAGTACATAATGAGGATCAAACGGAAGCCTTACTTCCAATGTCTCCTCTGTCATTCAGGTTTAGCTGCGAGAGCTCAGACTTGACAAAAATTTTACTTCCCATTTCCACCGGTCCATGTATTTTTTACTGGAATGAATAGAGCACTTGACTCTTATACCAAGAAGGCCTCAAGAATTTGCAGCCTTATTTTTTTCCTTTTTTTGGCGACACTATTTACACCCCTATATGACTAAGTCCACCCAATTTCTACCAAAAAAATAAAATTATCATCTATCATTTAGTTGCAATTTAAATTGGACTTTCCTTTTTTTTTTTTAGTTTTTCAATATCTATGTAGGATCTACTTACCATAGTTAAGGATTTAATATGTTTAGGTTTTCTTTGTTATAGATTGTCCATGTCTATCATAGGCGCTATGTTATTTTTATTGTTGTTAAATATTACTTCCATAAAAATTTGTTTTGTTGAAAAGAGAAATTTCCTTAAAATCTAGTTCTTTATCACATTGTCGATTATTTTTATGCATAAATTGTTAAGCAAATGAAATTTAATTAAATCAAAACATTGCATAAATAAGAAATTTTTTTTTAAATGCCAATGAAATCTCATTATTTTGGATTGAAGAAAATTAATATCATTTATGAATTGTTCAAAAAACAACATCAATATATCTTATTGTGCATAATGTTTTTAGTGCTTTCCTATTTATTGATCTAACGTCTTACATGCTCTGTATAAAGGTATCTCGCTAGTATAATAAGGAAAGAGGATAAATTCTTTGATATTGTAAAGAAAGAGATTTGATACATAGAGTAAACTAATGAAATTAATGAATTCTAGTATTAGGCCATGGCATTTTTCGGCGCATTTTTAGTTTGAAATTGGATACCCAATGCAAAAAGGGAGATTTGTCATCCCACGACTGAATCCTTCGAAATTTCCACACATTTCACTATAAATGCCCTAGTTTCCCATAGCCCTCCTTTAGAGCTTTGCACTTCTAATGTCTCTAAGATTGACTTTTTCTATGAGATTTCTTACCTCAACGAAGATAGTAAAATTTCATAGACTCGCCTTTCACTTATAAATCAGTATTTTGCTTTTGCTAAACCATCCTCTTTTTCACCTATTTGTTCTATTAAGCGACTTATTAAGCATATTCCTAAAGAAGTTAAAGAATATGTCCAGTTTTCAAAATTTGACCATCATCCTATTCCAGCTACTCAACAAAGACACTTTGTCACCCTTCAAATACCTTATCACTTTCAACGAAAATGAATACAACATGGATATATGCACCTTCACTTTAATGCTATTAGACTTGCTTTATCCTTTCACGGAAAGAAGAGCTTACCCATGGTTGCTCAAATGGTTCTCTTAGACACTCATTTTTTAGACTACCAGCATGCTTGCATTGGTACCATTCAAACCATGATTGTCATCAAATTTAGTAAGAAAAAGAAAGAAACCACTTCCTCCATTTTTCCTACTATTTTTATGATGCAACCCTAGACATCTAGATCCAAATTCCATGATTGAGTCCTTTGACTAGGGAGATGCCCTATTCATTACTACAAGGATACCCACACAAGACACTATTTTTGAGATCTTGATTGTTAGTGTTCTCTTTGTACAAATTCTCTGGATGAAGAAGAAGATGATAGGCCATCCAGAAAAAAGAAACGGTCAAAAGGTAGACTTTATCATAGATACTTTGATGGAGACCCCACTATTGGATCACTTGGTGAAGATGGAGGAAAATACCAATTCATGGTCTCGTATAGACCACCTTAATCAAACCCTCCTTCGAAAATCCTTGAACCATGTGAACCCTTTTGACCTCCTTAGTCACCACCTATAAAGTGTTGGAATATCATACGCGGAAACGACGTGACTTGCAATTTACGTCAACACAAAATCATCAGAGAAATAAATGAGAAATAATAAGGACACCAGAAATTTACGTGGTTCGGTCCGAGTATCAGTACCTACGTCCATGGAGAGAGCTAGTAGCAAATAATCTGCTATAATCGGAAAATCAAAATTTACAATCACTCACATGCTCGAATGTTTCCCACACATAAATTTAAGCTCAAACTCAAAGTGTTTATAAATAAACAACTCACTTGGACATAAACTCACGGCACAAAATCACTACACGTTCTAGCTCAAAGTAAAATGCTCTATGTTCACTAAAACCAAAAACTTGTTCGCATGTTTTTTTCTTACATACAAATCAGCGTTCTTCTTTCTCTTGATCGGGTGGCTTGTGCAGTGACTCCTTTCTAGTTTTCTTTTCTCGTGCGGCGCTCCTTAGCTTTTGTCGCTCCACAAAAAAAAAAAAAAAAAAAAAAAAAAAAAAAAAAAAAAAAAAAACCCGAAGTTTTGCTTTTGTACATGGGTGCCCAAAGTCAACAATTTGACCTTGGGCCCCACCTTATGAAACTCCAACATCGTTTCTTCTTTTGCATGGACAAAAGATAGAAAAAAAAATGTCTTTATTTTTTTTTTCCTCTTTTGTCTTATAGTTAAAGATAACTTTTTTTTTCTTTGCTTTCTTTGTACATCCAAAAGAAAAAAGTCCAACATAAAAAAAGAACTTCTCCATCCGATTTGTAATCTACTTAAGAAATCTTTCTCGACAAATTCAGTGTAACAAATCAATATCCGAATTCAAACTCGAGACATTAATTTAATAATTCTTCACCTTGACTCGACATTTGAAGCCAAGTTATAGTGGTCATCATCCATGTTGCTCTCCCAATGCCCCAACGGACATTCACTCTCCACAGACGCCAATAGAGAGCTTGAGCTCTGCCAAAGGAATAGACTTAATCGTCATATCTTCTAAGTTATCTACTATAGCAATCTTTTTGACAATAATATTGCCCTTAGTTAAGACATCTCAAATGAAATTGTATGTGATGTTGATATGTTTCGTTCACTCGTGATAAACTAGATTATACACCAAATATATCGCACATTGGTTATCACAATGTATATCCACACTTTTTTGTTCTAACCCAAAGTCCGAAAGCAAATTTCATAACCATATCGCATCTTTCGCTACAAAAGTTAGTGCCATGTATTATGCTTCAGTCGAAAACAAGGTAACGTGATCCTGTAAGAACGCTTTCCAACTAACTGCACCACTCGCTAGCATAAACACGTACCCTGCTAAAGATCTGCAATCATCCAAGTCACCGGAGTGATCCGAATCCACAAAACCAATAATTTCACTGCCATTACTATCCCTCAGGTACACTATACTTACGTCTATTGTCCCCTTCAAATATCTGAGGATCCACTTCATAGCTTCCAAATGAGCTTTACCAAGACGCTTCATATAGCAACTAGCCATGCTCATCGCTTGTGAAATATCAAGCCTAGTGTACACCATAACATATATAATACTATCCACGGCACTAGAATAAGGAACACGAGACTTATGCTCCTCCTCTTCCTCCTTAGTCTACAGTGGTAATTTATCTAAAAGTTTAAAGTGCTTCGCTAAATGTGTACTTACAGATTTTACTAACTTAATATTAAAACGTGCCACAATCTTCTCAATATATTTCTTCTAAGATAGACGTAAAAGTCCTGCCCTATCATGCAAAATCTTTATACCCAATATTTTCTTTACAACACCTAAATCTTTCATCTCAAATTCCACATTTAACTGCCTCTTCAGTACATCAATATCAAACATATTCTTAGCTGCTATCAGCATATTATCAACATAGAGTAATAAATAAATCAAAGAACCATTCTCCAATCTCCTAAAATAAACATAGCTATCCATCTAACTTTTTGAATAGTCTTAACTAGCCATGAAAGCATCAAAACGCTTATACTACTACCTAAGAGACTGTTTTAGTCCATACAAAGAATTCTTTAACAAATAAACATGATCTTCCTTACATAGAATAGTTAATCCCTCTGGCTGCCTCATGTAAATCTGCTTCTCTAACTCACTGTGAAGAAACGTAATTTTCACATCTGACTACTATAACTCAAGATCCTCCAAAGTAATTAAGGCAAGTAAAACACGAATAAAAGTATATCTTACCACAGGAGAGAACACCTCATTGTAGTCAATGCCATCATGTTGTGTATATCCCTTCATCACAAGTCTCGCCTTATACCTCGCTACCTAAATATCGGGAATGCCATCTTTCCGTTTAAAGACCCACTTACTTCCGACAATATTTTGGCTCTTGGGTGCTTTGACCAACTCCCATGTCTGATTTTGATAGAGTAATTCCATCTCTTCACTTATAGCCCATAGCCTCTGTAATGACTCCAAACTAGCCATCGCCTTAGAGTAATATGAAGGCTCATCTATCTCCACCTCATCACCTACAGTCAATGCATAAGCAATATATGTAAATCATAACGTATTGGTGCTTTAATTTTCCTTCTCTGTCCATCCGCGGCTATAGTGTACTGTGGCTTTATTGATTGTTCACTATCACCGACTTCAAGAACTGCAGCCTCATCTATAATCTCAACTTCTATTACCTTATAGATTTTTGGAGTCTCTACCTGAAGCTCTACATCATTGATGACACCATGATATGTCTTCTCTGCTAGTTATGTTACAGAACTCCTCTGTTGAAGCATTGCAATCTCGTCGAAGATCACGTCTCTGCTAATTAATAAACCGGGTGATTTGGGATTGGTGCACCACAACCAGTAGCCTTTCACCCATGTGCATAACCTAGAAATATGCACTTCTTCTCTCTCGGCTCAAACATACCATCATTCTTATGAGTATACGCAGAACATCCGAATATACATAATCCGCAATAATTAACAGGTTTCCCTGACCATACTTCCCCAAGAGTCTTCCACTCAATAGCAGATGATGAAAATTGATTAACTAGGTAATATGCCATGTTTACTGTTTCGGCCCAAAATTCCTTACCAAATCCTACATGTGAAAGCATGCATTGAACTCACTCAAGCAAAGTTATGTTCTTCCATTTTGCTACATCATTCTACCGTGATGTCCCAAGTACTGTACGGTGTCTCACATTCCCTTCTTTCTCACAAAACCCAGTAAAATATTTACCATAGAACTCTATGCCATTATCGGTTCTCACGTACTTGATTTGTTTATCTGACTGCTTCTTAATCAATGCCTTAAATTTCTTAAACTGATCAAATACATGATATTTATGCTTCAGAAAGTATACTCATACCTTCCTCAAATGGTCATAGATAAATATCAGCATATATCGGGCACCTCCTTTAAAGGTATTGAAGACGGGCCCCAAACGTCTGAATGAATGTATTCAACCGGTCGCTTGATCGAATGAACAATTGTAGTAAACTTAACTTGGCGCTGCTTCCCAAAAATGTAGTGCTTACATAAGTTTAGTTTTCATGTCTTCTGACCTTTCAACAATCCTCTATCACTTAGTATTGTCATACTTGCCTTGCTCATGTGCCTTAAACACATATGTTATAACTTAGTCAAGTTAGAGTCTGACTCACCTAATGAAACTACAACGGTTCTGGTTACAGTTTCTCCCAGTAGATGATAGAGAGTATTCACTTTCTTCCCATTCATCACTATTATGGCACCTTGAGAGATCTTCAATACTCCACCTTCAGCAGTGTACCTACACCCGATTTGTCAAGTGTCTCCAGAGAAATAAAATTCTTCTTGAGCTCCGGTACATGCCTCATGTCTGTTAATGTGTACACCACCCCATCGTGCATCCGTATCCGAATTGTCCTTATCCCCACAGCCTTGCAAGTGACATTATTCCTCAAAAAAAACGTTATCACCATATGCAGTCCAGTAAGTAGTAAACCAATTCTTATGAGGCGTCATATGATAAGAACATCCCAAATCTAGCACCCATTTGTTTCCTGATGAAGCAGTAATCACACATAAAACAATTTTTGCATCGCTAGTGCTCCACTCAGCAATGTTCACAACACTACTTGTGGTATTCTGCCTAACACATTTATTCCTCCGCTTTGGACAATCTCTCCTTATGTGCCCCTTCCCGTGACACTCAAAGCACTTCACGCATCCCTTGGACTTTTTATGGTGTGATTTTGATCTGCTTTTACCTCTACTACTACTAGGCCATCGATGTTCTTCTCTACCCCAAATCGTCAGTACTTGCGCTAAACTATCATTTCACAACTTTCTCTACCACTCATTAGAGAACAAAGCGGACTTTAACTCTTCCAAAGTAATCATAGTACGTCCCTGCAATAGTGAATCAGAAAAGTACTCCCATGACTCTAGTAAAGAGGCAAACAACATCATGCCCTGTTCTTCATCATCAAGTATATTACCGATATTCTTCAAAATCCATCATGAGTTTATTGAATTCATCCAGGTGGTTTCTGATAAACATACCTTTAATATATTTAAATTAAAACATCATTTTCAACATGTACAAGTGGTTGTTCAAACATTTCTTCACATAAAGTGCCTGAAGTTTTGCCCATAATGCTACGGCATCCTTCTCCTTGGCAATCTCTATTGAAACCCCATCCAACAAGTTCAATAGGATTGTGCTCTTTGCTCTTTCCATTAACTCTACCCTTTCAGAGGCTTTCATCATAATCAGCAACTCACTTCACCATCCAATGCCTTGGCCAATTCTTGAGTTGTCAATAACGTCCGCATCTTGATGCTCCATAACTCAAAGTTGTTTCTCCCATTAAACTTCTTAATTTCAGATTTCCTCTCAGATATCATTGCAATAATATAATTTTAGATAATAATCAAACAAGCAAAAGCTCCAAATCACAATTAAGAAATCCAATCTTGAGCTTTGATACCAATTGTTGGAATATAATACGCAAAAACGACAAGATCTTGCAATTTACGTTAATGCGAAATCACTAGAGAAATAAACGAAAAATAATAAGGACACCAGAAATTTACATGTTTCGGTCTAAGTATCGATACCTACCTCCATGGGGAGAGTAAGCAGCGAATAATCCATTATAATCGGAGAATTAGAGTTTACAATTATTCACACGATCGAGTGTTTCCCATACCTAGATTTAAACCCAAACCCAAAATGTTTATAGATAAACAACTCACTTGGATATAAACTCATGACACAAAATCATCACCTGTTCAAGCTCAAAGTAAAATGCTCTACACACATTGAAACCAAAAACTCGTTCGCATGTTCTTTCTTGCGTACAGATCAGTGTTCTTCCTTCTCTTGATCGGGTGGCTTGTGCGGCAACTCCTTTCTATCTTTCTTTTCTCGTGCGGCGCTCCTTAGCTTTTGCAGCTCCACACAAAGAATAAAAAAACAACCCAAAGTTTTACTTTTGTATGTGGGTGCCCAGAGTCAACAATTTGACCTTGGGCCCCACCTTGTGAGACCCCAATATCGTTTCTTCTTTTGCAGGTACAAAAGATAGAAATTTTTTTTCTATATTTTATTTCCTCTTTTGTCTTGTGGCTGTAGGTAACTTTTTTTTTCCTTGCTTTCTTTGTACGTCCAAAAGAAAAAAGCCCAACATAATAAAAAAAAACTTCTGCATCCGATTTGTAGTCCACTTGGGAAATCTTTCTCGATAAATTCGATGTAACAAATCAATATCCAAATTTAAACTTGAGACATTAATTTAACAGAAATAAACCTTCATCCGAAAAGCCACTTGTCTCACCATTCTATAAACCCATTCACAAATGGGTTAAGAAGAATTTCTTTCCTCTAGAAGTACCCAAAGCACCTCAATTATCATGTTTTCCAAAACCAAAACCACCATATGTCCTTCTATCTGTTTATATGTGCCAACCCTTAGACTTTTCACCTTTGGAAAGATTTAATTATAATGCCCCATTCCCAGCATTAGAAGAATTTATAGATGCTCACAATCAATTTCATCATATGCCGAAGGTCTCAAATCCTATAGATATTAACGACCATGGAAGGCAAAAGAAAGTCACGGCTGCTGAAGCTGTCTTGAATTAACAATTAGAAAATGTTTTGGCCCAGAACCATGTTCTCAAAATAATTGACACCAAGCTTTCAACTGTCCGATCCTAACTTGATCATGTTGATCAGAAAGTTGATCAGAAAGTTGATCAAACAACTTTTGTTATGAATAAATTGCTTGAGACATTCCTGAAGAAACTCTAGCATATAGAATTTGGTAAATATGTCTCTCATCATTATTTGGAAGACCAGATGGCTAAAACAGAAAAATTGAGGAGATAAATGAAGTTCCTACATGATGGAAAATTTATTCCTCCCCCAAATCCATTTTCCTAGCCTTAGCAAACGATTCCAATTGAAGTGGGCCCCGTTAGGACTATATCAATTGTCTCAATTATTGACGAAACTCCAAAACACGATCAAAAGGATATTGTTATGCTTCGAAACCATATCAAGGAAATAAAAAAGGAAACAAAAATTAGTAAAGAAAAGAAGCCAACTCCTTAACCTTTTTCAAAACCTCCCTCTACTCATATGGTCTTTTCCACTTGAGGCATTCTTGCAAGATCAAAGCAGACAAAAGATATTAACTATTGTTACATTTGACTCCACCAAGCAAAATACCTCTAAATCAGCTTCAAAGTTAGATTCTCTTTCCTCCGGAAATACTTCAACCTCTGAGCCACAAACACCAATATCCAGTGTGCCTACTATCTTTATGGCCGATCCCCCTGAAGCAAAAATGGAATCAAATCCATTTAAGCCTGGAGTGAAACACTTTCATGACCTAAACCTGGAACAAAAGTCTTCAACCTCAAGATACTACTTCACGCTCGATGACATCCCATATTCCAAATGGCCAAATATATTACAAGAGTTTCATGCTTGGCCCAATACGAAAGCACTTTCTGTTGAAAGTCGATATGAAACTAACTAAGTTTGTGAGTAGATTTACTGGAAGCCTAAGACTGGTAGAAAACTATTCCTAACCATGGTCAATGACATTTTTACTCCAAACAGATTTCTATCAAACGATCCATATGATCCACCACTTCTTTATCGGTAAATCTTCTTGAGCTTAGAAGAAGAGAATTTTCAAAAGAAAATGCTACTATTTACAAAGAAAGCATCTTAATTGGCATTTCCAATAAATGCTTAAATTATTCTATGCTCTTAGAGCTGATTGTAACCTAAAGTAAGTATTTTTGGCCTTCATTCCAAAAGAAATTGGTCACACTATGGAAAGATACATACAAAATAAGCAAAAGATGGTTGCAAATGTTCCACTTAGGGAACTCCAGCAAAATATGCATCTTGCTATTGATGATCTCCCCATCCGAAGGAAGGCTTTCAGAGGTTTCCTTAAGAGTAACAAAGAACTTGACTGGGCTTGTCAATAGCTTGAGTTAAAAATCAAATATTCAAAGAAAGACTCGTGTGAGAATCCTTGTTATGGAGATCAATACAAAAAACGAAGACACTTCAAAAGATTCTCCGTAGAACATATAAAGAAAAGGCGCAAAATGGCAATTCTTCCGAAAAAAACGCTCTAAATGAAGCTCTTCTAGAAGATGCAAAATATTCAATCGGTGTTACATTTACAACAAGAAATACCATTTTGCCAAAAAAAATGTCTGAAAGCCAAAGAAAGAAATTCCCATTTAATCTAGAAGATAGAGAAGCAAACTGAAGTATCACTCGAGGATGATGATATTGAATCAGTCTTCTCCCTAGAAGATGAAACAACCAAACACACTACGTGTGCCATCCAAACGTGGTCACAGACCAGTGACATTGAAAACTCGTCAAAAGAACCTAAAGAAGAGATATACTAGTGACATTAAAAACTCGTAAGAAGAACCTAAAGAAGAGGTATTCTTCTTCTCTAAACCTCCCACAATCAAAGACATTTGTGCATGCACTCCTTTTATCCTCTCATATTTCCTTGTGAAAATATACCTATCGAAGTATGTTAAGCTAATTTCTCTTATTACCCTCCTCGACACTGAAGCTAGTGTTTTTATTCTCAATATAAAGGTACTTCTAGAAAAATACCGAACGTCATACACTCGGTATTTAAACTTTGCTTCTAGGGATACATTTGTTACAAGAATTCAAAGTAAACTCATCAACATACAATTATTTCCCTAGTGTTCAATCACTACCAAGATCCTTGGCTCTAGCTCATCAAATGAAGATATCATTATTGGTTTGGAAATCCTTACACAAATTCCTAAACTTAGAATTGTGCCTAATGGACTACGGTTCATAAGGTAGTTCTAGAAATTTCTAGACATCTAAAGATTTTTCGCTATTCAAATGAGTATTTTGGATCCAATTCTGCAAATCCTTCTTGAGGCATGTGCAAAATCTCACTTAGATTTTGTCCAAAAATGCTCCAACCCTTTGTGGAAAAATCTTGATTTCTTCATCAATTTTCTTTTCAAGGAAAATGAGGATGTCAATCCTATCAAAGCCGGTCACTATGGAATGAATCCAAAACATTTGTTTTTAGCACAAAAAGAATCTTAGGATTTGCTTCATCAATGATTAATAGAGCCCTCCGGTTCCCAATGGGCTTGTAAAGCATTTTATATGAACAAGCAAGCGGAGTAAAACAGAGGAAAGATGAGACTGGTTACTAATTGTCAGCCTCTCAATCAATTTTTACAAGATGATAAGTTTCCTTTGCCACATTAGAATTCTTTGTTCTATAGCCTCACTCAAGTTAAAGTGTATTCCAAGTTTGACCTTAAAGTTGGATTTTGGTAGTTGGGAATTCACCCTGAAGACAAGTACAAAACTGGATTTTGTATTTCAAATCAACATTTCAGTGGACAATGCTCCCTTTTGGCCTCAAAACCACTCATTCGCTATTTCATAAGGCTATTTGTAGAATTTTCCAACTTATTTGATTAATGCTCAAATTTACATTAATGTATCCTCATTTATAGTCCAGATAAGAATTCTCATTGTAAATTATTAGCCCAATTTGCAGACCTGGTGTGAAAGCATGGCATCATATTATCCCAAAAGAAGATGATCATTGCCCAAAGAGAAATTGAATTTATTGGTATGCATCTCAAAGATGGAACCCGTTATCCCGATCCTTATAATGTTGAAGCATTACAAAAGTTTCCTAATGAAAACATTTCTCACAAGCAAATTCAACAATTTCGTGGGATTGTCAATTATCTCAATAATTTTGTCCTTAAAACCACAAAGTTTGTAAGTCCACTATGATAAATGCTCAAGAAAGATGCTCCTCCGTGGGGACCATAGCAAACTTAGTCTGTACATAGGCCTAAGGAAATTTTGTAGCATCTATCTTATTTACATATCCCTTCCATGGGAAAAAGGGTCTTGCAAACAAATGCTAGTGATGAATATTGTGCGACTATTCTTTTCGAAGAAATTAATGGAAAGCAACAAGTTTGCGAACACAAAAGCAAAAGAATAACGCAAGCAGAAATGCATTACCACTCTACGTTCATTAAAAAGTCGGAATTATATCGAGGTACGAACACGCGGAGTGCGAAAACTTGGCACGAATGGATACTTAAGTACTAAAACTTTGAAAATGTACACTTAAGTGCCAAAATCAAAGTAAAATGGATCACTTAAGTGCTAATCTGGCCAAAATGCAGATATGTCATTTTCCGGCGACATGCTTAACTAATGTGGCAATTTTTATTTTTATTTTTAAAAAAAGCACACGTGGAGGAGGAAAACGACATCGCCCCATCCACTCTACCTTGGCCAAACTAAACGACGTCATTTTTCCTTAGTGCTAAACGACGTCATTTAGCTTATTTAGATTTTAATCGATCGTCCATCACGTTCACACCAAATATGACGTCCTCTCCATTGCCATTCACAGCTTGCCATTCACAGCTCGCCGTTCACAGGTCATTGCTCACCATCATCGCTCGCCGTCATCGCTCGCCATCATCGCTCACTCAGGTTTGTTCTCTTCTTTCTCTCCCATGTGGTGAAATTAGGGCTCCGACTCGTTTATTAGGGCTCCAACTTGAAATTTGGGGGTCAGCTGGGAAATCTTAGGTTTGGATGGTATTGATGTGAGATTTATGGCTCAGATGTGGTGCTAGAACCTTATTGGGGGTTCTGATTGACAGTTTAGGATCGGCCTCGAAATGTAGGGCTCAGTGTAGGGCTCGGCGGAGGGAAAATTAAGACTCAGATGTAGTGATAGGTACAGTGATGTGTGATTTAGGGCTCGGATGTGAAATTGTAATGTACAAAAGTAATTTGTAGGGGTCGGATGTGAAATGTGCGATGGTGATTGTTAGGGTTCAAAGTAGTTGTCATTGGGGACTTCTGGCATTTTTTTTAAAATTGCAGTATTGAAATTGATGTCATGAGGACCTATACTTATATGGGGGATCTCTCCATATTTTAAGGGAATGCGACATAATCAAAGTAGTTATCGGGTGAAGACCTCTATTTGTCTTGAGGGTATCTTTCTAAGCAAAGTAGCTGTCATCTGACTTGTGCATCTTCCTTCTTTCTTCTTTTCTTTAATAAAGAGTGTGGGGACCTCCACATGCAATTGTCTGTTGTCATTTGTGAATGTGGTCCCAAAAGTTAATTGTATTTTTTTCCTCTTTTGTTGTAGAAATGGCTCATGATAAGGACTATGTTACTGTCATTGTTTGCTACGATGAGGATTTTGTCATTAGGGAGGATGAGTGGGAATATGAGGGGGGAATAAGGGTACTATCTTTGTAAATATAAAGAATGCATCTTATATTGGATTTGTTAGAGATATAGTGACATATTTGCCTTGTAAAGTACAAAAGTTGTTGTATTGTATTCCTGGAAAAGGCTTGAGAAATTATTTGAGAATTTTAGAATATGATAATGGTTTTGGGGATGTCATATATCATTATCTTCATGGCAAAGAGACGAAAGTATTTGTTGAATACAATAGTGATAGTGAGGACGAAGATGATGACAAAGATAGCACCCAAGTAGGAGAAGGAGGAGATGGTATTTAAGCTAGTACTGAGGTTAGGGATGAAGGAATGCATGATAGACAGGGCGGGGAGGAGAGAGGCGCAGATGCTGTTCACCAGAGTGATGGTGACATAGGTGATGTCACCATCACTAAATTAGATTGGGAAGTAGCTTAATCCAGTGATAGTGATGATGATGATGAAGGGTTGGCTACTGAAAATTTCTTAATCTTAAGTGACGACAACAACGAGGAGCTTACACAGTCAAGGAAAAAGCAAATGGACTTTTTGTTAGATAGATTTGCAACTTTACATGTAGCTGATGAAGTTCCAAACAGAGACGAAGGCCCTGCAGATGTTGGTACTGCCAGCCAGGAGACAGATTATGAAGAAAGCATCGACACTACTACTTCCCAGGCCGAACTTGAAGAAGATCAAAGAGCTGTGCGTAGAAAGAAAAGTAAGTTTCCTTCCTATGATCCATCCGTTGCCTCTCCTGCTTTGTCAGTAGGTATGAAATTCCAAGATGCGATACAATTTAGGGAAACTCTACTGAAGAACTCCATTGCTGCACAAAGAAATATTGATTTCATTAGAAACACTAAGAACTTTGTAAGAGCTAGGTGTTCGCAACAAAATTGTCCATGGAAGATTTAAGACGCGTTTGTTAAGAGGAGTGGGGTCTTTCCAGATTAGAGTCTACCAAGAGGAACACACTTGTTTCATTAATTTTCAAAACAAAAGGGTAACAAGTGCATGGTTGTCCAAGCACTTCTTCGATCTGATCAAAGTGATGCCTATGATGAAAATTACTGACTTTAAGATGCTAGTGAAGGAGCGTGTAAACATCAATGTATCTAGGAATCAGTTCAAAAGAGCAAAGCAAAATGTGATAAAGATACTTATTGGTCAATATGGTAAAGAATATGAGCAAGTGTGGGAGTATGCTTGGAAGTGTAGGCTGCAAATGCTTGGAAGTGTAGGCTGCAAAACCCTTTAAGTAGAGTGTATGTAGAGGTGGTGGAGAGGCCACTTCCTGATAGTGGAACTAAGTTCGATAAGTTCTATGTGTGCTTTGATGTATGCAGACGGGCATTTTTAGCTGGTTGTAGACAGATTATAAGATCGGACGGCTGTTTCTTGAAGGGCTTGTGCAAAGCAGAATTGTTAGCAACGATTGGAAAAGATGCAAATAACCAAATGTTTCCACTAGCTTGGGCTGTTGTAAAGATTGAGAACAAGGACAATTGGTCCTGGTTCTTGAAAAATCTGATGGCTAATTTAGAGATAACAAATGGGGAAGGGTGGGCGTTCATAAGCGACCAACAAAAGATAATGCTTGCTTTTTGAAAAATTTAATCAATAATTTGTTTTGTAATATTAACATGTTATTTACTTACATTTCTTACTTTGAATTATTGCAGTGATTGGTTTCGGCAGTAGCCGAGTTGTTGCCCCATGCTGAACATCGAATGTGTGCGTGGCACATATATGAAAATTGGGCAAAGACCTACAAAGGGGATAAGCTGCAGTTACAATTTTGGTAATTAGCAAAGAGTACAAACATAGCTGACTTTAAAATAGCCAAAGAATGACTGCTTTAGTTGACAAATGAAGGTTGTTCTATACTATTTCAACTAGAACCGAAGCATTGGTACAAGACATTCTTCAGTGAGAAATTCAAGTGCGATAACATCGACAACAACATTTGTGAAGTATTTAATTTGAAGATAATAGATGTCAAATGCAAACCAATCATCTCAATGCTTGAAGATATACGAGTTGCGGTCATGACTCGGCTACAGAAACAAAGAGATGAGGCTGCAAAGTGGACTAGACAATATGGTCATAGGATTGCCAAGAAATTAGATGAGAACTTAGCTGCAAGTAGGCATTGTCATCTCATTTGGAATGGAGATGACGGATATGAGATAATGAAAGGTGCCGATAAGTATATTGTCAATCTAGGAAGCAAGAAGTGTTCATGTAGAGCATGGTAACTAAGTGAAATTTCTTGTGCACATGCTATATGTGCCATCCAATTGAAGGGCCACGATACAGATGATTACATCGATGATTGATGCAAAAAATCAAAATACCTTGCTTCGTACCAGTTCATGATGCAGCCAATTAGAAGTAGCAAGTTTTGGGAGTTCACGGATCATGAAGCACCTCAACCTTTGCCACTTAAGAAGAAAATTGGAAGGTCAAAACGAAGACGAAGAATGGCGGAGGGAGAGGTCTCCGGTCAGCAAAGAATGAACAAGCAGGGTGCAAAAATGACATGCTCTTATTGCCGCGTAGCTGGCTACAATATTAAAAGTTGTCAATTGAGGAAGCAACAAGAACAGTTGAGGCAAGCTAAAGGGCCTAGTGAAGAGACAGTTGGAGAAAGGCAAACAAAATGGCCAAGTGAGTCAACTGTTCTTCAGTCGACAACTAGAACCCCAATAAGTCATGAAATAAAATTTATGTTTATATTACTTTGTAATTTATCATAAATATGTACATAATATCCTATTTGACCTTGTATGTAATGTCTTTGTTAGGTCACAAGAACCCCAGTAAGTCATGAAACTAAACAGCATGTTTAAAGAAGGCAAGGTAGAAGACGGCCAGCTAAAGGATTGGCCCAAGCATCTAAACGGCTAGTTTAGTCGACTATTCTTCAGCAGAGAAAGAAATATCCAATAAATTCAACAATTTGTATTCAGTTTTTCTTTACATTATTATATATATATGGTGTCTTTTGCTTCTTTCTCAGGTTCAAAAAAAGTAAGTTGAAACTCAACTACCAACTGAAGGGCCATCACAAGAGCTACCTCAAGGGTCACCATAGGGGCCACCAGAAGAATCACTACAAGGGGCACCACAAGTACTACCAGAAGGCCCAACAGAATGTGTCACTAAAGTTGAAAGGCTACACAGAAGGACAACTAGAAGAAGGCTAGGTGAAGGGGCAGCTACACAAAGGCCATCTAGAAGACGCCAAGCTGAAGAATTGGTCGAAGAAGCCCCGACTATAGTTGAAGGCCCCAAGAAATTACAGGTAAGAAAAAGAGCCAATAAATCACAAGTTTCTGAAAGTGACGCCCCTATTCAAACAAGAAGGATACTTGAGAAGAGGTTAAGACAATATGGTTATGATCTTTATACAGATGAGCGTACTGGAACAGTCATTCTGAATGTAAGTTTTATTAGCTGCATTTAATTTAATTTATGTTGTAGACTTTTGCTGACAATTTATTATCTTTTTGTAGCCTGGGAGAAGTTCAGAGGTTTTTATCTCAAACCCAACTCAAGAATCAACGGCCGCACCAATAAAAAAGAAAACATCAGCTGCACCAACAAGAAAGAATAACAAGAACCCAGTTGCAGGTCCATTTGATTTAATTCAGCCTGGGACAGTTGCAGCTCCTTTTGAATCAATTCAACCTGGGACATTTGCAGCTCTATCTAAGTTAGTGGATACTGAGAAGGTTGAAGAAGAAGTTGCACGTCCAGTTAGAAAGAGTGCAAGAATTATGAATTAAGTGAAAAGCCCATCGAAAGGAGCACGCACAGGGGGTGTTCTACATATTGATTAATGAGATGGGACGTGATAGGATTTGTGGAGCTTAGGAGTCGGTTTTGTAAACGTTATAATAACTTGCTATGAATGGTTTTCTTTTTTCTTTTTTTTCCTTTAATTTGTCATTGATTTTATGAGACTTAATTTCAATATCAATGGAATGATCTTGCTACTTGTCAAATTCTTTTGCTTTTTGTAAGATATGGATTCTGCTTTTACTTGTTATTATTGGTGTTGGGTCTGTGGTGGTAGCTGAAGTGCTGGTGTGGCTAGTGGTGGTGGATAAGGATGAGCAGTTCCAAGTTCCGATTCAGTTCCGTCTAGAACCTGGAACCTACCCTGTTACAGGTTCCAGGGTCGGTTCCAGATTCCAACAGGTTCTTCCTTTTTTTTTTTTCCAACAATTGAAAGTTAGGCTCACTAAGTAGTAATAATCTGAGCCTCCTCATTAAATATATGGAGCTAAAGAGTATAAACGAAAGAAAAAGGAAATTGTTGGGATGTAATACGCGGAAACGATAGAATCTTGCAATTTACGTCAATACGAAATCACCAGAGAAATTAACGAGAAAATCAGGACACCAAAAATTTACGTGGTTCAATCCGAGTATCGGTACCTACGTCCACGGGGAGAGCCAGCAGCAAATAATCCACTAAAATTGGAGAGTTAGAGTTTACAATCGCTCAATCGCTCAAGTGTTTTCCACACCTAAATTTAACCCCAAACCTAAAGTGTATAAATAACAACTCGCTTGGGTATAAACTCATGGCACAAAATTACCACGTTCAAAGCTCAAAGTATAACACGCGTGGTTCTATCTTCGGCTTGACGTGCGGCTCCTTTTCTTCTCGGCAGCGTGCGGCTTCTTGCGGCTCGTACGTACAGCAAAACTCGCTTGGGTATAAACTCACGGCACAAAATTACCACGTTCGAAGCTTAAAGTATAACACGCGTGGTTCTATCTTCGGCTTGACGTGCGGCTCCTTTTCTTCTCGGCAGCGTGCGGCTTCTTGCGGCTCGTACGTACAGTAGCCACCCACCGAGAAAAAGAGAGAGACAAACCCTACGTAATACTTCTTTCAGCTTTTATACGTGTAGTTGTGAGTGTGCCCCAAGGTCAAAAGTTTGACCTTGGGCCCACCTATTTTGTTTCACGTGGCTTCTAGGAGAAGGAAAGAAGACCTCAATAAAGTTGACTCTAAGTCCACCATAACTTTCCTTCTTTACGTGCATGGGCTTCGGCGTTTCGGATTCCACTAAATAATTCGGCTTCCCCAGTAGCATAAAAGAAAGTTTCCCTTCTTTTATTTTATTTTTATATTTATTCTTTTCCAGCGAAAATCTCGAGACATAATTTAACAATTCTCCACCTTGGCTCGATGTTTGAAGCCAAGTTATAGTGCTCATCATCCATGCTGCTCTCCCAACGCCCCGACGAGCGCTCACTCTCCACAGACGCCAATAGAGATTGAGCTCCGCCAAAGGAACAGACTTAGTCATCATGTCTGCCGAGTTATCTACTGTAGTAATCTTTTTAACAGTAATATTACCCTTAGCTAAGACATCTCGGATGAAGTGGTACCTGATGTTGATATGCTTCGTTCGCTCGTGATAAACTAGATTATACGCCAAATATATCGCACCTTGGTTATCACAGTGTATATCCACACTTTTCTGTTCTAACCCAAAGTCCAAAAGCAAACTTTGTAACCATATTGCCTCTTTCGCTACAAAGGTTAGTGCCATATATTCTGCCTCAGTCGAAGACAAGGCAATGTGATCCTGTAAGGACGCTTTCCAACTAACTGCACCACCCGCTAGCGTAAACACGTACCCTGCTAAAGATCTGCAATCATCCAAGTTACCGGCGTGATCCGAATCCACAAAACCAGTGGTCTCACTGCCATTGCTGTCCCTCCGGTATACTATACCCATGTCTGTTGTCCCCTTCAAATATCTAAGGATCCACTTCACAACTTCCCAATGAGCTTTACCAAAACGCTTCATATAGCGACTAACCACGCTCACAGCTTGTGAAATATCAGGCCTAGTGCATACCATAGCATACATAATACTACCCACGGCACTAGAATAAGGAACACGGGACATATGCTCCTCTTCCTCAGTCTGCGGTGATAATTTATCTGAAAGTTTAAAGTGCTTCACTAAAAGTGTACTCACAGATTTCGCCGACTGCATGTTAAAACATGCCACAATCTTCTCAATGTATTTCTTTAGAGATAGACGTAAAACTCCTGCAGTCCTGTCACGCAAAATCTCCATACCCAAAATGTTATTTGTAGCACTTAAACTTTCATCTCAAATTCAGCATTCAACTGCCTCTTCAACACATCAATATCAGACATATCCTTAGCTACTATTAGCATATTATCAACATATAAGAGTAGATAAATCAAAGAACCATTCTCCAATCTCCTAAAGTAAACGCAGCTGCCCATCTGACTTTTTGAATAGTCTTGACTAGTCATGAAAGTATCAAAACGTTTATACCATTGCCTAGGAGACTGTTTCAAACCATACAAAGATTTCTTTAACAAGCAAACATGATCTTCCTTACCCGGAATAGCAAATCCCTCTGGTTGCCTCATGTAAATCTGCTCCTCCAACTCACCGTGAAGAAACACAGTTTTCACATCTAGCTGCTCTAATTCGAGATCCTGCAAAGCAACTAAGGCAAGTAAAACATGAATAGAAGTATGTCTTACCACAGGAGAGAACGCCTCATTGTAGTCAATGCCCTCACGCTGTGTATATCCTTTCGCCACCAGTCTCGCCTTATACCTCGCTGCCTCGACACCGAGAATGCCCTCTTTCCGTTTGAAGACCCATTTACTTCCAATAATCTTTTGGCTATTTGGTACTTTAACCAGTTGCCATGTCTGATTTCGATGGAGTGATTCCATCTCTTCACTCATATAGCCCCTAGCCACTGCGATGACTCCGAACTAGCTATCGCCTCAGAGTAAGATGAAGGCTCATCCGTCTCCATCTCATCACCTACAATCAATGCATAAGCAATATCTATATAACCATAACGTACCGGTGGTTTAATTTGCCTTCTCTGTCTATCTGCGGCTATAGTCTGCTGCGGCTTTGCTGGTTGTTCATTATCACCGACTTCAGGAATTACAGCTTCATCTGCAGTCTCAACCTCTGTTACCTTCGAGGTCTCCGGAGTCTCCACCTGAGGCTCCACCTCACTTATGACACCATGATATGTCTTCTCTACTGGTTGTGTCTCAGAACTCCTCTGTTGAAGCATTGCAATAACAGAATTTCCAAATAATAGTTAGACAAGCAAAAGCCCCAAATCATAATCAAGAAATCCAACCTCGCTCTGAGGCGATGGCTAGTTCGGAGTCATCGCAGTGGCTAGGGGCTATGAGTGAAGAGATGGAATCACTCCATCGAAATCAAACATGGGAGCTGGTCAAAGTACCTAAGAGCCAAAAGATTGTCGGAAGTAAATGGGTATTCAAACGGAAAGAGGGCATTCCCGGTGTCGAGGCAGCGAGGTATAAGGCGAGACTCGTGGCAAAAGGATATACACAGCGTGAGGGCATTGACTACAATGAGGTGTTCTCTCCTGTGGTAAGATATACTTCTATTCGTGTTTTACTTGCCTTAGTTGCTTCACAGGATCTCGAATTAGAACAGCTAGATGTGAAAACTGCGTTTCTTCACGATGAGTTGGAGGAGCAGATTTACATGAGGCAACCAAAGGGATTTGCTATTCCGGGTAAGGAAGATCATGTTTGCTTGTTAAAGAAATCTTTGTATGGTCTGAAACAGTCTCCTAGGCAATGGTATAAACGTTTTGATGCTTTCATGACTAGTCAAGACTATTCAAAAAGTTAGATGGACAGCTGCATTTACTTTAGGAGATTAGAGAATGGTTCTTTGATTTATCTACTTTTATATGTTAATGATATACTAATAGCAACCAAGGATATATCTGATATTGATGTGCTGAAGAGGCAGTTGAATGCTGAATTTGAGATGAAAGATTTAGGTACTGCAAAGAAAATTTTGGGTATGGAGATTTTGCGTGACAGGACTGCAGGAGTTTTACGTCTGTCTCAAAAGAAATACATTGAGAAGATTGTGGCAGGTTTTAACATGCAGTCGGCGAAATCTGTAAGTACACCTTTAGCGAAGCACTTTAAACTTTCAGATAAATTATCACCGCAGACTGAGGAGGAGGAGGATCATATGTCCCGCGTTCCTTATTCTAGTGCCGTGGGTAGTATTATGTATGCTATGGTGTGCACTAGGCCTAATATTTCACAAGCTGTGAGCGTGGTTAGTCGCTATATGAAGCGTCCTGGTAAAGCTCATTAGGAAGCTGTGAAGTAGATCCTCAGATATTTGAAGAGGACAACAGACGTGGGTATAGTATACCGGAGGGACAGCAATGGCAGTGAGACCACTGGTTTTGTGGATTCGGATCACGCCGATGACTTGGATGATTGCAGGTCTTTAGCAGGATACGTGTTTATGCTAGCGAGTGATGCAGTTAGTTGGAAAGCGTCCTTACAGGATCACATTGCCTTGTCTTCGACTGAGGCAAAGTACATGGCACTAACCTTTGTAGCGAAGGAGGCGATATGGTTACAAAGTTTGCTCTTGGACTTTGGGTTAGAACAGAAAAGTGTGGATATACACTGCGATAACCAAGGTGCAATATACTTGGCGTATAATCCAGTTTATCACGAGCGAACGAAGCATATCAACATCAGATACTACTTCATCCGAGATGTCTTAGCTAAGGGTATTGTTATTGTTAAAAAGATTGCTACAGCAGATAACCCGGCAGACATGATGACTAAGTCTGTTCCTGTGACGAAGCTCAAGCTCTGCTTGAGCTCTATTGGCGTCTGTGGAGAGTGAACGCCCGTCGGGGCGTTGGGAGAGCAGTATGAATGATGGGCACTATAACTTGGCTTCAAACATCGAGCCAAAGTGGAGAATTGTTAAATTATGTCTCGAGTTTTCGCTGGAAAAGAGAAAATATAAAATAAATAAATGGGCATACGGTATACAAATTCCTTTTGCCGATGAAGTCCCTGTACGAAGAGGTTTCTTTTCTTGGCGTGAAGTCCTTTGCTCTTGAAGATTGAATTCTCGGTGGGGCCCACGCCATGGGCTTTCTTCATTTAGCCAAGCCTACAAGAGAAAGGAGTAATGCGAAGCCCTGCACGTGAAGAATCAAAAAGAGGGAAGTGTGGGCCCCAAGATCAAACCTTTGACCTTGGGCACACACCCACACACACGTATAAAAGCGTCTTCGTCTCTTCTCTTTCGGAAAAAAGAAAGACGCACGCCAAAGACCTACGAAGCAAGGAGCCGCACGTCCGCGCCGTTTGCTGAAGCCCTACAAAGAGGATATGTACGTGAAGACGTTGTTCTTGTTTGACGTACGTAGAGCGTTTCGTTTGAGCTTTGAATGCGCGGTAATTTTGCTTTGAGTTTATACCCAAGCGAGTTGTTATTTATACATTTAGGGTTTGGGGTTAAATCTAGGTGCGAGAAACACTTGAGCGATTAAGCAATTATAAACTCTGATTCTCTGATTTTATACGTGTAGTTGTGAGTGTGCCCCAAGGTCAAAAGTTTGACCTTGGGCTCACCTATTTTGTTTCACTCAGTACTTAAGTGTTCACTCTTAACTACGAGTGACACTTAAGTGATCACTTTAATAATAACTTGACACTTAAGTGATCATTTTTCATCGCGACTAGCACTTAAGTGATTACTAAATATAACTTATGGCACTCGGGTAATCATTCATGTTTGTCTTGTGTATATGCTGATCTGCAGCAAAATAGAGAAAGTGATGGTAATTTAACTTATGGCAACTCCATTCAATTCCAATATTTGCTGCTGGTTTATGCTTATATTTGGTTCAAGTAAAAAAGCCACCACAACACATTGACCTAATACACATCTATCATTATTGATTTATATTCAAGAACAAGTAAAAACATAGTACAAGCAGTATCTAATTCACTCATTACATTTCCTTAACCTCCCCACAAACACAAGAAGTAATCCACAATACATATGACAGCACAAACAACAACAAAGCCACAACGATCTTGTGGAACAACACAAACTTCTTCTCATCTTTCAAAAAGAAGAAAAAAAAACCTACATTTAATCCAAAATAATTACATTTGTCCACTCATTTTTAACTATGGCAATCGGAAAACTTTTTTTCATCTTCAAGTGCTTTACATTTCATCATAAAATATAATAGACAACAAAACAACACCATAATAAACGGTTGGTAACATTTCCGTTCAATTTTCATCCTTGAAACTTCATTCTTGAAAGGTTTAGCTGAAGACGCTTGAACTTGCATTAAGACTTTATTCTTGAAAAGTTTAACTAAAGACGCTTGAGCTTGCATTGAGTCAACATCGTCTAAGCCGTCCACGAACATAGATGGAGATTGATGTCTTTTATGAAATAGATCCAATATCACCTCTGTGGCTCGGTCAGAAAACTTTGCATCGACCCATTTGAAATATTTGCATTTCGACCCTTTTTTATATTGGGCGCATCCATAAAATCTTCTCCCAGGATTGATTCGAGTCCACAATGTTCTTCTTGGACTCGGTAATCCACAAAAACATAAACGCTAGCCTTCTCCTTTGCTTCGGTGAGAGTGCAAGTCCTGCTCTCCATTTCCAATATTTGACGATAGAATTTTGAGCAAATCAAAATTAGGGTTCGAGACTTGAATTCGAGCACTTCAATAGGGATTTTGGCCGATTTAGGGTTTTAGATTTGGGGCAATTTGGGAGACGACGTCATTTTTGCAGATTCGGGGCTTTTATTTTGCAAACAACGTTGTTTCGGGTGAGTTAGAACCGAGTCAGCTCTCCGGCGAGCCACATAGGCAAGCAAAAATAATAAAATATTACCACGTAGGATTTCTGGCAAGGTTCGCCGGAGGTGGCACTTAAATGTCTCATCGTGCTAAGTTTTGGCACTTGGGCTATATTTCTGCTGAAATCTATCTTATAGGACATCATTTCCTTGTGGAGATGGACATGTAGTCATTTTCTCAAATGTTGAGGCTCAAGCAAAAGCAAATTCCACATCCACAGCTTCTTAGATGGGCATAATGGTTTTTAAAGCGGGAAAAAAGGAATATACTTGTTGATTTTCAATCTAAACCAAAAGAATTTGCAACTACTACTTCCATAAATATATATGTGGTAAGAAATCCAAGATGTGGTTTCAAGGCCCGAAAAATAGAGCCCAAATGACATTTGTATTTATACCTGCCATAAATCCCTAAGCTGATCCAAAATAATGTTCTTGTTGAAAATCTTGCAAGACTTATGTCGTAATATCATTTCCATATTTTTAGTGAATATAGTGATTTTCTCCTCAAGCCAAATGGACTGTATCCAAGATATCCATTTATTTATCCTCTCACTTTCTTCCCATAAGAAGAATCTCCAAAAAAGCTCAAATGATTTTATTGGTATTTATTTAATCTTTATACAATTACTATTAAGTTCCGAACAGCCAAAATGCCTCTTATCATTGCAAAATTTTCCAAGGAGAAGCCAAGTATAAATATTTTGGAGGAATGCTTAGTAGATTCAAACCATTAGGTGCATGGAAGAATATTTTCCAGGCCCAACTCAGAGCACGCAGGCCCGACCCAGAACTTTATACAATTGTTTTATTCTTCAGGCCCTGGATATTTATCCAACCCAATGAGGATATATGTAAAACTCCGGCAAATGTTAGGGTATCCACATATAAACCCAAACCTATTCCAACTAAGATTTTTACAACACTTCATTATAGAATCTCAGCTTATCCTCGACGATATTGGGAATTGCAAAGAATATTATGCCAATGCAACCAAGTCATCCCACTAGAGGCATAGCTAACAAAACTTTTTGGGACCATTGTCATGACTATCATGCAACCTGTCCAACGATCAATGCTTGCCTAAGAAAATATTACGAAAGTGATGTATTTGACACTTCTGAGTCACCAACGAATTCATAGGATCTAGTTTCCTCATCATCACAAGACCCATGGGGAGAATCGCTGTTACAAGATACTTTGACCATGGTAAATTGTAGCTTGCACTCAGACTAAGTCTTGACAAAGAAAGTCCATCGCTTCAACCTTGGTATCTACCCCAACTCGGCATCTTAGCAAGTTATACCGATGCCTTGGCAAAACTCTCATCAATCATCCAAAAACAAAGGCCATATGAATTAAATACAGAAGTTTCTCTAGCAATTGAAGAAGTAAAGAAGCTCCTTGAAGCACTCAGGCAGCAGTATCCAAAAAAAAGAAAGAACTTTCAATCCTCATGATATTTTGCCCACCTCATATTAGCCTCTAGATGATACAAGTACCTAAACATCTTGAATTCTTAGAAATTGAAAGAATCATCAAAGAATACCAAAGGCAAAAAGATGGAGAAGACTTGGACTCAAACAACAGCACTAAGGAGCCTATTCATAGGCATAATAAGTGAAGGAACTAAAGACTCTGCTAGAGAATTGTTCAAGATAAAATAAAAGAGGCAGAGGAATCACATGAATGATACTAAAATTTTGAACTTAAAGTACTATAACAAATTATTCACATATTGTTTAATGCTGTTTATGTATTGTTTGGTACTATAGCGTATTATTCCTGTATTGTTTGGCACTGTCTATAGTGCCGTAGCACTATAGCAGAAGCAAAAAAAGCGGCATAATGAGTAAAAAAATCAGTTTGTCAATAGAAAACTTAATAGATGCAATTAATTGGCTTTTATTGGTCAAGGGGGATCTATAAAATTCTAGTATGTTGTTTTTTGCCTATATAAGGCCATGTATGTAAAAGTAAAAGAGTAGAACGCACTCTCTCCAGCAATAATATTGTGTGATTTACTATGAATCCCTAAAACCTCCCTCCTCTATTCATTTATGTCTTATATGATTTTTTAAAATTAGGAATGTTACAATCAATTTTAATAGTATGCTCTACACTTGCCACAATATGAAACCTGTGCATCAGAATTCTGCTACCCCCAAAATTTTATATGATGTAAGTCAAAAAATGAAAAAGAATTTGATGGCTTACAAGCAATCCCTATTCTTAAACCAAGAAAGGGTCGTGCCTGTGAGATAGCATAGCTATCACAAATTCCGTTTTTATTTTCCCTGGCTTATATTATAGGCAAATTTTCTATTTTGAGATAAGAGGGACAATAATAAATAAAATTTATAAGATCAATGATTAAGAAGAGACTTTTTTAATTTTATTCTATATCAAAGAATGTATTCTTCTTTTTTACTATTAGTGAGATGATTTTACAAAGTATGTAAATATTATAAGAATATTTGAAAATGCACATTTCTTTAATACGCTAAAAAAAATATGCGAAATGCTTGATTATGGAACCATCTTGCATAAAAAATTAAAAATTAAAAAAAAAGAGAGTGAGACCCCCACTTCAAACTACAATTGATAAATTAAGGACTATTGTCTTTTTAGTATGAATAGGGATGAATATATTTAGAGGGTGAAAATAGTGTCACTCTTTTAAAAAAGAAATTGAACATATTAGATTTCAAACTCCAACTAGAACCTCTCCATCCACACACATCGGATAAGGCAACAAAGTTACTATTGATAGGAAGTTTCAAGCACAAAATTCATCTCATCTAAACTAGGCGGCGCCCCCCCGAGGGGGGATGGACTCGGCTATGAAGCACGAACACGTTGTCGGAGCTTCCATGTCGTGTTCGACATGTGTCGACATGTCGGACACACAGTCAACATGTCTTGAATTTTTCGACCATGGTCAAGCCCCCTAGGGAGAAGGGTTGGATTCAGCTATGAAGCACAAACACATTGTCGGAGCTTTCATGTAGTGTTTGAAACGATGTGTTGGACACGCAGTCAACGCGTGTTGAATTTTCCGACACATAGTCAACTTTTCTCAGTACATTCCAACACGCATGTCCGAGAGAGGATTGTTGAAGAAGATGATGGAGGGTGGAGGCAAGAGCAAGGGAGCAGAGACGAGGCCATAATGGTGAGGGAGGGCCAAAGGAAGAGCAAAGACCAAGGAGATCTAGAGGTTGGCGATTACGATACTGCGATTGAGGGCCGGGGGTGAGGTTGTGACTACGAAGGAGAAAGGGCTGGAGACGAGGCGATGAGCAATTGCGATGAGACGACTGAAAGAGAGTAGAGAGGATCGTGCAAGGTGGAGGAGGAGGAGGTCGTGGTTAACAGGTGATGGGGGAGGGGGGGAAGAAAGGGGAAGAACCGGAGGTGCAGATCGGGGCCCCAAGGGATTGGGGTGGCGTAGGGGGCAGAAACAACGGGTGATGTGGTGGAAGAAAAGGAAAGAAACGAGGCGGGCGGGCGGGGGGGAATGGGGGTTGGGGTGGCGTGGGGTTGAGGGGGAAGAGAGAGAAACAACAAGTGAGGGGGGCCAAGGGGTTGGGGTGGCGTGAGGGGTGTGGGGGAAGAGAGAAATGATGGAAATGACAGGCGATGGAGGGGGACACAAGGGAAAGAAATTAGATGCCGGTATGGGGTGGGAGAGAGAATCAAGGGAAATGACAGGTCATTGTGGGGAGAGGAGGAAAAAAATTGAGGGGGCTCGAGGTGGGGTGGGGGAGAGAGAAATGAATGAGGGAAACATTTTTTTACGGATGAGGGTTTGGGAAAAAAAAAAAAGGAGGGAGGGAAATAATTTTTGGGCAGTGAGGTTATTTTTGTTAGAAAAATAAATAAATTGGCTCATAATAATTTTGAAAAATAAAAAAACTGAATTTTCAATAATAATAAGTTTAGATCATTATAGAAAATCATAAATTTATTTAAATAAGTTGATTATAATCTTTTGTTAGTCATTAGTTTCATCTAAATTTTTGTTAAAGTTAGAAATATGTTCCCAAATATGAATACGTATTGATTATGAATATGTCTTTCAAATTTTTTATGAATAAATTTATTAATATTATTAATGTAAAATCATTGTAAACTTATTTATTTATTTATTTATAAATTTTAATTAAATTAATTAAAAATAAAAATATTCATTTTATATATAACATACTTCAACGTGTCAAAATTCTCTATTTTTGAGTAATGTCATGTCATGTCGCATGTGAGTGCTACTTAGGGACTCGGTCGACCTCTTGGGGTTTGTAATTTGCTTGCTGCTAACTTGCTACTATTAGAGCAAATGTGTCTTGCTTAATACAAGGTAGAAATATTTTACTATCTTTTCCTCTGTTCAGCGGATATATGTACAGCAGCTCTCTGTGACTAGTAGAAAATTGAAAGGAGAGCATAGGGAGCTCAAGATTAGCTTATACAGAAGAAAGGTTTGAAAACTGCCGCACGTACTGTTCAGGAGAAATATGTTTCTCCTTAAGGACCAAAGACCAAGGAGGCAGGTAGAGACACTTGGCGATTTACCCGGGGTGCGTGGGTGGTGGTTTCCTACGTGCCTCCCTAGGGGTTTACTCCCAGCTGTCCCAGCTGTCGGCTATGCGGGGTTCCCCTGGGTCACCAAAAAAAAAAAAAAAAAAAAAAAGACCTGAAGATAATCGATGTCGAGAAGAGAAAGTGCGAATTTCCATTGCAGTGAGTTCGACCCCCAGCTCTTCAGGATCAATAGGCCCTCCTCTCTTTACAAGTTCCTCAGTGGAACTCTCGAAGATAATCAAAGTCCAGAAGGAAAGTTCGGATTTCCATTGGGGCGAGTTCGACCACCAGCTTTTCAGGATCGACAGGCCCTCCTCTCTTTACCTCCGGTTCATCAGTAGAACCTTCCACTTTCCAGATTAACCTCCTCTTCTCCATGTCCGCTCTTTCTTGATTGGCAGACAGATTCATCTCCGTCACCTTGTTTATCTGAAAGAAGGCAGTGAATATTAATTTGGAGAAATTTGACCAGCAATAGACAAAGGTTCTGCATGATGCAGCTCTCACCTTCCTGCTAGGGAACAGCCCTCTCAATTCTACACTTGCCAAGGTCGAATATTCTTTGTCCTCCCCAACCTGCATTAACGGAACATCCACAAATATATTGTTGAAGCATAAGATGAAAGTTCGAGGATGTAGCACTTTAGCAAATGAAGAACACAACTGAAAATCCTCATTTCTCTCCTTGAAAGAGTGAGTTCTGTGTAGATATGCAGTGCACATCAGGTCCAAAGTGAAATATTTATTTTGCACAGCCAGCATCATCTGAGTTTCGGCATGGTTTCTCAAGAACGTATCACACATAAATTTCAAGGCTGTCATCAATCTCGGTGCATTGTACTCTTAAACAATCTTTCCATAGGGACTTCCAGAAGAGAAGAGGAAAATGGGCGGCAGATTTTAAAAATCTTTAGGCTAATTTTTAGCGTGTCCATCCAATCATGCAGAAATTTTAGAGAAGACCAAAAGGCTTCTGCAACCTAGCTAAAAGATTAGCCATCTTACAACAAACGAAGAATAATGTGTCGTGACTGATGTTGGACAAATTAAATCTTGAGCATCATATGATCAATCTAAAAAATGTAGTCAATCCTTATATACCATTATCTTTAACAGTGTATATATCACAAAGGCATATAAAACCACTCAACAGGAGAAAAGGAAAAACCTCATATAGGTGAGCCAGCCTAATCAACACTTTGCCATTTTCAAGTTCCTGCAAATTTGAAAAGAGGAAAAGCATGTAAACTATGCAATCACAATCACAAACAGAAGGTAAAGGCACCTAAAGGTTATAGATCTCATTTAAATTGGCTACTAAACAGATTCCAGAAGATTTTTCCAGTACCTGGAGAGTTATTAGGGCAATATTGCCAGGCAAACTATAGGAAGAATCAATTCCTGAAAAGGTTGTCACGCGAGAAGTCAGTGGCTCACCAACATCCTGCAAACCAAAAGCACAAAAGTTCAGCATGAATGCCCCTATAACCCCAAGTCAATTTTAAGTCCTTTTACCTTCTCACTGAATGCTAAAAGAAGTGGAGAGTATATCTCCTGACCAACAGTGCGTCGCCACCTTGCACCTTCTCCTTTGGGATCAATTCTAAAGTAAAACTTTCCTTGGATCTATAAAATCAAAATCATAAATTAGCATATGACTGCTGCCAGCCTATATCACTGCTGAAGACGAGGAAGAGAAGAGAACAAGCACCATGTGAAGCTATCATGTAACAATTATCAGCTGTATAATTATTCACTATGTATTACACGGTATGAAGTCCTGAAATTTAGACAACCAGGAACATGGCAGTACAATCCGGAGGTCTGTACATAATATGTACTTCAACTAGTGTGATTTAAATATCTGACAGTCAAACACTTCAGATCCATCTTTAATTTGTATAAACTGAGGGCATTCATCTGAACTACAGACATGAGACACAACAAAGGTTGAGATGTGAATAAACTAAGCATAGTTCAACTTGTTGGTACATCCTGCTAAATTGCTACAGCAACTATGCATAGTTCAACTGTTATGCATAATGCAACAGGTCTTGCCTTTTTCTTCATTGTTATAGAATGCATGTGTCAAATCACACACGAAAGCTATGAAGGACAAGCACCGTTGCATCTCCAAGCTTTCAAAGGAAAGAAGCCATATAGATAGTTATGGGAGGAAGGCAAGCATAAGCACCAGGACTTATACCTATCTGATTTATCTTATGCGGTCTATGGCAGCGATGTGATATCAGAACTTATTAAGGGAACATGGTAATGAGCCTAGTACAGCAATGAAGTCAATCAAACAAGAAAGACATTAAAATAGACAGAAAAAGGAGTCAATCAGGACAGAGATGACAATCAAAGATAGAGATTCTCCAACAGCCCCTACTCCAATAAAAGGATATGCATAGACATCCAGGTAGACGTCATCTCCAAGCACAACACATAAATAATATGTAATAAGATGATTGTGCAATACGATGCTTGTGAAAATGAGGTTGAGAGATTTGCTTACGGTCAAGCCTTCACATTTATCAAGGACACAAACTGTTTCATTTAGAACCTCACCAACACCTCTTACATCATCATGAAGAAGCCTCCTGCAACAACGCTTGTTCAGTGAGTATCACAAAATGATAACTAAACCCTGGAAAGCCAGGCTATAGGCCTTTTATGTCACACAAGTAAATTATGAGTATCACAGAGAGAATAGAAGAAAAACAAGAGCAGAAACCTATGGAGCATCAGCTCTATTTCACCATCGACTAAACTAGATCCTCCCACAGATCGATCCACCAACACCGAAAGCTCCATGCTACCATCTTCCACATACATTCCCAAATTTATCTGCAGAATTCAGCAATAGGTAGAAAGGAAGAATTGTGAAAATTCCCCACAAATTTGCACATCACAAGCGCACTTAATACATCAAAATCAGAATGTTGGCATGAATACAAGGTAAAGAGCACGATCTGGACAGAAATGTGTGTCTATCAAGCAATTAAACAAGTTTGATTAGACAAAGGTATGTGAAGACAATCCATAACTTACTGAAACCGCTATAAGCTTACCAATCACTTCAAATTTTTCAATCATGTGGGATTAAATAACAAAGGCATAAAGCACAATTTTTCATCTTTTAAAGCAAACAAGTATAAAAAAAATCAGGAGCAATCTGGAAGAAGCGTGAGCTCATCGCATAATGCTGGTTACACAATACTGAGCCTTTTCTAACTTAGTATAGGCCACAGAGATCATTTTACACCATGATGCTCTGTCAATCTGTAAAATTCAAGTACCTAGGCTCATTCTACAGTATCCATGTCCTTTCGCCTTTCCCTGCCCCTTTTATTGGAGCCTTTTCCATTGGGGTTAGCTATAAATATCAACAGACTAACTTCTTAGGCTATTAAATAGCCTCTTCCAAGGCAACAGATTATGTCAGATCGAAAGAAATTTCTTTCCAGATATGAAGGCTGGGAAACTTTCATATTACTCCTTGAACTAAAATGAGATACTACAGAGAGAAAAAAAAATACCATCCTTTGAGCATGCTTTTGAAATTCCTAAAGTTGCTTTTGTGCCTTCATATTTCTCAACTCAGAAGTTTTTAGAAATAGCAATCAGAATCCTAACAAACATCTCTCCAAGGATCAACATTGAGTGATAGCCTAGTAACACATATTGCTGCTAGATTACACTGGCCTGCATAGCTGGGTAATGCCCAGGTTGAGTGAAATAATGGAGATGCCAATCCTCTGGAATAGGCAAGGGATCAAAAGCCAGAAATTTATTTATACCCAATTGTGAGAATAAACTAAAGAACAACTCTTTATCTCAGCATATATTTCCAAAACTTCACCAAATAGTAAATGATATCTAATCTCAAAAGAGCAAAATGTATATAATTCTTTGTAAATCTAGGAAATTATGAAACGTACAGGATAATAATTTCCAGCAACTGGCTGGTTCACTTCCAATTCCCAGTCACTCCTGAAGTCACGGATCTGCAAAATCATTACATAATCAGATTGAAGCACATGCAAACAGCATCAAATAGCATGATTCACGTCCTTTTCTGAGGGTTGCTATCTACAATTAACAGTTCCTTGCAAAGTGATAATGAGGTATGTTTCTTAAAGAGAATCTGAATTAAAGTTTGCTAGATGAAGAAGAGAACTGTATGCTATATTATCAACTCAAAAATTAGGATAAGTAAACTGCAAGACTCAGATATTTGTATAAAGGTTACCGGCAACAGTCAACATACCCTTTTGATGAAGTCACGTCCATTAGAATCCGTGTAAAATGTCTTATTGGTCTTCATATTAGTCCTTATTTGAGTGATGATTTCTTTACCAGTCCCATCATCAGTTGGTATAGGCCCAATCTAAAATCACGAAAAATAGAATATTGAGCCCAGTCTTGCTTGATTGTGTTAGCAGAAAGGAGGTCTTAATCTCAACTAACTCAATCAACAAAAGAGAGAAACTTACAGTGAACTCAACTTCAGCATGTTCCTTTCCCTTGTAAACCCTGGTAACCTGTGGAAGAAATTTGTTGTTTAGCTATCCATTCGTTGTTGCCATACCTATCCATCACAATAGAGGCTTGGGGATGGGCTTTGAGCATTTGACTGGACTAATGATTAGCAAGCTGAAGATGCAAACCTATTTGGCTTCATATAGGTTACAGATAGAAGCACTCTCTTAAGTGAGTGACAATACTTTCTTCTTCATGAACATAAATGCCACATGGAATGCAAATGTAAAATTGCAGCAAATTGCACAAGCACTGATTGCCAAAGAGGCCAAATATTTCATTAACTGTTGCAAATGTTGGCATTACTCTTGATTGATTGTTTACCTGAAGCTTTATATGTAAAAAGCGATATAGAGAGCCGTTTCCCCAACCATAACACTGATTATAGTTATTTACCTGAGATATCCATTCATTAAGTTGTTGGTGTACTTCATCCACCAATGGACCTTGTATGACGGTCAATGGAGCCTACAAGAAGCAAGAAAAGAACACACATTAGAGGCATCTTCAAGTTTATTAATATTCCTCCAGTGAGGTTTGATGAGCGTACACTACCTGGCCTTGCGATTTTATGGAGTGTGTCATATTTGGGCGGAAGACATAGGCCCCTGATGCCTTCAACAGAGAGGTAGTACAGTTAACTGAAGTTATTTAGCACCTTTATACAAATGAACCAAAAGAAAGAACAAAATGCCATGCCCTAGTAAATCAAAGAGGGACACAGACCAACTGATATAAGTAAGTATCAAAGGATTAACTACCTGAGGATCCTTATCAGTCCCATCATTTCCCGAGTAATACCCATATGATTGCTCAGCTGCTGCAGTAACCTTCAGTGGCAAAACAATTTGGGGGACAAGTGTTAGTGTTTGCCAAATAAACTCATGATGAAGAAAAAGAGAAAAGCATTTCAAGAAAACAAGAACAGCAAATCATGTTTTAAGAAAACATAAAGGTTTGTTTGAGAAAGATATGGAATCTGCCAGGCCAGCAGTTTTGTCCTTCCCGCAGATTTGGAGAGGAAGTAGGAAGGAAAGCAGTAATTTGTCTCATCTTTCCATATTTACTCCCAAAAGTAAAAGAAATGACAAAATAGTAGATGATAAAATAGGAATTCTGCAATAAATTGTAATTCTCTATATTATACAAAAAAATCTAATACCACTTTCCTTCATCCCACTTTCTTTCTATCAAAATCATGAAAGGTTAGCTAATTTTAGCTTCTACAATTTTCACTCCCTCCAATTCCCATCCCTTTTTTTCTTCACCCTTTTTCCAAAACTGAGGGTATAAGCAAACAGAGATTGAACAAATCCAAGAGAATGAGTCAAATTGGTCCATACTACTCAACACAGAGCTGAAGCTTTAGAGAATTTGCATACCAGACTTCGACTATTGACATAATGAGAAAGTCCCCCTTCGTTCGTGGAGTAAAGCAGCTTTAAACTCCCTTGACCAACTTCTATCGTAGCATTAGTATTTTCTTCTGAGGTGTATACAGTTGACATGATCGAACAACGATCTTCAGCCACAAATAAAGCACACAGAAAAACCAATTTTGGAATTAGTATCACTAATCCAAGAGGAGGAAATATATAGATTCTACTATTCAATGTTGGACCAAGGAGAAAATTGCTAACCTCTTTTCTTTGCATTTGAAACAGTGTAAGTGCTGAAACCAAGAGGAGGAACAGATACTGGAAATGCAAGCCAATACTTGACTAAATCACTTGAGGATGTTCCCAAATATGCTTTCACATAGAAGCTTTTCAATTTTGAAGTGGCATTGGACACAGGCAGCAGCTGAGAATCAACTTCTACTCCACTGGAATCATGAACAACAGCATTTTCCGTGGAAACCTGTTAAGATCAGTTCTGATTATTTAGGCTGCTCTGAAGAGACTTTGAAATTGCAAACAAGTCAATTCTAACTTCAAGAGGCTCAGTAAGTGGCTAATCAATGCATGAAAAAGAAAATGGTATCTATCCCATGATTAGGAATATTCCGCTACATTGCTACATTCAACACCATCTTTAGAGCACTCGTGTTAAGACAACAACGTCTTTTGTTCCAGTGGCTCCGACATGTTGAAATTTGTAGTTTTGAATATTTAAACCAGTCACAAAAGAAGCAAACTCGAAACACTTACAGGTATTCGTACCACCTCCTCTCTGTGCCACCCAAGAGGATTGTATATGACAACAACCTGATTCAGAAATACCATGCGTAGAGAAATTAGCATAAACTTAATCCTTCAATGTGACCAGTGTTTGAGCTAAAATGATATCATACCAAGCTTTTCCCATCAGACAAAGCAGCTTCTGACATAGGACAGTGACTGATGTTAAGAAGAGGACACTGCAATAGAGAATTTAAACCAAGAACTTTGAGCAAAATCTAAATATTAATATGTGCATTGTTCCAAAGAGATGCTTGGCAGCAAAAGTTGTTGAACAAGCACAAACAGTACAAGTTAATCAACGTAATCTAGAAAAACTGTTATGCTCAAAATGAGAAGAAGAAAGTTGAGTGACAGCCCCATGTCCAAGAGGCACTAAGGCCATTCACAAAATATGTTCAAAATTATAACAAGAATGAGAACATATTTATTCTGAAGCTCATTTCTCAAAACTCAACCTGATTACTCAATCAATCAGTGTCAGTTGACTTTGCATTTTATCATAAAAACTAAAGGTTCTCCACATAATCCAATAATAAATAAAGTATTCATCAACAAATATCCACCAAATATGTTTAACCCCATCAGCATGGAACAATAGTATGATGCTTCTATAGCACATCATGGGCGAATTCATCTGTATCAATATTCTTGGCAAAACACATCAATGTCAAAATCAAATTAAGAGCAAATAGCTAACGTGAGATTGCCTGCTGAAAGCTCAATGTTGACTTCTGCTCTCCTGCGCCCACTTTTGGCTCAGCCAAGAATGCAAGCGAAGATGCAACCATCTTCTCGGCCTACAAAATGACATGCTCTTCACATTACCTCATTATGCCCATTGCCCAAATCGATATAAAGCTATCACATTAACTCATCAGACAAGCACCTCCATGTAGCCTATTGATAATCTCAATGCATAATCAGCAGCAACATGCTGTCTTTGAGTACCACTAACAGCATCATGATGTTGAGCAATTGCCAGGGCATCAGCCAGAGCATCAGTATTTGGTCCTGTATTAGCCCTCCCTTTGAAGAATTCCAATTGCCTCGCAGCCTATCCCAAATGTGCAAAAAGCAAAAAGCAGCGACTTATATAGGTGCAACTACATCGTCTACCAGGAACTGATAGAATTCCCTCATACCATGTGAGAGAAAAATACTTCTATTATTCAATAATGTCCTATATATACATAAAATAAACCCTAAAGTTCCTAAGGACTATTTTACCCTTATATTCTAACAATCAACAAGCAGTGAACTTCAAGCCAGCCTCTTACCACATAATAACCGCTCAATACCCTGACATAACCTTTAAATCCAGGCCTACTTGTAAAGTATCCTGTCCAGTAGGCATTTGGACGATCTGCATACCTAATATAGCATTGAACTGTCAACCGCAAGGTTCGAAAATAGAAGCTTGGAAAAGGAAAAAAGATTTAGGCAAACTCACGGAAAAAAATCATCGGTTTTGAGAGGCCACTGTTCATTTGCTGCGTATTTTGCATCTGTGTATATGGATGGCGTAGAATATAGAGCATTAACACGCCCATCCTGAAAGCAGTTCAGGTGTCAAAAAGAAAAAAAAGAATGCTTAAATGGTAATAAACTCTTGAAACACTTCATGGTCATGACTATTTGATTTTAAGAAGGCTAATCAAATACCTTATTGACATAATGAATGAACTTGTCTATCTGCCTGAACCATGACACAGCATATTGATATCTGAAATCTGTACCCATGGTCCACATTATATGGTTGGTTCGGGTCACGTTGGCCTGGCAAAAACAACATATTCCTGAGATGATTCTAGAGGCAGATTTATGATTTGAAAGTATACGTTCTTCATAATGGGAAAAAAAAAATTCAGCTTAACTAGCAGTAAGTACTTCCAGTATAGTGTAATGGAGAATATAATAGATTAGCCTATCAACAGTCCCCCTCTAAAAACGACAAGAGTAAGAGAGAAGAACCCTGTATGTGAAAAAATAAATACAGGAAAGAGAAGAAAGTAGACACAAAACCAATCAATGATATAGACTAACAAGAGAAAATCTTTGCCAATATTTAGCCTTTAATTTATTCACTGGTGAGTGGCTCAAATAAAACTGGAATGCTAGAAGTCAAGGTCATCTAAATGAGAAGGCTCTTTGGGCATACAATAAACCTCAAACCTTCCTTATGTGAACTAACTTATTAGAATGAAGTCCCAAAGTTAGTTTATCAAGAATTAAGTAATGATGAGATATGATCTGAATCACACCTGTGCCAAAGCAGCTGCTACAAAGGCATCGACTCGCTCTTGGACATTATAATCAAACAGGAAAATATCATCCTTCATATGTTAAAAAGATAATTAGCTCAACAGAAATATATTTGTTAGAATACCAAAGTCATTTCCATGTGTTTTACAAGATTTACCTGAATAGGAGGGGAAACATCATTTATCTCAAATACAAAACCATCGGGAGGGTCATAATGCCTAGGGAATACACCAGTGAAGATCTGAAAATGGTTCGAATATCCAGCAGGGCAAGAACAAAGTGTTAGACGCAAATCATTAAGAAAGAAACAAGTACAATTCAAGTGATGAAACAAATTTAACTATAGAAGACTCATCAAGAACAGAAATTTAGCAGTTCAACTCTTAAAGGAAGCACGAGTCATTCCCCTAACCTGAGAAGATGATCCAAGGGACTTGGAACCTCGCCATATAACTTCAAGAGTTTTATCCTTTAGTCTCTTCGCTCTATCTTGGTAGTCAATGCGGGCAAAGAAGAGAGAGTCAAATCCTAACTGCACAGGAATTTGGCAAAAGAATACAAGTAAATCATGCAATATACATAAAACTTATGCAAAAAGACTCATTCATATCCAAAGAAACTAAGATCTCATAACTTCAGCAGCCATAATACAAAGAAGATCACAATCTGTATTTTGCGCATCACCCATTTTCAAATAAAAGGCCCACAACAGAAGGTGATCACCAAGCACAAAACAGATTTCAATTTTTAAGGGAAAAAAAGCTACATACCTCTGCGCCAAGCAAATAAGCTTGAACAGCAGAATGTCCAAAAGGATCAATCTGCCAACCCACTCTAGGAACCTGATTGAATTCCTTTTTGATATACCAATGGCCTAAAGTCGTCTGATCAATCAAGTCAACGTAATGTGGGCTCGCCTCATCATGCATACACATCCCGCCATTTCTTAAATGAAGCAAACCAAAAAAGCAAACAAAAGAAAAGGGGGGCAAAAAAAAAAAAAAAAAAAAAAAAAAAACCCAAAGATCAGTATCAGAACCAGCGTCGAAAACAACCAAAGCAAACGAATCTCCACATGTAAGAATCCAATTAATTCACCCTCAGTTCTCAGTGCATTAACCATGCGTTACATGCAGAAATATTATTCAATTACACAATGCATGCAACCATTAACTTCATAATCAGTCACAAGTCCGAGAGACCATTTTCCATCGAGTAAACAAATGCGGAAAGACAGTAACGAGAAAGATTAGTAAGGCCGAAAGTACATGAACTCCAATCGACCCGAGTCGACAAGCTCCTTCACTTTAATCCTCATTGCCTCGCTCTGCTGTCTCCACCATCTTTGGAAAAAAGCCTTAAGAAATCCCAAAAAAAAAAAAAAAAAAAAAAAACCACATGCCCAATCAAACCACCATTCCTCTTCACGCAACCCAAAAACACCACTGAATTAAAAAAAAGAAGTACCATCTCGACATAAATGAACTTGCGATTCTTATCATCCAGCAGCGCCGATATCACCGAGTCCAGCACGTTCTGCACGCACGCTCCCTGCGGAACCAATTCGAGCCACGCTGATTTCACCTCAGTCGGCAAATCGAACAAAGCACCGAAGTAGCACGGGGTGTCAAAGACCCCCTTTTTTTTCTTACCCGGATGGAGTTGTTGGCGCCGACGAAGTACTGGTCGACGGTCTTCAGCCAGCCGACGTCGTCGTGGGAGTGGGGGACCAGGTGGACGTTGAGCTTGCCGGGGGCGATCCCGGCGCTCGTGTTGTAGGCCACGTGGGTGGAGAGCTCCGCCGCGGCTGGGGCGAAGGCCAGAGACGACAGGAGGAGGACGATCGCCGCCGCCGCGAGAGCCACCGGAACAACCGCCGTCGCCGCCGTCGCCGCCATCGGTGCAGCAGCAGCAGAGGAGCTCAGAGCATTAGCAGCGTCGAAGTGGAGAAGACGACGATTGCTTGCAGCTTGCAGAGGAGAGAGAGAGAGAGAGAGAGAGAGGGGGAGAGGGATTTTCAACGGAGGGAGCGTGGAAATGGAAGTAGTTGCGTGAGTGGCTTCTCGTGTGGGACTGTCTTGGAGTGAGAAGCAAGAGTAGAGAGAGAGAGAGAGAGAGAGAGAAGTGATGTGACGTTCCTTTTTGGATATTCAGTTGTTTTTTTTTTTTTTGGGTTTTTTCTTATTATTTTAATGTATTATTGGGTTGAGTTGTCAAGTGAGGAGTGGATGGGATAAGGTTTGATGATTTAGATTAGCGGGAAAAGTGGGACAGTGGCTGTTTTATTTAGTTGAAAGTGAGGTTTGGGGAGGAGTGGGGTCGTTGGGACTGGTAAGTAAAATACACTGTTTTCGCAGGGCAATTTTGGGAACTCGACATTCATTCTCTTTGTTTGACTCAAAAGTCAATGCCCCGGGAAATTGATATTTACTTGTTCCGTTTGTTTTGTGAGAAGATAAAATGATTTAGAAAATATTTTTACAAATTAATTACTCTTATTATTTGAAATAAATAGTTAAGAGAAAATATTTTCATTATCCATAGTAATTTATATTTGGATATTCTCCATATTTACCTATTCATTTGTTTTGATAAGTAAAATAAGCAATCAATTTTAGGAAAGTAATTTCCAAAATCATTCATTCTTTTGTAAAAAAAATGGAGCTTAAATAAAAGGCCTATATTAATTATCCGTTCTTTAATAAAGTTGGAAAAAATTATGCATGAGAAATCACACACCCTGAGAGATCAATCACTACAGAAAGCTAAAATTGGGGGTCTAGGGCAAATTAAGGAAAATAGACGATGGGGAATTGGGGAACCTCGACAAGTATAGGGGCCAAAATGTAATCTCAATGTTTGCCAGGAGAATTCCTTTGCAAGGGTTCGGTCACATCAAGTTGTCATGCATTTATCTAGCACATGCAAGTGACTACTTAGGCATATTAATCTCATCAAGAATCAATGTGAAGGTTTAGTTTCACTAGGAAAAGCGATTGTTAAACAATTATATAATTTGAAAAAATGATGGATATATCCAATGATGGGGAAAATTGTTTAATCAGTCATTAACTTATTATAAAAAGTATAAATTTAATTATAAACATTTTAATTTTGTCAATTTAATTTTAAAATTTTGCATAAAATTTCAATATAATCCTTTTGTCGATTTTCACTAGAAATCTTTGATATGATAATGTCTCATAGGACAATATTATCAATTTTCAACGAAAATTGACAAGGACCATTCAAAAATTTCACGCAAATATTTTGAACTTAATTTGCAAAATTAAAATGTTCAAGACAAAATTGACATCCATACTAAAGGTCCAACCATTCAAGTATACACACATTACGTTTGTGCCAAGGAAGACATTATTCCATCTCTAGAAAGCAAAAGATAAACGAGCGTTTAACACTTTGAGCACCATAAAAAAAAAAAAAAAAGGTCCAACCATTCGAGGATACACACATTGCTTGTGTGCAAAGGAAGCTATTATTCCATCTATAGAATGCAAATTAAATAATTAAAGATCGTAATGGAAAAATGCGCAAGACAGTGGACATTGCCTATCGCCCGTTGACAACCAAGATTCATCAAACACCGCCAGTATATGAGAGCAGCTCCTCTCATCGTTGCCCAACGCAAAAGGACCGTAGGGAACAAAGACGTCTCAAGAGACCAACACAAGATATACCCATTGAAACTCCAGAAAATCCGAACGCAAAAGGAGTATGACAGAATTAGGGCAGAACAAATGAAAACCATTCTCTTCTCCAGAACAGTTTAGGCAAGTTTCTAAGCAAAAATACATATTTAATAACAACACAAGATTTTTGTCTCCCAAGTAAAAATTCATTTCATACACCTTAAAATTTCTGGGCTAAGGGCAGCAATTGGCAAGTGATGAGAAGATTTTTTTTTATTTCTATTTCTATTTCAAAAAAAGAAAATTAAAAAAATGTTACTTCTCATTTTTTCCCAAACTTATTTCTAAACTAAAAATTTACCACGTGAATAAAAAAATAAAATTATATTACCAAATGAATCTCTATTCCAAATCTAATCTCGAAAAAAGAAAAATAGAAAAATAGAAAAATAGAGAAACAGAATAATTATCATTTGTGCCTTTAAAGGCTAATGTCGGAGATGGACAGTCATTTTCACGTGCAACGCACGTTTAATCTCAAGTTGTATAAGTGGAAGAAAGCATGAGATTTCACAAGCCTAGTTGTCTTCCCAGGAAGATAACCCTGCCAGGACCCCACTTGATGGAAGCAGCAAAGCAGCAAGGCACTTGACACTCCGAAGTGACCGCATGGCGTGAGTGACTTGAAAGGAAACCAAAGGGCTCACAATATAAGAAATCAACCGCACAGGTTCTACAAAACCAAGTCTTTTTTAGTGAGGGAAAAGCACCTTTTGTTGCTTCCCCTCTCACCCCTGAATTTTCATTTGCAGATATCGTGGGCAATCAAAGCCCAAAGTGTCGTAACACGGGAAAATTACAGACCTAAATACACAAAACGGCTCCTTAACCGACAAATGACGTCCGCTTCTTCGATTTTCACAACAGAACCTATTTGCTTTCCCTCTCCGTTTCTGGCTATAGAATCTAACCTACTGTATCTAACCTGTCACAGCAGAGACAAGATCACAGGAACAAACAAGCTTACGCAATAGCACATTACCACAAAATTTGCTTGGCCAAGAAAAGCATAAGAACCACAGAAGGTGGAACAAGCACTTGGAATGTTTTACGGTTTTAGAACAAGCGCTTCCTACAATCAGCTGCACCACAGTAGCATGGCATTCTTTTCACCTTTCCATCAGGGCCAAAAACACTATCAAGCGCATAGCCATAGTCATACGTGAGCTCCTACAGATGAAATAAGTGGGAGTCAGTCATGCTGAGAAGAACCAGAACAAACCCGCTTAAAAGATGTCAGTTCCTCAAAATTAGCGAGTACCAGTGGTCCACACTTTCAACAAATCTATCAGCAAAAGTTTACTAAAATAAAAGCAGTCAGTTTGCATAAACACGCAAGGCTTTCAGACTAGCAGCTATGTGCATGCACCTATATCTCGTAAGCGCACACGTAAGTACAGACAAAAAGAGAGCTACAACTTGACACAGTGCTACTGAATATATTTAATTAAGTCTATAGCTACCAAGCGAAGAGTGCATCACAAGAGAAAAATGAATTACCTGCAATGGTGGTATGTTATCAGCTGCAAATAGAACCACCCTAGCCAGCTTAATGTCTTGGTGGGAACTTAATACACATTGGACAAATAGATTGGGCTCGCAGCTATGATTGATAAACCTGGCAATGTTTCCAGCTGAACCAGCATCAATGCAGAACTCTGGGACCTCAGATTTCTGTTCATCATGCTTTTCCACCTGATCAGCTGTCCCAGAGGATGCATCGCGTGACCTCCTCTGATCATGGATAAGAAATATGAGAAACATGAAGTCACATTTCAGCTGTTCTTGACAGAAAAATGCATTTGACAGTGACTTCGAGTTAGCTTTCACACAGTTACATGCTTTTCCTTTTTTCAACTTTCAGTCTAAGAAGACAATACTACAAAGCAGTGTATAGATCTTGGATAACTCTTGTTAAAATTTGAGAAACGGCCAGATGCCAATAGAAGAGAACAGCATTCAGGAAAACTTGAAAACAGACTAGTCAAACTATTCTCAAGACAGCAGTAGAAAAAAAGTTGCCAAGCAAACTTTTGAACCATCTAGATATCTTAAATATATATTAAAAACAAAGCAGTATTCTCCTGTACAAATACCTTGGTAACCAACCTCCATATTTGTAGCAAAATTTCAAGACTTTCAATTTTAAGCAATGAAAAGGCTGATTGTAGACGATATGCCACCTACCACATAATACTAATGCTGACGATGAAAATACTCAATTCATTTCTCAATCCTATGTCATTCCCATTTAAAAGGCTAGAAATTACAATGTCAAAAAACTTAAGTTACTGAAGAGGGTTCATGCAGATAAGGTCGCAATAGACCCCAACCCCATAAACAAGTGAGGTGGAATAAAATTAAGACCCCATCTCACGTGCAAATCAGAATGAAACCATATGTATGCACGTGGAACTGCAGATCAGGGATCTACATGTGAAATAAACATAAAACTGGCAGGACAGATTAAAACTTGACTCTTAAAACCATGTCAAAAGTCTAACCCCAAAGCTCAAGCTACTAGGCCATGATAAATCCCTATACAAGCGATGTGGACAACACTTCAGCGCAATGCAACAACAAATTTTAAAGGAACTTTTGATTAAATGACCAATCACTTTATCCCCATGACACAAATGCCTAGCACTTATTTAGAGAAGTTGAGATCCATCTATGAAATGCTTAATTGATAAAATTGCTCTAAAAATTTAACTACAATATTCACAGTGTAATTATCCAGTTAATGGACTAGGTATTGTTCAAGCAATCACAAGCAATTAAAAAAAGGAAAAGCTTGTATCATCACAAGTTCCATACCAATCCCCACAAATATTTGGACTCATATGCAAGAGTATAGTTCATATAGAGACAGCATATCCCAATAAATGTCTTTTTGATAAAAAAAGGAAAAGAACACCTATAACTCCATCAAAAACAAAGATTTTTCATGGTGTAATCAAATCAAGCTAGTTGTACACTACTCAGGGTTGGGCTTGCCAAATTCTAGAATTTTACCAGCTCATTATTGATCTCGAGTTAAGCTCAAGCTCATGGATACTTGAACAGTTGCTAAGCCCTTATCAAGTTCATGTACTTATTATATTTCGTTGACCTTGACTCTATATTTACCATCATACCCACTTTAAAAGCTTTATCTTACCCCTATTCATTATGGAAATATTAATTAGCCAGATTAATTTAGGAACTAGTAATTAAGTCACCCTGTCCTGAAATATGGTGCTCCTAAAATACATACAAAAACATCTAATCACATGTTGCATATAGTAAAATATTCCCATGCAACTTATATATCAACGAATACCTGTGTTACAAATCTTTTTCTTCAAACTTGCATGGGATTGAAAGCATGTAGCTTGTTTACATGCATGTGTGCATTTAACTTTAATAAGTGGGATTTCATCATGAGAGGCAGAGTATCAGATGCTAACCTCCCTTCCACCAAGACCCCTCATGGTTTGCAAGCAATCAATATCAAAAATGTAGTTATTCTCAGAGGCATTTTCCATGTCTTCAGCCCTATTGAGAATACCAATGTATTCACATACCGGTGCTCCCGAAGGTATAAAGTCCCATGATCTAACAGCCCAACCCTTTCGTGGGGCTCGAAACACCTGGAATCCATGAGCAGAATTCAATCTGAGAAAAAGAAGTGGCTTGACATGTCATTGGGGAGGATTTTATATCATTCAATCAAAATACAACCTTGAGACGATATCGTATGCCTCTCTGAGACACCCGATTCACACAACCAGGTCCACAGCCGCAGTTTGGTCCACATTCATAGACAACATCCTTAGCTTCTATTAATCTGAAAAGCACAAAATAACCAGTGAATTTAACACATCCGTCCATCCTCCGAGCCCAGAGAGAGAGAGAGAGAGAGAGAGAGTAATGTATGACAACAAGTCCTGACGCAAACTTGATTTAACAAAACCATGTCAAGAGAGATAATGAATAAACTCAAAACAAGTAAAGTTCTTCAGGCATCACACCCAAAATTTCATAAACATAACCTAGGATTCCTTTGCATCACACAATTCCAAAAGAGAGACTTCCTAGACTCATTAAATTGTCAAATCTATTGAATAGAAAGAATCAGAACTGTATACATACTCTTCTAAAAAATTCACAAGTCAAATAGAAAACTTAGATAAGAACATAAATCTGACTTAAATGGAAATAAGAAAGTCCACCTTAAATATAAAAAAACATAGAAACTTCCTGATATCCTAACAGATAAGAGTCAAGACCTCTAACTGAATTCAGAGAAGAATCCTCATCAAATTAGGACACTTATTTGAGATAAGAATTGATCCAATCTTATATCTTCTCCAAAGCTCGACAATAATCCAAACTTAAAAACAAATACAGACTCGATCAATCTTGTGGGTTGCACATCATTCTCCCCAGCTGGACAAAACTAGTCTCGAGTTTTGAAATGGCAAATAATTGGATTTTGCAATTTCATCCTAATCATACTATGCTCCAAAATTGAAGCCAAATAACATTCTCCATTTACTCTGAGCATTCTCTAAGAATCCTTCTGGAATAAAATCCTCATTTGAATGCTTCATCTAAAATGGCATCAACAAAATCAATATCCTTAATTATGCTAGCGGGATCTCTGATTCTTTCTTCTTCTACCCAAACAGCACTTTCATTTAACATCAATAAGCATCATGGCCTGGTGCTCCCAATGAAAACCAGGGATGATTCAAGCTCACTTACATGCTTGATTCATCAATATCCTTAATCTTCTCCAGACTACTCAAAGCGTCAAGTAACTCAAGATCTTCATCCTCAACCATGGAATTTTCTAACACTTGGAGATTTAGGCCACTTTCAGAATTTTCAAATTTAAAAGGGACTTCATCGACAGTCATTTTGTTTGGTTGAAATTCTACAGCAAGGACAAACTTCCTTACTTGCTCAGAAAGCTAATCAATTCAGCCCTTTTGATGCTAAAAGAGCTCATGAATTATGATTGTGAGTCTTGCTTTTGCATCTCATGATCCTTAAGCAAAGTGTCAAACTTGGAGTTCAACTCACCAAACTCGGAGCTCAACGCAGTGTTGCTCATCATTGAGGGAGAAGAATTACAAATCATAGCTTATAGAAACCCGGCTCCATAGCCAAATTTAAGTAGGACCAAGAATCCTAACATAGTGAGCCTGATTTAATACAAAATTGAAGAAAAATCACAACAAATGATAATTCAAACAAGTAAATTCCTTTAAACAAGGCATCCAAAGCTTCTTAAATATTACATGTGGGGTTCCTATAGCTTTTCATTTAAGAAGAATTGCATCACAATAGACTTGACGAAATACAATAATTCATCAACACTGTAGATAGAAAGAACTATAACTGCATATGTGCTCTTTTACAAAGCTTACTACCATTTAAAATCAAATAGGCATCTTAGATAGAAATATAAATCCTGCTTATAACAAAAATAAGAAACATAATATTATACTCCAAGACTCAAAGGCCAATTTGATTATGAAAAACAAGAAACATATACTCATCCATGAAAAATATTTATTTACTGACAAAAAACGTGCATAGAGTTGGGCCACATCAACAGGAGGATGATTGTTAGCTGATAAGCCAAAAAAGAAAGAGACTCCGAGAAATCACGCCATTGAAAAGCCAAGCAGCAATTCACATTGTTGCCACAGCTCAGCTTCCTCATCACATTCAAACTAAGGAGTCTGTCAGTTTGCGACAAGTAATGAACTTGAGGTAGTAACCAACAATCACCATATTTGCAGGGGATTGTTCCTCGATTGACAAGCAAAAGAACTGTATTTGGTCATACGGACTATAATGGAATTGACCCATCAACCAAACCACATAATTCGACAATCCTCACCTGCCACCATCTCGCTGCACATATGGAAAGTCAGAACCATTCATTTTAGCACATGAACAGATTTTTGGATCAATGCAACCTCCTCGGCAGTTACAACCTGTGGAAGCTGAGGGAAGAATTACGTTCTTTGCGACTTGAATAGTCTTGACATACGTGTATCCTGAAATATAAGAACCCAATATCAAAGCTAGTTGATATTGGTGGTCAACTTATGCCCAAAGTGCAATTGAATTGTGAGATGTTCAAATCGTATTATTCACTCCTAATGCTTCTATACATTTTGCAAACAATATCTCTGTCGGGACTGTCCACTTTAGGCTAAAGGAAAACCCTACGTGGCTTATTTCAGTATCCTCTCTCCTACGTGGTTGAGGCACTACCACCACAGGTAAACAATTAACGCCATTCTTTAAATGTAGCCTACATCCACCAATGTCGATGTCACTTGCCGCCATGCAACACAGGCACCCTCTTGCCTCTGCCATCATCTCTGACAAGTATCTCTCAGATCTCTGTGATCCAATCTCAAAAGACATGCAGAACAACCAATTCTTTAGCAGGGTTTGCTCTCTCTAAATAAAGGTTGCAATCGTAAGACAACCCACTATCGAAGGGACATGCTACACCTATATGATACACTGATCAAATTCACCCAAGTTAACCTTCATCCAAAGAATAAGATGTGACACACCCGTGGCAAGCTATCAACAAGTAATACTCCAACAGACTTGACTATCAATAGGTTCCATACTTAAATGCACAAGAATGTGTTAATTACTTGCCTGTAGGAGCAACAGGAGGATCGTCCACTAAATTTGTAGCTGGTATAGGAATATCCTCTTTACCCCCAGTGATATCCTCGCATACCAATCTTATTCAACAAATATTCGATACAATGAGATATTCCTTAAATTTTCGACATAAAAGATTGTTTTCCACATATTAGACTTTATAAATATCATACCCACGTATTTCTGACACAGAGTTAGGAGCACGACCATATACAAACTGAACCTGCCGTTGGGAAGACAAACAATCAAAGAAGTAATCAATCAATTCACAACCATGTTGACAGTAACTACATAGTAATTAAGTATAAATACCGGACATGAACCATGAATTGGAACTTTCATTCATAGAGACAAAGTGGATGCCAAAGGGAAGCTTCAGCACGAACCAAGACTTGGTACAACTTGAATATAATGTAAATCCAAAATGATTTCCCCGCTAGAAGCACTTATTTTGACAAGCCAAAAAGGTTGCAACTAAACAAAAATTAAAACTACCAAACATCCCTTTCTCCTTCCCTCAGCAGCTCCCATCCTGCATTCAGGTTTTGCCTTACGTGCGTCGAACACAATGTTTAGGTCATTTTCCTTCCTCTCCTTCAGCTAAGATGCATTTTCTCCAGGTTATTCTCTTATTTTCAAGATAGTTGAATGATTCTGACCTACTTTATCAAATTAATCACTACTCCTAATCTGAAGTTATTGAACCTCTTTCAGCTTGGACGTGTGCTTCTTTTGCACTTTTTCCCTCAGTCATCTTTTGATCTTTCCCCTTAGGTTTGTCTTTGACTACACAAATATTTTTATTTCCAGGTATTCAAGGCAATTTATAAAAATCAACAAGCAAGCTTATCTCAAATACGTTCCGCCTATTAAAAACTTTCTGCAAAATTAGCCAGGATCTATACAGAATTACATGAGAATAAATTTTTGAAAATGGCAATCACATGTCATAGATGTAATAAATGTTCAAAAAGATGAAAACCCACAGAAACTATTCCGCAGACAAGTATCCTGCATGTTGGTCATCATCTAGAATCACTCAAACAACCAAATGGGTTTTTACTAGGATCTATACAGAACTACATGAGCATATATTTTTCAGAAAGGCAATTACATGTCATAGATGTAATAAATGTTCAAAAAAATGAAAACCCACAGAAACTATTCCGCAGACAAGTATCCTGCATATTAGCCATGTCATCATCTAGAATCACTCAAACAACCACATGGGTTTTTACTAATTATATGTATAATTAACTTAATTTAAATGCATTTCTTGCTACTGATTGGACAAGTATTTTCTGAATCAGCCTCAACAACATGTACAGGTTTAAAGAAACAACAAAAATTACTAGCTAACAACAAGCTACCAAATAGAAAATTCTTACAGAGGTTTTTGTATTTTCCCCTTTTTGGGTGGCCAATATATACTTATATAGTCAGAAGGATAATATATGCTATGGTACTTCTTTTCATCTTTCACATGATTCCCACCTTTGTAATGCTTATATATTTCATCGTTGAGATGCAATAGATTTCTTAAAGCTCTTATTTTGCACGCGTTTCTTTTTGTTTTCCTTTTCACGACAGTCACCACCTAATATTACACCGGCACTACTTGGCTTTGCCTAAAGGCCTTAGCAATTCTCCCACCATCAAAAAATGGATATGGGTTTTAGAATGGAAGTAGATATTCCAAAAGTGTACATTTACATGGATGTATGTAGTAGGCTCATTCAATGATACTAAACAAGCTCAAACAATCAAATACAAGAGAATCACAGACCTGATTGGTAGTCAACATGGGCTGCCCTGGCATCCTCCTTAACCGAAATTTGAAGACAGTATATCCAGATATACCCTTCTCCGCCCAGTACTTAACAACCTATCGAGCAGAAAAAGATAAAATGTGCTTGCAGACATCATATATCTACATAATTTTCAATGATTTGTGTGCCTCCTAAACTAATTTCACATTTCATGAAGCATTTTGTGTACACAAGCATGCTGGTGCATGTGAAAATGGACCAGTGTGTTTCCTTTTGTCGAGAATTAAAACTCGATAATGTTTGAGGGAATGAAGATTTGATGTTCCACAGCAGAAACTATCTGACTCGCAAATAATGCAACCTCTTTCACTGAACAGCCTTGGTACCTGATACAGTCCATCGTATGTATAGACTTTGCCACAGTAGCTGCTTCTAGATTCGTGACCACGTATCACTCTGACAGGCACATTTTGGTCAATGCAATTCTGCAATAGCAAATATTGACTATATATTACTCCAATTTTTATCAGACACCAATAAGAGATTCATTTTATGTGCCCAGGAAAAGAAGTTTTTAAGAAGAGACTTTAAAGAGGACATTAGAACCCACCTTTAACAATAATGGAAAACAAAGAGAATCAGGTTTCATATTTGCCATCTCAAATCATATTGGAAGGACAATAAGATGGTATAAGCGCTGCCATCCTTATCAAGGATAAGATGAAAATTGGATACCGTAGCATTTATATAACATCACAAAATCATCAGTATCATCATATTGTAAATAAGATACTTGACATGATATGAACTAGAAATATCAGTGTGCAGACAAATTAAAATCCAATGAGTCGACAGACAAAAGGGTGTTAGAGCCTCATCCTATAGTAATTAGCCTCAATATAAAGGTTCCACAAGTTACAAAAAAAGAAAAGAAAAGAAAACAGTTCGGAGATAAAGCTTCTCATAAGGGCAAGCATTTCAGAATGAAAAGAAAGAAATACCGAGCACAGAATGATGTGCATACCTTTAGAGCCAAATTACCACGCTCTAATACTTGATCCTTAATTTGACGCTTATCACCAGTTAGATTGTGCCCGCCTTGACCAGTATATACAACATCATCAGCATTATCCTGATCATCCTCATACATGCCCGACAGAACTATCGCCACGGCAACAGGGAATGTGTAATTACTGTATTCCTAAAACCAATGCATATAACCACCAGCTTCATTTTTTGTGCACTCAAAAGCAGTTTCAAAACATCTAACTACGAAAATAACATGTTTGGAAAACCAAAGCTCCTGCGACAAACAAGTCATAAAATAAAGAGTGGTATTGCAAAAATTAAAGTTTGGATAGAGCAAGAGTTTTCTCAGTATACTGTTTACTTGTAAACAGGGTTGTCAAATTAATCCATAACTATACATGGTATTCAATGATAACCAAGAACCAGAGAATCACTTTACAATCTAACAACAAAAGAAATTGAAAAGAAAGTCTACCAAGCAAGAAGTAGATTCATAGAATCCAGTCAATTTTGACAAGGATGCTCATCTTCCCTCTCCCACAAATGGCATTAGTATGAAGACTTGGAGGACCAAGGGTTATTTAGAGTCTTTATAGGGTGTTCTAGAAACTTCACACTTATTAAACTTGAAATAAGGCTCATTGAGGAATGGCTTTTCACAAAACATCTTCAAAGTGCTCAAATATTGATCATTGCTGCGATAATCTCTCTAGTCACTGCCTTATGGCATGATTTTCTATAGCAACGAGAGCTGCCCTGTGCCTCCAACTTCATTCATTAAAGAGCTAGCCCAGTTATCATCATTCCTTCTTCCCCTAATGCTCTTACAGACTTAACTTTATCTTGACAAGTCCCTTCCATTCCGTACCCCAATTACTCAAAGATACTCCATAGTGAACATCTGACAGAATTTTGAACCCTAGAATCATTATTCATCAATTATATTGAAGCCAACTAAATTGCTGTTTAAGCCCTTAAGGATAATACTATTACATCGGATGCTGTTACTTGTGACAATCAAGCGCAATTTTTTTTTCCCAACAGTAAACCTTCCATCACCTAAATGAGCAACCTGGATGACGTCAAGGATGCCTCAATTTAGTAAAAAGATGAAAGAAACCCACTATGGGCTTGTACATCTGATGAGAAAATTGCAAGATCTTAGCTGAGAAAATACGGTTTAGGGATGGCAGTTGATCCAAATGGGTATGAAAGAAATAAAAAGAAGTGGGGTTTTTCCCTAGTGTCTTTGTTTGGGAAACTAGGGACACTGGAAGGATAAAAAACTCAGATGGACAATTTTGAAAATTTATTAAGTTTTTGTGAGTATGGAGAAGAGGGAAAGTTCAAAATTGGGCACCTTCTCCCCTCTCTTTCTTCATCTTCCTCTCCTCCCTCTCTCCCAAAGATAAGCAAAAAGATCTAGAAGTTTACAAATCTCGAGGAGATGATAATAAGTGTGGTGCATTGAGAGAATTGAGGTAACTAACTTAACTAGTGGGAGGAGGTTTTTCTTGTCATATGCCTTTTTGATTCCCTTCTGATAGAATTTGAGATCTAGTAAGTTACAACAGTACCACAAATGCACCTTCTGCACCGCTGGATCAAGGGTGCTTTTTTCTGATTTTGGGTTTGGGGGTTGTTGTTGTTGTTTTTTTTTTTTGGGGGGGGGGGGGAACACTCCACCTCCCCAATTTCTTTTTCTATTTAAAGTTCTATTTGGCAAGAGAATTAACTAGTGCTTCCCATTGTAAAAGCCAGGAAGCTCATCCACACCACTCTTTGACATTTCTTTTCGTCATTTGGCTAAATATCATAGTATGTCCACAGTAAAAAAAGTTGGCTTAAAAGCACAAAAATAAAAGGAGAAAACAAGAAGTATGTTATTTAAGATCCAAAAAGACTAAGTGAAAGAACTAAATTACTTAGGTTATGCATGTCTACACTTAAAGAGGTGATCTTTCCTACTTTTTACCTTCCCTCCAAGAATTAAAAAGGGAAAAGAAATGTTTTCAGTTACTGTGACAGAATTATATATGATTCTGTATATCAATCATTGTGCATTTTGAGAAATTTCGGGTCTTACCCAATAAATAAAAGTCAAACGATGAGTGCTGCAAAATTTAAATGAAGTAAAGGGTAAAATTAACCCTAACTACAAACAGACCCCATCCTTGTACCTTTATAATCAATTCAGTATTATTATTATCCAATATAAGGCATAATCAGCTATGACATAAATATCAAGTCTTTCAAATACTAAACTAAACTACTACTTAAGTGAAAAGGCCATTGCCAAAAGCCAACACCACACTGTACACCATCTATGTCATCACGTTAACTTGTGATTTTAACAACTGATGTACCTCATTAAGTGCTGGCACTAAGAGCACTTACTAATGGTAAAAGTTTCAATAAGCCAAAGACTTACCCCAACATTACCATGGAGAGCCAAAAAGAAAGACATATATGTTCAACCAAACACTGCGGAGAAAATATAGCTGGAAAATCCCCTCTTCATAATCAATGCACTATTCGAGATGCCAAAAGTAAACACTCCTCATTCAATCTACTAGTAGACCTAAAGACAATTACAGAAATCTAACGAAATTTATGATTCCAGCCCTCAAAAAGACCAATAGAAGGGAATAAACAGTCATTACCTTTCTATAGGCTTGGCCCATATAGTCGATACCATTCAACCAATGACTATGAAATCCAACGACAACCATTTCAGCCCGTGAAAAGAACTGATGACCAACATTAATACCTGACATTCAAAGTAATATATAAAACTCGCAGAAGAAGTTTCTTTTGTATTTTCATGTCAAAATCATATAGATCCTAACTGTCCCAAAACTTAGAAAGTCCTGACCAAGACCAACATCATCATTAAGTAAACATAACAATGCAAACCACCTACCTGGAATATTACCAAACCTTTTCTTAGGATTTAACACACAATTGGTCTCCAGCATCTGAGGTTAGAAAATGAATAAGTGAGTCACATTGTTACAACGCATGACCACAATCTTCTTTTCCAAAAAATAAGGACAAGCAATGCGAGAGCAGCAAGCTTGAGAGGGTTCCAAGATGTAAGAGAAGAATCAAATTGCATGAACACCAGGAGCTACAATTGTCAGAAAAATTGAAGTACTATGAAAGAATCAAAGCATGCACAATTACTTCTGACTTCCAATTATGATTCCTCTTTAAAAATTAAAAAATACATGTATATATTAGTTAATTCATGAGAAATTATACATAATTCCACATGTCATTTTTTGGAATGTTTCAAGTTCTCTCAATCAAATAAAAGTCAAAGTGCGATCCGCAAAATTTACAAAAAGTTAGAAATTAAAAGTAGAAGTAACCACTGATAGACCCTACGAAAACACAAGATCATGTCAACGTGCCTTGGATATTGCCTTCAGATCGGGCCTCATGGCTAATTTCTTGGTATCTCCTTCTGTTGAATTTCCTTTCTGCGTCATTCTTGGAGAGATGCCAATTAGTATCAAAACAACTACATATAAGATTCTGACCAAAAAAAAAAAAAAAAGACTACACATATGATGATATAACTTATCACAATAAAGTGAGAAGTGCTTTTGTTCACACATTTATATTCTACAATGGGATTACACCGCAAGAAAAACAGTTCCAAAAAATAACAACAAAGCATTTCACTACCAAGAGAGGAAAGATCAATTTAAAATTCGATAGAAGAAATAATCAGGAACTTGATACAGAATGGTAGTTAGAAAATTTTTACTCATGAAAAAATGTGAGAACAGAAGGCCTAAAATTTCGAAATTCATAATTCAGCCCAACTGCATGCAATGTAGGAGATATATGCACTGCCACGACTTGAGTATAATAAGTACAACATAGATATGTGTGTGTGCAAAACTAAATTTCGGAATAAGGAAGCATATTGTATAGCGGCATTAATATTGCAATGTTGACCTTCGTTGCAAGAAGCAGAAGGATTGCAATGAGAACACCTTTTGTGTTGCAAGGTGTTGTAACTTTTAAGACACTCATGTCATCCATTAGTCGAATTTTATTTCGCACATAAACCTCTCATTCGAATGGTCTTCTTCCATTTAACCAAAAAAAAATACATAATCTTCTTCCCCCATAAGTGCTGTCCATCAAATTGGACATATTCAATAGGTGAGGATGGGGGATTCCATACTTCACTTGATTGAGGTTACATGATTGTTAAGTGATATATCTATCATATGCTTCTTTAAGTTATTATTCCTTTCTTCCCCCACTAGCGCAGATATGATTATTTTATCTATTCCATTCAATTCAAAGGAAGGAATTTCCTTTGTCTTCTCTTCCAGTAAGGTAATAAAAAGCTTTTGTGAAAAAGAGGATAGTCGTTTCACAACAAAGGCTGCTACAGATGGCCAGATTGCTTTTTTGACAAGCCTGATGGGTGATTCTACTTCATAAGAGAAAAGATACAAGTTAGGCTTGAAAAGAAAGTAAGAATCCTACTTCTTGGATGGATCAACAAGCTGACTAATATATTATGGGTCCCCTTTGTCTCTTAGTTATGGTTTTCTTGAAACTCTAATACTGTCCTGCCTAACTTGATAGTGCATTGAAAATGCATAAACTGAATTACTCATTGATTATCTGGAAAAGATATTTAAATATTACCTTCGAAAATGGTCTTGCAACCATTAATTCAATGCAATGCACAGTACTTGTAGCTAGCACACAAGTAATTTTTTGAAGCAGTGACAATGATTATCCCGAGAATGAATGCTAAAGAAGTAGAGGACCTGAACTAGATATCATCAATGCTCAATTTATGGCACACGGGAGCACTTATGCAAAAGGCAGTAACACCTTCAGCTTTGTTTAAAAAGAACATAAAATTATTCTCAACAGGGAGCATGACGGATTAAACCACAGAAAAACTCATGAGTCCAATATGTCTCAGGCACAAACAATCCTTGTACAATCAAAGAGAGAAAAGGAAACTGCTTAAACAATTTATGAGGAGTTGAAATGAATGGACTGAAATGGCCTGGAATCTGACAATAATACAGCAGCTAGAACACAATATGAGTGGCACTAATAAGAAAATGATGAAAAAGACACTGAGCTTGGAGTTAGATTTAGATTGCTTTGAACCTTTTTGTTGTTCCTAATCAAGAGAAGAAGAGGTCATGTAAACGGGTATCAGCAATCGCAACCATATGGCATCTTACACTATAAATTTCATGGAAATGACGATGGCAAACCATGGTCGAGTCATTCATAAGTAGAAAGCTAGCCCATACACCACAAAGGCGGCTAAAACTGGAGATTGGTGAAGCAGACACTAACCTTGGATTTGGACTTAGATTTAGGTTTCTGCGAACCTTTAGATTTTTCCGCCTTCTCTTTGTTACATCTTTTCTCCTCTTCCTGATAGCCATTGCGCAGACAACGTTATTTCAAGCAAGAACGGCAAAGAAGGCCGACTGAAAAGGACAAGTGCATAGCTACGGCTGAGTCGTCAGAAAGAGAGAAGCCACTGAAAACTGACCTGAACAAAGTGAAGATAATGCTTGTTGAACAACCTCAGAGTCTCCTTGACCTTAGCAAAGTCGCTCTTCTCCCCCACGGTCGCCACATTATCCCCGCCGACCGTCACCTGGCTCTTTCTCTCCACTTCCGAACCCGCATTCTCCACCAGCTCGACGCAGCCGCCGCCGCTTTCCCTCCCCCCGACAGCCTCCTCCACCGCAGCCGCAACCGGGGCGCCCTCCTCCACCTTCGGGGCCTCCTTCTCCGCCCTCGCGCTCTCCCCTCCCGACCTCTGCCTACCCCCGACATTGCGCCGCTTCCCGGCGGCCGGAGCCTCGTCGCTCTTTTCCAGGAGCTCCACCCTCCGGCGCACCAGGAGCTCCTTCTCGGCCCTCTGCTTCGTCTGGATCCTCGCGCTGCACCTCCTCTGCGTTCCCGTCCCCGTCCCCGCCTCCGCCCCCACCCCAGCCCCCGCCTCCGTCGGGGAGGAGGAGGAGGAGTCGCGCTCCGCCTCGCCCCTCCCCTTCTCCTTCTCCTTCTCCTTGTCCTCCCCCTTGTCGCGCTTGCCGGCCCCATCCTTCCCGCCCTCGCCCTTAGGGCTCTTGCCGCGGCCGCCAGCTCTGGAGGGGGCGGCGGCGGCGGCGACGACGACGACCTCCGCGGCGCCACCGTCGCCGTCGCCGTCGGCCCTCAGCTCGTCGCTCGACAGGGAGCCCATGCACTGCAGCGACGGCACCACCATCGGACAAAAAAGTCAGGTCCAGAGCCGGAAGGAATACCCAATGCTCTTGAGGCGCGCTGCAGAGGAGCGCTGACGAGGAGAGAGAAAGGAAGAGAGAGAAAGGTAGAGAGAGAGAGAGAGAGGGAAAGGGAGAGAGGGAGGGAGGGATTGCTATTCGCTGCTTCTCCTTCTCCTTCCTCCTTCCTCCTCCTCCTCCTTTTTCCCTCTCTTCTTCGAGCTCTAATCTCGAGAAGAATGGAGCAGATGGACAGCGTCCGATCTGGGCGTTGCAGGAAGCTCCATTTTCTTTTCGCTTTTTTTTCTTTCTTTCTTTTTTTTTTTGGAGAAATGATGAAATCGAAGGACTTTCCTTCTCCTTACTTTATTTGTTTATTTATTTATTTATTTATTTTGCTCGTCCAGTTCGCGCTTTCGCGTTTCGCCTCCCTCCCTCTCCTCCCATTTTCCGTGAGGGCGCCACGCGGCCGGGCTCCGTTCCCCTGCGCCCGAGTGTAGGACAGATAGAGGGAGGCGCGCCGCGGCTGCTTGGACCCCGTTGGATCGATCGGAGGGCTCGAAACCGTCGGTGCCTTTGACTTTGACGGCGCGGGCCCCAGCGCGCGCCGGTCCGATACGGGCTCCGTTCGTACAAAAGAGCATTTTTGCAGGGGAACCGGACACGCGCCCGCAGGTACGGCGGGGCCCATGTCAGGCGCGCAGGGGCGCGTGGACGGCGCGCGTGGAGCGTGGAGCGTGGCGCGCCCGCTATAGAAACTCTTCTCATCTATTAATGGGTCGGAAGACCATTACTCAAAATGGTCTTCCGGTTATTGATTCGAAATGTGTAATTAAGAATATACTCCAATTTTCGAGATAGTTTTGGCGCATAACGCGCGAAAAGCAATATGTATCGAAGACCGGAAACTCTTATTAATTACTTGCTCTGCTGATATGAATTAGACATTTGTTAACGAAATCCTTATCTTACAATATCTACCGATATATAATAAAAGAACGCTCGGTGTATAAGATATTGTGGATACACAGGTAATAAAGAAATACCTACTTATGATTATTGGAGCTTTCTATGGTACTGTTCTACGAGTGTTCGGCTCTTCTTATGTCGCTATCAATTTTTGCAAGTGTGTCATCGCTTTGGTTGGTGAATATATGCCGAAGCTGTGCGATGGTGATGATTCTATTTGACTTTTATGCTTGGAAAGATGGAAAAACGAACATGACTAGTGGTGGGAAATATATACAATGTGAACATCATGTTATTTTTTGCTTTTGTCATTGATTTTAGGTGCAAAATGTACCGATGGGAGTGGATTTTAGATTATTTTTCAGGAAAGAGAGATAGGTGTTGAGTTAGAGGGTGAGGCAGTTGCTACTTTCGATCACCAGATGACTACAAAACTCGTTAGGAGAGCTAAGAAGCTAAGATGGGAAAAAGGGATCCAAAGATCCATTTAAACGAAAATAGTTTCTCATAAATTATTTTCTACCTTTCCGATATTTGAGTAAACCAAAAACTAATCAATTCACAACAAATGTTTTTCATGAATCGAAAACAATAAGCTTAAAATGTAGGAATATGATTTCCCCTTTTAGTAAGAAGGAAATCACTTTCTATAAAATCACCAAATAAATGGAAACAAACCATTTTTCCATTAAAGTAATTTCCTTCGTCGTGAAGGAAACAAAAGACATGGGAATAGAGATAATCTACAACCCAAAATATCCACTGTGGCCCGTGGCCAGCTTGATTTTATCCACTATGGTCAGCTTGGCCGCACAAACACGGCTTTAAAAACGTGTTGTATCTATTTAAGGTTACACGATTCCTATTTAGTGCGACAATCCATATCTAGGTAATGCGTACGAGATAAAAAAAAATAAAAAATGAATGGTTAGGAAAACTGCCCAGCCGCACTCAAGCTCGAGAGCACTCACGCTCGAGAGCCCTGAAAGACCAATGGCAGAGCTTGGACAACATCCATCCCAACTTTGGCCCGTGCCTGGCTCAAACATTTTATCTTTGGAAAAATTGTCCAAAAAATCATAAACCTATTATATGGAGGCTAATTTAGTTATGATTAAATTTCCAAATTTTCAAAAGATTTAAAATTAAACTGGCACAAGTGAAAGATTTAAAATTAGATTGATAATAAATTAATACAATTGAAAGGTTTATGATTGAATTGGTTTTAATATAATAAATTTTGAACTTTTTAAACAATTATTACTTTTATCTTACAGGAGAGATTGGGTAATAAATGATGCTAGACTTTCGGCTCAGACAGAACCTGTCAAATGATTACCTCTAGATCATAATGCTATCTAAAATTCAACAAAAACGTACTGAAAAGGGAGCTGCCAAAGGTTGACTCTTGTCCACCAAATGGGTAATAGCACAATTACGTTTAAATAGAGTTAGGATTAAATTAGCACAATTAAAAGATTTATGACTGAATTGACTTATGCACAATAAGTTTTAAACTTTTTTAACAATTATCCCTTTCATCTTACAGGAGGGATTGGGCAATAAATGATGCCAGACTTTCAGCTCGAACAGAGCCAATCAAATGATTACCTCTAGATCATAGTGCTACCTAAAATCCAACAAGAACATACTGGAAAGGGAGCTGCCAAAGGTTGACTCTTGTCCACCAAATGGGTAATAGCACAATTACGTTCAAATGGGGTTAGGACTAAATTAGCACAATTAAAAGGTTTATGATTGAATTGACTTATGTTTAATAGGTTTTGGACTTTTTTAACAATTATCTCTTTTATCTTACAAGAGGGATTGGGCAATAAATGTTGCCAGACTTTCAGCTCGGATAGAGCCTGTCAAATGATTACCTCTAGATCATAGTGCTATGTAAAATCCAACAAAAACGTACTGAAAAGGGCGCTGCCAAATGGGTAATAGCACAGTTACATTCAAATAGAGTTAAGACTAAATTAACACAATTGAAAAGTTTATGAGGTTTTGGACATTTTTAAAAATTATCCCTTTTATCTTACAAGAGGATTAGGGCAATAAATGATGCCAGACTTTCGGCTCGGACAGAGCCCATCAAATGATTACCTCTAGATCATAGTGCTATCTAAAATCCAACAAAAACGTACTGAAAAAGGAGCTGCTAAAGGTTGACTCTTGTCCACCAAATGGGTAATAGCACAGTTACGTCCAAATGGAAAGGAAAAGAAACTACTAGGCTGACATTATCCTCCGAGGCAGATATAGCTAAGCTAATTTTCATGGCATTTCAATATTTAAAATTAATATGTTAGAGAATAAGATAAGTCTATGATGCATTTATTGATGAACGTCGCCCCATTTTGTTCTAAAATTCAAAACATTAACAAGCATTAACAGCTTACTGAAAGCTGTCTTAACTTCTCCTTCAGCGTGCTAGACTCCTCTATCCCTAATCTTCTTTTTATAGGAATGAAAGAAGGAAATGGAGAGTGAAGAACAGAGAAGGCAATCGAACAGGCCAATTTGATATTATCTCCAAACTCGTAAATACAAGTTGCCCAATATGATCAATAAAATAGGAAATATGATTTTATCTCTGAAATTGGAGCATAGAAGAACCAAAATTGAATGAACATGGTATACAAGAACTGTCCTTGGACTAGTCAAGCTTACCAGCGAGATCATATTCATCTATAATGTAACGGGTTCAAGGCCAGCACTTTCAATTGATTCCTCATTCCTCCTGCCTCCTTCAATTATTGCCAGCACTTTTCACCATAGAACAATTGTCTCTGGAAATACAACAAAAACATCATATATAGCCACTGGGACATTCTGAAGCATGCACAGAACTGATTTAGAACATACAACTAAGACCAGCAGTTTCAAAGACTACACAGTTACCTTTGTGCAAAACAAAATTTCCATAAAGTGAAACATCTATCATATCTAAATAAAAGGAAAATGACTTACACGCTAAAACCTTTCTTGTTCCTCAGGGATCTCTTCCAGTGGTCTGTTAGCAGGATGCCTCTGACTAGCATCGTCATTCGCCATCATAACCAGAGAAGGGTGTAGCTCAGGCTGTGGAAATAGCAACTTTAAACGGAATGCATCAACTCCATTCAGATAGTATCGGAAGAGCCTCTTGGCCCTAATGAATCCAAGACGACCATAAAGTGCCAGGGCTCCTTTATTTGTGACTTCTGCTTCCAAAGTCACCTTCCAGAACAAGAAAAAAAAGATGGAAAGAAAGTCATAAGACACGAGTAAAATTCTACACTACCCTGAAAGTTTCAACTAGAGTATTTGGGAGTTCTTTAATATAATATACAGAAAATATCACTGCCAACAATGAGTGCGAAAGCGCATTAAGAATTAGGTCTTCCTAGAATCACCTTCTAGGTTAATTCAGAAGACAAAGGGAACATTGAGAATCATGTGAACATACTTGATGCCCACACATGGATCAAACCCTTCTTCTTGGGCCAATGAAAGATTTAGAAAATAGGTCGCCCCGCAAACTTCAGTTTACAAATTCAAGCATTTCAAACACCTAGGGAACTCCATTTGAGTTTAAAATCAGTGTCAGAACACAATACAGATTTGGACATCAGTTGCTGAAAGATCCACAGGCTTACAACAGTAAATATGGACAGAAAGGTCTCATTATTTGAATCAACACGAGAAAACAATGAAACACAGTTAATGCAAGCTACAAGATCAATCAAGTCAATAGATGTTCAATCATTGATGTCTTCACCAAGCTTTGGTTAAAATTGACCAGTTGACTACTCAAAGAAAAGTTCTAATTAGATTAGGTATTTTCTCGCAGTTGAAATTAGCGGTCTAATGGAGTAGGATTTGAGTTCTATTAGAGTTTTAGTTAGTTTCCCTTTGGAGTAGGATAATTTGTTTCTTTACTTGAGTCTGAAGCAGGATCCATGTGTCGAGTTAGGTTTCATAACTCCTATTTGAAGTTGGGAATGAAACTTCTGAAATCCATATAAACTACTTTAATCTTTCTATTCCAGAGTTAATGAAGCTTACAGAAATTGACCGGAACACGAGTTCGCATTAACACTAACTTGTTATACGAGTTGATTTTGTATCTGGTGGATTTGAATGAAGACAACACAATTATCAATCGTGCCTTGTGGGTTGAAACAAAATTGACCCGAACACAAGTAGCCTCAACCCAAACCTGCTAATTCCATATCTTGTCCCAGTTGTGTTGTCTTATTGTGTTGCAAATTGCCATCCCAAGTCCCATTAAAATAGTAACCAACTAGGGCTATCTATAAAGACAAAATAAATCATCTGGCTTTAACTGGTAATTTACCATTCTTTTGCATGTAATCAGGAAGCTAAGGCAAAGACTTGAGACTAGATCTTTCAAATGTAGATGAAAAAAAAATGTCCAAAGCCAGATTAGGTAACACATTCCATGCTATTCTTATTGATAGATGATTACAAGAGAAGATACCTAGGAAAAAAAAATTAGCCCAGATTTCTCTTCTCCTAATCTTCCCATGATCATCCCATTTCCCAACAGTGGAATGATTTAAAGACAAATCAAAAGCGAGGTCTAGCAATGGAAAAACTCTATCTCCATGAGCAGTCTAGGTTGAGATGCACGTCTATTTCCAATTGATAGACTAATTGGACATACATGAGTTTTGATCACAAAACCGCAGAGGAAGAAAATTTTCTCCAGTCCTATCACTGGTGTGTGTAATCATAACTCGAATTAAGAACTAAACACTAAGCTCGTCATTCTAAAGCTCAAGAGCCATGTGAAATTACCTCTTCGCAGCCAGACTCCCTCATGACACTGATAGATCTACTCACGAGTTCCGTGGCTGCAACAAGAAGAAAAACACGGCACTTCAACTCCACACCCATTGGAGAAAACACAATGCAAGCAAGGAAAATACACGAAGACAAGAGATAAATTTGGTCACTTGGGTCGCTTGCTACTCATTACACAGCATCATGACTACAGAACATCTTCACAAGCTCTTCTCATACAAACACATACTCTTCAAGTCTGCATTTTCATGCGCAATCGAGCTCAACAGAGGATCGCACTTCACTCCCCAATCAATTCAACCGGAGCCCACGAATCAAACGAAGTTCAGGCGAAGCCACCAGCTTCAAACGAGGAGTAAACGATTATTACCTATCCCTTTCCCTCGGTAGGGCTTGATGACGACCAGCATCGCAATGTAACCCCGGTAGGTGCTCCGATGCTCGCCCATCTTGCACACCACGGTCCCCACGCACTTGCCCTTGTGAAACGCCTGACTGACACGAAAATCCACACGCGAGCAACACCAAACTAAGCGAGAGAACGATCGTTCGAAATCGACAGGCGCGGCGACTGGAAAACTCGGGAGAGGGAGAGGGAGAGGGATGGGGGGAGTTACCAGGAAGGAGAGCTGAGGCCAGAGGTAGACGAAGTAGCGGTAGGTGAAGATGGAGTAGGGCTCGCTGAGCTCCTGGTCGACGAGGCTCATGATGAGCGGGAGGTGGTGCTCCCCGCCGTAGCTCGCGTACTCTATCTCCGACGCATCGAACTCGGCCTTCTTCTCCTCCTCCACCTCCTCCGCCCCGCTGGTCGCCCCCTCCATCGGGAAGTAGAGCGCCCCCGGCGATGCCAATACGGCGGCGGCGGCGGCGGCGGCGGTGGCGGCGGGAGAACGAATGGGTAGAGGGACTTTTTTGGGGAACGAAGGAGGAGGAGGGAAGGAAGTAGGAGATGGGGCTCCGAACCCGATTGTAGAGGATCCGGATTCGGAGTGGGGCCCGATTGGGGCATTTGACCACCTGATAGAAGTGGGTCTCCTTGCTTTCTATTTTCTGTCCCTATTTGTTTGTCCTTTTCGTAGATTTTATGGATATTTCAATTCAGCTTTTGTTTTATTTTAGAGGGTATTACCTCAAACGTTTCGAAAATGAAAATATGGGCATGAGAATGATGCACGAGTTTCCCATAATTATCTAGAATTTTGAGAATTTATCTTCTTATTTCCATATTCTGAAAGAAAGCTCGAACCGAAGAAAATAATTTTCAGTAAGTACGTGCGATGAAGTAGAAAGAATTTTAATATCTGCGTGTATTAATAATAATTAATGCTCTAACTATTATCAAGAAGTGAACTTGAAGTGACAAATTGTACTTGAATGCTTAAACTCCATGACTATGAAAACAACATAGCTACGGGGTTGATTTTAAGAAGCAGCTTTTATATAATTAGCAATGTCCATTAGAAATTTGGATGTCTATTAGAAATTTGTAAGCAAAATAATAAAACACGCATTAAGAGTGGTGAATTGAAAGAAGGTTTAAATTTTAAAAGAAAAGGTACAGAGAGAGAGATGGATAAAAAAAAAATTTGACATGCGCATGTATTAGTGCCCTGACTACTGTAGAAGTGAATCGGCAGATTGTACTTGAATACTTGAACTATGAAACAATACAATTACAAGGATGATTTTAATAAGTGGCCTTGTTATAATTAGCGTTGTATATTGAAAAATTGCAGGCAAAATATAAAAGACGGATTGAGAGTGGCCAATTGGAAGAAAAATTTTGATTTAAAAAAGGGAAAGAAAGAAAGAGAGATAGGACAAAAAAATTGCCCAAAACACAAAATTTTAATATGTGCCTATATTAGTAACGGGTAATGCTTTAATTGGTCTGTGAAAACATTAAATTTTCAGAACTGTGAAACAATGTAATTACATGGTTGGTTGACTTTAAGAAGCGACCTTGATATAATTAGCATATATTTATTGGAAAATTGGGGGCAAAAAAATAAAAGACAGATTAAGAGTGGCTAACCTAAAGGCGATTTTAATTTTAAAAGAATAGGTATAGAATAAATTAAGAGCGGCCAATCGAAAGAGAATTTTGATTCTATAAGAAAATGTATAGAAAGAGAGAGAGATAGGAAAAAAATTAACAAAAACAAAAATTTCAATATGCTCCTGTAATAGTAGCGAGCAATGCTTTAATTGGTAAATAAAACATTAAATTTTCAAAACTATGAAACAATGTTATTATGAGGTCGATTGGTTTTAAGAAGTGGTCTTAATATAATCAGCATTTGTTATTGGAAAGTTGGGGGCAAAAAGATAGAAGACGGATTAAGAGTGGCTAATTGAAAGATTATTTTAATTTTAAAAGAAGAGGTATAGAAAGAAAGAGAGATGGAATAAAAAAAAAATAGCAATAGTAGTAAGTAATGCTTTAATTGGTACATAAAACATTAAATTTCCAAAACTATGAAACAATGTTATTACGAGGTCAGTTGATTTTAAGAAGTGACCTTGATATAATCAGCATTTATTATTGGAAAGTGGGTAATTGAAAGATTATTTTAATTTTAAAGGAAGAGGTATAGGAAGAAAGAGAGATGGAATAAAAATAATTGGCCAAAAACAAAAAAAAATCGATAGCATTATTCATTAAAAATTCGCGGCAAAAAGATAGAAGACGGATTGGGCAAAAGAAAAATAATAATAAACTTGACGCCGTCTGTGGGAATCGAACCCACGACCACATGGTTAAAAGCCATGCGCTTTGTCTTTTACTCTTCTATACTTTAATTTGTTCTTTATTTGGGCATATGCGTACTGCCCGCCACGTGTGTTCGTGCTCCTCAGCCCTGCCTCGCGTCGACACCCGGCTTCTCCCGGCAACCGCATGCAGCACCGTCTTGCTTTCTGCAGAACAAGAACAGGGTGGAGGAAATCTTTCCGGATCGATCGTCCCCCCCTCCTCTCTCTCTCTCTCTCGAATCGAAAGCGGCGCGAGGTGTTTGGCATTCGAACGTCGCGAGAAAGGTCGCGCTCAGCCGGGCAAGGATGTGGAAGGCCATGGCGGCGGCGGCCACGAGGCGGCTCTCTCTTCTTTTCCCTCTCCAGAGGTCGAGCAGTTTCCCCACGGCCGCCGTCCCCGCCGCGGCGAAAGATCCCGGCTTGTCGCCGCTCGACTTCTCCGGATACTTCTCGAGTAAACCGCCGTTTCGCCTTATGGGGAGAGGTGGGTTGGCTGGCGCGCCGTCGCATAGTTCGTCACGAGTTTCAGGCCCATTTCATGCTTGTCATTTAGTAATTTGCACTCTGTTTTTTGAACGATCTGAATCAGGCCTCGCCTCCAGAGCGCTCGCGGCCCGTGGCGAAAGCATCGCCGCGGCGGACGGCGAGCCCCCCGTCGCGGCCGCCATCAAGAACCCCACCCCGAGGATAGTCTACGACGAGTACAACCACGAGCGCTTGCCTCCCGGCTCGCCCAGCAAGCGCGCCTTCGCCTACTTCGTCCTGGGCCTGGGGCGATTCGCCTACGCGTCCGCCGTCCGCCTGCTCATCGTCAAGCTGGTCCTGAGCATGTCGGCCACCAGGGACGTGCTCGCCATGGCGTCGCTCGAGGTCGACCTGTCGAACATCGAGCCGGGCAGCACCGTGACCGTCAAGTGGCGCGGGAAGCCCGTCTTCATCCGCCGCCGGACGGAGGAGGAGATCGAGCGGGCGAGACGCGAGGACTGGACCTCGCTCCGGGATCCCCAGCCAGACTCCGCGCGAGTCCAGGACCCGGAGTGGCTCGTGGTCGTGGGCGTGTGCACGCACCTGGGCTGCATCCCGCTGCCGAACGCCGGCGACTACGGTGGGTGGTTCTGCCCGTGCCACGGCTCGCACTACGACATCTCCGGCCGGGCCCGGAAGGGCCCCGCGCCGCTCAATCTGGAGGTGCCGGTTTACGCCTTCCTCGACGAGAGGCGGCTGCTGATCGGCTCTCAATGAGTTAATCTTTAGTATAAATCTGGATAATTTGGTTGTCGAACTTCGTAGCTTTGTGATGCATCTTTGGGCTTTAATTGAAGAGTACAAGTGATGATGACATTATGATGGAAAGGGTATTTGATATTGATGTTCGATCGTATGCATTTCATGTCATAATCCTAAGAGGAAAAGACATTCCAACAATGTAGAAATTGCGACAATAGATTCTTCTTTCCATAACTTGGAGGGTCTACACAGTTTTTTGGGCTTCCCATGTTAGGAGGGGCACAGCCACGGATGTAATAAATGCGTCTTCAGATTGGTAAATCAATGTGATGCAATTCAAATGTTTTTTAATCTTAACACATTTCGCGTTAAATTACCAGCCGCAGAGTATTTATCGAATTTAATGCTGAAGTACCATTAGCAATGTCTTGTCGCTCTGTAAAGAAGTTATGCGACTTATGGCTATGAATCTAAGAAATTTAGGATGGTAGAAAGTTCTCATTTCATTCTTTCATTTAATGTTCAAGTACCATTTGTAATGTCTATCTCACTATACAAAGTTATGTAACTGTAGTTATGAATTTAAGAAATTGAGGATGGTAAAAAGTTCTCATTTGGTTCTTTTACTTTTTTCTGTTGCGTGTATAATGTGGTGAAAAGTTGCTATGATACGGGTCCTTAGATCGATAAAGGCTTCTGCCATTAAAGGTGCCGCTCAGAAAGAAACTGTTGACCCCAAAAAAATGATCAATTTATAGTTATTTGAGTGCTCGGTTGATAAAATAGAAGTTCCTAACAAATAGAGAAGTCAACGAATTGAAGGGAAGCAATAATTTGACAAAAAGTCATCGAGAACACATCACGTGAAAGTTATTGATGGGAACCTTAATCAAGACTTGAAAAAGTGATCAACGGAATCATCAACAGCAAACAATCCCTAATTTTGGCTAAGTGTTGAGATGGTGCAATTAATGGGCAAAGGCCTACCAACATATCAATCGAAGACAATAATGATGAATTGATATCAATAAACTGTTGGGTGGTTAACTCGCTATGTCTATAGCTGTTAGTTTAGAATTTGTATTATAAGAGTGCGTTTGGTAATATTCTAGTTTCTCTCTATTTTTTTGCTTTTTTATTCCTCGAAACAGAAGTAGAACAAAAAATCTATTTGTGTAGGTTTTTGTTTTCCAAAAAAAATTGTAACAAGAACAAGAAATAAAATAAAAAAATTGTTTTTTTGTTCTAGAAATAACTAAAAAATCAAGCCTATTTTTTTTTTTCCTTTCTCTTCCTTTCTTTTTCCCGTAATTGGTTGCTAGCGACCAACCAAATGAGGCCCAACAACCTTGTTGGAGCCTCACCAACCCCTGACGAGATTGACCTCACCTGACTAGGCGATGCCAACATCATATAGTTGCAATATAACAATTGTAGTAGAGCTTGTTTTTGTTTCTTTTTAGATTCCGACATTCTTAGGGCAGCATGCTTATCACAGTTACACCTTTAATTTTTAAAGGTCAATCCGCTTGCAATATAACAATTGTAGTAGAGCACTTACTCAAACTGCAATGCCAGGCTACCCTGCATATGGTGAGCTTTCAATTGTAAAGAAAATGTTGTAGTTGCAGTTGCGAATAACCAGTACACGACACTTCAATTTTAAATTTAAAGCTATTAATAAGTTATTGACTATGATGGTTTTGTTTTTTTAGGTGATCTAAATTTGGAACAAATTTTCATGGATGTTTGAGGACCAAAAGCTCATCTTTCTTTCTTTTTTCTCGCTTCCTATTTTCTTTATGGTCCTCAATATTGTCTTGATCGACATGCTAGTCCCTTTTGAATTCCGTTGCATATCGATTCATGCAATGACTTCTCATTGTAATTGTATTTATTTGAACTCGTAATACTAGGAAAATAGCAACTCCAATAGGTACCATGCATTTGCTCCTTGGGGAACGACAATGAAGTCTAGTTATTGAAACTTAGCTCTTTTGGTACGAATGTCTTCATTTAAAATGTTTAAATTGACAAGTAGAATTAAGAGGAGTTGGTTATTTCCTCTTACTCAGCAGTAACATCCATTTCAATGCAAACTTTGTTCCATTTTCTCTCTTTTATGTAGTTGAATTTCTTGCCAAACGGCAGCCAAATCTATTTCCTTCGTTGATAATTTTGTTCGTTTTGTATTCTCATTGGTGAATGACAAACTTGTTCAGTATTGTTGTATTCGTTTTCATTTTGTTTAACTAAATATAAAACCCCTAGAAAAAGAATCTATCAAAACCTAGAATCGACCTTGGAACTTGTAACATGGTAGGTTTCAGGTTCTAGATTCCGACGAATAGGTTTTAGGTTCCAAAAACTGAGGAACTTGTATCCAATAGTAGGTTTCAAGTTCCAAGTGGAATCCGTAAGGAACCTAAAACCGCTCACCATTAATTTCAATCGTATTGGTTGAGGTTTGTGCATTTAAACTTCATGCCTCGTGGCCTTACATGGTTCTTACCACATTTCATTCATTATATAGTTAAAGGTATGTGACAGTGACCATCAAGGTTTAAGAAACATGCAAGAATATATTTCTGCCAACCAGCAACAACACACATTAAAAAACTAAGGCAAATGGATTATAAAAATAAGATAAGGACTACACACTTAGTTTGAGATAATGACAACATACCTATTAATCGTTCTTTGCTGATTTTAGGACCGCCATGTAGAGTTGTCATACTTGCTTAACATTGTTGACAACACAATTAAATCGAGACCACAACACTTGGTTGTGTTTGTTTCGGATTGTACGGACAAATTGAGTCTCAACTACGTTGTAGACGAATTATGTCTTCACAATTTGGAGGAATGAGTGTGATTGCGATAGATGAAGGCATCAACTAAAAGGAGGACTCGATTAAAGAATGCAATTGATGGAAGAACGCTTGGCTTGAGGGAAATGGCAAGATGAGATCAAATTTAGGGGAAATTTGCTTAAATTTTGGGTGAGATCAAACTAGGGTTCATCCAGAATTGTGTGAAGATTGATATGCTATGTGGGAGCTACAAAGCGTTTATTTGTTCTCCAGCCAACCCGACGTTGTTATGGGACTTGAAGAAGGCTTTTTTTTTTTTTAATTATTCTTTTATTTTAAGGGAAGCTGCATTGTTTTGTGAGAGAGAAACGATGCCATTTTGTTCTTCACATCCATGTATGTACCAGCTGGTACGATGATGTTGATTGGATATCCATATCAGACTTTTCTAAGTAAAATTGACTAAATGGATTCAATTGAAAAATATGCAAAATGTTGAAGACTACATTGGTTAAATTAAAAGGTTTAAGACTGAAGTGACATACATGTAATAGATTTAGGACCTCTCAGCTAATATCCTTGTTCTCAAAGCCTACAACTTGTTGGTATTCAAAGTCGAATCCTACGCCATTTGATTGTTGCAATTAACGAATATAACTATGACGCCACTCTATGGAGTTGTATCCATGAAAGATTACAAAATTGAGGCTGCTGGTAGAGGAACGTTACGAAAATTGCTTTACTCGTATCATTAACCTTTTTGTCAGTTATAATATCAAGTGAATTTACTTGTCACTTACATTAACTTGAAGCATGTTTAGGTTATCAGGATGAAGCCACTAGAATGAGAACACAAGCTTCACTCCATTACTTAGTGTCATTTGATTAATTGGAATAAGATGGAATAAAATTATTGAATTGTTGCAAGGTTTGCTAATTTTTGTATAGAGAAAGTTTAATACGGCAAACATGTTTATCTAATTTGCTATTTTGTATGACAGTTTGAGACAATACAATTCAAACTATAGGAAAATACGTTTCAATATCAATATATCATTTTTTTCAGTTATGTTGAATTTATTCATATTGAAAATTCCTCATAATTTATTCCTATTTTTTATTTTATTTTCATAGGAAAAAAGGATGGAAGTTTGAAGTTGGTGATTTTTTGTTACCATAGATCGCCAAGGCTGAAGTTCCTCTAGATGAGGTATGCTATAGCTAAGCAACATAGCATGAAATTAATTATTTTTTAAATATTATTTTTGTATTTTTTTAATTTTTTTCTTTCCTTTTTTTTTTTTTTTTGCCTCTCTCTTCTTCCTCTATCGGTTGCCTAGCCTTTGGCAATTCGCAGTGGCTGTGATTGGGGAGGGTTGGCCTCGCCAGCCTTAGGCAAGGTCGTTGTCGTCAAGAACTGGCGAGGGGCGACCTCGCTGGCCTCATGTGAGGATGGCCTCTCTAGCCTCAAGCGAGGTCGCCTCGCCCCTCGCTAAAGGCTAGCAAGGGTCTACCTTTGCTAATTGTAGCCTATGGCCAATTGCGAGAGGCTGGGTGACCGATAGAGGAAGAAGAGAGAGGGGGAAAAAGAAAATAAAATAATTTAAAATTTTATCAAAATAGAAAAAGATATTTAAAAATAATATATTTTTGTCAACGTCAAGACTGGCCGATTAAATGCCATGTAGGATGGTTGATGTCCATGTTAGCGAATATCAACTAAAATTGATCGAATGAACTCGATGGACAAAAAGTAAAAAGGCTTAGGACTCAATTAGTAAAACCGAAAGGTTTAGAATTGAATTGGCAAAGCTATAATTGGTTTAAGACTCTTTGGACAATTTTTCGCTAAAATACAAATAGTGTTGACCAAATATTATTTGCATAAAGTACTTTAGTAAAAAAAAAAAATTGCAAATTCTCAGCCACTTAGGCAAAAGACAAATTGCAACAATGACCTTCAGCTCCAGCAATGGTTGTTGGCAATCGTGCTAGCCTAGGCGACGGGTCGCAGAGGTCACGCGACCTCAAGAGAATCGGATTTGGACCAGAGGTGAAGTAGATGAAGGAGAAGTTATTGCCCTCATTTCAAGTCTCACAATCCCAAGCAAGCCAACGTTGGAGTCGGTAGACTAAGGTGACAGGTTGTCAAGGTTGCACAACCTTCGTGGCTTGACCCCAAGTGACAGGCCACTAAGGTCACATAATCCCAGGTGAGCCGATGATGAGGTGGCGCATCTTAGAAGATCTGGATTTGAACCACAGGCAGACGAAATAGCACGAAGCAGCAGCTATTGTCCTCATCGAAGGTTGTGTGAACCCAGATCTCATGCAACCTCAAGTGACCCCGTGAGGCAGAGGTCAAGAGTCACGTGACCTCGGCAATTGTCGGCCTCCATTGGTGACTTGACAATATAGAGTGAGTGATTTAGAGAGATGATGAACAATGCAAACTTAAAGGGACAAGAGAGGGACGAGAAAAATTATTACGGGTAAAATTGAAATAAAAATTCATTACATCTGGTATCCAGCATTTGAGAATAAGAAATGCCAAAATTGATATGGACTTGCCTTGAGAGAAAAACCCTTTAGAAATACATTGCATTTGCCAAATCAGCTTCCAAATTGCTTCATTAAGTTTTCTCTATGGCCTGGGGTTCAAAGTTCTCCGGAAAAGTGCTGTCAATTCAACCCTACATTTCCCTCTATTTTTTATTTGAGAAAATTACCTTCACATGTTCCAATGTAACCCACACTCTAATTTAATTTAATTACATAGCTAAAGACTAAAGATGTCGCAAGAAAGTAGAAATAACTCACGTTCATAGTAACTTGAAACGGAACCTCGTGCCATTCAAATTCAATACCATCTCTATGAACTTGGAACGGAACCTCGTGCCATTCAAATTCAATACCATCTCAAATGTTTTCCTTTGTAAAAAATTGTTGTCTGCTCTATTCATGCTAAAAAAAAAAGGGCAAGTGCTAACTCCCGCTCTTACGTTTAGGCATTTTCAGAATTTTTTTTTTCTATAGCATAAATCTGACGTTTCCAACGTCAAGAAAATGTTCTATCACCGAATTGGGTAGTACACCCTCCTCAAAATGCATGAGATTTGCTTTGTCTTTAAACTCCCGCTCTTACGTTTAGGCATTTTCAGAATGGAACAGTAGTTTCCTTGAAAGGGCTGGTAAGAAGAAAAAACCTACGGAACAAGAAAAGCATAATTCGTTGACTTCATGCCCTCAAGTCCACCGTTGACCCCACCAATAACCCAAAATAATATATAATAAGACCAGCCATTCGGTGCAATCTTTCCTACCATCCGGCGGACCGGGTCCTAGGCTTTTTGCCTTTGGCCTTAGATTTTCTTAATTTTTTATATAATTTTATTTTATTTATGATATCGACATTTTGATGAATTCCTCTTATTTAAGGACACGATGTTGAATTAATGGACCAATAAGTTTCATTCTCGAATCTCATCTTTTGTCAATTTCTTCTTAATGGCCCAAAGCAAGCTGTCTTCTGTTAAAATAATATAAATCTATCGCTAATTTCTTGGTTTACTTTGAAAATGTGATTGGTGACATGAAACGAAAAGTCTAACTTCTGTTTTGCCGTTATCATCATTTCCTTCCCTTTTCCAAAACTTGTATTAGATTGCGAGAACTATGGGTATTGGTGGGTATTGTCATTTACTAAATTTGGAAAACATCCGTACTAATTTAACTATACTATGACAAATTGAGGGACTTGATAGAAAAAAATTGAAATTTGAGGATTATATTACACATTTCCAGTTAACGGATTAGATTGGACATTTTGCAATAGCTTAGGGGCTTGTGTTGACTCTCCATTATTTGATTGGACATTTATGATAACATTAGATGAATTAAAAAAGTCCAACAATGACATTATATATTGGGCCAGACTTAACAATCAATCAATGTAATTTTCCTTTTACTTCGTTTTTCTAACACTTGTTTGATAAATAGATAATTACTAGAAATAGTTCTAAACCTAAACCTATTGTATGACCACCAATTTATTATTAAACTTTAAAATTTTGCAATTTAATTCTAAAATTTTTTTTAACCTACGTAATAGATAGTTTTTCTTTTTATTTTTCAATTTAGTCTTTTTTTTCCTTTTCATTTTCTCTTTTTTTCTTTTATTCTTTTTTTCTTCTTGCTTTGGGTACATGGCTAAATTGAAAATTAAAGAGTTTAAAATTGAATTGGCCGCACTATACATTAGGTTTAAAACTTTTTTTGGTAATTTTCCCTACTCGACAACTAGTGATATTTCCTTTTTTGTCATGACAAAAACCTTATCTAAATTCGACTCCAGTGAGTAAATGACTAGGATGATTGTATCTATCTAGCAAGTAATTAAACCTCTTTGTATTTTCATCCCAATACATACCGAAATCAAAATGCTCGAGACCTTCACTTCATTCCATCATTGAAAAAGCACAATGCAAAAAATTAATAAGCTACCAAAAATTGGTTTAAAATGGGCAAGCGCTATCCTCATTACTATTTATGAAAACCATGGATCCACCAATATTTGGCAGGAGTATGCATTTCCTCGTTTAGCAGCAGGTAGCATCCTCACCAAAGGTTGTGCAAAGCCTAGGGCTCATGCGCCTTCAAGTGACCCATGTGAGGCATAGGTCAAGGGTTGCATGACCTCAGCAATTGTTGGCATCCATTGGTGACTTGACAATCTAGAGCGAGTGATTTAGAGAGATGATGAACAATGCAAAATTAAGGGACGAGAAAGGGATTAGAAAAATTATTAAGGGTAAAATTGAAATAATTGGTATCCAGCATTTGATAACAAGAAATGCCAAAATTGATATGGACTTGCCTTGAGAGAAAAACCCTTTAGAAACACATTGCATTTGCCAAATCAGCTTCCAAATTGCTTCACTTTGTCTCTGAGACCTTTATTGGGGTTCAAAGTCCTTTGGAGAAGTGTTGCCAAATTAACCTTACATTTCCTTCCATTTTTTATTTGAGAAAGTTACTTTCACACGTTCCAATGTAACCCACATACTAATTTAATCTAAATATATAACCAAGGACTAAAGATATCGCAAGAAAGTAGAAATAACCCATGTTCATAGTAACTCGTAACCTCGTGCCATTCAAATTGAATACCATCTCAAATGTCTTCCTTTGTAAAATGTTGTTGTGGAAACTGTTCATGCAAAAAAAAAAATTAGCCACGCGCTAAAAATTTTATTCCACAGCTCGTTAACAACATCACGAAAATGTTCTATCACCGAATTGGGTAGTCCACCCTGCTTTATCTGGAAACTCCCGCTCTTATGTTTAGGCATTTTCAGAATGGAACAGAAGTTTCCTTGAAAAGGCTGACAAGAAGAAAAAACCTACGGAACAAGAAAAGCATAATTCGTTGACTTCATGCCCACATAGTCCACCGTTCACCCCACCAATAAACCAAAATAATATATAATAAGATCAGCCACTCGGCGCAATCTTTCCTACCATCCGGCGGACCGGGTCCTAGGTTTTTTGCCTTCGGCCTCAGATTTTCTTACTTTTTTCATATAACTTTATTTTATTTATGATATTGACCATTTGATGATTTTTATTTTTATTTTTATTTTAGGACACAATGTTGAATTAATGGACCCATAAGTTTCATTCTCGAAGCTCATCTTTTGTTAATTTCTTCTTAATGGCCCAAAGCAAGCTGTCTTCTGTTAAAATAATATAAATCTATCACTAATTTCTTGGTTCACTTTGAAAATGTGATTGGTGACGTGAGACGAAAAGTCTAACTTCTGTTGGGCCTTTATCATCATTTCCTTTCCTTTTCCAACGCCCGTGTTAGATTGCGATACCTACGGTTATTGGTGGGTATTGTCATTTACTAATTTTGGAAAATATTCGTACTAATTTAACTTTACTATGAAAAGTTGAGGGACTTGATAGAAAAAAAATTTGAAATTTGAGGATTATATTACATATTTTCAGTTAATGGATTAGATTGGACATTTTGCAATAGCTTAGGGGCTTGTGTTGACTCTCCATTATTAAATAAGACAAAATAATTGCTTTGAACATTTATGAATGAGTTTAAGGATCACATTAGATGAATTAAAAAAGGCTAAATACGACATTACATATTGGGTTAAACTTAAAAACAATTAGTGTAATTTTCCTTTTACTTCGTTTTTCCAACACTTGTTTGATAAATAGATAATTACTAAAAATAGCTCTAAAGCTAATCCTATTGTATGACTGCCAATTTAGTGTTTAGCTTTAAAATTTTGCGAATTTTGTCCTAAATATTTTGATAATTTACATGGTGGTCCAGTCAACGACGGTTGTCCTACATAATAGATAATTACTAAAAATAGTCATAAACCTATTGTACCATTAGACTTTTTAATTTTATCAATATAGTCCTAAATATTTTTGAACCTTTTCTTATTTTCTTTTTTTTTTCCTTTTCCTTTTTCTTTATTCTTTTTCTTCTTCCTTTGGGTGCACAGCTAAATTGAAAATTAAAGAGTTTAAAATTGAATTGGCCGCGTCATACATTAGGTTTAAAATTTTTTTGGTAATTTTCCCTACTCGACAACTAGCGATATTTCCTTTTTTGTCATGACGAAAACCTTATCTAAATTCGACTCCAATGAGTAAATGACCAGGACGATTGTATCAATCTAGCAAGTCATTAAACCCTCTTCGAATTTTCATCCCAATACATACCGAAATCAATAGGCTCTTGGACTGTCACATCGTTCCATCACTAAAAAAGCACGATGCAAAAAGTTAATAAGCTACCGAAAATTGGTTTAAAATGGGCAAGCACTATCCTCATTACTATTTATGAAAACCATGGATCCGCCAATATTTGACAGTAGCGCGCTTTTTCCCGTTTAGCCGATTTTTGAATCCCTTTTTTTCTAGTACATCTGGGAAGGAAGGAGAAAAGGGGCCTACAAAAAGCTCACCCTCTTTTGCAAAATCTGCATTTTGCAATTCGATAGGGCAAGGTAGTGGTGAGAGCCTGAGAGAGAGAGGAGAGGCAGGTCAATCCGTGGAGAGTCGCCTGCGGTCCGACGGTCCGGAGGAGATCGGACCGGACCGGACCGGCAGGAACGAACCCACCGGCCGAGCCGCTGGCCGGAGCCGAGCCGAGCGGAGCGCGCGGGGGAGGCCTCGCTGCTTCCCCTTCGATCTCTCTCTCTCTCTCTCTCTATCTGGCCATATTCTCGTGGCCTGCGTCTTCCTTCTCTCTCCTCTTCCTCCTTCTCTTTCTCTCTCCTCGAGACCGAATTGGATAACGCGGATTTTTCTCCGCCCTGCTCCATTACGCCCCCCTCGCCCTCCTCTCTCTCTCTCTCTCTCCTCTGCGGTTTTCCATTCATTCATTCGATTCTTTCCTTCCTTGCTTCGAGTTTTGTTTTGTTTTGTTTTTTTTTTTTTTTTTTTGGGTGGTGGGGGCGAGCCGATTCTCGCGGCCTCATCTTGGGTTTCCGCCGCCGCCGCCGATTGCGTTGCGAAAGACGAGGGCTTTTCCGCCGCCGCCGCCAGCGCTTCCCGAGGGAGAAAACCGGTCCCGGTCGCCGCCGAATTCCTAGGGTTTCGGCCCCCCCGGAGGAATCGATTCTCCGCGCGGAGAGGTACGCCGGGATTGGGGGGGAGCTGCGGTTTTGTTTCCGAATTTAGGTTTGCTCTGCTTTGCTGATTAATGAGGGGGGGAAGCCTCGATATCCGTCGGTCGTCCGTGCGTGTTTGTGGTTTTTCGTTTTTTTCTGTTTTTTTGATTGATTTGTTCGTGAAGTTTTGAGTCCGCACGGCTTCTGTACGTTTTGGGATTGGGGGAATTGCTGAATCTTTGTTTTTTATGCTCGCGAATTGGACTTTTTGGTGGTACTTCCGCGTCTATGTGTAATTATGGATCGTATAGGGGATGTGATGCGTCAATTTTTACGTTGCTTTGATGGGAGTCTCTCGGGACAAATTCGGCAAGCGGTGAATTGGGGTGGACTTTCGTGTTTTGCTGTTTAAGGGGGTGTGCAGTGGAGGACTTAATTGGGGCTTTCTTAATTGGGGCTTTCCTGATTGATGATTGAATTTTGTTTTTTTTTGTTGGCCTCTTCGCAATATGGTAGGAATAAGTTTTGGTTAGAGCATGCAAAGGGGTGGTTAGGTTGACCATTCTGGCTTATTTAATGAAGTGTCCATGGTGAGGGGTTCGGTTTTATGCTGTTTTCTTAGATGGAGTTTGGCTAGTTTGTTTCCCCCCATTATCTAGTCACCACTCTTATTTATGGTCTTAAGGCATATTCTAGAGTGTTGCATTTACTCCAATGTCCAATTTAGGATTTTGTGAATGGATGAGAAATTAATATTAGAGTATTAGTTGCTTTATTGCCTTTCCTTTTTTTTTGGTTAATCAGTTGGGACAGGCATTGTATTCCTCTCTTAAAAATTTGAATGATAGAAAAAATATGGAGATCTCCTGGTGTGTATACTCTTTATATCAACTTCATATTGGAAACTTCATCTAACCAAGTGCACTTTTAGTTCCTATGCTGTGTGAGATCACGTTCTGGAACTTGAATGCTGGGGCTGTCAAATTGGGCATTTAAATTGTTCAATTTCATTGATCTGCATTGCCATTTTCATGCCTTTTGAGGGATTGATTGGTAGTTTTGTGGGTCATTGGAAATAACCTATAACAGCCTCAGTTCTTTGTCTGCTGTTTCTTTGTCTGATTGTCTTAGGATCTGCATTTGTTTTTGTGCCTAGCATAATGTTTAGATTTGTGGGAGCAGTAGTGTTTTCTTCTGTATTGGCATCTTTTGGAGGATACATGATCTTCGTTATCCTTTTTTTGGTGCTGGAGGAAGGGAAATATTCAAATGTAGCTTTTGTGATAGTGTCTGTATTGGTGTTGATAGCCAAAGTACATTGGGTGTTGGCTTGTTGGGTATGTCATTTTCAATTTTGTCATGTATGTCTGAGAATTAAAGTTTAAGCATGAAGTTGAAGGGTGTGTTTGGATAATCTTTTACTTTCTGCTTTCTGCTTTCTACTTTTTGCTTTTTGCTTAGTCCAAATCTTGCAGTGAACGCATGTGGACTTCTTCTTGTTATACTTGAAACTTTCGCTATATACAAATTTTGACACGCATTCACATGTATTTTCCATAACTGATTGAAATTTGCTTCTACTGAAGCATAAATAAACGCGCCCTAATTTGACAGATTGAATATCGTTTCTAAGCTTTGCAGTCAATCTTTATCCTTAAACATCTCTTCACGATTTTATTTATTTATTTATTTTTTATGAATCTTTTGTGCATAAAGCATGTGTTTCTACTTAGGTCACACTGTAGACATCTATAGATTGCAACAACTACTGAAATGATGATTATATAGTTGTCTTCGCAATAACATCATACACTATTGTTAATTGCTGTCTGGCAATTTTAATCTATTTGCACATGGATTTCAGATTACGAGTGGATGGAAGATACTCCTTCAATGTTTCAAGAGAGCTTTTCCCTCTAGCTAGCGTGATGTGTTTCGTGGTCTTGTTTTGACATTATCTATTGTGATGGCTGCTGATCAAAGAAGAAAGCTGTCAAATGGTGCTGCTAATGTTGATAGCACTTTGCGTGGACAATCTAGGGCAAAAAGGAAACTTGTGGAATCAGTAGAAGATGGCTTAAACACAAAGTCTCATATATCTCTTCAGTGGGATGTGAACCAAGCGAGGGTTATTGCTAAGAAGGAGCAAATTGGCATCAGTTGGAGAGATTTGAAAACGTTTGTTGATACTCCGCCGCATGGTCACAATATCTTGGCTGATGCCTTTGATATCCCGAGAGAAATATTTGACTTGGAGAGTTTGAAGAATGTGCTCTCCCACGAGGTATTTTCATATAATATGGTTATGTGAATTGCCTGTGCTTTTGCATGTTCAGATGCTCTGGAAACTTACCAAGGTATTTCAATTGGAACATGCAGACTTGGAAAAGTTGTCTATCAGAAAGTGAGAGAAAATTTCTGAAGCAGTTTCTTCCCAGAGAAACAGAGGCAAAGGAAGTTGTTAAATCATTGTTCTCAGGAGATAACTTCCATTTCGGGAAATCCTTTAACCAACTGGTTAGCATCGATTTGAAATATCTCAGTTGAAGATAATTTTCTTTGCAAGTATCATTCTGTGTTGATGCACTTTGTGCTTGTGGCATGGTCCGATGTCCAACATAGAGAGTTGCTCTCTTTCATGTTGGCATGGTGCAATTTCTGACATAAGCAATTTTTCCTCTTCCTGTCATCAAGAAAAGCATACCCATCCGTAGTTGTGATTGCTCTTTCCATTGTTTTATTGCCCAATCAGGTATTCTTGATATGTAATAATTTGTTTTAGGTGACCGTGGCACTTACAGGTTGTCCTCTTTTCTACACCAAACCTTGTGTCTTTTGTTGTACGTTGTGAATTTCTTTTGTGCAATTGAACTTGAAAATCATCATGTTTATGAACCTCCTATATGAGAAACTCTGTCATGCTTTTTGGGATTTGGAAATTCTCCCAGTCATTTGATATTCTTTCTTAACAGCTGGCGCAATCATATCTTTACTTTTTTAAAAATCCACATATTTGGAGGGAGTCCTTGTTCTTTGTGCATGTGCCGAAGGTTTTCTGTTGGATTGACGAAATTGAGACCTTACTAGGTCATCTCTGAGCAGATCGGATTCTATGAGCCATGTTCATCAACAGAAGAGGAATAGTATTGGGCAAAGTAGAAGAACTGTTGAATTTGCTTGTAGGACTGGAAGGGATGAACAGTTGAAAGCTTGGTGAAAATTTATTGATATATGTTTGAATATAGATTGAAAGCATTCTGATTTTCTGTGAGATTGTAGTTTATCCTTGCTGCATGTCAGAAGAAAATTGCTTTCTTAGATTGGAATTTTTTTCTTAGACTTCAAAGAGTCAAGTTAACCATTGGCCTCAGCTTAAATGTCTGTATTTTGATAGGGCGTGTTGACTTTTAAATGTCTGTACTTTGACAGGGCTTGTTGAAACTTTTAACTTTTGTGAAAGAGTGCTATTTGCATGTTGTTATTTAATTTTAACTCTCTATTCTGATTATGAATTGATCTTTTTCTCATTGTATTGAACGCCACTATAATCATCCAATAGTACCTTCCATTCCTTCCTGACATTTGGTTATGGAGTAACGATTGTTTATTTCTGCCTTTGCTCATAAATTTTTTTCAGTTATTTGGGCAGCCTTACCTGCATCTGTGCTTTTGAGTGTCAAGTCTCATCACCCCCTGCCCGTCATAATTAACAAAAAGGAAATGTAAAATAGTCTGGTAGTTTGACCTTTTCCTTCCTCAAAATGGAAAGTTGGGGATTCTCTGATTCTGAGCTCCTAATGAAACTTGTTGACTGCAGGGGTGCTTCACTTCAATCAGGTAATTTGCATCCTGATGCAGTTGTTAGACGTGAACAGCAATTAAAGGCGGAAAAGAAGGAATACTACTCAGACTTAAAGAAATATCACAATGAGTATGTCAAACATGTTCAGCCCCCTTTTTTCTTCAGTATTTTGCTTGTTAGACTGCATTTGCATTGACATCTCAATTGTTTTCCCCCTTGCAGTATTATAGGATGCTTGCTGAAGCTGAAGGAGAGTTGGGAAAGCGGCAAGGACCCAGAAAAAGAATTTGTCCAGAAGATCCGGAGGCTCGTCCCTTTCTTATATATTCTATATGCATATTGACGATGACAACATCTAATTGAGAATTTACCTTCCACTTTCAGCAGGTCCAGAAAGAATGCAGGAAAAAAGTTCTCTTCACCTGCAAACGGATCCATATTTTGTGAATTTGAAGAGAGTGTCTCTGCTTCATCTGAATTTTCCTCATGGGATGGAGATGAGAGGTCAAATAACAGTGATAAGCACCTATCCACTGTTCTGAAGGGTGTAGTTTCAAAGAAGAGGTAACTGATCCATGCAAAGAGTTCTTTGATGTTTGCCTTCAAGCCTTCCCGAAGGAGATAGGTTGATAGGGGAATCTCCTGTATCTTTGAAGTTAATGTGGTGTGTCTATTCTGAAATTTCTGAAGTGTGGTCTCTTTATTCTCTGGGTTCTTTTGTTTGGTTTAATGAACAATTGTTTAGTGTGTTGTGCTTCTCTCATTCTGCTTTCTCTTTTTTTCATTCTTATTTTGTTTCGAATTATTTTTGGTTTCTTTCCACTGTTCCAAAAATTACTCCAGGTGATCTGCAATAGAAAGTGCTATTGAAACCCTATTTGTTGGAGACATTATACTTTGGCAGCTCCAGAAAAGCTATTTGATTAAATAACATGTGTAGCCATCATAAATGTGGAATGATGTAATATTTTCATTGCTTGTGATTACTAAAATATATTTTATGAGGGGTCATGTCCACTTATGTGTGCATTTATAATTTATGATTCTTGCAAAACCTTTGGTGGCAGGATTGGCGAGAAGGGCAAGGGCAAAACCAGCAATTCATTTGCTGTCTTAGATAATGTGCTTAAGGCGCAAAAGAAGCCAAAGAAAGACAAAAAGCTAAGCAAAAGTAGCATAATCTACAACGATGGAGCCAAATACATGTCCTACATCAAGGTCAGTATTTTCTTATCTTAGGGAGGTTGACTAAAAGGCCACAGCTTGGAAATTGAGTGAATCAGTGTAGTTGGGGCACATGTATCTCCATCTCTGAGAATTGTTTTACCTGTTGGTTGATCAGTAGTGTAAAGCATGTGAATTTTAAAAGCATTTCCATGTCCCTTGTTCTGGCTAGAATCAGGCACCATATACTAGTGCTGCCAAGCTCAGGTTCCACTGAGCCAGAAACATATAATACTTTTCCTTCTACCATTCAAACTATCTGGCTATGAGCACGGATCAGTTATCTGGTTTAGCTCCAATCTTTCTTCATCGTTAGGGGACCTTGAACATATTTGGAACAATATCACGTCGTAAAGCTTAGGAACAATGCTTCTTAAACTTAAATATTAATTAAGCTTCTCTTAGTATGATTGTTGGAATATTGTGGAAAATTGCTATAAGCTTTGTCATAGTTTGTTCTTTTGTGCTTTCTTGTTCAAGCGACTAGGTGACATGATGAGACTCTGTTATTTTTGACCTTCAAAATCTCCTTTTCCATTGTCTGTTCTTGCATATCATTTGTGCTATGAACCATAAAATTTACTAAAATTGGTTGTTGATATTGGTACTGGAGTTTGCTTGTCCATTATTCCTTTTTTTTGGCCACCTGCACTCTTCTAGCAATATGAAATTCTCTCTTGTCTATGTTTATCTACTTGATTAAGGAGCATCTGTGTCAAGTTCAGCCATCGTCCCATAACAAAAAAGAGTCTTCACTTTTTTGGTCCTTTGGACATGAATTAGTCATATGATCAATCATTTTTTCAACTCTATTAGTATATATAAGTGTGAAGGCATTCTAGACAAGTAACAAGTGCAATCTATTCCTTGTCATATGATCATTTCGCTTAAAATGTTCAGATCAGTAAGAAGCAGCATGAACTTGCCAAGAGTATGGAGCAATCTGGTACCACCATGCACTCCAAGTCACTCAGACCTCTTTTAGGCAATCTTGATGATTTCAATGTACAACCATATGAAGTATTTGTAGAAGAGGAACGGAAGAAGTTGCATGAATACTGGTGAGTTATTTACGTTATAGCTTCAGTTTTTATTTTCCTGGCATATGTATATTGAGCATCTGTTTTTGCCTAGGGTGCGATTGGCAAAAGAAGATATCCCTTCTACATATGCAACGTGGAGGAACATGCAAGAGCAGAAACATCGTATGGTTAGGGCATTGGAGCAAGAACTCAACGAAAGAGTAGAATCTTTCACAGAGGTTCTTACTGTCCTCCTCTTTTACCTGCATTTTTTGGCTACCATGTACATGAATATTTACATAGAGCTATGATTTTTTTCTGAAATTCACCCCAACATGAACTTCTACAAGTCTACCGCGTTAAGAATCTTCATATGATTTAGTCCTGCAGCTTTTCTCTAGGCATTGCTGATGTGTTTTCTTCTGACAGGATGGTGAGGATGAGGAAGAAACTTCTGAAAGTGTGTCTGTGGATGAAAGTGTTGATGGGGGGCAGAACACACTCGACATGGAAAATGAGAAAGAGTCTCTTTCAGGTTCCTCGGAGGATCAAAACGATGACACAAAAGCAGAATTTGCTTTTGATGGGGAGAATGATGAAGAGCCGGAACCTGACTTTTCCCCTGATGGTAGAAATGATCAAGCCACTAGCCTCGCTTCAATCATGCAGGATGACCAAGAGCCTATTCCTGGATCTGTGCATGATCTAAAAGATGTTGATTCGGTAGACAATATTTCTACTGTGCATGGAGAGAGAAGTCCTGTTCCTGCATCTTCCCTCAACCCACCTATGAAGGAGATATCCTCGCTTAGTGGCTGCCATGATTTTAACCATCTGAATCTCGAGTCTGTAGATAATAGAGCAACCTCAAGAACAGATAATGGTCCTCACAATGTATCAGCATTCTCGAGAACCCCTCTTCCCGTGTCTTGCCACAACCCATCGATGAAGGAGATATCCCCACTTAGTGGCTGCCATGATTTTAGCCATCTGAATCTCGAGTCTGGAGATAATAGAGCAACCTCAAAATCAGATAATGGTCCTCACAGTGTATCGGCATTCTCGGGAACCTTGAGCCACACTAATAGAATGGCTGGTCAGGGACTTCCTCTCTCTTCTGGTGGTGGTAACATCTGGCAACCAGTAAACATGCTCCATCCTTTCTATGAGTCTAATACAGGCCCTCAGGGCACTTCTTCCAGTGAGTTGAAACTCACCCATCCGCCGGTTAATGATGAGCAACGAGGGCACTGGATGGATCTTGAATGCAACTTGCATCAACAATCAAACGAGGGTTCTCTGAAATCCTATCCAAACCCAGACCAAAATGAGCTTCTCCAATCTATTCTTAAGGGTCAGGATATGATGTCTTACAATCAAGAGCAGAAACCTACAGAGTTACACTTTGCTCCATCAAACAGTGTTTTGATGGAAGATTCTCGGTTCCCCAGTCACTTCCATCAGCAGCCAAGTCTATCTATGCCCCTGGAGCAAGTACAGAAGACTGGAAATGAGGTTGTTTACATGCAGCAAAATATGTCCAACAATATTTTCCCCGATGGAGGTAGATATTTATTCCAGAGGCCAGAGCAAGTGCTTCCTGTCAACACGCAAGATTGGGCTGTGAATTCTGTTCGGGTGCCTGACACTCTACAACCTCCTCTAATTGGTGGAGATTTGTCCAACCAAAACTGGTTTTCTGGTGAACGTCATGTTCGAGGAGGCTGGACTAGTTCAGGCACAGTATGTGCCCTGAGTCAGAGTATAGGAAATGCAAGCAATCTCGATCAGGGTTTGTACAGTGTCTTGTCACATTGCAATCAACTACGTCCATCAAGCACTTCTTATGATGCCATTGGCTCTGCAGAGCAGTTTATTCCTTCAAGGAATTATGGTCTGGTGGGTGGGCCTATGCCCAGCATGAGTAATGTTTTACCTCCAGTAGCCCATTCTCTTGATTACATGAATAGGCGGGACCCGACAACTTCCCTCATGCCTAATGACACTGGATGGATAAACTTACCACATCAGAACTCAAGCTTAAACGACCCAATGGGGAAACCGTTCTTGGGTTCATGGAATCAATAGCAGCAGGGCCTTGTCCATTTATCTTTCTCACAAAAATGTCAGAAGGCGACCCCAAGAAGCCATTAGAAGTAGATGCCTGTAGCAGGAGTTTTGACTTGATAGTTTATAGGAGCAACAAGTTGCGAGGTTTTCGAGATCCGCAGGTGTTGGATAAAACCGTCCAGGATAGGTTTCTGTACATACCCATACAAGAGCCAACCCAGCACAGTGTATATAACTAGCCGTTAGATCTTAGATGAGCAAAAATTTTTATGGTAGGACAATTTTTCCGGGCATCTCGAACATGAAAAAGGATGATTGAGCCTTATTTTTGTGATTCTACTCTGTCTCCAGCTTCTCATCTCTTCACAAGAGTTCGTCTCTGTAATTTTGGCATCCATTGACTCCTGGAATAATGAATTGCTGATATACAGCCCGATAATTGCTCATCTCATACCATTCCATAATTGCTTGTTCTACCCATCTATGAATCTGTTCCAGATTGAGCTGCAAAGTGATCCACCATCTCGGGTCTTATTTTGGGATGCGTCACAGACCAGGTGTGTGTACAGACATGGGATTGTTTTGAATGGCTGAGGAACCTGAACCTTTCTGGTTAGTTTCCTCGGCCTAGTCGTGAGGTAGGTAGGCGGTGAGTTGACTGAACCTGTGTTGTTTCATGTTGGTTTCCTTGAATCAGTGATTTGCTCGGTATGCTCCCAGGGGCCCCGACGGAGGTAACTCTTTCTCTTATCATTTGATCAGTCAGATACGTCTACGGCTTTTGTATCTCTCCTCTTTTGCTGCGTGTATTTCTCGTTTGGTTATGATTGTCTTTTGCCATTTCTCAAGTACTCACGAATCAAGATCACGCGACAGGCGATAACCCATGTCTAAAAGTCTCTTTTCTCGAGAGAACTGGTTATAATGGCCGGAGAAAATGTGGGTCCTGTACGCATGTGTTGGAAATCGAATGACTAAGAATATTTTCGCCTTTTCAAATTCGTTTTTTCTCGCAATGAAGATGATCTTCTTTTTCCTCCGGAAGAAGCTTTGGCCGAATCGTTTGCTTTGGTCGATGTTTCGACCTTGGATTTGGCAAATTCAGATTCCTTTCGTAACGTTTGAAGTGTTTTTAGCTTTCAAGATAACCTTCGTGGCGTTGAAATTCAAAGCGAGCTTGCGTGACAGAGGCTGGGACTTCGACCGGGGGTGGTTTGAAGGTCTTTTCGCCGGGTGAGAGGCCCAGCCGAGCCGCGCTGTCGAGTGACTCTCCGAGGGAGAGCGAGCGAAAAATTACGCTGTCCTACTTTCACTTACTAAACAAATATTAAAAAATTACGTAGAATTGGAAAAATAATGATAAAAAAGGCACCCGTGTATGTTCTTTTCCATTTGAAATTAACGGACTTGACGCGGTGGACGAGATATAAGAACATGACAAGTTTTAGAATTCAATGCACGAATCAAAAGTTTTAGGACAAGAGTTGACAAAGCCAGTAATTTTGAAGACTTACCTCCTAGTTTTCTCACTACTCTTGTTGTTAGAGGCTATATTTCGTCCCTCTGATTCTAGATTTAAACTCTAATGGTGGTTAGACCTTTTAGAAATTTTTTTGGTTTCTTATGCTTGATTTGATTCATAAAAGATGAATAATTTGAAAATTATTTTCTAAAATTGATAATTTATATTTTTTAAAATAATTATTAAATGGAAAACGTTTTTCATTATCTAATTAATATTTTTGTGAACAATAAAAATAATTTCCGTTAATTCATTTTTTTTGTAAGCTGCACGAGTGATTAATTTCTAAAAAGATATTTTTAAAAATTATTTATTTTCCATAAAACAAACGCCTTGACAAGGAAATATTAGTTCGACTGGACCTCCACATTAGGATATCGAAATACCAAATAACTAAATAAATAAATAGGGTCTCAGACAAGAGTGGAACGATCGGACCGGCCGGGTCCGGTCCAACGATTGGACCGGACAACACCTCGCACTCGAAACAGTCAGCTCAAATGGCGCTCCCGCCGAATGGCGCGGGTTGCAGAGAGAGAGAGAGAGAGAGAGAGAGAGAAGCATGCAGCGACGAACGGGGAAGACCCCTCGTCTCCGCTATGAATGGGGAAGGACACCTCTCTCTCTCTCTATCCTCTTTCTCTCACTAGGATCTCAACTCCTCGCCGAAAGAGCTCCGATTCGATTCCTGCCGCCGACGAAGGAATGGGGAAGAAGAAGAAGCGAGAGCTCATGCGGTTGGAGCGCGAGTCCGTCATCCCCATCCTCAAGCACCGCCTCGTCGCCGCCTTGTCCAGTCTCATCGGTCAGTTCCCGTCTCGATCGCGTCGGTCTCCTCCGGCGACTCGCATTCCGCGAAGTTCGCGTCTTCCGGTCGTTGGCTTCCGGTTCGAGTTCGATTTGCAAGGTTTTTATTTTGGACGCTAGAGGAGGGGTTAAAATTGTCCGAAATGCTCCTGCCGGAATTGTACTGCACAGTGTTCGCGGAAACGTCTCTGATCGCGACATTTTACTGAAACGCTGAAGCTTTTTTTTTTTTTTTGGGCGAGTTCTGCAGAGCGGAAAGCCGATCGGCCCGAATTTGTAAAGCTCTGCGGTCGTGTGGAGTACGCCATTCGTGCTTGGTACAATCTTCAATTCGAGGAGATGATGGTATTTTTTTTTCACCACCTTTTCCCTTTTCCTTTCATGACCTGTCCATTTAGGCCATATATTTTGTTGCCTTTGGAATTTTGATCCAACTCCCGTGGATCGTTTTGCAGTATTTGCACTCCTTTTTTGATCCGGTTCACGGGGCTAGGAAATTGGAGCAGCAGAATCTGACTCCGGAAGATATAGATTCATCGGAAGAGAAATTTTTGACTGACTTGCTGCAGGTATATCGTCTACTGTGCTAACCAAATTGCAAATGAAAAGAGATAACGTGAAGCGGAAAATGAGATCTCATTAGCTGAAATATCTAAAAAATGACTAAGAATTATGAACAAACTGTATGATGAGTCTTTATGATGCATCCTTGGAGCAGTCGAAATTGGTAACATTTCCCTAATTTAATGGGATGATACTTAAACGAACAATCTGATCTATTGTTTCCTGAGCTTTTGACATAGTATCCTAGAATGTGGTCTAGTGAACATCTCATGACAATCAGAAATTTCGGATATGTTGTTTTCAGCTCATCCCATCTCTCTGACTTGTTGACAAGTGGAATTGTGTGTGATGTGATCATCAAAATAGTTTTATGCATAGCTATGATTAATTTGCCAGTCGCAATGCTTCTGTGTGTCCAATTCCAGCCAGTCTCTTTTCCAACAGAGTTTTAGAGAGCTTTCATAGATAGTTCATGCCTGATTTAGCTTGAATTATTCCTTTCTGATTGCTAGACAATTTGTCCTCTTGTGACCAAATATATGTATTTCTGAGGGATCTAAGTTCCGTTTAGTTAGGATGCCTCCAATTTCCCATCAAGTCACTGATTTTCATGATATGCTTATGCCTTTTGCAATGTGATCATATGTACCATAGAATGCATAGTAATCTGATTTTTTTTGTTTCACTTTATCAATTTCCATGTGACAAGACCAAGTACTAAACTATATTTCACACTTATTTCTTCAATTTTCCTTTTCCTATTTTTTTGTTCTCCTTCTTCTGGGTTTTGGTTGGGGAGAGCTTGTCCCTTCTTCAGGGGCTTAAATGGAGTTGCTTTGAGTCAGAAGGCACCTCGTTTGTGTTGTAATAGCTTATCTACGCAGGTCATGGAAAAGAGCAACTTCAAGATAGTTACTGATTATGAGATTAATGTTGCTCTGTCTGCACAATATCGCCTCAATCTGCCAATCAAAGTTGATGAATCGAAGGTCTGTATTTATCTGGAAGAACTCTGTGGGAAAATGGCACTGAAGAAAACATGCTTATGACCAAAAGCACCCAAAACGGAGAAGCATGACATTTATAGCTTTGCATTCTTTTATTGCGTCCTGATAGTCTTACACTGATCTTTCTCATTGCAGCTCGACAAAAAGCTTCTGAGAAGGTACTTCTCTAAGTATCCTCATGATGATCTTCCGTTCTTTGCTGATAAGGTAATATAGCATGGATACAGCTGAAACAATTGCAAGCTAAATGAACTCTTCCAGTGTGATCCACAATTGCACTCTTTGCTTTTTGCTGAGAAACTGTTTCTTTGGCGATTCCACATGGAAATTATCAGATGCAAGAAGTGGAGAAGTTGCAGTAAACGAAAGCCTTTCCCACCCCCCAACCAATATTTTTGTACACATGGACTTCCAAGTATAAACTTTTTTGCACAATCAAAGCTTTATAAGACTAGTGATCCTTTAAGGAAGGTTGCTTGCACTATTATCAAGCCATGATACTCTCTCTCTCTCTGCTTTGTATAATCCATCAGTTGCACATATGTTTTGCATATGTTTTGTTACTACCCATTTATCAGGATGAGTTCCATAAGTGAAGATGTTAAATTAAGCAGTATTGAAGGGAAAAATCAAATCTTTCAGTACTCTTTAATTTTTATGGAAATCACCAGACCCAAAAAAAAAAAAAAAAAAAGTATAGAAATCAAAGAAGTTACAAAAGATGTAAATGTAGTTATTAAAAATTAGGTCTTTGCAAATTCCATGTCTGACATTTATTTGTGCAGATACCCGATTGATTCAATTTAGATCCTTTCCACTTTCTTTCAAATTGCTACAGGACTTTAGTTTCTTTCCAAGAGGAAATCACTACTGTCTCTATTTTCGTCTTGCATGTGAATGTTGCAAAATATATAACCGTCACTTCCAAAGAATCCAGTAATCATCATGGAGAGATAAAGTATTTAAGTAGACCTTCCATCGGCTGATTTGTTTTAATGGTGGTTGCAGTTTGATATATTAATTGTTCTTTAAGTACCTGATAAATTTTGGCATCTCTCTCTAGCACACGCCCACTTGCAGTTTTGTTTAGGCAGATTTATGGACCACTCATGTGTATCCTTCTACCCATTTTCAGTACATCATTTTCCGACGTGGAATTGGAATTGATCGTAGGACTGATTACTTTTTCAAAACAAAGTTAAACACCATCATTGCACGTTGGTGGAGACATTTTCTGAAGTACACTGGGTATGTCTTTACATTTTAGGGGCCAAATGGGTCTATTATATTCTCAGTTCAGTTTATGTACTTGCTAGATCAGTTCAGAAAGGCATATTATGCTCGAATATGAGTTTATGTGCAACTGGCTTGGTGCCTCTAGCATTTTATTGGGAACTCTTATAGTGCCCTTTTCTTGCAGAATCAAAAGAGTTTTTTTCAGAAAGTCAAGTGCTCAATCTAATATTAACCCAAGAGGACGTGTTCAAATTAACTCTGAAGCAGAGCCTGACAACTTCTACATTGAGCGCATCCGTATTGAAAACATGAAACTCAGGTTTTACTTGGCACCTTTGCGTTGATGATCTGTGCTTGCTAATTTATCTTTTCTTGTATCAATGTGGAATTTGTGAGATAGGATAAGAGTTCCAGGAGTAGTAAGATAGTATAAGAGTACATGTTCATATAATCCAAGAGTCACATTCCCTCTGGTTGAAGAGGAGGATTAAAGACCACAAACACATGCGTGCATGCACACATTTGTATGCCTCAATTGGCGGTGTTCATATATCTGTCCTACACACAATTTGATCCATTTGATTGAATTTATTTCCCCATTAGGAGGAAGAAAGCTTCCATTAGACAAAGATTAGGGCAATTCTATTGGTTGCATTGAATTTGTTTACATTGTCAATTGTAATAAAAGAATCAGAGAAATTCGGACTTCCTTTGTCTTTGACATTGTTGCTCGCTGGAAAATTGTGAATATCGAATTGTTCCGTATCATTGCGGCAATTGAACATCTTCTCTCCTTTGTATTTGTAGTCTAGTTTGAATCTATCTTTAGAATGTAGCTTCTGATTCTTGTTTTCATAATTTCTGTTCACCTTAAGAAACTGTTAATGCATAAATGAACCACACTAAGCATCCATTAACTTTAAATAATGTGACATCGATTACCAGATTCAAACTTGACAGTTTGCTGAATTCCTTGTGCTTTTGTAGTTGATCTCAAATTATGAGAGAGAGAGTTCACATTTTCTGAGAAGTGAGATTGTCTCATTGGTGAACATGATAAGTAGCTTAAAATCATCTCATTGAGAGGGAGGGAGGGAGGGGATTGTCTCATCAGTGGACGTGATAGGTAGCTCTAATATCTTATTTAGCTTAAATTATCTTTTAGTTAAAACCCACAAGGTAGGTCACTAATAGTTCCAGTAACATTAGTAGTTCATTGGTAGGTGGTTTTATTTTGTCTGATAGTCGAATCTATCAAGTGCTTGGAGCTACTTTCTTAACAACTTGGAGGCCCTATCCATTTATAGTTCAATGGAGGCTTAGACTGAGGAGATAAATAACTTTTCCTTGCTGTCTTTCTTCCTGGCTTTGCATGCATGATGCCCCAACCTTTTGTAGCTGATGTTATTCTTCATTTGCATGCCACCAGTATTTCTAATCTGCTCAGCAAGAACACTATCCAAGAACCTACCTTTGAGAGGATAATTGTTCTTTACAGGTATATATAATGTTTCTGGACTCAGGTGTTATTGTAGACAAAATGTGCATGTTTTGTCTCTAAAGATTGAGTAGATTATGTACTCATCACAGCATGCTGTGAAATAATATTTTCTCGTATATTGAAGGAGAGACTATCCTTTGCTAGACTGAGGCATTTGGAAGGTTCCTGGTTGTCTACAAACATAAAACAAGAATGTGAATTTACAGGCAAGCAAGCGACGAAGCAGATATGGATAGGGGAATATATCTGAAGCATTTCAAGAACATTCCAATGGCAGATATGGAGATTGTACTTGTGAGTTGTACTTTTTCCCTCTCTCATGCATGCGAGCTAGAACTTCTATTTTGATCAAGGTGTGTCTTCTTATCGCTCCAACATCATTCTGTAAGCTGCATCTGAAGATTTTGTTTGATAGCCAGAAAAGCAAATTCCAAGCTTAACACCAGTGGACTGGGTCAAATTTGTTGTTTCTGCTGTGATTGGTCTGGTGAGTTGTAGCAAATTCATGCAATAGTTGACATTCTTTTCTATTATGCATACACCCAACTCCATCTCTCTCTCTCTCCAGGTTACCGTCTTGACTTCCCTTCAAATGCCAAAAGCTGACATTCGGATCATTTCTGGCATCCTATTTGCACTTGTTGGATATTGCGTAAAAACATACCTCACGTAAGTCCCATTTTGCAAACCTAACTCATCTCCAACATGGATGATGATAAATTTGTTATGTGGTTCCTCTTCCCTTTCAGAAGTTCTGATACAGCCAGTGGTTCACTGTACACACGAGAGAACTTACTGGTTTACAACTTCCTCTCCTTATAGCAATGATTTCTGCACGTGGATAGTCTCTTTTCAAAATAAGATGGTGACAAACCATCATGATTCTATTTTCACGTATTAATTGCTTGCAGCAGTTGTTACTCATTTCTTCTTTATTCACTTTTTATCTCGACTTCTATAACTGCACCATAATAGTATATTCTGGACTTCATGCAGGTTTCAGAAAAATGTGGTTGCATATCAGAACCTAATTGCCCGTTCTGTTTATGACAAACAACTTGATAGTGGAAGAGGCACCCTTCTTCATTTGTGTGACGACATGATCCAACAGGAAGTAAGCAATAAGACTGTCTGTTCGATGCTTGTCTAACATTAAGAAAAAAATAAACTCTTTGTTCAACATTTCTTCAAATTTTCAATTAACTATCCTTTTTTTTAACTGTGTTGAAGTATTGTCCACCATTCTATTTGTGACCCAAGAGCAAAATTGTTTCCAACCTCCGGTGACAATTATAGATCTTTTCCTCCTGATTCGTATAGTCTATCAGTAATTGTTGCGTGCATTGCTTCACTTTTGCAAATATGAGATTGATATGCATATGACATGTGGCTTTTGACACTGACCATGGCCAGCATTTTGACTTTTTTCTCCCTGGTGGAAATATTATGTTCTTAATTATTTTTCCATAATCAACATAATATTCTTGCATGTAACTTTTGATGAAAATGTCCTTGCAGGTAAAAGAGGTGATTGTTTCATTTTTCATATTGATGCAAAAAGGAACAGCTACAAGACAGGTAGCGTGCATGGCCTTTTTGACAATTGATAGTTTGCAATGTGAGACGAGGGAATCTTAATACTTAAAGCCTGAACACTTATTTTGTGTTGTAGGATATTGATCTGCAAAAACTTATAAAAAAAGAGTTCAATGTGAATTGCAACTTCGATGTGGATGATGCTGTTAAGAAATTAGAAAAATTAGGCCTCATAGTTCAGGTAAATCTCTCTCCTAAATATTCTGGTTTTTAATATAGTTACTGTAATTACATCTAATCCTTCTACTCTTATTTTCCTCATCCTTAGTGGTGCACATCTTTTTCCCTCATGCCTCATTTTCTTAGGAAACAACCCCAATCAACCGTTGATTATCCAGCAGATATAATTGAGCTTAAAGATGCAATATTTCTACCTGGTTGGGTGGAAAGAATCATCTTAGCATGTGGATTTCTGTGTCTTATTCTTAATAAGGGGCACCAATCTATATAGTTCAATGCATAAGCATCTCCCACGTAATATTGGATCGGTTGGAATTCTTTTGATGTTTGGGAGACACAAACCCTATCCATACTATTTATGCTCTCTGCTTCCTACTGTGTCTGATAAGAGAATAACCGACTCAGGATGCAGATGGAAATTATTCCTGTGTAGAGTTGAAACATGCTAACAAGATCATCGGCACCACTGCAGAGGAGGTTGTTATGAAGGCCAGGGAGGGTGCTGGCATCCCTTGACATGTTACCGGAATGTAAAAATATTGCCCTTTTTTTGTTAATTTTTGTTTCTTTTTGGCCAGTTGTACACATCTTTATTAATAGTGGCAGACCTGGGAAGTTTGTTGGCACCTTTGCTTGTATCGTGTGCTTAGCAAAGCACCACTGAAAACTGATGGTTAGAAGGTAACGAATGTGGTTTCATGATTCATTTAATCCAATTCCACTTAAAGTCTTAAAAAGTCTTTGCAGTTTATGAGAAAGATGTCCAACTTCAGTTGCGCCCAAGTTCTGTGAAACTGTAGCTGAACATTCTGCAGCTGAATAGTTCTAGCATAGTTTACCGAAACGTTTATGTTGCAATTATATCTGAAAATCTGATACTATTCTGTCTCGAACCACCATGGTCATGAGCTGATGAAAAAGAAAAAGTATAGTAACAATAGTTCCACTATTCTCAGTATAAATTATAGATGCAAGAGACCGGGCTTTTAAGAGTCACATTGCGCGACTTGCGAACATTATTTTCACTAGAAAAAGCTAACTCACGCTGTAATAGAAAAGCAGGCAATTTCCAGCATTTCCCTCATGCTTTTATTCTTCTCTTGAGGAGTTGCAGTTTGCTCATGGGGAATTGACAGTTCTTCCGCAAGTCAGATTCTCAGGAAGCCAAAGGAGAACGGAATGTCGGGTCTTTCTTGTCAAGCGATGAAGCATTGCACGTGCCAAATCCTCCATCACCTCCAGAAAAAGCTATCATTATAATTAAAGGTAAACAACACTGTTGATACAATCAAATCAGTTAAGAATAATAACTTTGCTTTGATATAATTATATCCACAAACAGATTGAATACAAGGACAGGTTTTCGTTTTTTTTTTTTTTTTTTTTTTTTTTTTTTTGTCTTTTTCCTTTCATGCTTCCACATAAGGGGAAAAAAAGAATCAAGAGATTAATGCAGCTGTTCTTTATACACTTAACAGCCAGCTGATCACTTGTTCTTTACGGCTTTTTGGAGAAAAGGAATTTATGTAAAAATGAAGTAAAAGAACAAAAGTACTGCACAAAATTCACACTCAAATATGAAGGTAATTGATTTTCGGTTTCTTTTCATTTTCCCTTTTATTTTGTTCTGAATAGCTGACTTCCCAGTGTCACGTTGGGCATCCCTTCCACCATCACCGTTGTCAAGCTCCTTTCCTTCTCAAGTATCCTGTCCAGCTCCACCATCACATAGTTCATTACTGGTCGCCGTTCACTTGAAACGTCCACACATCGGACTATTAGCCGTATGAACTCTTCCATCCCTTCAATGGTGAAGCTGCTCGCCAGTTTTGGGTCGATGATGTCAGAGAACATGCTATAATCTTGATTGTTTTGCGACTTTACAAAGGAGAAAAGGAAAGAAAATCAACCTCTACACATCAGCATGATCACGACAGTCAAAAAGACTTGCACTCAGCCCCAATCACACAAGCAGTCGTAAGAGTGATTTGCCAATTTCTTACAAATAATTCTCCATAAGAGACACACCCCAGGTCACATAGGTAAAGGGAAAGGGATTATTATTATACACTTTAATTCTTGGAATGTGGTTGTGTCGTGAAAACATGTTTTAAGGGAGCCACTTTACCCACACAGGTCAGCATGTGAAAACTAAGTACTATGTGAAAATTAAGTGGCTGAGCATAGTACTTAAGCAGCATTTTGTGCATGTTATCACTCATCACATACCCATTCAACCAAGCTCTGACTAGACTCTGGAGATGGTGTCTCCGTGGCTTCTCGTCCGCTCACTAATTCCAAAAGAAATACGCCAAAACTGTATACATCACACTTCTCAGAAAATCTTCTGAACTCTTTCACCCTGCATGAGTACAGAGATGATATGTAAGAACTGAATCACATTTCACAAAGTCATGATCCAGGAGAAGTTTCTTAAAGGGGTCATACTCTGGGGCAAGAAATATATCATCTGCTGTCACCTCAGAGGATGGCCCTGCAGTATCGGCCCTTCCAAGGAAGTTGCGTAGTCCGGCATCGGCAACCTTTGGAATGAAGTTCTCATCTACCAGCACGTTGGCAGTCTTGAAATCCTTGTGTACTAATCGAGGTGTTAAAGAATGAAGATGGAACAAACCTGCAGGGAAGCAAGATCGGTCAGGCTTGCCCATGATGGGGAGTAAGTACTGCTACCAAACCATTCGGTACTAGAGGATTAGTGATTTGGCATATTTTTTCTAAGAGAAGATCACAGAGCAACTTTGCACGAGGTACATTATATGTGAACACTCTTCTATGAAAAAGATAAAAACTGATACCAGGAAAGCCATAAATGCTCACTGATTTTGCAGATGATCACCTTTAGCTGCCCCTAGAGCTATTGAAAGTCTATGCTTGAATTCTAGCTTCTCGCGTGAAAGCTGAGCAGCACCTACAAAGGAAAGCAACAGAGATTCAACATATGCAATGGCAATAATAACTGCGTGCTGACTTCTATAAGTCATGATAAAATTTAGGATAGTTAGGTCTGTGCAGTGAGGACACTTTGGGTGAACGAGTACATGAAAAGAGGTGTAAAAAGTATGCTTTATCTTCAACTACAAAATACTGTAATTCGTGCCATTGTAGTTTTATGCTATTGGAAAGAGCAATACCATACAAGTGAGTAGAAACACTCCCATTCGGTATGTACTCATACACAAGAAGCTGTGTATGGTGGTCCTGGCAGTAGCCCAACAGAGACACCAGATGCCGATGTTGAATAGACGAGAGGAAGCGAACCTAACAGCATCGGCAAACAGAGAAAAACAATACGCTGTCAGATAGAGAGAATTCCACCTGTAGAGTTACCCCTGCTGCATGCACAAAGAAGATCAACAAGCAATTGAAGGGAAAGGAAGGAAAAGAACAGGACAGGTCAACTAGATACCCCTAAGGGAGATGACAATACCTCCGTTGAAGCTGTGTATATCTATTATAAAGAAAATTATTTTGAAATTCATGGGTTCTTTTTTCAGGGGTAAAATTAGGAAGGAAATCCAGTCAGGTTATCAAAACTGATACCACAAAAAACTTTTGAAGCATGTGTCAAAAACTAACCGATATCCACTTTTTAGTTACAATGGGGAAAGTCATTAAGATGGGATATTGACATCCAGAGAAAATTCACAAACATGCATGGTAAGCGAAACAGTGAAAGCCTGCCAGATTCTGCACAACATATTAATCGTGTAAGATATTTGGAACTGGCAAAGGTTGAAGAGGAAAAATGTACAACCTCATCGACAAATTCCTGAGTAGGGCTTGCAGAGCGCTTTTTGATGGCTACAAGCATCCCATTATGAAGTAATCCCTTGTAAACCTCTCCGAATTTTCCTACCCCGATCAGATTCTTGTCATCGAAATTCTTTGTGGCCATAGACAATTCTTCCATCTCAAAGCGCCTGGCTTCCCTCAAGGACATCTCAAGCCCCAGATGTCTTCCCGCTGCAGATCACAAGAATGAACCAATTAACTGACTGTTATAGACTCATTTAGTATCCTCAGTGAGAAAGAAAAGGACATATGGTATTAGCATTACATCGGACAGTCGGTTCAGAGGAACCGCTTTCTGAATTTCCCGACTCGCTCCTTCTGTGACATATGCAGAACCATATGATCAATATAACTATCCCCACCAATGTCACGGCTCCTGCAGCACCTCCTAATATTGCTGCAAGAGGCCTTGACATTTGGTACGGGAACCACTTCAGCTACACAATATAGGATTATTCGCTCGCAAGGACAAGCACATCCAACCTGCAGAGACAAGGACACTGCAATGAGATCAGTAGTAAGCATGAAAACAGAATATATACACAGAAGTAAACCAAGATAAAATGGATATGCAAGCTATCTAGGGCCATAATGGCGAAAATAAGTAAGCCAATCAAGCATCCTGCTGGTCCAGAGACGAATCCTTAATTATCAATGACCTCATATTCCTTAAAGAGCAATTCTATTAGCGGACACAGCGAATAAATGAGGCATTAGAGCTGTCACACCTTTAATTAGGTTGAGAGGAAAGCTGGATGGTGTTTGTCCTCAAACAAAACAGCTCTTGAATTTTACTAATATGACTCATGCTAATGCTAACTCTATTGAAGTTTGAGGGCTTTCGTTTCTATTACAACAACAGTCTACCGGGACAGCTACCTCCCAGAAGCAGAAATGGGCAATCGTGCATCAAAGATAATTTGTGTCATTCGAGAAACACTTCTAATTCCATATATGCACACAAATTACACTACAATCTAGAAGTGCCATATATGGAATTGCAAATCCAAGCACCACAAACGAACCTGTGTTCCAAGAGCAATGCAGACAAGTGACCAGCCAAATCAGCCTCATTGGTTCACTGACAGATTGAATCATCCACCACAATCAACTCAAATCTCACCCTCATTCCAGCATTGACCCTGGTTGAGATCACACACTCTCTCTCTCTAAAACCTCAGTACGAAATCACGATGAAGAAATCCAGTCAACTCAAAAACAATTGGGTCTCACAGCTCAAAATTACCCAGCAGCACTCAAAAATGATCAAATGTCTTGAAGTTGCGAAGCGGGTACTTAATCAAGAATCCTAGGTGGACTTGTTTAACTAATTGAATTTCGAACACCCACCATCAAGAAAAAGAAGAAGAAAGCATTTCTCTCTCTCTCTCTCGGGTGTACTTTTGAATAAACAAGTCTGTGTATCATCGTTGGATACAGACAATGCCGACAGAAAGTGACCTCGCGCCGACAACACTTTCAGGGGTTTTTATCATCGCTCTTTCACTCACTCACAGCAACACAACAACATCAATGAATGAACTAATGAATGAAAGAATCGATGATGAATGAACGAATTACACCCCCTCTTTTTCACCCGTTGACATGTCCCCCAACCCAAGAGCAGAAAGAAGCCCCCAAGAGAAAAAGAAAAAAATCCCAGCTTGAACAAGCGAAGGAAGAAAAGCTTCAAGAATTGGAACCCAATACATAAACTGGAACAGTGACTATAAAAGAAAACGATGGAGGGCGAGGCTAAAGCTTAAAAATTGAGTCTTCCTCCTTTTTTTTCTCCCCCTTTTTCTCTTTTCGGTCGTTTCTTCTTTAAAAAAAGAAAAAAACTGTGGGTTGTAAAGCAGTATAATAGTGGGTTGTCTGCTTCTGCAAGTTGAGAGTTTGTGTGTTGGGTTTATTTGCCGAGAGAGTTCTGTACAGGGCATCTTTGGCGGTTCAACAGATCCATTCTTGTACTACAACAAGAACAGCAACAAAGCAGAACAACTTTGCCCATCTAAAAAAAAAATTACTCTCACACTCACACAGAGTCAAGAATCCAGCTTCCAAATGTAAACTTGCAGGAAGTTCATCAATTAAACTAAGAAGACAAAAAAAGTCTAAAAAAAAAGGGTCTAAACATGAGAGAGAGAGAGAGAGAGAGAGAGAGAGAGAGATATTCAAAGCTGTGGGGTTGCTATCCCCACCAGCCAGCTATGTTGACATTGCTCCTACTTGAGAAACATATTTTTATACATCCAGCAGAAATCCATAAACAACTAGTACGGCCTCCTTTTTTATATACACGGGCAAGGGGATACCCCCAAGGCAAATGGGGGAGTCCACAACGGCTACCTCATACTCTCCCCCTTCCAACAACGCTTATTTTAAAGGAGGAGGAGGAGGAGGAGGCCGCAACACATGAAAACAACTTTGGATTCTTGTCACTCTTAGCGTGCACAAATGATGAGGTTTTCAATGATGCAACAAGAAGGCTGGCCAATGGCATCCCCTTTTTTCTCTCTCGTATTCTTTAAGGACTTCCCCGCCTCCCCCAACCCCAAAAGTCTCTCTGCATTTTTTCACACGGGATCAGGGCATGGAAATTCGTCCTGACTGACTGCTGATCCTCTGTTTACTTTCTTCCCCCTCTCTCTCTCTGTAGCCAACCAAGAATTGCGGGAGAGTAATAATGCTTCCCTCTTCGTGTATAACGTCAACTCCAGCATAGTTTTGAGGGAGGGGTTCCATGATCCCCTTTGACACCTCAGCTAAGGCAACTTTTTGGTCTTGTAATTCTTTTCCCCTGTCTCCCTGTGAACGGGTGGTGGCCCCTTCCGTGGCTTTTCCCCCACTTTTTGTACCTCTCCTTTCTTTTGTCCGGGCCAAATTCCAACCCAACCAGCGAAGCTTTTTTCACTCGGGGGATAAAAATTACCAGGCTTTTCACACTGGCTCCAGATCCACGAATTTTTATCTGATTATGGCAAGACATTTAGTTGGCCATTCTTGCAAAGCCGATGCGGCATATGATGACGCGGTTGATGACGCCCGGCATGTGTAAAAGGACACGCCCGCAGGAGCTAAAACTCGTCCCGAACATGTCGGCAATGGCCAAACGGCGCCTCTTAAGAGAATCATAATCTCTGCATCGTTCAGGAGGTCGTTGCAGCTCTTTTCTGTACTAATTTGATCCTCTAAAACATAAATTTTAGATTCGTTGTGTCAAGTTTCTTGAGTAACAGATTATCAGATGAGTATTTTTGCCCCTGTCGGTAGAAATTCGTGGATTTGTTTGGATCGTCCGAAAGGTCGCGATATTGTACCCTATTGACAAAATTTCAGATGTTGTTGAGGATTTGGTCGGACCCTTTTGTTGATTAAAGGACAATGTGCCATTTTTCATTTGATATTTTCTGGTAAATAGTTGTCGGTTTTCAGATATTCAATCCACGCTTTTTTCCCCGAGAGGTCCGTTAGAGGGTAGTCTTATGTGTTTACATTTTTATTTTTTTTAAAAACTTTTCTCATAATGCTGTAATAATTTAAATTTAATTTCGTGCAATATATCTAAATCTCTGATAGATACATGAATATTGACTCGTGAGATCATATTCAATTAGTAAATGTCCAGCTTGGACCGACAATACACGGTGTAAGGTTTTAAAGCGATTATCAAATCAAGAAAAGGGCGAAAAAAATAATTTACTGATTTAAGGAAAGAGAGGCTGAAATATGGCAATAAGCAAACATATTAGATATACCTCGGTGTATATTTTCTTTATTTCTATACCAAAATCTGGTTTATTTTTTAGTTTAACTCAATGCATCTCATTGTTCATTTTTATCTTGATTTTTCTTTCAACTTGCCCAAAGGGATTGTTCTTTTCATTATTTTATTAGGAAAACTGCATTACAAGTCCTAAATCTCATGTACAAAGTGCAATGAGTCATAAATTTTCTATTGGGTTCAATCAAATCTTAAACCCTTACAAAAAGTGCAATTATAAGTCCTAAGCTTTCAATTGACTCAATTAAATGGTAAACTTTTATTAAAAAGTGTAATTAAATCCTAAAAGTTATTAAAAAGTGCAATTTAAGAATTTCACAGTAGCACTTTTTTAGTGGCACATAGGCAATTTCATATATTATTTATCGAAAGCACTTGAAATTTTTTTTCAAAGTTTTAGAATTTGATGGAATCAATTAAAAGGTTTACGACTTGATCACATAGGTAAAAAGGTCTTGTGACTTTTATTCAAGTCTTCAAAAATCTGCTTCTATTTTTCTTCTTTCTAAAAGTCTTTTCTGATTGATAAATTTCAGTAATGCAAGTAATCACTCAACATTTTATTTTTCTTAAATGTCAAGATCAATGTTCTCAGTTTCTTTTTTTTCTTGAAAGAATTTCTCTCTGTATCTTTTCAATAGTTTTCTAGCAATTACTATATTTCTTTTTATCTAACATTTTCCAACAATTTTAAGGATAATTGCCTTATGGATTCTTAAACTGGAACTGCCGCTACTACCACCAATGTTGCAATTGAATGAGGACTTGGAGATGGTGAAGAACAAATATCACAAATTCATGGGCAGCTCTCGTAGGACATTCCAAGAGCATCAGCGCAAAAGAGTTTGTGGCCGTTTCATGCAACTCACATGAAGTTGTCAGTTGTTTGATGGAAAAGTATGAAAGATATTTGAGCTAAAACTTGAGAAAAGAAAATGCTTTGATTATTGGCATCTTAGTGACTTATGCATTCAATAAGTCTAGAGCCATGTGAATTAAAACTATAGCATTTTACATACTAGATTTCCCATTGTATTAGAAGGATAGAGTGGTGTTATCTTGGATTCAAAAGAGACAAAATCCGCTATAGATTATGTGTTCACCTTTGGTAGAGATACTGTAATTTGAAAATCTGCCAAACAAAATTATGGGGGAAATGATAGTCCTGCTAAATTAACATTTGACTTGGTCGAAGTAGATGATTTGATGACTTAATTGCGATGATCATTTTCCAGGCCAATAATATGGCAAATATGATAGAATGGATGGTAAACTCAGGTACTACCACATTATCCTCCTACACTTCAATTGGGGAAGGAGAAGAGAAAAAAATATTTATTATCTTTTGGTAAATTGAGTATTGCTCAAATTCTTGGAAAATTGAATGAAACCACCTTTCATGTTTATGCATTGTGATTGCCAAGTGGCAACAACCATTGCAATGAAAAAAAAAACTTTCAATGGTGAAAAGGGATATGTCTGGTTGAGACGTGATGTGCTAAAGCAATTGCTTAACAACAGAATTATGTCCATTGATCACATAAAGTCATAAGTGATTTTGACCAATCTTCTAATTATTCATTGAGAGGAATAAAACAAGCCAAGTAAGATAATCAATAGTGATGGTAACCCAACTTATGTAATTGGCGATCCCATGAATTAGGTTCATATGCATAATAAATTTATTGATCTAGTGATGTGCTATTAAAGATTTGATGTCCTTCCTAAGATAAGAATAATGCAAAATTGCAAGGAAAAAGAGATTGAACTATTAATTAAATTCCATGGTTATTATTTAGTGGTGTATTAAATTGCAGAATACACTTGATGAAATCACATATATAAGTGTGCAGTAAGGCCGCTCCTATGATAATTATTGGCGATAATCGCTAGAGAACTTATAAATAAACCAAGCACGCACATGGCTTATTAGCGCAAAACCACAATGAACAACGAACCTTGTGGGAGTGTAATGTGATTTGTGAAAATTATAATTCACACAATGAAATTCTTAGTTCATAGAAGTTTTAAACTTCACAAATGAATTCATGAATTATATTTCATTCTTTCTATGGCTGGTTCATAGCCTAACAAATACAAGTTCTGATGCATTACTCTCTAATAACCTGTCATTATTATCTTATACTCTTTTCAAAACTTTTTGACATATGTGGGGGATTGTTGGAATTTTTAGCAATTTTCATTTATTTGATAATAACGACTTTGCTAATTATTATGACCACCATGAAAGCAATAATTTTTTAACGGTTTTGCAACAATCGTATGATGGCTTTCTAATGGTTTTCTAATGGATTTATAATGACTCCGTAACATTTTATTTATTTCTTTATTAAAAAACTCTTAATTATTTTATAATGGCAATATAACGGTCATATTCTTCTTTGAGTATCGGTTGATTTATAATGGTTTCCAAATGGCTCTTTCTTTATTTTACATATAAATAGTTATTTTGAACATAATTGGAAAAGTGATATCGATATGTCAAAACTAGAATATCTTTATTTTTTTTTCCTATCTCATTAAGTGTCTTTTTTTTTTTTTCCTTTGTTAGGTTACACACATATCGTTGTTCCTATTCCTTTTAATATTTAGTGTGGACTTTAGAAGAAAGTCTGCTATATCTTGGAAGGATAGCTGTTAAAGCCTTACACACAAAGTCCGAAGAGCATAATTATCTTTAAGGACCGTGTGTGCACGCCTCAGATGATTGATATTTTTTTTTCTCATCTTTTCAACAGTTTTCCAACAATTATTATATTTCTTGTTATCTAATATTTTTCCAATACTAACAAGTTACATCATTTAATTGTGCATCTACAACACAACACAGTTATGGGAATAGCACAAAAAAAGTTCTAAATATATTACATTGATACAATTTCAGTCATAAACATTTCAATTGAAAGAATTTAGTCCTAAACCTTTTGTATTTGCTAATTGAGTCTATCCGATCAATTTTGGTTGGAAATCACTAATATGGATGCTAATCGTCCTACGTAGCATAATCGGTATTAATGTGGAAAAACTTTACAATTTATTATTATTATTATTTTCATTCAAGGGCTTGTTGACAAGGGTTGCGGCCCTCACTTAAGTCATCGTTGGCCGTGGGTAAGGGCCCATGCCCTTGCCTAGCTACGAGGATGAGCCCTTGCCAAATTCGGTGAGGGCAAGTCCTTTGGCCACAATGAAAAAAAAAAAGAAAAAAAAGAAAAAAATTAAAAATTTGTTTACATTGGCGTCAATCGTGCCACATATGATGGCTGGAGTCCATGATAGCAATTTCTAGCCAAAATTGACCGAATAAACTTAATTGACGCAAATGTAAAAAGTTTAGAGTTATAAATTGGTTCAATGGAAAAGTTTATGATTGAATTAGTATAAATGAAATAGGTTTAGAATTTTTTGTTACTTTCCCAACATAGTTACAATTTAACCATAGCTATATCAAACAAGTTCTTAATCTCATAGCTATTGAGAGTTGTGATAAAACAATTTCAAGAAAGATGAAGTGATTTGAGATCTTAAAATAAGAAATGCATATTTTCTTTTCAACGTGTATGGATGATTGTATCCAATCTAATTCACCTCTTTAGTGAACTGATTGATAATGGTAGTTGTAGTGATGTTAGGGTTAGTTCAATGATTGAGCTCTTGACAAACAAATGCATATGGTATCAAATCCAACATGCCAATTTGAACAAATTTGGCATGGATTTGATGTTAGAGTAATTATCTGATGATCCATCTATTGTTGAATTTTCACTAAAGATTTTTCCCTTATAACTATTTAAGGAAATTCTACTCATTTCTTTCATACCATGACTTTTCCAAAGACTCACTAGTCATCTAGCTTAGCGCCAACCATGCACTTAACCCTAATCTAACAATCTCAACTTTGTTTAGATCTCCAAGGGTTAGACTCTGCCAAAGTTCCCAAGGTCTCTCTCTCTCTCGGGTCCAATGACAGAAGAACCAAATAAGCATAGAATCTCAACATACCACTAACCAAAACCCTAGAACTTCCCCAACTCATCCACTCAACAAATGCCACATCTCCTCCTGACCAATCAAAAGCAATGTCCAACTTGCGTATGCTTCATATAATCAAGTAAACAAAGGAAAATCCTGTGATGGGCTATGGAAGTCATTATAACTCCAATAATGTTGGCCAAAAATAAGTGCACATGATTTTATTGTGCACTATAGAGCATAGAGCTGTAAAGACACATAGCACTGGGCCTCAGGCTAGACTCCCTGTCCCTCCATTCATTTTGTCTTCTTCATCTAGGGCATGAGCATGAAAATGCTATGTCACCACCCAGTCCCATATGGACCACATTGTTTACCAAGCTTCTTGCAAACCATGTCCTTTTGATCATCTACAACCTTCCTCTCCATTCAATATCATTTCAAACATTAAAATTATCTTCCTGAGGTTGTCAGGTACTCTGCTGGCATGAATTTACCATTTGTCTCTCCTTCTTCATATAGAAGCTAATCATCTGTTGGCTTATGCTTGTCCAACTCAAGAAGATTAGTCACCCACTTTGTAATTTCTTATTATTCTCTGAATTTAAAAATTAGATGTCCCTTTGTTGAATCTCTTATAAATTACACTCTAACCATACTCTTAAACTACCACGGGAGTTCAAGTCAATGACTCAAGGGTATCAAACCGACAAGATTTTCTCTCTATTTATTTATTTATTTGTTTTTTTCTGTAAACCCATATAAAAGTACAAGAGGACATCCATGAAAGAGACACGTTCAGGAACTTTCTCTATCAATCACTAAAGGAGACAAAGCTAGCAATTTCTCTATTAAGTTTTGAGTTAAGTTTGGCTAGGGTTTGCCGATTAAATATGGTACGAGATTTCGCCATAAATCACGTATGATTTGCAAACCTACTTGTCATGTGCAATTCTCTCTCTGTAGTTGCCTAACTAATAAGATCTCTACCTAGATGATTTTTTTTTTAAATATATTTATTTGTTAATTTTATAATTATTGATGTGCAGCCTAGAGCAGGTGTATACGTATGGAAGCTATGAGAATTCTAAATTATGTAAGCTGAGTAGGTGGGGTTTGAATAATTGACCTAAGCCTACTGGAGGCACGATGCAATTTCTGACCGAGTCTTTCAATGAGCCCAGCCACGACTTCCACACCCTACCATCCACTATCCGTGGAGTAATGGCAATGGCACGGGTTTCACTCGAAGATTCTACTAATTTCGATTAGACTTAAAAATATAGACATTTATGAATTCAATGTGAAAATTCAATTTTGACTTCAAAAGATACGCATCTTCTGATGAAGAAATGAAAATATTACCTTGTAAATTTATGGTAATATCATTTTTACATCTTATTTCAATTAGGAAGGATCGTTATGAACTGATTATGCAAGTATTTTCTTGACTTTTGGGCGGAAGTGAGGTTGCATTTCCCAATGCGGTCTAATGATAAATGAGGAGGCCTCATACTCTACCTTGTGCAGGAATGTTTATGGGCTTTAGCAACGTTTGGTTCACCTTTTGAGGAAATGTTTTGGAAAAGTGAAGGGCTTTGGGTTAGAGAGGTTCTTTGAAATGCAAATAGTATTTGGAAGTACAATGGAAAGCAATTTTGGTTTAAATGGTGTATGGAAAAATGATAGTTTGCAAAGGACTTTTGATTTTTTTTTTTTAAAAGACCTCAAATTGGCAAAAGGCTTGGTAGCCGAAGGGCTGTCGACGAGCTAGATTTGACATCAATGGTCCAGTGGCCCTTGCCTTAGGTTGCATGACATTAGGTGAGGACCACTTGGGGTCATCGAGGGTTGCATGACTATAAATCCCAAGCCGCCTTGCCTAGGGTGCATGACCTCATGTGTGGGTCGCCGATGTTAGATTTGGTCAAATTTGGCTAACAAGTGGCCAGACCCCCTCGCCGGTAATGCCGTGTGAGGTGAGGGCATTTCCAACCCATCTAATGATAATTGAGAAGGCCTTGTACTCTACCTCGTGCAGGAACATTTATGGGCTTTAGTAGTGTTTGGTGCATCTTTTGAGGAAATGTTTTGGAAAAGTGAAGGGCTTTGGGTTAGAGAGGTTCTTTGAAATGCAAATAATATTTGAGGTGCAATGGAAAGCAATTTTGTTTTAAATGGTGTATGGCAAAATGATAGTTTGCAAAGAACTTTTGATTATTATTTTTCAAAGAAGACCTCAAATTGGCAAAAGGCTTGGTAGCCGAAGGGCCGTCAACGAGCTAGATTTGGCATCAGGTCCAGTAGCCCTTGCCTTAGGTCGCATGACATTAGGCGAGGACCACCTGTGGTCATCGAGGGTTGCATGACTCAAAATCCCAAGCTGCGTTGCCTAGGGCGCATGACCTCATGTGAGGGTCACCAATGTTAGATTTGGTCAAATTTGGCTAACAAGCGGCCGGACCCCCTTGCCGGTAATGCCGTGTGAGGTGAGGGCATCTCCAACCCATCTAATGATAATTGAGAAGGCCTCATACTCTACCTCGTGCAGGAACATCTATGGGCTTTAGCAGCGTTTGGTTCATCTTTTGAGGAAATGTTTTGGAAAAGTGAAGGGCTTTGGGTTAGAGAGGTTCTTTGAAATGCAAATAATATTTGGAGGTGCAATGGAAAGAAATTTTGTTTTAAATGGTGTATGGCAAAATGATAGTTTGCAAAGGACTTTTGATTATTATTTTCTTTTTCAAAAAAGACCTCAAATTGGCAAAAGGCTTGGTAGCCAAAGGGCCGTCGACGAGCTAGATTTGGCATTAGTGGTCCAGTAGCCCTTGCCTTAGGTCGCATGACATTAGGCGAGGACCACCTGGGGTCATCGAGGGTTGCATGACTCTAAATCCCAAGCTGCGTTGCCTAGGGCGCATGACCTCATGTGAGAGTTGCAGATGTTAGATTTGGTCAAATATGGCTAACAAGTGGCCAGACCCCCTCGCCAATAAACATCGTGTGAGGCGAGGGCATTTCCAAAATTATGAAAGTTTAACAAGGGTAAAGTCGAAAGACAAAACTATACTAGCGTCTCGAAAATACTCAAAATCCGAAGCACTTTTGGACCAACCTTAAGTTAAAGACCTTTTAGAAGCCGTTGGATATGCAATTGCGTCTCCCTAAAGCTCTTCAAAAAATTTATTAAACACGATTTGCCTTGGGTCAACTTAAGACCTTTGGAAAAGTTTTCCCATATGCACCTTTCATCCCCACTTTCATGATGCATTTAGGTGTCATCGCTGCCCCGTTTGGATCGCCCCTCCTTTACTCTTTCTTAATTCGAAAAAAATACTTAACTTTGGTATCATACCATCATTCTAATCCTTGTAAAAGTAACAACAAATAATTGTCAAGTCCTATTCAAATAATAATAATAAAAAAGACAAAAAAAAGTACCTTCTTTCTTAATGCGAAAGACTTGTTATAAAACACTAAATTTAATGTGTCAATGTGCTTTAGACCAAAAAAGAAAAAGAAAAAATGTAAATGGGCTTGGCTGCGGGACTGGTCAAAACAAGGGATGATGATGGCTAAATCCAACTCCCGCCCCCAACGCGGTTTTTATCTACCCGTGAGATTCTTTATTTAAAGACGGTTAATTTATTCTCTAAAGAATTTCAAAATTTAATTTCATAAGAAAATAAATTTTAGAATTCCATGGTACTGCATGCACAAATTATGTGGCTCTATATTAATCATTCGAATCGAGCGCAAACCCAATCAAATTCAGCATTGCTAGAGTTCAATCGGATTTCGCAATCTTAAATCTTTCACTTACTGGAAACATGAATTTTCACTCAAAGGTCGGATTCTCACTCTAGCCAAAACAAAAATTAAGGTGAATTTTTTTTTTTTTTTTTATCTATTTATTTTCTGCCCGGATCGGATCCGAATTCAATCTCGGGCCATTTCGGTTCGGGCCGCAAGATCATGAATTTTCATAATCTCTATTCATCTACGCGAAGCAGAATAAACTACAAGGCTGAATTTCCATTGGACATGGTGTGGCTAATTGCTAAAGCCGACATTAGTGCATGATCCTTGCGGAAATCTCCCTAAAGAAAAAAACACATGAATGCCGTGACGAAAGCCTTGCGAGCGACATCATGCGAACTTGATGAAGCCAGTGTCCCGAACGCATATTTCCATGCGCCATCTATTTATGATCACCTGATCGGTCCCGAAACGTCTCATCGGAGGAGAAGTGAAAGAACCCGACCCGACGAGAGCCGAACCATGAGCACCATGAGTCCTAGACCCATGGCGCGTGCTCTCGCCTTGCTGGTCTTGCTACTGTGCACGGGCGCGGGCCGTGCCAGGGGCAAGGGCGTCGGGGGTGGCAACGACCCGCGCGTGCCGTGCCTCCTTGGTTGCGACCTCAAGTTGGTCAGGTGCGTCTACAAGTGCGCCAAGACGTTCCATCCCAGGATCTGCGCTTCCAGATGCGCCATGGACAATCTCAGCTGTCTCCAATCTTGCTTTAACCCTGTTCCAGGGCCAGGACCTGGGCCTGGGCCTAAACCACCCCGGCCGCCGTGGCCTAAGCCACCCAAACCACCCAAGCCACCCGTGCCGCCCCCAAAGCCATGCCCGCAGCCGCCAATGCCACCGCCGATGCCGCCACCGGTCCCTCCACCAGTCCCTCCACCATGCATTCCGCCGCATCCATGCCCACCACACCCGTGGCCACCAATAATACCGCCATTCCCTCCTCCGAGGCCATGGCCGCCGATCCCCCCACACCCGTTGCCACCAATAATACCGCCATTCCCTCCTCCGAGGCCATGGCCGCCGATCCCCCCATGCCTACATCCGCCATGCTCGTAAGATTGTCCACCATACAAATATATCTATATTATACCGTGCAATGCCGGAGGTGGAAATGTTGCCAGGGGTTAATGGAAGGGAAGGGGTAACAAACAGTTCAAAACTGGCCTAGGCGGATAGGATATGTAAAAAAAATTTCAGTTTGCGATTTCACAAAATGTAGTCTACGTTTCACGAAAGTTTATATAAGTGTATATCCAAATGTCATTGGACTTTTTAGAGTTGGAATCAATAAAGGCAATTTAATTAAGATACCTTGAAGTATGTCAATTGTCTTCTCGGATTTCGAACAACTTAAATCAAAACTTTCATCTTTCATTGTCCCATTATTTGCTTTGCAATTTACTTTCCCGCGATGCACAATCGAAATTCAATACACGTGCTATGTTCAGGTAACAATTTCTGTCGTGCGAAACTGAGAGCGATGGTGTAAAACGTAACCTGCCGGACACGGGTTTTCTTCTTTCGCCTAGCTATTGAGCTCCTGTTCGGTCCCTGCTTTGATAGCCCTGACTTGCGATCAAGTTAGATATGGCCCTCGAACGATCACTTGGCCACATCGAACCCTGCACTCGAACTCCAACTTCGATGCCGACCCAAATCCTTGGGTAAGATTTCATATCTGGGCTTATGTTCAACCCAAAACCGATCATATCCCATCGGAAAGGATGGGCGTTGCCAAGCATTGGATAGGATATTAGATCGGGCCCGAATCGGGCCTTTATCATTTTTATGGGCCGGGCCGGGCCGGGCCTTGGGCCTCCGACAACCTCAGACGGCCTCGAATCTTTGCGATTTCTTTACCCGTCCACGCTACAGCGGACTCCCCACAACCCCGCCGCCGACGAATATCCCTCCGGAGGCTCCAACGAAAGCCCACCTCAGAAAAACACGAAACGCGAGCGAATATTCCTTGCTTTTTCGGAACCACGATTTTTTTTCAAATTTTTTTTTTGGCAATAAAATATCATTTATTTATTTTTTCCTTTCTCATTCGGCACGCATACCGGAAATTATTAGTATAGAAAGAGATAAAATCAGGGTTGGCAAGAATGAAATAAAAAAAAAAAGAAGGGGAAGAAATATTTGGGAAACTTGCATCCCTAAATCGCCCACATAGGATATATAAAAAAAAGGGAAATAATATGTTATTCCCACCCCCACTTCCCCGGGGTAATTCTCCTCCTTTCGATCGGCATCACATTTTTTTTTTATCATTATTTAAATAAATATTCGAATACACAAAAACATACGAAGAAGAAACAATAAAATAATATATATTATTCTTCCCCGGGTAATTTCCCTCCTTTCGATCAGCATCACATTTTTTTTGGGTCATTATTTAAATAAATATTCGAATAACCATAAACATACCTGAAAAAGAAAAAAAATCGAAGGATTCGATCTCTCTCTCCGTTTCTTTTCTTCCTTTTTCTATCTTAATTCGGGCATCTCCTCCGCAATCTGAAGCGGTCATCGCCGGCGATCCACCCCCACCGTCGCCCCGCCGGAATCTCCTCGTCGCGCGCGCCCCGCACGGCGGTCTCCGCCGCCCCTAGGTCTTCGGTCGTAGTCTCCGCTCCGCGCTTCTCCTTTGACGCTGTCTCTCTCTCTGTCTCTCTCTCTGTCTCTGTCCAGGTTTTTCCAATTCCTCCTCGCGTGTTTGAATTCGCCGTCGCCTTTTTGACCTAAATCCGACTCGGATTTAGGCGTTACGGCGACTCGTTCTCGGGCGCTTGCGTTCCCGCGAATCGCATTCGCCGCGCGCGTGTCTCGCTCCCCCGCGATTCGTCGATCGGCGAGGTAACGCGTCGCTCTGCTCGGCCGCATTCCGGCTCGGATCTCGGTTAGGTTATGGTCGGAGCCCGAGGATTGAGCCGGCCGTGACGAGCTACAAGGTCGGAGGATTCTGTTACTGGAGTTCTGCGATGGAGGCGCGTGCGAAGAACGAGAAGGGGCGGCGATCGGACGGGTGTAATCCGGTCCGGAAGCCGGGCCCGGTGACGATGGATCACGTGCTGCTGGCGTCGGGCGAGACGAAGGAGAAGAGGGAGCAGAGGATCAGGGGCATGTTCGACTCCTTCGATACGGCAAAGGTCGGTTATTTAGATTATGTGCAGATTGAGACCGGCCTCTCCGCCCTGCACATACCTCCGGAATACAAGTACGCGAGGGATTTGTTGAACGTGTGCGACGCCAACAAGGACGGGCGCGTCGATTACCAGGAATTCAAGCGGTACATGGACGACAAGGAGCTCGAGCTCTACCGCATTTTTCAAGCCATTGATGTCGAGCACAATGGTTGCATTTTGCCTGAGGAGCTGTATGATGCTCTCCTTAGGGCAGGTAATGCTGCTTCTTATGAACTTGTGTTGTTCTCGAAGTGTTATTTGAGCTATTCGAGATGCTTATTGCTCAGTGGCTAGTGTTCTCAAAGGATTGAGAGTCCTGATTTTAGGTTTGGTTGTTTGATTTAATTCTCATTGGCTGATTTGAAGATCATAAATCACATCTCTTGAACGATCAATTTGAAGTCACACTCAATTGGGATCGCCGATGTCCTTGAGATTCACTAGGGACTTGAGGTCGTGTCCTAGTCTTGTTTCCACACCTTGAACCTCAGCATGTTATGGCAGGAGTTGATTAGTTTTCTTCCCTGAATGCGATAATTGCTTCATTTCATCTCCTGTACTGATCAGTGATTTTTTCTTGTCGTTAGTGCCCCTACTAGAAAAATCAATTGAATTGAAAGAGATTCTGTTATATGGACTGTCGAGAATAAGCTCGACAAATTGTTGCATGCGTACGTTCTTCCATAGCAATTCTATTTTCAACTTTCAAAAGAGCTCTTCATAGTTGAGGACAATATCTCCAGTAACAAGTTAGTCTTTCACGTTCTGCCAAGAGTAATTGAAATTGTCTTTAGTAAAATTCATTATTCTTCATGAAAAAAAAGAAGACTGAAACTTCTTATGAACCTTCTGAATATTCTTCGAAGAAAAAGAATGCCACAACCAAAATTTCCCTTTCCCCTCATGCACTCGCTGTTTAGTTTTGTGGTAAATGTTCATTAGTATTTTGCCCTATTCTTCTGTTGCTATTGTTGTGTTTGATATATCACAATGTGTTTGACCTCGGGAGCTCTGTACTTGTCTTTCAGTCAAAAGATACTTCCATTGAGTCCCAGCCTTGCATCATGTGGTGTTTGATATTAACCTGTCAAAATTGATTCAGCAATCATCGTGATTATTCCTCTTTATGTTGTGAAGGCGGTTAGCAAAATACATGCAGGAAGTAACAATCCATCTGGTTAGGTAGATGTTCATAATTAAGGATAGGTAGATGTTCAGAATTGAATGAATTGATTGGTTTGATGTTTAGCATTCATGGATATTTAACAAAGGAATACTTATAAATGGATCTGCATAGATTGGTTATTTTCATTCTATAAGCCACACCAGACTCTTGTTTGCAGGCATTGAAATTGATGATGAGGAGCTTGCCCGTTTTGTTGAGCGTGTGGATAAGGACAGTAATGGAGTCATAACATTTGAAGAATGGAGAGAGTTTCTTCTGCTTTACCCTCATGAGGCAACTATGGAGAACATTTATCGTTACCTGGAAAGAGTTTGCCTTGTTGATATTGGAGAACAAGCTGTGGTACCAGAGGGCATTAGTAAACATGTCCATGCAACCAGATATCTTATCGCAGGAGCTGTGGCGGGAGCAGCATCTCGTACTGCAACTGCCCCACTTGACCGTTTGAAAGTTATTTTACAAGTGCAAACCACCCGTACTCGTTTGATGCCCGCAATAAAGTCTATATGGAAGGATGGTGGTCTTGTGGGATTTTTCCGGGGCAATGGATTAAATGTTGTGAAAGTGGCTCCTGAGAGTGCTATAAGGTTCTATACTTATGAAATGCTGAAACGCGTTATTGTGACTGCACAAGGAGGAGAAGAAAAAGTTGAAATTGGGCCTATGGGGCGTCTTCTTGCCGGTGGTGCGGCAGGAGCTATAGCACAGACAACTGTTTATCCCATGGATCTTGTGAAAACTAGATTGCAAACTCACGTTTCTGATGGAGGGAAGATTCCTAGTTTAGGACAAATGACTAGGGATATATGGGTTCAGGAGGGCCCTCGGGCATTTTATAGGGGGGTTGTTCCATCTCTGATTGGGATAATTCCTTATGCTGGCATTGACCTTGCTGCATATGAAACCTTTAAAGATTTGTCCAAGAAGTACATTCTTCAAGATGGTGGTGAGCTTGTCATGACTACTGAAATGGCTTTCAACCCTTGTACTGTTTCACAGTGATTGTGGAGTGCTACTTGTGACTGGCTTTTATTTTTCCTGATGTTGTTTTTAATATTTGTAGAGCCTGGCCCTCTAGTGCAGCTGGTCTGTGGGATGACCTCTGGAGCTCTTGGAGCTAGTTGTGTCTACCCTTTGCAAGTTGTAAGGACAAGGTAAGTCCAAATGGTTCCATGTTATCTTCTCCTTTCCCTACTTGTGCACTCGTTGTTCAGATCTGGGACTAGGATATCTAATTTCTTGCATCCCATCCTGACTTCGCTTTTGATTTTAGAATGCAAGCCCAGCGGCCCGATACAGATGCTGCATATAAAGGCATGGCAGATGTATTTAGGAGAACATTTAAACACGAGGGACTTAGGGGATTCTACAAAGGAATCTTCCCTAATTTGCTGAAAGTTGTTCCATCAGCAAGCATTACTTATATGGTTTACGAGACTATGAAAAAGAGACTACAGTTGGAATAGCAAGTTACGCAAACTTTTCCAGTTGCTACTGTGGGATTGACAAGGCTGACAAATGGCGGGGTGGTTTCATGAGGAAGACTTTGTTTACGTTAATAAGGTTACTCATTTTTGGTAGATCCTATTGTTATGTCTAATTTATAATTCAGTGCTAGTTTAAAATATATTGGAGGGGCAAAATTGGTTTGCCCAACATCTGGTAGCTCAAGCCCTCTTTTTTGGAGTGATTACCAATTAGCCCATGTTGTATGATACAGGGGCATACGGCATAAGATTCATAGAAACATGATTTTGTTATTCTTTCTGGCGGCAATTTAATCAGAATCTCCACTTATGGAGTAATTGTGTTTTCTGTATATTTTACTCATTACGAATTCCAGTATTCCATAGTCTTAGCACCTGTTGAATGTTCTTGTGGTTTTCATTCCTCTTAGATTTACTGTGATGTATTCAATTTCTTTTACTGGAATAGTAAGTGACTACTTGCAGGATCACTTTAAGGGACGCGTCGACTTGTCAAAATCTTTTTTCTGGGTTATCCATTTCCTATTAACGAGTTGCTTAGATCATGTTGTTGACATACAAAAGATAGCTTCATAGCTCCAGTCCGAATAATTTGTCAGGCTTGGATCCTTGATATGGTGTTTTGACTTCTGGAAATTCAGGTGATATCATTCATAACTTGTCCTTGGTATGTGCATTTCAGTTCTTTAACGTGGGCTGTTTCCATTTGGGGAATTGGCGAGTGAGCTGTGGCAGTATTACCTTCAGAGACACGTACATTGTGTGCGCATGCGCGTGCGCGTGCACGAGTGCGTGCGTTCGTGCGTGTGTGCCTGAGAGAGAGAAAGAGAGAGTTATCTTGCTATACTCCGGTTGCTTTGCATGAACGAAGAACCCACTCAGTAGTTACTTGACGGCTTTGTCCTTCGGTAATGAATTTCTTTCGTAGTTCAGTTCTTTAGTCTGTGCAGTAGATAACTCTGATTATTATGAGTTAGAGCTGGGCCCTGGACGATGAGCTGAGTTTCTTGTTCTGTGCATGTCATTTAATCATCGCAGTTGTGAACGTTGAAAATTTATAGCAATCACCGTTGATTGTTCTTGTAGAAATTAACTGGTGCGCCCCAGTTGGGCTGATCATCTTCATTAACTTTGCCTATGGATATTTTGCTTATACAATGCAGATTAATTTAGAGCTTCGATCAATCTGAAGCTATGATCTTTACCATAACGTAATGCTTTATCTTACCATCGGGAACATGCCCTTAGGGAGGATGTAGTTTTACTTGGTGCTATGTTAATCTAGTCACAGTGGAACAGATATTCTTCTGGAGGCTAGCAGTCTCTAAAATTTCATTCCAGAATCAGATTCTGCCTGCACTGTATCGCGACTGGGCTTGATGATTTTTGTTTTCATTTGTTCTTTTCGACCCAATTGACATTCATCGCTTTCTTGAATGGTTGCCGAGTACGACCTTTATTCTGTTCTTTCTATGTCGTTCTCAATATTTAGCCCTCAGTCGTGTTAGAAAGGACAAGAGTATACTCATCGGAAGCAATAAAAGATGACAGGTGATTTTGTATGAACAAGTTTGCTCGACCGATCCGTACCTCAAACTTATTTCTGTTTCCTTTCTTTCTTGAGGTGATATGCACCGGGCTTTGGACCATACAGCGACAGTCATGCTAGTTGGGCTTTCGAAATTTTGCAGATGATTGGCGCTTGCGTCGCATATTGAGTCCACCTAGTTGATTTAGCTGAAGACAAACAACCCATCTGCATCAAGGCGCCCTTCATAATACATTATGTTGCCGGGTGATACACGGTGAATAGTTTGGCAAATTTCACGCTATCATCTTCTGCGGGTATAAATACGAAAGTTCCACATGTGCCTGTCGTTATTTATAAGCAGGAAACCCGATTTCGCTTGCTGAAAAGGCGGTATCCAATGCATATACATCCGGTGTGAACCAAATACCGGTTCAGTCTAAGGAATCTCTTCTTCGTGCTTCTGTCGACGGATATATTAATCGGCGCATCACTACAAGAGAACAACCGAAAAGCCGAAATGTGGCGCGAACTTGTCGGATGTGGCACTACATCGACCCTTTAAAGAAAGGAAGCAATTTTCGCGAATCACCGCGCGAGGGGTCTACTACGATCACGAGAGCATCCGGAGGACAGGTGGAAATGTGGACTTTTAGGAGGTGGGGGGGCTAGACCTTACGATCGTTCGTCGCGTAGCTTAGCTCGGGGGGGCCCAAGTCACGGCCTTTGTCTGATTCCCTGTCGCGGGAAGTGGCCCGACCCGGGGCGTTGACCCCCGGTAAACGCAATTTGGCAACGTTCGCAAATTTGAATCGATCGGAACGCCTTTTGGCCCCCCCCAAAGAGGAGCTGCTGCTAGTTTTTTTGATTTATTTATTGCATGCGGTGGGTGTGCGGTGGAACGAGTGGACCAGAGTCGAGGGCTCTTGAAATCTAAATGCAAAAGCCGATTAGGATGCGATGTGATGGGTCATGTGGTACGGGATGTGCATCACGGCCTAACAATTTGATATATCGAAGTTGATAATTGATTGATAGGTCCTCTAATGTGTATCGATATCTTGAATACGCTAAGGAATCTTATGGATCTTTCATTTAGTTTGCTACTGTAGTTTAGTCGAACATGCGTAAAAGACGCACGATTTGAAGATAAGTAAACTTAACAATGAATTCACATATGAGGGGAGATTATTAAGGTGCACGTGTGAGTTGTGTTAGAAAAGTCATAAATTGAAGAATTAGTATGATACGAAGTAATCAATAAATATGTTTAGTTCATGACTCATCGACTCAAAATTTTGAGTAAGAATCGATCTAAATTGTGTATATTGATGAGTCCGGGATTTTCATTCCTTCTCGACGATCCAAATCGGGTTTCTGTCGCGCGACTGATGGGCCGGTTATATCACTGATGATCGTTACTAATGCAAGTCGGAATGGAATAATTTCTCTTGGCTTGGTAGCCAAAATTTCTACGATCGGAGACAAAAAGGATCCGTCGCATCCGAAGGGTCCACGTCATTCCGACGTGGCAGTCCCTCTGAGCTCCTTTCTCATCATCAATCTACTCTCTCCCACCGCCCATGTATTACCGAACCGCCTTCGTTTCTGCACACGTGTTACGCGATGTAAGGGATGAGGAACGCATCAATCATTCAGTTATAAAGTATGGACAGGAAACATCAATGTCGTGCGTCAAATCTAATCCCAAATCTTTTAATTTTTTTTAATAAATTTTTATTCGAAATTTTAATTTTAATTCATCTTGTCAATTTTATTAAAAATCAGTAAAAATATATCATGCCAACAATTTTTTTTTAATGATTTTCGATAAAAATTGACCGAAATTATTATATTGAAATTTTGCACAAAAATATAAAACTAATTGTCAAAATCGAAAAATTTAATAAGAAGTTGATACCTATATAATAAATTTAAACTGGTTGAACAATTTTCCCTTTGGAGTTCATAGAGAGATAGTTATCATAATTGTTTTTTTATTTGCCATGTTTATGGTGATTTGATGAAAGCAAAATGTCGTCCCCTCTTTGGTGCTATCACATATTGTTAATGAAAGATACTAAAGATGTTACAAACTTATGTACTTAAATCACATGGCTAGCAACATTTGACTCCATGCATGCCAATTTAGAAAATCAGTTAGTAAACATTTGTCACATGGTACCAAAATAGTTAGGATTAATACAAAAAAGAAAAAAATCCTGAACAAATTTATGATTAAAAAAATCTAAAATTAGTATAATTATGAAAAATTTATCTAAATTAATTTTTTGACCATAAAATATCCTAAATTAATATATTTATGACAAATGTACCCTCCATTTTTTTTCTTTAAATTGGATTAATATCATGAAAAATCATAAACTAATATACCTACGACAAATGGATGGTAAAATTTTAAATTAGTACATCTGTCAATTAGCACGTATGATTAGACTCAGCAATTTAATTGTAAAATTTAACGGAAACTAACGGATGGTAGATTTGTCACATGTATATTAGTTGAGGTTTTTTTTTTTTTTTTTTTTTTTTTTTTTTTTTTTTGTTATAAGTTTATTAGTTTAAAGTTTTCCTGATATCATTCCACATAGGTTTTTTTTTTTTTTTTTTTTTTGTACCCTAATAGTTAAAAGCACCATAAATAAATTATCATTAATTTTCTACATCACAAGAATGCTCCCATATTTTAAATGCATTGGAATTTAATTAATTATTTTTTAAGGCTTTATTTGTTTCGTGAAAAAAAAAAAGAAAATATTTGCTAAATATGATTAATTGTATCTCTATGAAAATGAATTAATGAAAATATTCCATTGCCTAACGAAAATAATTAGACACGAAATTGTTATCGATAATGAACCTTTTTCTTATTGGCTAATTATTTTAAGCGACGCAAATGTTCATTTAAAAAAAAAATAATTTTCAAATCATCTGTTCTTCTCGAAATAAGGGGATCTTAAATAATCAATTAAAGTTCGGTTAATTAAAAGGCATGATGAGCTTTGTGGAATGGCGTCCCTATCCAGGCAAACGTGGAAGGAAGTGAGCTTTTTGTTGTCTTGTGCAAACTCAAATTAATGGAGGTTAAAATAAGATGAAAAAGAGAGTTTCTTGGGATGAGGACTCGAAGGTGTTTGTCTCGTCCGTCGCACGTGGGTTGAAATCGAGGGTGCAATTGCGGAGGAATTTGGCCTACAAAATCCAAAACGATGGTTTGCACTTTGCAACTAGGAACCTCCTTGGTTGGCGTTGAAGCAAAATTCTTCGGGAGAAAATTCCCTCCATGGCGAGATACTGTAATATGCGAATGAATCGTCCCAAAGATTCGTCTGTCCGTTGAAAATTAGGCTAGAAAAGAATTAATGATTATTTTATCAAAACACGTGTTTGGAATTGATGAGTGACTGATGATTTAATTTCTGTCTTAATTGAAAATCGATCGACATCATGTCTCATCATATCTCTAAAAAGATTTTCTCACTCATCTTAACATGATGGGTGATACAGCATAATGAAAATTATCTAATCAATCTTAAACCTATCATATGGCCATTACTAGATTAGTATTTTATTAATTTTTAGTGAAAATTATTCGAGAGGATTATATTTGAATTCTACATAAACAATTATAACTAATGAAATTGAAAAATTTAAAATTAAATTGATATAAGTATAATAAATTTAGGAATCCACTGGTGGACAGTTGAGTTGGTTTGGCTTTGGGCACTTCATCACAGAGGTCCTAGGGTCGAAATTTCGCAACTGCTAACACGTCTTAAGTGGGGGGTCATGGTCTTCTTAGGTAGGCGAAAAGAAAGGATCTTATTATTTTCTTATCATTTGCACCAATATTCCACTGATTGGATAATTTCCTTCAAAAATTGATGACATGGCTCTGGGAAGAGTTCCATGGATATACACAAGAGACATGGCTCCAGGAAGAGTTCCATGGATATACACAAGAGACTGTTCTTCTTGGGTAGGCGAAAAGAAAGGAGTAGTTTAAGTCAGTTTCCATCTTCTTCTTTTCTTATCATTTGCATCAATATTCCATTGATTAGATAATTTCCTTCAAAAATTGATGACATGGTTCCAGGGAGAGTTCCATGATATACATTAGAGACTGTTCTTCTTGGGTAGGGGAAAAGAAAGGGGTAGTTTAAGTCGGTTTCCATCTTCTTTTCTTATCATTTGTACCTATATTCCACATTTTTTCTTTCATTCTTTTGGCCTTTTTCTAGAAGGGAATTTTTCTTTTTGAGAAACCAAATAAAATTAGTGATTTTCTCTGGAAAAACATAGAACAAACATAACTTTCGAAAATGACATTTTATTCTCGAGATCAAATGCACTAGGAACCCTTTTCCCATATAATCACAAATTCTTCTTATCCTTTCCTCACTAGTCACAATTGACCCCTTGAAAATGATATACTTATCCCCAATGTGGACTCTTAGAAACAAAGATACATTTTCCATAAATGACTGAATGGCTCACATCAAATTTAATCTTATATTTCCTCATTTTGAGTGTATTAGTAGTGAAACATCCAAGAACAGATAGTCTAATTGACATGGCAACGATTGAAGGTGATGATGCTAGGTAGACTTACGATGGGCATAATGAATCATGGTTTAAAAGTTACGTGAGAAGTTTTTGAGTTGGGTCCTTTGTTTCCTAACATGTAATGGGTGGTGCATAGTTTGTCAAAATTACTCAAAAAATTGACATGATGGATCAAGCTATTACAGTAATGGTTGATGGACAGATAATTTTCCAACTACCCAAGGAAATATTAACTTTTGATAGGGCCCCTCTCTGTCTCTCCCTCCCTTCCTCTCACCCTCCTAAACATATATGAAAATCAAACCGAATCATTGAAAATAATGAGTCCAACAGGAATCTCAAGCGCACGGACGTCAGTACATTCACTTTAGTCGCCCTCTCTCTCTAACATCATCAGCATGCCATCGACGGGGCGGCACTTGAATTTTCGCCTCGTGTGTGAGGATTTTTGTAGCATAAATTCTTATATGCATCTCGAATCCAAAACAATTACTCTACTTTCTAAAGTAACGTTCGGAAGTGGACATACCCTTTGATTTATAGATTCCAGATACTCAACATGAATCCTCCATCTTGCAAAATCTCAGCACGTCGCCTCCCATCGAACTACGCAGTCACCAAGCCGTGATCAAGTTGAGTGTTGCGCACTACGGCATCAGACGAAATTGCTTATCTCACAATCGCGCCGTCGGGGCTGAAACTCTCGTGTCGGGTCTTTATCATGCCGGCTGTCTGAGCAGTTCTTCATTTCCCGGAAGTTGCTCATTCGATCGCTTCGATGGACAGCTGATGGCGATATGTTACAGTGGCTACCTTAACTCATTGCGCAAGCATTGAACTCGCTCGCACCGCAAAGCTCTCGACTCGGTAACTCGAAAGGGCCGGACTCGGGGTGAGGCCGAGGGATTCGATGAGCGGACCTCGAGTAGCAAAACTCACTTTGAACCCCATGCTCGGTCACGAGCTCGTGGAATCGTTATTAGAACTAATTATTGAGTTTTTTTTTTTTATTAATCGCAATTACCATCTCACTTAAAGAGGAAAATTTGCACATATAAAGATTTCGAGTTGTTAGTGCTTATCGGTGTGATATTTACTTTATACTTTTTGCAATTTTTTATTTGTTGTTTTAGATTTGACTCTTACTAAACCAAGTACTTTTCATCGTTAGAAATACATAAAATCATAGTAGTTAAATTCATTAAAAATGCTAAACAGTATTGAAGTGAGTAAGAAAATGTCGTGCACATTCTTTTTGAGCATCAGATAATCTTTTAATTCATTTATGAAAAATGAAAAAAAGAGAAATAGAATCAAATGTTGATAGGTTAGACTCATTTTTAAAACCATAACGAGCGTACTTTGTGAGGTTATGTATATCAGATTGGCATTTTCGTTTTGGCCTAAGTCGTCGGTTCGTCGGTCTTGTTTCAGGCGAACATCGGTATCTTGCTGATATGGAATATATATATTTGCAGGGCAAGAAGTGCAAGAACGTGACCTTATTAATTCCAGAGAGAAATATAAGTTGGTGTGCAGAGTATGAATCTTGAAGCTTCAACTTCAACCCGCCAACCAGCAGGTGCCGGCGTTTAAGGCCCCCCCTCGAATTAAATAGAAGATCATCATCATCATCAAGAATCCACAGGCCCATGAATGCTTCCCACATGGCTGAGGCAACAAAACACCAACCCCTATCATTAAATTTCAAATTCAAATTCAAAAACCCTAGAGATCCGTTCTTTTTTTTACTTTCCTCTCCATCGGCTCCCAAGATGAGGCCAAATCTGCAGATGCTCTGGTCAGAATCTGTCTGCTGATGGAAAGACCTTCCCTCAGATGGGTTTTGGTCAACAACATGGTACTGGTTTAATTGAGGTTTCTAACCCCTCCCGACACACTTGCATTTCCTGGAAATTCTGCTGCCCAAGCCTCTCTTTCTTTCTTTGTTTTTTTTTTGGTCTGACCCAAGCCTATCTTTCTGACTGCATATATTATATAAGTACGCATGAATAGATGAGATGGGTATGCTTAGTTGAAAAGAATTATTTGCGCTGGTGGCATCAGATTGTTGACAACCGCCTATTTACAAAGTTTAGCATTGAACTTCATATACTATGCATGGTATGAATCTGTCATATCATTTGGTTATGGTGATAATTTTTCGGTGGCGGAGTGCAAAACGATTATCCAATATAAAATTAGCCCGAGCTTCACATGTCGTGTGATTTTCGATGATTTTTTTTCTTTTTTAGATAGAATGTTGATGAGCTCTTTGGAAAAAGTACTTCTTAATGCATAAAATCTTATGTAAAAGATTCGTGAAAAAATGTTATAAAACAGGCTCATGCGGTTCAATCATAGTTTATAGGTGTCTATTGTTTGACCTAGAAGATGGGAAATTAGAGTGTCCATATGCATTAATTTCTATTTCTTGAGCATCTCTTGATCTAATAAAGTCTTGCATGACATGTTCATGGATAGTGCTCGATCACCTAACTATTTTTCTTCAAATAAAAAAGTGGAGTCAAATGATTAGATTAAAAAAATTAAGTAATTAGATTAAAAGATGGGATGAATCGGGTGGTAGTATGTATATCATGGATTTGTGCTAATGGGTATTTTCGGTTTTGTAGGAATGTTATTAGTACTCCTAAAATTCGATAAACATATGAATTTCAACCTAGCAAAACCCACATTCTCAAAATTTTAGGATCCATATTTTTCGGGAAAATTACCCAATTAATTCCTAAACCTCCTATATGAATGCCACAATTTTATCAATTTAGTTTCAAAAATTTACATGAAATTATAATTTAAACCTTCCAGCCAATCTTCACCATTGGAAACCGTCAACAATTTCCAAAGCGTTTCCCCTATAGGGTTTCCTATTTTTCCGAAAAATAAGGGCTGTAAATGGTAAGATCAAAATATATTTTTAGGGATATTAATTTAGCCAGTACAAATTATGAAAAGACAATAATATGTGAACGAGGTAAATGTTGTTTACGAATCTGGTCTCAAGCTGGAGGGGTAAGAGCATGTGATGAAGACATGGATGTCGGTATGCTAGTTTGGGTGTACTATTATATCCTGTCACCGTCTCATTCATTACCATATTGCATGGGCCTCATTTAATTCTTCCACCATCTTCCCTCCATCACTTATCCTTCCCATTTTTATAATCTCTTTAGATTTATAATAGTGCCTTCCAAAAATATTAATTACGCTTTGACTTCACCCTTATTTTGACAAACGGGTGCGTCCATCGCATACGATACAAAAACCAAGCCTGCACCATTTTCGAAGGAAGGGGAGGACAAGTTTGGAGGATCTCTCTCTTTTGCCCATTTCAAGCAAAAGAAAAGGGACAAAGCGCGAAAGATTATTTGAAAAGATGCAGACTCTGACTAGGACACGAGTGGAGCGATAACTCAAAATAAATCGAATAAAACAGACGATGATGGGGTTCCGGCATTTTTCTTTCTTTCTTTCTTTTCACTTACTTTTATTTAATTATCGAAGAAAAAGATAGAAATTGTGGGCGTTGTTCGATAATTGGGAAAAAGAAAAAGCTATAAAAAGGTAGAAAAGGGAGAATTCTTTATGCCTTATGGCTGTCCATGAGAAATTGCTGAGAAGCTTCACTAATCAATTTCGAGCTGCCATTATTTACTTCTTTGCCGCTGCTGATGATTCCATGTTCTCTTACGGGATGTCTCTTGGCTCATCTCCTGGCTTTGTCATCACCTGCATTGAGTTTGTATAAATCTGCTCAGCGGATAAAAGTTGTTCGTTGCGTGCACTTTCTTCTTTTGAAGCTTTCTTCTCACCATTTTTCCACAGGGAAGGGAATATTTATGTATATATATGAACAACTAGCGGTACATACCGTCACGAGGAGCCTCTCTCTTATGGCGAATATGATATTGTGGGTGAAATAGTCAAGCATTGCCTGGCGAATCCTAGGGTTTGGTGTTAGATTTTCTACATCGCATCTTGTGCAATGATATCATCTGATAATCATATCATAAATGAGATTATATTACCCACAAATACATGATGGTCAAGGAATGAGTACGTGTTTGGATTAGACAAACGACGGGCATGGCCAGTTCTTCGACTCTCGTAATTTTGAGCACCCACTTAGATTTCATTTATATCTTACGGGATTCATGAAGAGATGAACTTGGGACTGTAGTCCTTAGAAAAAGAATTTGTGTAGCCTCTATCGATGAAAGACTTGTCATGGAGCAGGGAAAAAACCTTTGAATAATCTCATACTGGCACACGACAATATTCTGGTATTGACCTCCAGTATACATCTGAGAGTTGTTTTCCCCGGGTGTTCCGCTAGTTCCTCATTGTCTGGCTGTGATGCACCTGCAAGTGGGTGCAATACTCTTAATAGTCCAATTAGTCGGATTGGCATGTTCTGACGTTAGGAGTAACCCAATTGACCCAGATTTCTCCCGCTAGAAACCCTACATACTCTTCCCTCCCGCCCTGTCTTCCCCTCTCCTCTGCCTTAGCGACCGGTTCGCGCTGAACTCGAGGTGACATCACATCGCCACCACCGTCTCACCTTGCCGCCATCTCCCACTTCCTATCGATGTCCTCTCTCTCTCTCTCTCTCTCTCTCTCTCTCTCTTTTGCGGCCATTGCAACGATAAAAGTCGTGACGAGAGAGAAGGGAGGGCGACAAGAAAAGAAGGAAAGAAAGAAAAAAATGGGAAGAGAAGAGAAAGAGAATAAAGGGGGGAATAGATCCGAGCCGCCTTTGTAGCAAAATGTCAATTTTCCAAGGTAAATTTAGTAGATTAGAGGATCCCTTCCAACATTAATCTATGAAATTTCGTGGAACCTTTTAGTGCATGTAGACGCACACGCACACAAACAGTCAACAAACCCTACTAAAATTTCTAGTTCTAGTTTTACAAGATGCATGCACATGCCTCGTGCGACGGGTCATTCTTGGACTCTAAGCCAAAGGGGTACGAGCATGCTCTTATAGACCGAATTTTCTAAGCCATCTCCACGGACTTGCTAGTTAAAATATACACACATGGTACCGAGGGATCATCACGGCGGCAGATTTTTCAACGAAAGAGAAAAGGCAGTTTGGTATTGCTTCCTATAAAACTTCGATGAAGTGATCCTCTGAATCGATATCTAATTTTTTCTAGATTAAATCTTGAATTGGTCAACTTTTGGGGAGGAGAGGTAGCACCTCCGGAATCTCTTGATTATTTACTTATTTATTCAATTTGTTTATTTTAAGCTAAAAGCATCTCTCAAACTTTATCGTAAGCTGAATTAAGAAGACGAAATCATTTGTTTCAATCATGGTGCATCATTGCACATGTAATGATGGGGGAGGGCTCTATTTATTATTTTCTTTTTTTTGGTAACCGAGGATTTGCCGGAGCATGCCCTTGTTGGCTTATGTCGATTTGGGGTCTCACGGGCCTCCGCGGTGGAGGACCTACAACGACTATACTTTAGGGGAAACTGGCCTAGCAACCCACCGCTTTGATCTCTAGTCAACCCACCGCTTTGATCTCTAGTAATGCAGGGTTTCGAACTCTCGACCTCCATGCGCTGGAAGGAGAGATTTCAACCAACTGCGTTGCCCACGGGTGGTTAGACATTGATCAAATTAAGCTTGTGGGATATCTAAAAGAGTGACGACTTTTCTATTTTTCCTCACCTTGGTTTCATAAGCTTGTGGGATCAAATAAATGTTTCTCATCATGCCACAGGCATGCCCTTTGGACTTTACTGCTGATATATGTGGTGGAGCTCGAGTCGTCTTTAGCATGCCGCTTGAGTATATCTGCATGTGTTTTTAACTTGTTCATTCGATCTCGTTAGGGTTTCTCACACGTTGAACGATAGGACATCACCTAGATTTGTTCCACACGTGTTTTCTTTCATCAACTTTGGTTTACTTGGGACACGAGATTGTTAAAAAGCAATGGGTTTTGGTGAATTAGTAGGGTACAATGTCACCCATGAGGCCAACTCCATTTACGTCATAAATTGCGACAGAACATGCGGGACGGTGCTTTTGAGATAGAGAGAGAGAGAGAGAGAGAGAGAGAGAGAGAGAGAGAGAGCCCTAGGAAACAACAAATTTACTTCTTGGACAAATGGTGTAATAAATCTTCTTCTTGGACAAGTGGTGTAATAAATCTTTGACCTTTCCCAGCGTGAGATTATTATATTATCCTAGAAGTTGGTGTAGAAGGCCAAATTGTTTTTTTCGAGCAATTATCAGGTAAAGTTACTAGATATTTGCTAAACTTTTTGGACTGTCAAATCTGATAAGATCCAAATGAGATGAAATGGTCCAAATTTGGTTCAGTGTAATTCATGCATCTCTTGCTTTTCTTTCATACATAAAAGGGTGACTTTGCCATTTTAGGGAAAGATAAATCTTACCGACTGTGTGCAAACTAATTTAGGTCTGGGCCACCTGTAGAAACTAAATCTTTAGACTTAATTGGTTCATAAAGTCTTTTTGATGTTCCACGGACCTCCAGATAGTTATTCTCTGCTCGTGTCTGCGAGTTTTATGGGAAAAAGTTGGCCTGATAGTCGCATGATAGTTGGCCTTTTATGATGTTCACATTGTGTGCCCTTTTACTTTTGGCCCACTGTTTATATTCTGTTCTTTTTTGAAAGATCGGATTTGACGAAGTAGACTCGACAGCAAAAGCACTTACGCATGTCTCTCTTATGACGGTTGGGTCAAGTTGACCTTAATTTTGCAATACATGTACAAGCTAATTTAAATAGATCGAAAGTCGATCCTTTCGAAATTCGGCTCTATAAGCTCTCGACTTATCTTGTGTGCTCGAGTAGGCTTGCACCAATCAATCCTTTACACATCCGTCATCTGTCGCCTGTCGTATTCACTGTACCCACATTTTTTTATAGGTTATCGGGAGGTGGAGAGGAGAAAACAAAACTCAGACAAGCCTTAGAACATACATATTTTCGGGTTCATTTTGACCATGTGGAGTACGCATTCAGACTTGGTTTTCCTATACACGTGGCAAGACCCCAGTTCCTCATCTTCCTCTACAAACTAAGCACATAATTGAAGAAAGAGATTGGTCTGTTCACACAAGGTTTTGTGACCTATCGAAAAAAAATAATACTATTAACAAGGAAATGGCATCAAGTTCCTGGAAGACATTGATGCTTGTATAATAGAGATTGAAATTTAGCAGTTTTTAATTTTGGATGAATTGAAATCTACACACATCAACTATTGAGCAATTAGATATCCAGATCAGTCGTCTCTCTTTTTATTCTTCTCTCTTTTTGTTTAGGTCCGTGATCCTTCGTGTAAATTTCTCCAAAGACGAGGCAAGTAACTTTATTAGGTATATTTCTCCTTTTAAATATAGAGGAATCCAATCCACATAATAAAGTTATGAGACCAAAAAAAGAAGCAATTAAAAATAAATCTCACGCAACCTCTTGGAACTAGGATTCTCCCAACATTGGTTCGATTTTGTCCGTTATGTTATGCAGAGTGCATTGAGCTTTTTTGTTTTGTTTTGTTTTGTTTTGTTTTTGTTGGCAACCCAGGGCAACATTATATGAACCCTTGGAAGGGAACTGGCACAACAGTCCGCCATAATCTCTTCCTATATCTTAGTTTTTTAGGGCAAGAATCCTATCGGACCTCGAGTTAAAAGTATGAGAAGGCCCTTATTATCAAGTCAATCCCAAGGCAGAAAAAGTGCGCCGAACTTAATCAATGCCAGAGAGCAATAGAGGATGTTAGATATGAATATAATTTTCAGGACAATTATCTATGTAAATTGAGTCTCTGTTGGTTGATGTAGCTGCAACAAAAGGAAACATTTTCATGCAATGTGGTCACCCGAAGACTTTGGTTCACATGGATTAAGCTTGTGCAAGTGTACTAAAATAATACACTCGTTGCATTATTTGAGTAATGAAACAGGTCAATGATAGGGCAATTAGAATTCAATATATTTTTGTGGGTTTATAGATAATAATGAAGGAGTACAATTTATTTAGAGATTAGGTGGTGTTGGAGTGAGTTTTCAAACACATAGTTTAGTCTACCTTCCTGAACGATTTTAAGGTAGCATGGACTGATATTGACCTCGTGCATTCAGGACTTTAGTCTCGAAAGTGCTTCTAGTAAGGTTTGGACCTAAGATCACAATGAGAAGAGTGGACTCCCTTAAAATCCCTTACAATCTAAGCCAACACCTTATCAATGAATTTCTAGTGCATGTAGGCCTTTGTCACTCATTTTTTAATATACTACAATTGGACTCGGTGATGCCATGAAAAAAACAGAAAATCTAAGTTTTGTGTGTGACACGTTTTTGGGCGAATGTATCACTTCAACATTATTGCCTTTCTTTAAATGATTGTTTTACTTGAAATTTACTTGTATATAATTAACATTAAAAGATTGTCTAACATCACTTACTAGGTTATATATTCTCTTTATATTAATGTGGTCTCCCTCCACTTAATAGTTTAAGTTTTTAGCTTGGACTTTTTAACAATTAAAATTAGGATCAATAGTATCTTCTACCAATAATAACATAGTATTCCCATTTCTCATCATTCTAGTTTCATATGATAAATAGATTTTGAAAAATGGTATAAGTCATTATAATTTGGATTTCATTCAAAATATCTTTAAAGGATCATGAATAAAATAAAAATGAAGACAAAAAGAGGTACCTTAATGAATTGACTTGAAATATAAAAGAAATTAAAAGTACTCTTCGATGCTTAAAAGATAAGTTGGAAATCTAAAAAATTCTTTAACTAGGTTTTAAAATAATAAAATAAAGAGGAAAAAAAACAAAAAAACAAGCTATATCAAAATCTGTGTTTATTCGGGAAGACAAGGAAAGAGACATTTTTGCCAAAAAACGAAGAAGATAAAAACCAATAATAGAAAAATAGAAATATTGGAGGCACTAGAGCTGGGACTCGAACCCTCAATCTACGGCCTGAGAATGCCATACATCTAGTGGGAGATTCGCTAGTTTGTGAGGCTACACAACCATTTAAGAATTGACACGTGATATTTTGTGATGAATGCCCATGGATTTCCTATCAATGTATTTGAAAATGTCTATCACCTGTTGTAATTGTGGTGTTGACATTATTACCCTTGGCTAAACTTTCGATTGATAAATTATAAAATTGATTGCAAAGTGTTCTAAAAACACTTGTTAAGTAATCGATTAAGGAAACTTTGTAACTTTCAATGCATTGACTACCGTGCTTGTACTTTCAGAATCAAAGCTTTCACAATTGAATAATTTCACATTAAGCATATTTAACAAGTGTTCCGAAGGTACTCATCAATAAGACTAATGATGGGATTAGTATTATTGACGCAGAGAGGAAGTTATGCTTGGAAATGATTCCAAAAGATAGTGTTTATTTTGAATAAAGAAGTGCAGATTACAATATCTTAAGCACTTATTTATAAGAATGTCGCTATCTAGAAAATAACCAAATAACTGAAATCGAATAACAAAATTAAGGAAAAGATATTGATAAAAGGGAAAGTTATTAAAACACAACTAGAAAATTTACAAGCGCGTCTAAAATCTGTGACATCTCGAAAATCAAGAGAAACGCGTGAATCAAATATCGTATCCCATTTGTAATCTCGAAGATCATGCAATCCTCTTTGATTTGTGGGACCGCTCGCTCTTATGATGCTTCGACGTTTTCATAAAGGCATTTGCATGTTATTCTACATCAACTATCTAGGGAAGTTTATTTTGATTTAAATCACAATTTTTATAGGCATAACTAGGGAAAGTTATCAAAACACAACTATAAAATCTACAAGTGTGTTTGAAATCAGTGATATCTTGGAAATCAAGAGAAACGCATGATTGTATCCCATTTATAATCTCGAAGATCATGCAATCCTCTTTGATTTGTGGGACTGCCCGCTCTTATGACACTCCAATGTTTCCATAAAGGCATTTGCATGTTGTTCTACATCAACTATCTAGGGAAGTTCATTTTGATTTGAATCACAATTTTTATAGGCATAAGTATGAAAGTTATCAAAACATAACTAGAAAATTTGCAAGCGGGTCTGAAATCTGTGATATCTCGGAAATCAAGAGAAATACGTGAATCAAATATTGTATCCCATTTGTAATTTCGATGATCACGCAATCCTCTTTGATTTGTGGGACCGCCCACTCTTTTGATGCTCCAATGTTTTCATAAATGTTGTTCTATATCAACTATCTAGAGAAGTTCATTTTGATTTGAATCACAATTTTTATAGGCATAACTAGGGAAAGTTATCAAAATACAACTAGAAAATCTGCAAGCGTGTCTGAAATCTGTGATATCTCGGAAATCAAGGAAAATACATGAATTAAATATTGTATCCCATTTGTAATCTCAAAGATCACGCAATCCTTTTTGATTTGTGGGACTGCCCGCTCTTATAACGCTCCAATGTTTCCATAAATGCATTTGCATGTTGTTCTACATCAACTATCTAGGGATGATTTGAATCACAATTTTTATAGGCATAACTAGGCCACCACACTAATGTTATCTTAGGATAAGGCCAGGCTAATTTGTCCCTAAAATTTTCAAAAATAAAAATATATGAATTTTCAAATTGTAAAAAAATAAAATTAGAAAATATATGGTCATATAAAAAAAAAAAAACTCATGAAGGCTTAGAAAATTTAAAATAAAGAATCAAATTGGTTGAGATCACGAAGAGTTAAACTTAACCCTTATCACCTTTAAACATCACGGTGCCAAACTCTAAGTTACTCCTCAAACAGTGCTTCAAGTAACTCAGACCGAACTGAATGGATTGGGTTTGGGTTGGAGTCCAAGAAAGCCAAACTTTAGCCTATTCAAATAGAGCCAAAAAAAAAAAAAAATCGGCCGTCTTATAGTCACTTAAATTTTACCAGGTCACCCCTCTTATTTAGTAAATTAAATCTTATTGTATTTTTCTACACGAATCATTGAACGATTCCGATGGTTGGATTCCGTCTTTGGATAATTTTTGTTTAGGGATAGCGATTGCCCCAAGTGATCGATTTCGGCGCCGGTCCACCCGCTCTTTGCTTCCGAAGAGAACACTTCCACAAAAGGACACATAATAATAAAATCAATAATGATATAATAATAAAAAAAGAAAAAATAATAAAAAAAAGAGAAAAATAAATCAAAATAGTCAATTTATTCTATTTTAAAAAAAAAAATTTGTAAAAACTCACTGCGCCGGTTAAAATCAAAACATTATTTGGCCAGAGCAAGACAAAAACGAAAACGAAACGGAACGAGAAATCAAATGTAAGGGGAAGGTAAACAAAATAACGACCGCCCTGTCCGTTCGGGATGCAGAGCCTCCCTGGGCTGCGCAGCGGCCAGTCGTTATAAATTGCAACCGTCGCCCTGCGGATTTCCCTCGTCGTCGTCGTCCTCCTCCTCCTCTCCGTCGCCGCTTCTTCTTCTTCATCTCCTCTCTTTCTCTGTCTCTTTCGTTTCGTTTCGTCTCGTCTCAAGGGAAGAAGCTTTCCCATCTTTCTTTCCTCCCCCTCTTTCTTTTGTTGTTGTTGTTCTTGTCGTATCGTGTTCTTCATTGCCCTTCTTCTTCTTCTTCTTTTTCCTTTTTGTCCGTTTGTGGTTCTTCGGGGATTTGAACCGGTCCTAGAAAGACACACCATGCGAACTCTGCCCGTTCAAATCTTTCGCTCGTTGCCCAAAAGCCGGCGTTTATAAAGAACGAAATCTGGATCACGCGGACTGAGTTCACAACGAGCGCTCCGTCGACTTTGAAAGATTCCCGAGGATTTTTCGTCTCCTTCCCCATTCTTCTCTTCAATTTCTGCGGGTCTGTGATTCGGAAAGCGTGGCTTTGAGGGCTCCCGGTTCTTGTGGCTTCCCTCTTCTCGCTGTTCTTCCGCATTGGGGTGAAACAGGGGCGAAACCCTGAAAGGAAAACGAAACTTGGTACTCTCTGCGCGCTGTTTCCATCGATTACTTTCCGCTTTCTGTTATTTGGGTTTATTGGTTTGTGCGGGTTTCGATTGGTCCCGGTTGCTTTGGCTTCATATCTCGAGATTTTTTGCGGCTGCTTGTTTGGTGAAGTGTTCTAGTGAATTGACCCTTGTTTTTTTCTTGAAGCTTTTGCGCCGCGCGAACATGTCAACAATGCTGGCTCGAATAGGCCGAGACCGACAGCGTTACGAGAACAACTTGCGGCTTGTTTCTGGGTACGCAGATGTTTCCCATTTGCTGCTGCAACTCTCTTCTTTGTTCTGTCGACATGGAACAGCTCGCCTGATTTTCTGATGTGCGATCGTTTTTTTTTTTTTTTTTTCGAATATATTTTCGCTGTGTGTGACGGAAAGTTTCAAATTGAAATTTCCTTGTAGTTTCTGAGAAAATTCAGAGCGTGTCCTAATGAAAAGCATATAGCTCTACAGTAACTTCTTATGGTATGATGGGTCAGTCGTATGATGTATAAAACTTGGATTCCTACATTCAACTGAACAAAAAGGGAGAGAGAAGAGGCAGGGCGACACACCTGCTCCTTATCTACTAAAGTAATTTCATCAAGAAAGGTATTATCGTTGACTTAGGCACATTCTCTGTGCGTGTATCGCATCTGTAGATAGTTTTTTGTCTTACATGTGGAATACAAGGATCGAAAAGTCTCTGCTCGTCACAGACATGTTTAAGAAGAGGGCAAACAGGAAATGCAGATCTTCACCGTCTTTCTTTATCGATATACACGATATATGGGGGCAGACAGGGACATAACTTGACTTTTAGCGTTTGAGTTTCATTTTTTACTGCATCAATAATTGTTTCCTCAATTTGTTTATCTTGGTTATCGCTTTCAAAGGTCTTTTCATCCTCACACTTGCGGCTTTTGGAAATAACCGATGTCTAGGCATTCCACATGCACTGACACCGACTTTTTATGACAACATGCTATGCAGTGACTCTACATTATATAGATAGGGACGTGCAGTGCGTTCACATCTGGGGGAGGCGCTATTCGGCCAATGGTTTCACTAGCATGATTTCTTTTTGGAAAGGACAAGGAAAAAACTGATAAAGCATAGGACATTGAAGCAATTTGTGCAAGTTTACATTGGATTACATGCATTCTTGAGTTGTAGAGACTAAAGAAGATGGTTTTTCCCCAGTAGTTACGAAAGTAAAGTACATCAGAAATAGGAAATTGAGTCTCACAGGATATAAAGACCAGCTAGTGAAGCAATTTCCTGCAGACAAAAGTTATCACATTTCCGGGGGGTGCACTAATGGCTTTCGCAGACTCAGTTATCTAAAGTTTTAAAGACATGGATCCATACTATCTTGTAAGCTAAGATGTCAGGGTTCATAGCACACTACACCATGACATGTTTTGATTCCCTTTCTTGTTAAGCAGAAGAGACTTGAGATCTGTCGTTAGAATCGATCGTGTTTTATAATGGCGATTGGAATTAGGTGCTTGGCTTTTAATTTTGGAAGATAATGTAAGTTCTGTTCATCTGGAGCAAGTTACTTGATCCGTTAGAGTCCCCATAATTCTTCCATTAGTAGATCATCGTTTATCATTGGTTGCAAGAGATCTCGTGATTTCAAAGTTCTCGTTTGTACTTTTATTATCATGATGCCTAATCCGTGCAAGTTAATGCTTTAAAACTCAGCATCCATTGGAAAGTGTTGCTTATCGATAAATATGTGTAACAGATGCATTCCATACCGCCTCGCAAAAGGAAATGACCGTGAGACAGATAACTTGGAAAGCAGAATTGAAGTCCTTATGATCTCATCACCAAATCGTGATGACCTAGTCTTTCCAAAGGTATAATATGTCTCGAGACATCAGTACTCATTTTTTTCTTTTTTTTTTTTTCCTTCTGTTAAGAGATATTTGCTTTTTACTTTCAGGGGGGATGGGAGGATGATGAAACTATTGAAGAAGCTGCATGTCGTGAAGCTTTAGAAGAAGCAGGAGTAAGAGGAAAGCTCAATGTAAGTTTTTTGTGTGTTTTGGATCTTCTTCTTCATATGGAAAAGTTTGAGAAGCCTGGCAGTCGCCCTATAAAAGCCAAAAGCTGGAAAGAATTATTTAAATTAGGCCTTTTCATCTAATATGCCACAAAATGTATCTGATGTGAAATCTTCATTTGCGGGCAATTCTACCTAATCAGATGTATGGTTGCTTTAACTGTATTGTAAGAGCACATGATGAGTACTCAGTAGTTACTGGGGCGTGTTTCTACCTTGTACTATCTGAGGTGTCACTAATATTTCTCATTGTTCAGGAGAAACCATTGGGGGTTTGGGAATTCCGAAGTAAGAGCAGACAGGACATGTGCAGTCTAGAAGGAGGCTGCAAAGGTTATATGTTTGCGTTGGAGGTCACTGAGGAGCTAGAGACGTGGCCAGAGCGCGAAAATCATGATAGGAGATGGGTGAGTGTTTCTTGGAAACTCATACTTTCATATCTAAATCAAAGGATCAAACTTAGGATGTTTGAATATCTTGGTTCAAGTTGGGGACATAATCGGTTGAAGGTTCTAATGGAATTTGCCTTCTGCACTGGTCTCAAAACTTGTTGACAAAGCCATATATCTCTTTCTTATTGACTGCAATCCCCTTGTTGACCGACATTATGCAATCACAAAGATCAAGCTTCATGTTCACGTTGCTTCTTTTTTGGAGCCTTTGACTCAGTTATTAATTGTAATCCACAGCTATCTGTAAAAGAAGCATTTGACCTCTGCCGCTATGAGTGGATGCGCAGAGCACTGGAGAATTTCCTGAACATGTTTGAAGAAAACTGCGAACAGAAATTTGAGGCGACTGAAGAGTTGATTGAGTCCCCTCCCCCGACCGTCTCAGATTGCCAAATCATCACGCCCAACTTGTGTATAGATCACCCTAATAGTGCCCAACGCCATGGTATGACAATCTCTTGGCTTGTTCCAATAAGGGCTTACCGTTGTCTTGAATGATGCCAATATGTCTCTGGACTAGTGTTTATTAATTTGTGGGTTCTAAATTATTAGCTAACCTGCTCGGGTTGGGGCTTCATTTGTGTATTAGGTTCTCGTGTGTGTTCTAGATCATAGTGTGCCGAGTTTGTCCTTCCAAATGTGAAAAGGATAACGATTTTGTGAAGGTATAGACTGGTGGCACTCTTTTTCTAGATTAATCAAGGAAAGTGTACATTTCTTCAATTCTTATCTGTTTTCTGGTGCTGAAGACACATGGAACTCATAATTTCTGGCATGCTGAAGCTTGACCTGGCTTTGTTTTTCTAGTCTCATAGTTAGATGTTTGGTTGAGCTACCGTTGATTGATTTGTTTTACTTGTTTTCGCTTTCACTCTGATACGCAGTCAGTCGCAATCATCCCTGCAAAGGACCACCTTGCCACCGGTTTAGATAGACAAAAATGTACTTTAATCCTCAGTAGAATGATAAGTTAAACCCAGTTTAAGTTCACCTATAGGGTCAAACATCCTCTTTATCTATTCAGTCAAGCGTCTCTGCACTCAATATCTTCTGTGAACAAAATTGTTTTAAAACTTAGTCGGAGTTGAAAGCTAATGTTAGGAGGAGATTTTATATGGATGGATAGGTCAGATGGCTTGATTGCAAAGTGAAAAACAGACCGGGGGATGTTCCTCCACTGGTAGCTTTGCCTCTTTTACCACTTTGGAACGTTGGCGTTGTCTTGACCAAGTCTATCAACGCGGTCGGAGTATTTTGTTCCCAAATGTCTTCATTAGGCTGTGGGGTGTTCTTCTTAATGAGGGTTCTTGGGCACTACTCATGATGGCGTCATCTCAATCCGTGCGGTGGAACTTGTCATATAGAATCGATGGCATATGTGGCATTACCTATCGCAGAGCCTACTCATTGCCATCATTAACATCTGCTCCATTTAGACCTCCTCACCTATTCCCAAATATCCGTAATGTGCTTTGACCCCTTCGGACTTGAACTTCGTATCCAAAACAGTGGGATGCAATGAAAATAAAAACACAGGTGGAATGTTCTTGTGATATTTGAGGAATTTCACCTTCATGGCCCATAGAGTCTCGTTGAAAAAGGGATCACCCTCCTTATTCGCCAATTGAACTGATATCACGGATATAAACAGAATGGCTTGGTTGTTTGATAGATGGTCCGCTGCTGCTCAAAGCATTTGTTGCATTGCTGAAAACCTAAAAAAATAAAGTCCCTGAACATTTTGGCAAAATCCTTCAATCTTATTGTATCAACGACGGGAGACTGGTTTTGGTAAGAGTGGTGGAGTAGAGCGTTAATACACTCATCTCCTTCTATGTATTCTTCAACATTTTGTACGTTGAATTCCACCTTGTTGTTATGTCAAGAGGGAAGTTTTCAGCTTGTCTTCATCGCATCATGTATAAGACCTCCAATCTTGATGCTTCATTGAAGTGGATTCAATGTATCGAGCTGACCGTGTGTAATATTGGCCACACAATTTTAAAATTGGCAGGTCATCTTACACGCACAAGTCAGTCAGGTGATCAGCCCAACTAGTGAGCAGCCCAATTGGTGAAGGCAGGTTCCCCATTTTTGGAATTAAGGTTTTCGGGAAAACGTTTTCCGGATTTTAGGCGTTCGTTTTACGGAAAATGAATTCCTTGGGGAAAATGTTTTCCATAAAAGGAAAAAAAGTCTTTTAAATTAGGGGAAAATGTTTTTCACTTTAGAAAAGTGGAAAACATTTTCCTCACTTGATCTCTCTTATCTCACACTTTTACAAATCCTCACTTCCTCCTCCCCTTTCTTCTTATTCTTTTCTTTTTTATTCGAATTATTTTTTAATTATTTTTCATTTTTAATTCAAATTATTTTAAATTTCTATTTCTTTTATTTTTTATTTTATTTTCTTTGTTTCCCATTTTCTTCTTTCTTGGCTAATCGTCGGCCGTTGTTAGGCGAATCTCGAGCTCGTCGATCTTAAGCTCGCGCTTTGCACTCTTATTTATCATTTTCTTTATTTACTCTACTACTCTGCAATTATACATTACTCAAGCAAATGGCTCTACATGCTTTACTTTTTATTTATTTATTTATTTATTAGAACACAAAAGAGGCAGGGCTTCTTTACCAAAAAAAAAGAGGCAGGGCTTTGAAAAACCATCTTATCAAAGTGGTCAGGGATAAGGCCTTGACCTTTAGAAATGTGGTGGATAACCAAAGAGATAGGAGGCTCCAACGTGGTTGGGGAATTGACCCCACCATTTTCTCTCCTACGGTCTTGGTTCCTCCTAATTAGCGTGGGCTGCTTGGTTGCTGTTCCTGTTTGCACTGGTTCTCTCGTTTCCTTCCCGGGCCTTGTGCTACTTTGGAGGTTCGGGTCGATTTCCTTCTTGGTGTTTTTTTGCTGTTGGTAGCTTCTGTTGGCGTTCGCTGGTGTTTTCGAAAGGTTGGTCGGTCCTCCTGTCTTCGGCTTGGCGGCGGGTTGGGCTTCGTTGGTGCTAAGATGCGTTGGATCTCCTTGTTTGAAGGTTGCCGTTTTCTGGTGCTTCTTTCTTACTGCCTTGGTGGCAGTCTTTTGCTATTCTTTTGCCTATGGGTTAGGCTGTTCTTTGTTTTGTCTGCTGCTTTGTTAGCGGCTGTTGTTCTTTTACTTCGGCTCCCTTCCACTCGTTTTGACTTGTTGTCACTATGAGTGAAAGTTTTTGGCGCCGAATCTTTTATATAGTTGGTTAAAGCTCAATATATTCTTACCATTACCAAAAAAAAGAAGAAGAAAAGACGCAGGGGGAGAACATGCCACTCAATTGGAAAATTCTCATTAGGTCTGTGCATACTTTGCTTCTTTTCTCTTTTGCTTCTTTATAAAATTCATACGGACATTTTTTAGAGTAGATGAGCGTTTGGCAATAATGAGGGAACAAAGATATAAAGCAAGTTTGCTTGGATTTAATGGCAAGTTCATATTTGATGGATTTATAGGTCACTAAGTAATGCATGCCTAAGTGGTGAAGTTTTAGAAAATATTTTCCTTACTGAACATTGGAAAATATTTTCTGAAACATTTTCAGATTTTAGCCGAATACCATAAAAATATTGTCATTTTCCAGGAAAATGACTTCTCGGAAAATATTTTCCGAAAATGGCCAATTTTCCGCGAAACGAACGGACCCTAAGAATTGAACTGGTTCCCTTATGAACTGACCCAAACTGGCCTTGCCCATTAAATGTGAGTATAGATAAATAAAGGGAAGTAATAGTTGAAGCGAACTAATCGAAAAATCTATTATTTACCTCCTCGCACTTCTCACAACCCACTTTCTAGAGAAATCATTTCTTGATATATATTGGACTTCTATTTATTAACTTGTGTAAAGATTACCCTAATAGTTCTCGATTCTTTACCATTAATCGGCTAGTTCTATTCAGGAACTTGGAACATGGAATTTGTAAGGCTAATTTTGGGGAAGAACCTAGAACCGAATCATTTTTGAACCTATTTACTCCTAATTAGTAAGTTCTTGTACACTTCTTTTTAAATAAAAAAATATTTATTGAAATTGAATATGTTTGACATATTATCCTCAACTAGAAAACATGCATATCATTGTATATATAATTTAATGAAAAAAAAAGAGGACCTCAACCAACTGCTGGATTAACCTTGGAACTGTCACGAAATTGGCTGATTCAATTCTAGGCTAGTTCCTAAGTCCATAGGGTTGGTTTCTAGTTCCAAAAATGGGAGCTGACCAAATAGGTAAGTTCCAAATTTCAAGTCAAAAACCCATCTATCATAGAATCGATCACCTTTACAAGTAAGTGTAATGGCACATGCACTGCACATATGGAAGAAGAAAATGAGATTTAGCTATTGGACAAGAGGGTAGATAAGGGAGGTATCAAATTGGCATTAGATAGTGTGATGCTCTAGATTTTAATGACGATACCAAACTCATTGATAGGTCTTATCATTTCAGTAGGCACATTTCGACAATCACGTTGGGATATGCGCTCAGTAACATGACATCCATTTCTCATTGGCCCATTGGCTAGTGTTGACACGGCATGCCTAATTCGTAGGCCTAGTTCTTAAAATTAAGAGACTTGAAAGTTACCTATCCACAACAGATGCACAAACGGCTCCCTTTTTGTAGTTTTTGATTTTTTTTTTTTTGGCGAATGAGGAATCGCTGGAGACCTCTTACGAGGTCAAACTGCCCTCTAATGCTCGGTGGCACCGTTGGACGTTGTCACAAGCCACTATTTAGACGTAAAACCTCGAAAGAGACTAGCATAGTAACCCACTGCCAATGCCCTCCACTTAAATCGTGTTGACAACGAGGGGATTCTGTAGTGTTGCAGAAGAGAGCGAATACCACTTGCGCTGCCCATGGGTGGGTGTAGTTTTTGATATTTGATCCTCACAAAAATGAGTTTGACCGTGGTTGTAGAGCTACGTGTATGTAGTATATAAAGTAGAGGTTTTTGATGAAACCAAATATTACTTGACAGCAAGACCACAAAATGCAAGCTCTCACCAATTTGCGAGTTGAAAGTCACATGTTCGATTTCTCATGGTAAAAGTATGCTTCAAGTGCCAAAAGTTGGCACAAAGAGACACTTAAGTGTCAAAAGTTACAAGAGTGACAACCAAAATTGGAGAGAAATGGATCACTTAAGTCCCAATCTTGCCAAAATTCGGTTAAAATGCTGATGTGCACAATTTTTGGCAAAGTAAGTGCAAAACGGCATCGTTTTGCACGCTGACATGGCCAGACAATGCAAAAACGACGTTGTTTTGGTGCCAACGTGGTAAAAAATTAATTAAATTAAATTTATTTAAAAATTTAATAATAAAAATACAAATATTAAAAATATTAAAAAAATTTAATTTAAAAAAATAAAAAAGGGAGGCAGGCTGCCTCCTCGTCACTAGCCCTTATCGGTGAGCTGCCTCCTTTTTTTTTTTTTTTTTTTTAAATTATTTAAATTATTTTTAAATATTTTAAATATTTGTATTTGTATTTTTAAATGTTTTAAATAAATTTAATTTAAATTAATTTTTTACCACGTTAGCATCAAAACGACGCCGTTTTACAATTGCTTCTCCAGAAAATTGACACATCAGCGTTTTGGCTGGATTGTCACTTAAGTGATCCATTTTGTTCCGATTTTGGTATTTAAGTGTCACTTTTGTAACTTATTTGTGCCAACTTTTGGCACTCTAGGGGTTCGGGTGTCATTTCCCATTGCCCATTACAAATTTTGGAAACTTTGTTGGTTTGCAAGGGACTGTCATAGGCTTAGGCGAATTGCCGGTTTTGAGCTTTCTTACTTGCATCTGAAGGAGCTAAGGTGACAAGCTCGCTCAATGGGCACTTAATGCCTCATTATGGCCTTGAATCAAACATTCCAATGGAGGATGAGGTAGGGTCTCAATCCCGTCCAAAACCTTTGAAGAAAACAAATAATTGAGTTTTTTTTCTTTTTTTTTTCTTTTGGGTCGATAAACAATCAAGTTGATGAAGCATATTTCTCATTGATATGTTGTATAGTATAAATAGAGATATTACCATCTATACTTATAGTAGAAGTTAAAAATAATAGATAAATATTTGATCTACGTAGAAATTGAATAAAAGATGTTCTACTTAATGTGTTATCTTCACACTGATTTGTTGAAGACTCTACATAGTAACCATTTTTATTATTTTTTTTGTCTTTTTGATTTGTTACTTCAATACACCCCTTCAAACTGGTCAATGGGGAGGACTAAAGGCCAAGTTTGGCTCGTTAGCCAACAAAACTATCTCGAGTTAATGGTTTGGTGAAAATATCACTCGTAAGAAAGATGGAACATATCGAGTTACAACGAAACCAAAAGCAACCTTTTCTTGGACAAAATGATAATCAATCTCAATGTGCTTTATCCAAGCAAGAAAATTTGGATAAGTTGTGATTTGCAATGTTGACATGTTGTCCAAGAATAATGAAGGTTAATGTTGGTGGATCCTCATGTCATGCACTATGTATAAATCCAAGTAAATTCAACAATTGTGGAAGCAAGATCACGATATTTAGCCTTCGTTGCAAAGTGAGCCACAATAAGTTGTTTCTTGACACACTTGAAATACAAATTGAGCTGAGGAAAGTACAATAACTAGTGGTAGAACACCATGTGAGTTTGCACCTAGCTTAGTCTACAACAATAAAGCCAAATAAATGGAGAGAGATACAAAACAAAATGTGAAGCTCAAGATATAAAGTATCAAGAACATATCAGAGAATACATTTTACCATTAAGTATGCATATGTTGGCAAACTATGTTGATTGCAAGCGAGAGATCTAGATAAGTGAAGGCAAATTATGAAGAGTGCTTATAATGCTTCAAAGATGAGATAGATTAGTGTGGAGCTTATCACCACGCTTGAGCGGTGCCTACTTAGTAGCTGTTGAAGTGGCAATCAGCTTACAGTGGGCCATTGATGCATGCTGGAGTAAATAGACATGGTCAAGACGAGATGGATCATGGAAGCCCATATAAATAGGAATGGCGAGATTGCCATGTAGGAAGATGTTCTTGACATCTAATTGGCGAATTTCCCAATTTTGAACAATAGCAATGCGAATTATGGCTTGTGTGACTACGACTTGAAGTTCCTAGGAAGTCAACACCCTCATCTTGATGGAAGCCCTTTTAACAAGTTCGGCTTTCAATCAATCAAGTGAACCATCTACATATGACTTTGCTTTGTACACCCAATTATAGTGAACCACATTCATCGAGTGATGATTGGAAACAAGATCCAACTCTTCAAGCATAGTGGCTATTCAACTAGGGTGTTTTAAGGATAGAATGAACAGTGTGTGACTTGGTAGGGATATTGCTACACTGGCATACTTGGGTTTGGCTTTGAGATCCCAACCTTTGAACATGTAACCACATAATACATTGAGGATGTGGAAGCTTTAGATTGAGACTAAAGTAAAAGATTTACTCTCTGCTGGTTGTGCCACGTTACTAGATAGAGTAGCAAATGAAACTTTTCAGTCTAGTTCTATCTCAGTAAACACTATCTCAGTAAACATATGTGCATACTTGCTTGTAGAGTATAGATTTGTTGTGACAACCACCTTGACTACTTTTTGCACTAAGTTGGGGCATAGCCCAATGATTACTAGAAGTTTTTGTTTGTGATGGATTTAAAATTGAATTCCATTGCAATAGCTTCCCCTTAGTCATAGTAGTAACTTGAGAAGAATAGGCAAAAGGAAAATAATGCTCATAAAAGACATGTTGATATATATATATAGTAGATCGATGAAGATAATAATATCCTTTGTACTTTTCACTCTATTAGAAAAATACAAATGGTAAAGAGTGCTTGTCAAATATGTTCATGTGGTATAAAGAGTGTTTGAGAAGATGGAAAAAGAAGAATAAATCTGAGGTGTGCAAGCATTACCTTTAGGATAATTCCGCTCTTCGGAATATGAAACTCTATATGTAAAGCTCCAACAGCTATCCTCTTGGAAGACAACATATCTTCCTCCTTACTCTTCACAGAATAAATAAAGGGACATGAACAACAATGTTGTGTGTAAAACCCAACTAAATGGAAATAAAAGAGAGGTTTTCTTAATTTTGGAATGTTATTATTGTGATAAGAAAATTTTCTCTATAGAAAAATAAAGGAGAATTAATATAAAAATAAATCAAATCAATGATACAGATTTGTTACAAATTAATTGTGTTAATAATTTTTGTTGAATCTATTATAAAACAATTGCTTTGAACAATTCAAAACCGATGAAATACCCAACAGTTCATCTTATAGTTACGTTAATTGGATAAAACGAGAGCCAAATACTCGAAGTAATGAGTAATCAGGGTCCTCCTTGAATAAGATCTATTATGGGCTTTGGTTGCCCAGATTAGCCGAAGAAATCCAATTTATAGACGCTTCCACCCAATAGTTGAGTGGCATAGATGCCTTAAATGATGTAGCAAGGTCGAGTTTAGAATGTAGGTTCCGGATCCAAGTGGTAGTATCAGGGCCCTTAGGAAGGCGGTGGCCCTTGGCCCAACCGGGTGAGGGCCGGTGACCTTCGCCGAATCTGGGGGAGGGCTGCGTCTCTCGCCCCAAATCTGGGCAAGGGCTTGGAGGCCCTCGCCGCCGGTCGACCGAGGTGGTTGGTCCCTAACCAGGGCATGGAGACCTTGCCAACCTTCCCTGGTAGTCCCCGACGGCGACGGTTGAGCCCTCAATCACTGTTCATCTTCTCTCTCTTTTTTTAAATAAAAAAAATGGTTTTAAATTTAATTTAATTAATTTTTAAATTAAAATTCAAATCCGCGTAACGTCATTTTTTCATTTCTTAGCTAAGTTAGCTCTTCGGTGAGCCACATAGGTGAGCAAAATTAATAAAAAATTGCAACGTAGGATTTCTGGCGAGATTTACCGGAAGTGGCATTCAAGTGTTTCATTTTTAAAAAAAAGTAGCACTTAAGTATTACTTTCCTAACTTTTGTCACTTAAGTGTCCTATTGTGTCAAGTTTTAGCACATGGGGTGTTCATTTGCCCCTTTTCTTAAGAAGAAAATATTAGTGTTCCCTTATATGGCTCTAGGAAAAAAAAAATTTGAGTCAACATAGCTTTCTTTTTATCTGATGCATAGTATAATATGAATATAAATATCACCATTCATAATTATGGTGTAGGAGAAAACAATTTGATCTAAATGGAAATTGAATAAAAAGTAAATCTTAAAAAATCTCCAATCGATCAATTGGTGGTTGCTTTGCTCGAAGTGTTATCTTTACATTGATTTGTTAAAGATTTTGCACTAATGCCTTTATGATTTTGTTCCTTTTTGATTTGGTACTTTAATACCCTTTTCCATCATTCACCCAATTTTAGCTATTGAAATTTAAATAGATAAAACTAACTATAGCTTATATAATTGTTGACATCCAAAAATACCCCTATAAGCGCATGTTGATCACGGGGACAAAAATTCTAAAATCACTATCATGGCCGTATATGAGTCATAATCTACATCAGCCCAACCCATAAGTGGTCATAAAAGAAAGGGTAATTAAGGACTTTGAGAAACCTTGGGATTGAATTTCAATAGATATACAAAGACATATAATTCCATGATGAAGCAGTTGGTTACCATGTGTTGAGACCAAGGATGACTAATGATTTTCAACACTGGTGGTGAAAATAGGTGGAAACAGTTAAAAGGGTGCTAAATTCAAAGATGAGTGATTAATATTTGCTGAACAAGTCGCGAGAATGTTATCGAACAAGTTAGAAACTAAATATGGATAAGGCGGTTCAACATAGAATGTGGGGCGACTCTTGAGAAAGAGGTAATTGATTGTTGATGGTTACCAAATTGGCCTATAAATATCACAAGCAATCCAACAAATGACCCCCTTGAATAATACACAAAATTACTTTATTTTGCCTTTATCCTTAGTTTGGCCTAATTGTAACTTAAGATTCCCTTCGCAAATTCAATTCCAGCGAGTGTTTATATCTTATGTAGTGCTATCGATTAGATTCCAGTGTTAATTCATTGTCTAGCATCGTTGATTAAATTCCGATGTTGTGTCCTCATCCTTATCTAGGAACAATGTTCATTAGGTGTTGCCTCTGTCTAGGATTCCGATATTGTGTCCTTATATGCATCTAAGAGTAGTGTGCACTATGTGTTGTTCACTGTCCAGCATTATTGATTAGGTTTCGACGTTGTGTTCTCATCCTCATCTAGGAATAATTTCCTTTAGGTATTGCCTCTGTCTAGCATTGTTGATTAGATTTTGGCGTTGTGTCCTTATCGCGTCTAAGGGCAGTGTGCATTAAGTGTCATTGTCACTATCCAACGTTGTTAATTAGATTGTGATGTTGTGTCCTCATATCCATCCAAGATCATTTTTACTAAGCGTTGTCCAAAATCGTTGATTAGATTCCAACATTGTGTTCTTAGACATAGTAAAAATTAGTGCTTTCTAAGCATCTTGTTAATATCTAGTGTCATCAAAGTACTTTCAACATTGTGTAAATTGCTTTAAATTTAATTGGTTTTCATTATTATGTTAAAGTAAGTTTAAATGATGTCATTGATTAGGTTTTGACATTGATTATCATTGATATTAAGCTCGTGTTAAGTCGGCGACTTCTTTGAATTCGAGATTATAAGGCGTATAATCTCGTTCACATTTGAACCTCTCTATCTAAAGCTAATACATGATTTGAGTCTCTTTAAATAAAAATCAAAATATAACATTTTGTGACAGATATTTTGTCACGGGATCTAGAACCGGCGAAACATCCTTTTGACACGCTTGGTGGGACTATATGTTAGTCGAAGAGAGTGCTATACCACACACAAGAAGTCGCAACAATATAGACGGAGTTACAGACGAACCCTTGCCAGTAATGGACAATATCCCACGTGTAGAGTCATCATCTATGCGGTCTACCCTGAATCAGACCCCAGGTAAGAATGCAAATATCCTAAGGTAGCAGGTGGAGGAATCAAGGAGATCAGTGGAAATTACCCTGTTATACTTTTGTTAATGAGACGAGCCATTGAAGAAACTCCAAATGACTTTGCTGATTACATGATTAGAAGAATAACTAATGTGGCAAGGCCACTGATAATCAATACAAATCACGAGTATGCACGAAGGTAACATGGGATTTATTAAGCGCGAAGGTAACATGGGATTTAGTATGCGTGAAGATAACATGGGATTCCAGTTTGTACAACATAGTCCTAAAATGGAAATGTTCCCATAATGATAAGGTATGCTTTTTTGCCATTACCTCTCTCGTTAAATTTTGGCACTATAGGGTAGAGTATGTTGGCCTTGTCACCTATAAGGATCTTGCAAAGAGGAGAAATAGTTTCACCAACCCAAACTAGTGGATTTAATTCCCAAGGGGCCTCTGATCATAATGACATGACTAGGTGGCAACCTCGTAAGGATACCTCATTTATTGTTATTGAAAATGGCCAGCATGCTGTGAGTGTTCCTAATATTATGTCTACAGTTCAACCAAATATCCTGCTTATACCCATAGCTATTGACAACCAAGGAATAGTGTTAACTCCAGCTAGGGGGTAGGAGCTAGTGCTCTTAGCTAGGTGGCAGGACCAACATTTTCAACGGACATTGCCAAATGCTAATTCATACATAACCAACCAGGAATTTCAGCCCATACATCATAACCCACAACCAAAAATCCATCAGGTAACCAAAATCTACCTCAAGTGTATTAGGCTCCACGATAACCGATATACCATGTTCCACAGCAACTTGTATACCAGGCTCAACAATAATCTATATACTAGGTTCCGCAACAACCTATGTATCAGGATCCATATCAGCTAGTGTATCAAGCCCCATAGCATCTGGCGCATCGGCCTCTTCAGTAGGCATGAACTTGATGTTGCATCCCAATTATGGCGCCCAACAACAGGCAAAATTACCTATGGCCATTCCAGGAAACAACCAAATGATTGTTGAAACAACCTAATATTAGTGATCTTGGTTACATGGGAAATGTCTACTGAAAGCCTTATCCAAAGTGGATGGATATAGTTCCATACCCACGAGAATTCAAGATGCTAGAATTCACGTTGTTCACTAGAGAAAATGATCAATCAACTTTTGAATGCATTATCTATTTATTAGCCCTGTGTGGTGATGCTACTCATGTTGATCATTAAAAACTTTGTTTATTTTCACTTTCGTTGTCGAAGATAGCTTTGATACTACTAACCAATTCGGTTTTCTAGTGGGAGTAAATGAAATGACTTTTGCATACCCAATTCTAGCGAGCTGTCCTAGACTTATCAATTGCCGACCTGTTGACTATGAGATAAATGGCAAATGAGACGGTCGACCAGTTCATATCAAGATACAAAAGAGCTAGGAATAAATGCTTTCTCCCTTTGCCCGAGAAAACATTTGTGGACGTAGCCTTCAATGGTCTGAAGTTTGAAATCCAAGAAAGAGTGGTAGGTCAACCTTATTTAGACCTATTTCAATTGTCCACCATAGCAATCAAACATGAAAGCTTACTTCGAGAAAAGGATAAAATACATGGCCTAAGAGGAGATGTCAATTTCATTGAGATAAATGATTTTGATGAAAAATAAATGGAGCTAGCAGAAATAGCTGTTGCCAAGATGGTTATTGAAAAGCCGTACACATGCCAGGCGTTGAAGTCGGCTAAAGCAAAAGAAAAGTCAAGCATCATGGCCAAAGCTAAAGAATCAATCCACAACTCTTTTGATATTAGTAAGTCCGAAGAAATTTTTGATCTATTATTAGCGGATGCTCAAATAAAACTAATAGAGAATGATAGAATATTCTTTCTAAGGAAGAATTGGTAGAAAAGAAGTATTGTAAGTGGCACCACTTATGGAGTCATAATATTTCTGATTATGTGGTCCTAAAGAAGAATATTCAGGAGGCAATTTGACAAGGAAAGATAAAGTTTATTGATGACAAAGAAAAGTCCCCAATGGAAGTGGATATATACCCTTTTCTAGTGATGACCAATATGGTTTCGATAAGATCTTGAGGTGGGAGATACAGATCGTCGCACATCTATGCTCATTGTAGACAAATAATTGAAGATGTTGGTCCCCAGACCTGAGAGGACATGACTATCCATCAAGGGATCACATTGTTGGCAAATATCGAAGTGCAAGATCTTCCATACCATGGTGCACCTCGGCAGAATGAACTATTTCATATAGAAAATTATTGCCCTTGTTGAAGGTCCCATAAATCATTCAAACAAAGGTATGATGAGAGAGATCCTACCATAGACATATTGGTCAACCAAGTGGGAAGTTTGACTATTATGTGAGTTACACACCTCTTCCTTTTACCCTATAAGGTCATCCCTTTTGGTTAGGGAGACAAATTTCATGATGATGACGAGGAGTATGATTGTGTAGTACAATTACATAATCGAAGGACTTTGAAGGTGCCTTGTGAGCCACTAAAGGGTGAATGGTACGAGTCTCAGGAGGTTCAACTTGGTACTATGACTTGGATTCATAAAAGAAGGGTTGAGAGGAAAAGAAGAATGTATCAGTTGCATTAGTAAGTCAATCAAATCCATATCACCCAATTTAAGCTAGCATTAATTGCGACTAACATACCAAAGCCCTAAAACTAAAAACTTGGTTTGGATAAGGAAGTTAGACATAGATGGGCCAACAACAGAATCAAAAAGAGACAAGATGGCCACACAAGCTAAGGATAATGATGAAGAGCTTATGCCTAGGCAGTTGTCCAAGTCAATTTCTCCTTTAAGTTCATGTAAGGTCCAAGTTAGGTTACTAATGAATTCCAAATGGATCGGACTATTTAGCGTAATTGATAAGGTTATAGTGCATGAAAAGGAAGGAGTACAGTTTTCCTTCAACAATGAAGAAGCAATGGAGTTTAAGAAACCTTCTAAGAGCCTTTCTAATCACTTGAGGGCTTTGAATATTAGTGCCAAAATAAATGGCCGCCCAGTTACGAAAGTATTAGTTGATGGAGGATCAACTTTGAACCTTATCCCATATAAATTCTTTAGGAATCCGGGTAGGAAAGATAAAGAAATAATTCTATCGAATATACAATTCTCAGACTTTACTAGAGAGGTTATTGAAGTCAAAGGAATATATATGGCTAGCCTATTGGTAGGGATCTAAAACTTTGAGAACTTCCTTTTGCATCGTTCACGAAAATGTGTCATTTTTCTTTTTTTTTTTTTTTTTACATTGTTGTTGTTAAGCAATTTCCTATTCATTTTAAAAAAAATCTGAAAAGTCAAATTATTGACTTTCAGGTTTACTTTTGATCAATTATTTAACAACCTTGAGTCAAAAATTGATTTTTCACCAAAAACGATGTCAATTAGCTTTAATTTCACTTTTTCAAATCAATTTTTGGAAAATCCAAAGATTTGACCAAAAAATCAAAATTTCAAAAAAAGTCAACTAAAAGATTGATTTTTATTAAACTTCTGATAAAAAAATTGGAAAAATAAAAAATTCACAGAATACTTCTTTTTAATGTCAATTTGATTTGTGTGTCAAAAATATCATAAGATTCTATTAAGAACCTTGTTTTCCAAATTGGTTATAAATCGATCAAAAATAAAATTACTTTTGTTTTAACCACAATTAAGTATAGTTCTTTTTATGACATTTGGTCTAGGGATTATTTTTAATCCATTTGTTCATTCAATTTCGCGAATTGCCATATCGAAAGATGAATTGCCACTTTAACCCTAATTAGGGAGCCAAAATCAATTCTTCATGATTCATAAACGGATTATTGTTTTCCACTTATTTTCTCAAGATAAGTCTAAATCCAAGGTCAATTTTGTGAATTCACATTAGAAGTTTCCGATTTGAGGATTTCATTTTCTTAAAGGTACAAAAAGTTAAGCTATCGCGCCTTAATTGAAGAAATTTAGGTTGACCCATTCAAGACTGGTTTAATTTCATGAATCCAGGTCCAATTTTAATCTTAGACCTCGATTCATATTTTGCCTAAGTTTTGATACTTTAATCCGAGGTCAATTTAAATTCATTAGATGATCCTATACATGGGTAATTAATTAAATATATCTATTGCAATATTAATTGAATTTAATTTCAATTCATTCGCAATTTTAGAAATATAAATTTTAAAATTGCTCACTTTAGCCCTTAAGCCTTGATTTCATGTACCCATGATTTTGGTCTACTATTTCTCATAATAATCATTCAATTAAGTTAATAGAGAATCCATAAATTACATTAATAGAATTCAATTGGCTTAATTGAATCAAAATCGGACAGATTCTCCTCAAATCATGCAAGTTTTCTCTTCAACTTGGTCCTCAGAGGACCAAATTACATAAATTTTTTGAATCCACGAGGACTATATAGGTGTGAAATAGCAAGAACCAGCTAGGACTGATAAAAACCGATAAAAAAAATTAGCCAAAACAGTGTGAATTGGTTTGATCGTTCCGATTGGCCATCAACGTGGCAAGTCGGTTCGACCCCTTGCTGGTCGATTCTAGACTTCTGGTGATTGGTTCCGAGCTCCTCACCTCATCAATTTTACTCAGTGTCCTTATATTTTCCTAATTTTTTGAATTGACCCATGAATTTTGGATATTTGTGATTTAACCCCTAATTAGGGTCTTAAGCGTAATTTTCATTTTAAATGCAATTTTCGCAAATCAAACCCATCCAATTAGTCTCCCGACACTTCTTAATGATGTTTAGCCATTTCAAATTTTTATTTGGCCATTAGATCAAGATTTTGACTATCGGATCGAATCGATGGCCAAGATTTGCTTAGGACTAGTATGAAAGGTTTTTCCCTCTAAATGGCTCATTTTTATTTTATTTTTTTATTATAGAAAACTCTCTCTAAAATCAGAATTCTTTTCTCATCTCTCTTCCCATCTCTCTCTCTCTTTCTTCTCTCTCTATAGTTGAACCAGTTTGTCGATCTAGCTTTGCCGGACTCACATTAGTAGCCATTCTACTACCGATTAGCCCCTTTGGCGGTTGTTCTCCTCTTGTCCAAGCTCCCTCAGGCAATCAGTGGTTGGCTGATACTTGATTGAAGCTTTTCCGATCAAGCCAAGTTCTTATTCTTCCCAAACTAATCCTATTCAAACCAATAGTTTTGGCCACTAGAACTAGTGACTAGCGATGGCTTAGTGGCCACTAGACCTAGTTCGATCTTCTCTCGACTTCCATCTTAGACCTTGTCATGGTTGGGGATCATTAGATTAGCCATTGGAATAGTTTCGGTGGCCTGATCTTTTCTAAGCGTTGAAGGGTAGTCTAGTTTTTAGAGTGGTTGTGTTCCTTAACCAAATCGGTGATCGGCGGCAATTCAACCACCATTGGACCAAGTTTGATCCTCCCTTGGGGCTATCCTCGATCAGGCAATGGTCGAAAATTAGAAGATTAATCACCAGATCCTTTCTGGTGACCTTGTTCTTCTTCAGTGATCTTGAATCAATCCAGATTGGGACCAGTTCTGTTTTGACACCAAATCGGTAGTTTGATCCTCTTTGTGGTGGGTTGCGGCGGCTCGATTTGGTCCTTAAAGGTTTATTCGTGCTCCGATGATGATGGTTTCGCTCAATCGCGGATAAAAATCGATGAAGAAATGCAAAGGTTAGTCTCTAAAACTCAAATATGATCAAATGAGGTCGGCGTATCCAACTAGGGCTAGGATTCGCGATTAGATCTATGAAATATATTAGATCTGAAGATTATGTGATTGTTGGATGATTTTTTAAGGTTGAAGGTTGATTAATGATGAGTTTATGGTTGATTGGATGATTTTAGTGCTAATATACAATTTTCGTACATCTATAATATGGTTGCTGTTTGGCTGAAAACGAGGCATAACATGGTCTTACTTAATCTCAAGACCTTCTAGACTTGGAAAACGAGGCATAACGATGTTCTGAGACCTTCGATTTGATAGGCCACCCATCTTGAATGAGTGGTGATGTTTGACCCTTGGAAACACCTCGCAATCTACTCAATTTTGCAGTTTTTGTGGTTCATTTTTGGTTTTGTTCTTATTATGCCTTCTAATTTTGTTATTTTCGTCCTAATTTTGGTGATTAATTTTTGACAAAGTTTCCTTCAAGAGATTTGTTCCAAATCATCTTGAGAATATCTTGTATTTTTTTAAATAGTTTTTTAATGGATTTTTTCCAGTCAAAATTGCTTAAAACTGAGCATAGGTCAATATACCCAACACCAATCGGAGATGCATTTTAGTGAAATTGAGCATACAGAGAGTTCATTTGCTTAGGATCTTTATTAAAATTAAAACACACATTGTGTGCATTCTAATGATGCATGATTCGTATGATTTCATTGCCATTTTGTATGTTGATTGCATGTTTAAACATATGTAGGTTCTGCTGCAATTAGGATGTTTAGTAACATGCATTTGTTTTTCCATTTTCATCATGATTAGTGTGATCATAATTAGGCTTTGAATTCTAAATAAAAAATTAATGTAGTTGTGTATATTATATGTTAGATTTTTCGTTAGATTTTTGGACATTTCTAGGTGACCAAAATCAAGTATGTTCTGTGATATTAAGGTTAGGTTAAGGCCTTATTATGTATGCATTTTATCATGCTTGTTTGAACCCGGAGCCTATCTAGGAAGTTGTAAGTCACGCTTAGACCTTTCAAGTGTCCTTGGTTTTGTACAATTTGCTCATCATTAGAACCATTTTCCATTCTTCCTAAATTAGATTAGAATTTTGACCTAGGATTAAATTCAGAACCTTATTTTTACCCTCATTTAGATAGCCTTTTACTATTTTTGTACCAATTTTTTGGAGGGAATTCTTGAGTCGAACCTTCAACGAAGTTTGTTTGTCACACTGCTATCTTTATTTTGGTTAAATTTTATGAGTTTTAGACCTTGTTTGATATGGTAAATCTCAGTTACAATGGCTTGATGTTCTGCTATTTTGTCAATTTCTTGATGCGATGATGTGCATTATTGGATTTTTATAAAATCATGCTTAGTTTTTCTTAGGAACCTTTTTTCACGAAAGTCATTTCATATCATGTTAACATGCTATGTAATTTTTTTAGAAGTAGATTATCAATGGGTACCATTCGATTTTGCTAATTTTATGTGCTTTTTTTTTTTTTTTGGGACGGAAATATGACATTCATATATTAAACACTCAGGTTACACGTAGATGATAGTTTAGCATCAAAACATAACATATCTAAGAGGGATGACGGTGGCACATAAACCCAATTCGTTGCCAGAGCATTGAGGCGGTGCATTTTGGCGAGCCAATCATCGGCAGAGTTCGCTTTTCTTGAACAGTAGGAGAGGGTTGTCGAGGGGAGTGTCCGTAAGAGTGCTCGAATTTCTGGAAGAAGGCCGCTTACAGCCCATGGGTCAGCAGTCCGGCCCAAGGTGGCTTCCACGAGTACGAAGTTATCGCTTTGTACTTCCCAGCCGCTGACTTCGAACTGAACTGCTTCCCTTTTACTTCCTGTTCGCTGGTGCAGAAAGTGTGTTCCGTGAAGAAGCGCTAGGGTTTCGGCGTGTAGAGCAGATTCTGCTCGGATTTCAGCTGCGAAGCCATCAATCAGCAAGCCATTCGAGTCACGCACGAGCCCCGCTACCGAGCTTTTCTCATATTCTTTCTTCCAAGAGTAGTCCACATTAAGCTTGAGTCTACAATTATTCGGTGCCTTCCAGACCTCGGGCAAGTCAGATCTGCTGGTTTTCGGCATTTTTTTACTCAGGATCCATCTGGAGAAAGCCATAACCTGGATGAGGGCAAGATCTACTAGTGAGTCGGTTTTGGGGGGCCGAGATCTGAAGATGTTGTCATTGCGAAGCTTCCATATCAACCACATCGAGTGGGCCACCATAGCTGTTGAAGGTAGCTTTGTTTTTGCATCAAAAAATTCAGCAAACCACTTATCTATACGAGTTACTGATTTGGTGGCCGTGTGCAAGTTAAGGCGTGGTTTGCTCCATATGTGCCGCGTTTTTTTGCATAGGAAGAATAGGTGTTCTATTGTTTCTGGATGCCGGAGGCAGAGCGGGCACAAGGGATCAGGTAATATTCTCCTTTTATAGAGGTTTTCTTTTGTCGGGAGTGCATTTTGGCATATGCTCCACAAAAAGAATTTGATTTTAGGGGGGATTGGAGTGTCCCATAATCGAATCCATAAGGATCGAGGTGGCTGATAGGAGGTGGTGGCTCTGTTTAGGTCAGGGTTATCAGCTTTTAAACATACTCTGTTCTAGCCACTTTTTACCGAGTACGTACCTGATTGGTTTCCGTCCAAATTAGCCTGTCTTGCTGTGACTGGATGCTGATTGGAGTAGATAGAATTTCCTGAGCTACTTGTTCATCAAAGAGCGCTTGAATTTTAGTTTCCTCCCATAACCTGCTTTCACTGTTGATTAGTTTGGCGACTTTCTCCGGATCGTTTCTATTCACTGGGCCTACGATCACTCCCCTTGGAAGCCATCTATCTCTCCATATGTTAATATTTTGTCCATCTCCCACTATCCACTTCACCTCCGGTTCGATGGCATCTCGACCAATAAGTATGCTTGCGCCAACCCCAAGATGGTCTCTGTCCTGTTTTTGCCTTCCATAAGTCACCATTTGGATAGTATAATCCTCTTAGAATGTTGCTCCATAGAGTTGAGGGTGACTATGCTAGTCTCCATGCTTGTTTGGCTAACATCGCCTTGTTAAAATTAATTAGGTCTTTAAACCCAAGGCCCCCTTCATCTTTTCTGCGTTTCAAGATTTCCCATTTTTTCCAGTGCATTCCTCTCCTAGACTCATTCTGTTTCCACCAAAAAGCTGCTATCCGTTGTTCAATGGCTTTGCATATGGATATTGGGAGTTTGAAAATGGACATAGCATATTGAGGGATTGCTTGTACGACGGCTTTGATAAATGTTTCCTTACCAGCTTTAGATAAGAGCTTTTCTTTCCAACCTTCCAGCTTCATATTCACCATAGCAAGGATCCATGAAAACAAATCCTTTCTTGTTTGTACCCAGTCAGATGGAATTCCCAAGTATTTGCCTATTTTGTCCATAATCGGCACACGTAACTCATAGGCCATATTCCTCTTTAAGGTCAATGGACAGCCCATACTAAAAAACACTCCAGATTTGTTGAGATTAATTGCTTGACCAGTGGCATAACAATACTGGTTAAGGATATTGGCTAGATTTTGGCATTCGCCAACTGTTCCATCCATAAAAATAATGGCGTCATCAACAAATAATAGATGAGACAATGTGGGACAATACTTGTTGAGTTTTATTCCTCTAAGGCTTCCATCTTCTATTGCTTTGTGCATCATCCAGGAAAAGACATTAGCCATCAATATGAAGAGGTAAGGCGACAATGGGTCTCCTTGTCTTAATCCCCTTGAGGGCTTAAAATACTCAATGTGATCACCATTAAGTTTTATGCTAAAGGACACCGTGGAAACGCATGTCATAATCAGCTCAACCCATTTTGCACTAAATCCCATCTTCAACATGCACCTTTTTAAGAAATCCCACTCAACCCGATCATAGGCCTTTTTCATATCCAGTTTAAGGACTGCCTGGAATTTCTTTTTTCGTTCTCTGGTTCTTAGCTGGTGCAACACCTCTTGAACTATAAAGATGTTATCCTGTATTTGTTTGCCCTTTACAAAAGCACTTTGTTCATGTGCTATTATCTCTTGAAGCCATGGTTTCAATCTGTTTGCTAGCACTTTGGAGATAATTTTGTAGCTGAAATTGTATAGACTGATTGGCCTGAATTGAGAAATACTTTCTGGTGCTTTAACTTTGGGAATAAGGGTTATGTGGGTCTTGTTGAGTTGAGGGTCGAACTCACCTGATTCCATAAAGTTTCTGACCATATGCAGCACATCCATCTTGATATCCTCCCAGTAGTGTTGATAAAATTGGCCATTCATCCCATCTGGGCCAGGAGCTTTCTGTGAGCCAAGCTAAAAAACCGCCTCTTTAACCTCTTCCATAGATATAGGGGCCAGGAGATTCTCGTTCATTTGCATGTTTATGACGGTTGGGCACATGTCCATAATAGGTTGAAAGTTTCTTTGACCCTCTGATGCATATAAGGAGTAGTAGAAGTCCTTTATGTGATGTTTCAGCATGTTGTGGTCTCGGCACCAAGTGTCGTCATTGATGCGCAGCATAGAAATTCTATTTCTTTGTCTTCTTTGAAGTGTAGTAGCGTGGAAGTATTTTGAGTTCCTATCTCCCCACCGCATCCAGTTGATACGTGATCTCATGGCCCAATACATCTCCTCCCTGCGCCAAAGCCTCTCGATTTTTCCTTTTATCTCTCGACATGTCATTTGGCTTGAAAATTCTGAATCCCCATTTGTAAGATCAGTAAGTTGTGTTTTGAGATTTCTAATTTGGACAGCTGCATTAGAGAACTTAGTTTTGCTCCATTTTGTCAATTCCTTAGTCACCTGCTGTAATTTCTGAGCCAAAGTGGTCTGCTGGTGCCGATCATCTCCCCAACAACTTTTAATAATCTCCCCACACTTTTCCTCTTCCATCCAGTAGGCTTCAAACTTGAATTCATTTCTTCTTCTTTCTCTGACAGGATGTAGGGATAACACTAATGGGCTGTGATCTGAACCAACTGCTAGAAGGGCCACCACTTCAGCATTAGGGAAAGAAATTGTCCACTCCATTGTGCATAAGGCTCTATCCAGCCTCTTCTTCACTAAGTTTTCACCAACTCTATTGTTAGCCCAAGTAAATGCACAGCCTTTTGTATCCATATCCATTAAGGAGCAATCATTTAGCATTTCCTAGAAGGCAGCAATCCGGTGTTGGTCGGCTTCCCTCTTCCCAACCTTCTCCCATGTATATAGGATTTCATTAAAGTCCCCCATACAAAGCCACGGAAGTTGATTAGTAGGATGCAAGTCCCGAATCTTTTGCCATAAGTGCAGCCGCTCTGTGAAGTTGGTAGATGCATGTACGAACGTAACACTCATCATATTGCCACTAGAAGGATCCCTGCATTCTACATCCATATACTCTTTAGAGCTTGAGTTTATTTTAACATCCGCCTCGTCGTTCCACATAAGCACCAATCCACGGCAATACCAATTGGTGGCTCTATAAACATGTGCTGAAAGTTGAGTTTTCTTCTGATTTTATCTATCATCGTCACTTTGTTTTTGGTCTCCATCAAAAAGACCATGTTGGGCCATCCTTGAGCCTTTAAGGCTCTAAGTTCTTGAACCGTCAGGGGATTGCCCAGCCCCTGACAATTCTAACTTATAATCCTCATGGTGTTTTTGGTGGCTTATTAGGGCTAGCCACCAAAGCCCAATCCTTCCCCTCTTTTACCAGCTGAACATGGGTCTCTAACAGTTCCAAGTCATCAAGGAAATAAGAGCTAGTAGATTCTGCTCTTTTCTGTTTTTTAGCTTGTTGAGATTTCTGACTCTTCTTACCATCACCGCCTATCAGCTCGGATCCTGCTACTTTAGGGCCTTCAAGATACAATCTCTGTGTTACTCTCCCCTCTTTAGCTGCTGCAGGTGTTTCTTCGCCCTCTCAGCCCTCCTTTGAAGAAGGACTATCAACTCATTTTTTATTCCGAGGGTTAATGTTTGTCTCAGTTTCAGTAGTGGCAACCACTTCCATGTTAACTGTCATTAAGGGAGTTTCAGGGACTAATTCTTCTTCTTCTTGAGTTGGATCTGTTTTGCCATAAAATGCTGCCCAGTGTGGACTATGATCTCGAACTTCTGCTTTGAGCCAAGGGCCATACTTGCCCGCCTTGTTAGCTGCCCAATTAGTTGTTTCATATGGTATCTCCTCGCAGTATGATGCGTAGTGACCAATTCGACCACACGAGTAGCAAAAGTGAGGAAGACATTCGTATTTGAACTCCACCCATAGATTTTTGTTCCCGATCTTTATTACTGCCCCTGATTTGAGAAGGGCTAAAAGCTCCATCTCCACTTTAACTTTACTGGTTTTGTAGGGGCTATTTCCTCTTGCCTCTAGTTGAATTTCTTTAACGACACCCACTTTAGCAGCTACATAAGCAAATACTTCTTCTATGATCCACCCCGGGGGAAGACCAATAATATGAACCCATAAGTTATATCTTGAATAATCATAGCAGTGTTCGGGGATTTCTGGCTCACATTGTTTTAGTACTAAGAGGTTGCTAGCAAAGGACCACGGTCCTGATTTCAGAACTCTTTCTTTTTCTTCCTTTGAATCAAAAACAAAAGAAAAGAGCCCCGGTTCTTTCTGGGAGCACACTACTGCCTCTGCTTTCCACGCCTTCTACATAGTAGTCCAAAATGCTGGAAAATTAACATTGGGTTTCGAATATAGCTTACCGAACAGCGTGTGACTGCATTCGATTCGTTTGTTGAGAGGAATTTCCTGTTGCACTTCCACCACATCACTTTCTGACCATAAATGGCCTAAACTTTTGCACAGGGCAGCAAGACGGCGTTGATTCTCCTCCGGGTCCTCCATTTTGGCACCAGATTATACTTTCTTGCTCTCGGTTGAGGGTTGTAGCTTTGGGGGATGTGTGATTGAAGGGAGCTCCACCGATTTTAGGTATGGGGTACATATTCAATGTGGTTGTCGGGGGTGAGGATTGGGTGAGGATGGTACATAATTTGGATGGAGGTTGGATTTGTGAGGTGGTCGTCCATAGTGATTGGGGAAGAAACTCGGCAATCGATGACAATCTACAGGCTCGGGTATTTAGGGTTTTGTGGTGGAAGAAATGGTTTCGGGGAAGAAATGGGTGCAAATGGAATTGACGGTTTGGGGCTTGGTGTTGAGGACTCCCATAGGATCGGGAGATAGGTTTCTACCAAACAAATGGCCGCCGACGAGACCAGAACAGTAGGATTTGGGGATGAGCTCCCATGGGAATGGGAGAGAACTCTACTAGCGAGAGAGATTGTACGGACAGGCTCGTCGACTGCGAAAATTGAATAATTTTATGTACTTCATTTGAAACGTTTTGTTGTGGACCTTTGTTGTAAATGCCTATCTAGATTTTTTAGAATAGTTGTGCATGGAATTAGGCCTTGTCATTTTCATGAAATTTGTTTCAAATCCATTGATCTTCATTGTCAAAAGGTTTTCAGTAAATGAATTGATCTTTCAATCACATTTTTCCCAATCTTGATTGGAAATACTTGTCCTTGCATATTAAAATGTCTTTGGTACATGTGATGTTTTCAATATCAAATGTTTAGAATCTTTTCAATACTTGATTTGACTTTGGAAATGTCGAGATTTGGACGATGTTTAAAATGTTTTCGATGTTTGTGAGTGTATTTATACGAGTCCCAAACTATTCTTAGCAATTAAATGCGTTAGATAGCCAATATATTCCTTTGTCTAAATGTTTTCAAATCTTTTTAAGCTTTTGATTTGGCATTGTGGTTGTCATGAGTTAGAACATATTTAAAATGTGTGCAATGTCTGTGAGTACATTTATGTGAGCCCCAAACTAGTCTTGGCAATTAAATGCGTTCTACAGGCGAGATGCCTCTTTGTCTCAAAATTTTGTTTCTATTTTTCTCAATATTTCAAAGTCATCTTTGAAACATCACGTGTACACTCAAGCATAAACCATGTCATTCATAAAAAAATGCTTATGTTTGTGATTGATGCATGCCTTTGGAATAAGTGACTCGTTGACGATTCACTTAGTTGATTGATTGGTTGAGAAATAAGGCTTAAAGGCCTGCATTTAGATGTATGTTAAACACAATGCCTAATACCGAGAGAAGATCTTGGGAATTCACTTAGAGCGTATTTCTGGAGACTTATAAGCGTTATTGATCATGAGAAAACACAAATAGTCAATAATGACGTTATAAATAATTAGGTAGATGTCTAGAGGAACCTACCATGAATAGCAAAGGCCAACCTCGATGCCCAAATTTGGTTGAGTCTTAATTTTGTTTCACGTGATTGATTACTCTTGATCCTATGTCGTGCTTTTGACTATTTTGAAGTGTATGAGTATTTCTTCCAATTGTATGTACTTGGCTTAGGTTTAGGGTAAGATTAGATTTTGAAGATGGAGTTGACGCGAGATAGTGGAAGGTCAATGTCCATTCCAACTATATTTTGGTACCATTCATTCTCAACATATATCTCAGGTTTACTCATTTGTATAAACACCCAACAAGTTGCGGGTTCTTTCTTTCTCTTTCCTCTTATTTCTTTTAAGTCTTTTTAGGATTACATGATAGATTTACTATTTTACTTGGTTTTTTACTTGCCACTTTGTACTTTAAATTCAATTGCGTGCTTTCTTTTATTTTTTTAGAATTAGAATGGCATGAAAATGATTACCTATGCATGACCACTTAGTTGAGGTTAAACAATCCCGAAAAAGTAAAAAGAAATGCATAGATATCTTAGATAACACGACATACTGCTAGATACCAAAATGATGCTAATAGAAATATTAGTGTAACTCAAGTTCTTGAACCTAAATATCTAATTGCATAAAAATTGATAGATTACTCTCGATCCTCGATTGAGTTTTCTAGTTGACCCCTAAAATTAAGCTAGTGGTGACTCTCGTCTTTTGTTTTTTTTTTTAGGTTGTCTTAAATAACTAGATTGTTTAATAAACCCGTCGTAAGGGGTATGAACCTTGGGAAAAGATTCATGATCATGATTTAGCATACTCAAGATGGCAAAGTTAAAAGATGAAGTGATGCCATCTTTAGCGAATGTACATCTTAAGAGGGCTGTCGTGGTTGTCAAAATATCCTTAAACTCATTTTTACATTCGGTTTTCTTTCGACCTTAAAACTGTCGATCAAGATGTGCCGCGAGGTTAATATAAGGTCACTACATCTTTCGTTGTCACGCGAGGTACGAGCTTGGGAGAGCTCGTGACCATGTGTGAGAGAACTCATAAGAGGTTCATCTCGAAAGGCGAGGTGATTGCCTTTATGGATGCGAATTGTGAGAAAACTCTCATGGTCAAGTACCCCTAAATCCAACCTTTCCCCAAGGCGGAGGCAGGAGAGGTTAGGTCGCGAAAGGCGACAACACTTACGTTTATAGACCCCTAGAGAGTTGATCTTAGTAGTATTACGTTTTATTGTTTCGACAAGGGAAGTGTTGAATGAGTCACTAAGATGGAACTGGTGAGATGTTTGGATAAGGTTATTTTGGAAAAACCTTATATTATTGGAAGACCTCGTTAAGAGGTACATGGCCTATTGGGTCGAACAAGCCAAACAACCAATATATATTGTTGATAGCATTTTGGACTTTGATGAATTACTAATCAAAGAAAATGATATAAAATGATAAAGTGATACAAACTCAAGACCCACCGGAGGAAATCAACCTCGAATATGAATTCCACTCTTGTCCCATCTATGTAAGTGAATTGCTCAATGATGAGTTTAAAACTCGATTAATATGTGTTAAGAAAATATAAAGACTATTTTCCTTGGAATTGTCATGAAATGGCAAGTTTAGGAAGAGAGGTAGTGGAACATCGATTGTCAATTAAGAAAGGATTTAGGTTGCATGAGCAAACCCTAAGGTGTTTCGTTCCAGAGGTTATACAAAAAATTAAATAAGAAATCGAGCGCCTATTGTCTACAGACTTTATATGGATTGCATGGTATGTTGAATGGCTTTCGAATGTGGTCTCGGTAAAGAAGAAAAACGGAAAGTTAAGAATATGTATTGACTTTCGCGACTTAAATGCTGTAATACCAAAAGATGAGTACCAGATGCTAATGGCCGACATGTTAACTGATTCTATATCTCACAATAAAATTATGTCCTTAATGGACAACCATTCTGGGTATAATTAAATATTCATAGCGAAAAAAGATGTTCACAAGACAGCATTTAGGTGTCCAGGAGAAATCGATACTTTCGAATGGCTAATAATGCATTCAGCTTGAAGAATGCTAGGGCTACATACGAGAGGGCTATAAATTTTATCTTCCGTGACATGATTGGAGACTTCATGAAAGTTTACAAAGATGATGTCATCATCAAATCAGACCAGATGCATCATCTAGATTATTTAGAATGGGCCTTTATAGGATGTAGAAATTTAAGTTGAAAATGAACCCATTGAAATGTGCTTTCGATATTGTTAAAATATGTCTCGAATTTGAGCCAAATGCGAAATTCCTAATATTTTGAATCGCATATTTTGCGAACGTTCGAAATCGAGCAAAGAACATCCGAAGATCAACTTCCCAAAATTTCAAATATGTGTTGGAGAATTTGGCCATTGAAATAGGAAAGTCCAACTTTGACTTGGACTTGGATTTTGTTTAAAATAGATGAAGATATGTTTTAATTGAAATTGGCAAGATAAGAAACACAATCCTATGAGAAGTCGGCAAAAGAATAAGGGTCTCACTTATGGTATATAGACTTGTGGCCATGGGTGGTGGAAGTTGATCATGAAGAATTGGTCTTGAATCGCCGTCTCGTCATCGAGTGCTTGGAAAAGATTTTTCTTTGTTGTTCTTGTTCGTAAATTACATCCAAGAAGATTTAGTGTTTGTAGCCGATTAAATCTTGAGGTAAGATTTGCGTATAATTCCTTCGTGAGATTGGAAGATTATTTCTTGAGGAATTTCGGGGCTAAACACTATGTGCGTTATTGGGTGTAATTGGGGCTTGGGAAACACCAAGAGAGTGTTTGAGTGACTCGAGTGTGTAATCTCCTTGTATCGCTTGATCTATAGTGAAATTCATTGCTGCTCTCCCCGTGGATGTAGGTCCTTACGACCGAACCATGTAAATCCAATGTTCGATTTATTTTCTTCTTCTGTCTATATTATTGTTCGATTGCTCGCTTTTCGCAACAAGTGGTATTAGAGCCAGACTTTGGCTAAGTTGAAGCAAATTGATGGCGACAGAAGAAGTAAAAGTGAGAATCAACAGGTTTGATGGGAATGATTTTAGTTTATGAAAGATGCAGATTGAAGATTATCTTTACCAGATAAAACTGCACTTGCCCTAATCTGGGGAGAAACTAGAGTCAATGAAGCAAGTTGATTGGGATTTGTTGGATAGACGAGCTATGGGTGTTATTCGGCTGGCGTTGGCTTGTAACGTCGCGTTTAACATCTTAAAGGAGAAGACCACTACTAATTTGATGCAAGCCTTATCAGATATGTACAAGAAGCCTTCTGCGATCAATAAGGTCTATTTGATGCGACATCTGTTTAATTTAAAGATGAGCGAAGGTGCATTAGTTGCAGATCATATCAATGAATTCAATGTGATTGTTAGTCAATTGAGTTAAGTTGAGATTGACTTTGAAGATGACGTATGTGCTTTGATTTTATTATCCTCATTGCTTGATAGTTGGAATACTATTGTTACCGATGTTAGTAATTCCTTTAGGTCAACAAGTTTGACGTTTGATGGGGTTTGAGATTTGATTCTGAGTGACGACATTCATAGAAGAGAATTTGGCGAACCTATTTTTGCTGTTTTAGTAGGTGAAAATAGAAGAAGATCTAGAACACATGTGGGTAAGAGTAGTACTAATATGAACAAGCGTGGTCAATCTAGGACTGTTGATGTTGTCTATTGGAGTTGTGGCAAGATGAGGCATCTTAGAAGCAATTGCTTTAAGCTGAATAATGAAAAGGGTAAATGAATTATAGTTGATTCTGCAGATAATGTTGCAGCTGTAGCTAATAATGCTGATTATGTCTTGTTTGTCATTGATTATTCATCGTTTGATGGATGGATTATGGATTCTGGTTGTTCTTTTCATGTTACACCAAATAGAAACTGTTTTACTACTTATTGGTGCATGGATGGTAGTAAAGTGCAGTTGGGAACAATGCTAAATGTGATGTCACATGTTAAAATCAGAATGCATGATGGTATCGTGAGGACATTGACTGGAGTAAGGCATGTTCCATAATTGAAGAAGAACTTAATTTCCTTGAGTGCCCTAAGTTCAGCTAGGTATGATATATTTCAGAATGTGGAATTCTGAAAATTGTTTGAGGTGCTTTAATAATAATGAAATGAATCAAGCACAATGGCCTATATGAGCTTCAAGGTGAGACAATGACAAATTTCGCTGTAGAGACATCAGATGCATCTGTTCGAGAGTATAAATTATGGCATATGCATTTGGGGTACATTGACGAGAGAAGCCTTAAGGTTTTAAGTGAAAGAAATCTTCTATGTGGTTATGTTTCTAACGAACTGAATGTATGCAGGTACTGTGATTTAGATCAACATCGGAAAGTGCAATTCAGTACGTCTGTCAAAGAAACCATGAAAATTGCAGAGTTAATTCACTTGAATGTTTGTAGGTTGTCGTGGTTTCCTTCGAGAGAGAGAGTGCTAGATATATGTTAATAGTTGTTGATGACCACTTGATGAAGACGTGGGTATTTGTGGTTAGGCATAAGTTTGATGCTATTTCTTTGTCGTTCTTGTCCGTAAATTACATCCAAGAAGATTTAGTGTTTGTAGCCAATTAAATCTTGAGGCAAGATTTGCATATAATTCCTTCGTGAGATTGAGATATCATTTCTTGAGGAATTTCGGGGCTAAACACCGCATGCGTTATTGGGTGTAATTGGGACTTGGGAAACACTAAGAGAGTGTTTGAGTGACTCGAGTGTGTAATCTCCTCGTATCGCTTGATCTATAGTGAAATTCATTGATGCTCTCCCTGTGGATGTAGATCTTTATGACTGAACCATGTAAATCCAGTATCCGATTTATTTTCTTCTTCTATCTATATTATTGTTCCATCGCTCATTTTTCACAACAGATATAAGTGTTGGTAATTTTCTAGGCTTTCTAGTTCACCAAAGAGGACTAGAAATATATATAAAGAGAGCTATTCTAGAATTGTCATCACCTACCAATAAGAAGCATATCTAAATAATACTTGGGAAAATAAATTTCTTGCGTCATTTTATAACTAACTTGTCAAGGAAGATGAACTTTTTTCCCATTGCTCAGCTTGAAAAATCAAGAGGAATTTGCTTGGGAAGATAAGCATCAACATGCTTTCGACAAAGTAAAGGAATATTTGACCAAGCCACTAGTTTTGACACCATCCAAGGCGAGTAGGCCATTAAAAGTGTATTTATTGGTGATTGATACTACAATCGGAAGCATGCTAGTACAAGAAAATAAGGAGGGAAAAGAATAGACAATTTGTTATCTAAGCAGAATGCTGAACAATGCTAAGATAAGATACTTTCCTATTGGGAAGTTGTGCTTGTCATTATACTACACATGCACAAAATTACATAATTATATGTTGCCGAATATAGTATATGTAATTTACAAGACGAATGTGATTAAATATATGCTAACCAAGCCAATTATAAGGACTGTATAACTAAATGAGCATTTGCCTTATCTGAGATCAATCTGATATATGGGTCGCTCAAAGCAATAAAAGGGCAAATAGTAACAGATTTTATTATGGAATACTTACCCACTATAAAGATTGAAGAAGATGAAAAATATATTCGAGTATTATTGAGGATTTTATATTTTGATGGATCAAACGAATTCGGATCATCATACATTAGGATTATTATAATGTCTCCACAAAACTAGAAAACTAAATTTATGTTCAAACTTGACTTTCTATGTTTGAACAATCAGACGGATATGAGGCTTTCATTGTTGGTCTCAATATCTTGATCGACATGAAGGTCCAATTTGTGAGAATCAAAAGAAGATTCATGATTGTTTATAAAGCAACTAACAAGGAATAACAGTGCTTCAATGAAAATATAATGTCACATCACATTCTAACAAAAGAGTTATTAAGTAAGTTTGCCGAATGTGAATTCATTCACGTTAGGAGAAGGGAAAATTTAAAAGCTAATGAATTACCTCAAATGGCATCTGGTTATAAAATATTGAAGAAACTTGCAAAACATATCATTACCTAGGTAAAAGTGTTATCTTCGATAGATAACAAAGTAATGATGGCATCAAGTTGTTTGGTCGAAGGATAAAATGGTTAGGATGAGTTGGATTAGAGAACTCCTCTCATAAATTACTTGAGAAACCCAATTGCCGATGACAAAATTTTTAAAAGATAGGCAATGAAATATTTGTTATTTGGTGACAAGTTATATTGAAGAATAGTGGATGGATTACTACTAAGATGTTAGAAAGGCAAGAATCAATGCTCGTAATGGCCAAAGTACATGAATGAATTTATGGCGCACACTAAACTGAGGTAAAAATGAAATGGTTGTTGCGTCGATATGGTTACTTCTGGCCGACTATTAGGAAGGATTGTATCGATTATGCTAAAGGTTGTGAATTGTGCCAAAAGCATAGTCCGCTCCAGCGTATGGTGGCCTTATTAATGAAACCCATTGTTAAACTATGGCCGTTTTGAGGATGGGCAATAGATATAATAGGTAAAATTTATTCCATTTCATCGAAGAATTATACTTTTATCCTAATGGCAATTGATTACTTTATAAAGTGGGTAGAAGCGGCTTCCTATAAGAATATAACATAGAAGGTTGTTAGGGAGTTTACCAAGGAACGAATTGCCTATCAATTTAGAATTCTTGAGTCCATAATGGCTGACCAGGGGATAGTGTTTACAAGGCAAGAGGTGTTAGTTTTGACACCTTATTATGCTCAGGCTAATGGTCAAACTTGGGCTTTGAACAAGATCATCATTAACCTTATTAAAAAGTACTTGTTTATTTGCATTTTTCTTACATTTCTCTCTCCCTCTTCCACTCTTTCCTACTCTCTCTCTCTCTCTCTCTCTCTCTCTCTCCCTCCCTCCCCCCACCCCCACTCATTTTTATCTTTATCTTTATCTTTTATCTTTTTTCTTCCTTCTTTCCTTCCCACTCTTGCACACTCTTGGCCTTGCCCCTACTCCAGCTTGTTCAAACCAAGGTGCTATCAGAATGCAATCACGAAATAATGTAGCTATATCTCTAGATGGTCATTGGCTTTCTTGGCGCATTCTTTAAGCTTTTGAACCTTATTCATCTCCGTTTCAAGGGCAGCTCTCTCTTGCTCTAGGTGTTGGAAAAGGACCGACTGTTCTCCAATCAGTTCGTCAACATTTTAAAGCAAAGCCTTGATACCATTGATGTTCAAATCCACAGACAATGGACCTCGCCACCACAGCCTTGTCGATCTCATGCTCTCGCTGCTCACCAAGGGCCAACCCTTTCTTTAGTTGCTTCTTCACTACTTTCACCCTATCCGAGACAACTTGTTGGAGTTTGGACAATTGAGTGTGGACAGCATGAAGAGTCCCTTATGCCTTCGTGAGTTCATGGCAGACCGGGTCGACATTTTCGATCTCTTCATTCTTACTCCAGTACTAGTGCTCTACAACATTGAAGGCAACGATGTCCCTTAGGTTAGATTGGAAACTTTTAACACCATGGCTGAAAGTTACCATGAACTCGTCATAGTCGGTGACAAAAGGGTCCCCCTTAGGGAGGTTCCTTAGGCACATCATGGGTCAAGAGGCTCTTTAGCATCTTAAGGGCGTCGGGCTCAGATGTCAGCAGGATACATGTGAGGTTGAGATAGGAGAGCAATTCCCTCCACATGGTGATAAAGTGGTGGTTGTAGTTGGGAGAAGAGGAGGATTTTGGCGTCAATTTCAACCTAGTGAGGTTGCAGAAAATTCGAAGGTTGAAATTATGGATGAGAGTCCAGTTACTACATGTTATTTATAGGCCAAGTTTGGAGGTCGAAGAGCCATAACCCTTCACGAACCAAGATCATCAAGGATGAACGTGCATAACTATAGGACAACCGAGAAGATAGGGATTCATGCGCCTTGGGATAATAGATTGATACGATGCATGTAATTAAGATTATATTGGAAATTGAAATGACGTGATGGCTAATCATTGTGGATGGTGCTTGTCTATTTTTTTTTTTGACATAAACACACTTATATATTAATTATAGAGGAAGAGTACATCCTGCAGCTAAAGCATCTGCATACAATAAATCCAGCAGTTCCAGCGGAAGAGAAAGAGTAAAGTTTTGGGCCGGGTGAGCTAACTAGGCTTTGGCAGCCCAGTCAGCCACTAGGTTAGCTGATCGGCAGCAGTGCCACAAAGAGAGAGAAGAAAAGTTGGAGATCCAAAATAGGGTTTCGTCGATCACTAGCCTCTACTCCCATGGCGGCGGGCGAATCCCGTTCACAATCTCAACAAGTTGAAGACAGTCTGTATGAAGATCGATGGGGGTGTGTTGGAGTCCTCGATGATAAAGATGTTGGAGAGACAGATTTAGCGCCTAGAGCTCCGATTGAAAGGTGAGTGTGTTGGAAAACATCTGGAGAAAATATCAGTGATTTTACCTCGATCATCTCTGCAAATACTGGCCATAAAACCTTCCGACTTGCCCTCTTGATAACTCCCATCGATATTGCATTTCAGGACACCCTTTGCCGGAGGTCGCCAAAGCTAATCAGGTTGAACAGTGTCGAGGCCAGAGCTTGAACTTGAGTGATGGAGTACTGCAATAGAAGACTGATATGCTGAGACTTGAGCCAAGGCCGATTCCACTACCATGGAGGGATTCGGACGGTGATTCCGAAAAATAAAATGGTTTCTTTTCTTCCAGATCTGCCAAAAGATGGTGGCAACTACCTCTAGCCTTGGAGATGGATCAGGTAAAATTACACCTTCGATTAGCCACCGTGTAATACTGGAAACTGAGGTTGTAGAGGAAGATAAAGCAAGCTGTGAGTGTGACCATATAGTGTTCATCCATGGACACTGGATAAGCAAATGTTCAATTGTTTCAGGAACAGATTGGCAGCATATTGGGCAGAAGGGGTCTGGAACAATCCGACGGTTGAAGAGATTAGCGCGGGTTGCGATAGCATTCTGGCAGACAAACCAGAGGAAAGTACGGATTTTGGGAATTGTCTTCATCGACCATATTTGCCGCCAGAGACTCTGATTAGTCCGGTAAGAAGTCGAAACCTGTAACTCTTGTGGGTGGCTGTCAGATTGTACAATTGCGTAATAGTTGCTCTTAACCGTATATGTACCAGTCGAGGTAGCTGACCATATAAGTTTATCTTCGGAAAACAGTGGTCTGATAGGTAATGATATTATTTCTTGAACCACTTGTTCTTAAAAAAATTCGCGAATTAGTGACATCTTCCAGGATTGGGTATTCTGATTGATGATGTCAGCCACTTTAGCTGGTTCCGCTCGAGCTGTAGGTCCGTAGATGATTCCCATAGGTAACCAGCAATCACCCCGAATTTGTATAGAAGCTCCATTCCCAACAGACCAGCGTAGATTTGGTAAAATAGTGTCCCTTCCTTTTAGAATGCTTTGCCACCCCCAGGATGGCCTATTTCCTCGGACGGTGACAAAAAATTTGAAGAGCGAAAGTACAAAGCTTTAAATAGAGTTCCCCATAGCGAATCAGGATTAGTTAACATCCGCCAAGCCTGTTTCCCCAAAAGTGCCTTATTTAAAGATAGCAAATCGCGAAATCCCATTCCCCCTTGAATTTTCTGAGTTTTCAAGACATCCCAATTCTTCCAATACACCCCTCCCTTATGCTGATTAGTTCGCCACTAGAATCTCGCAATGCACTTCTCAATAGATGAACAAATGGAAATAGGTAATTGAAATATCATCATCGCATACTGTGGAATAGCCTGAATAACAAATTTAATTAGGATTTCCTTACCCCCTTGGAAATGAACTTCTCCTTCCATCCCTCGAGCTTAGCATTAACTCGTGCAATGATCCATGAGAACATTTCTTTCCTTGACCTGCCCCAATCCGATGGTAGGCCTAGATATTTTCCAGTCCTTTGTAATATTGGGACCCAAAGCTCCTTAGCCATATTTTGCTGTAAAGTGATAGGACAGTTCTTGGAAAAGATAAGGCCAGACTTGTTACGATTAATCAACTGACTAGTAGCCACACAATAGAGGTTCAAAAGATTTGCTAGATTTTGACATTCTGAAGTCGTACTAGCTAAAAATAATATGGCGTCATTAGCAAAAAATAAGTGTGATAATGTAGGACACCATCTGTTCAAACGCAAGCCTTTGAGATGACCAAAACTGATAGCTTGAGTAATTAACAAGGATAAAACATTTGCCACAAGAATAAATAGATAAGGTGAGATGGGATCACCTTGTCTCAAACCTCGAGTTGGAGAGAAATAAGGTAGGATTTCTCCATTGAACTTCACTCCGAGAGATGAAGTGGTAACACATAGCATTATCCAACCTACCCATCTTGGGTGAAAACCTAGCTTAAGGAGATAATCTCGTAAGAAATCCCATTCAATTCTGTCATAGGCTTTTTTCATATCTGTTTTCAGAATAGCATTGAAAGTTTTAGTAGGCTGGTGAGTGCGGAAATGATGAAGAACCTCTTGTACAATTAGAATATTGTCTTGGATCTGGCGGCCTTGGACGAAAGCTGATTGTTCCTTAGAAATAATAACATTCAATAAGGGTTTGAGTCGATTAGCAAGCACTTTGGATATAACTTTGTATGCGAAGTTGCACAAATTGATGGGGCGGTATTGATCCAGTGTTTCAGGTTGGGATGTTTTGGGAATGAGGGTGAGGATAGTTTGATTTAGACCTGGAGGCATTTCCTTATATAGCATAAAATTCTGGACTAATTCAAACAGGCTGTCTTTAACTGTTTCCCAATGCTCTTGATAAAACAGGCCCATTAAGCCATCCGGTCCCGGAGCTTTGGTGGCTACCATTTGGAAAGTAGCCTGGTGAACTTCCTCAAGGGTGAGAGCAATTGTCAGTTGATGGTTCATCTCTGGTGTAACAACTGTCCTGCATTGGTCGAGAAGCGGGAGGTAATTACAAGAACCCTCTAAAGTATAGAGTTTAGAAAAATAGGAGAGAGTCATATTCTGAAGGGCTGGTATGTCGCATATCCACTGCTGATTTTCATCTTGTAATATGGTGATGCGATTCCGTTGTCGGTGCTGAATAGTTGATGCATGAAAGAAATGAGTATTCTTATCTCCCCATTTGAGCCATTTAATTCTAGAACGTGAGGCCCAATATTGTTCCTCTCTTTGCTAGACTTGTCTTATTTCTTCTTTCAAAAGTGATACCTGTATCTTGTCGATTGGAGAAGTCTGATTGATAAGATGTTTTAATTTGTCCTGCAGGATCACAAGTTGCTGTTGACCATTGGAGAATGTACGACGGCTCCATCTTTGAAGAGCTGCTGTCACATTCCTGACATTCCGAGTAAAATCAGCATGTTGTGAGTCAGCTGAGTTCCATGCATTTGAAATAATCTGGCTGCATTCAGGGTCTTCGTTCCAAAAGGCTTCAAAGACAAAGGATCTACTAAATTTACGAAGAATTGGTGATGTATTAAGCACAAGGGGATAGTGGTAAGAACCCACTGGTGGAAGAGCAATAACTTATGCTGTAGGGAACATTAAACGCCAGTTCATCGAGCATACCATCCGATCCAATTTTGCTTTGACTAGCTCCTCTCCTTCTCGATTATTTAACCAGGTAAATTTACAACATTTGCCTTCTAATTCAGTGAAAGCACAATCATCTAACATAGTTCGAAATGATTGCATTCGTTGCAGCAAGGCATGTCGTTTACCAATCTTCTCCCAAGGGTAGAGGACATCATTAAAGTCATCAGCACAGAGCCAAGGCAAGGTATTTTGGGAGTGAATGTGTCGAAGATCATCCCATACCACCTGGTGTTGTTGAAAGTCAGTAGGAGCATGAAGAAAGGTAATGCGAATTGTCCTTCTTTGCTGGCCTAACTCACAAGTCATGTCTAACCAATATTGTGTAGCTGTGAGCACCTTTAAAGATATGGGATCATTCCAGAATGCGGCTAAGCCTCCCGCCAGACCAACTGGATCAACTATATAGGAATGAGAAAAGGTTAGAATTTGTTGCACTTGCTTTAGCTTTGCTGCAGAACTTTTAGTTTCCATAAGAAGTATTATGTCGGGCTTTTCTACGGTCATCATGACCCGTAGGGCTCGAACTGTCAGGGGATTGCCCAAACCCTGATAGTTCCAACATATTAACTTCATTTGTGAACAGGTGGCTGTTTAGGGCCAGCCACCAGGGCCCGATCTTCGGTCTCCTTTGCTAGAAAAACAGGTGCATCCAGTAAATTGAGGTCAGAAGGTTCATCAATGATAACACTCTTAGATTCATATGGACTGTATCTTCTCTGTTTTTTGGCCGATCCAAGAGGAGGTTTCGACCAAGGATTAATTTGCTTGCTGGATGTTTTGCTGTCCATAGGTGAGGATTGAACACCCTTTAGCTTTTGGTCAGCAGCTACAAGGGCTGTACTGTGCATAACCAATGGTAGTTAAATTGATGGTGAAGGTACAGCAGATTTAGTACGGTAATCTTCGAACTCCCTGTTTGAATTTTCGTCCATAATCGTAGATGGAGGAGGCATTAATTGAGCTGTAGTTACCCTTGCAGGAGGAGTTTCAGGAATAATTTCTTCTGCAAGCTCTGAAGAATCGGGTGAGTCATAAAAGAGTTTCTAGTAAGGACTATGCAGTTTAACTTCGGCTCGGAGCCATGGTCCATAGGCCATCTTTTCTCGTCCCTCATGTTTATCTTCAGTGTAGGGAACATCTTTACAATACATTGCATAATGGCCGAGTTTGCCATAGGAGAAGCAGAAATGAGACAGCCGTTCATATCGAAAATCCAGCCAAAAAGGTTTGCCCTGAATTCGTATTAGTTTTCCTGTGATTAGAGGTGCATTCACATTGAGTTGGACATGAACTCTACCTGTCTTAGATAGATAGCCATCCTTTGAATCTAGCTTCACATCTTTAATCTCACCAAGGTGTTGGACAGCTTTTCTTAGCATGCGTTCTGAAGACCATTCAAGAGGTAATCCAATGACTTGTACCTAAAAGTCACAGGTTGAGAAATCATAACAGTGTAGAGGAGTATTAGGAATCCATGGTTTAAAATTAACCAAGTGGCCAGAAAAGAGCCAATGTCCACCATCAAGAACTTTTTGCATATCTTCATAGGTCTTAAACTTTGTAATATAGAAACCTGCCTCACTCTGTGTTATATCTGCAGAATTGATACGCCATGCTTTCTTGAGCGTAGTTTGAAGTGCTGGAAGATTAATTGATGGATCGGACAAAATTTTTGCAACTAAAGTTAAACAGCATGCCTCTACCATGTTAGCGGGTGGGGCTTCATCCCAATCTTCGATAATATGTTCTGTAGTGAGACGACTTAGAATAGAACAGAGAGCAGCTAGACATGAAGATGTGGCTGATTCGTTTGAATCCATCTTGAGAAGAACCTCATCAAGTTAAGCAGAGAACAACAATAGAGGCCGCGACAAGTGCAGTGGATGAAGAAGAACAACAATTCAATCCCATGCAAGACAATCACCAAGTAAATAAGACATGCAGTAGCTAACCCGTGACAATCGGCATCGAATTTGGCAGAGGCGACATGATTCTGAGTCTGACGGAGGTGAAGGATGAAGCCGATGCAGGAAAAACTGGAAGCCCTTCAAGCCATGCACTCCGTTACAGGTGGTAAGGGAGCAATAACACCAGAATTGGGGAAACTGGATGAGTTGCCAAGTCGAGAGAACTAATGTAGGTTATGGGTTGAAAGTACTGTAAAAATACTGTTGGTTTTTCTACAGAGGATTAAGGATGAGGGTTAGAGAGAAAACTGCCATTTGGTGCTTGTCTATTGAAGTGTTATAATTGTTCGAGAATTAAGATGAATGAGGGGTCGTTGATCATTAAATGTGATGGAGACCCCCGACTGCAAGTGATTTGAGGAATCTCCGTTTATGTTGAATGATAATGATGTGAGTACTTTAACAACAATTATAAGGTGTCAAAAATGTTACGAAAAGTTGAGCAGCGCTAGAGACACTAATATTGTGATAATAAGGAGCAAAGGGACAAATGAAAAGGTACAATAAGCAGGTGAGGAAATGGGAAATTCTATTTACAAGATAGAGTTGAAACATAAAGTTCATAAAGCCATGAAAACAAACAAGAACATATGCAAAATTACATTAAGTGTTGCCTTATCCTTGGTATAAAACTATGGAGTTGCATTTCGTTGTTGCAATTGGCTTCAAAATACTCATTCCATTTGTTCCCAAGCTCCAACAGTTTAAGCTCCAAGGAGACATAAGTTGCCTCCAAGTCAGTGATCAATCTTGATCGAGTCAATAATGCCTATAAGGGAGTATAATCATTCACCTTCAGGATGTCAAAAACGGTGCAATGTTGAGATAGTTCTTCCCTTTTGAAAAAGATACTCTCCTCCAGCTTGTCTAAATCCTTCATACGCTTTAGTTGTGCCCTATACAACTCTAGAGTGGAGCTAAAAGACAGAGAAAATTCATTGATAGCAAACAAATAGCTCAACATGTAGAGGATATGGCAGGTTAGTTAGAAGAGCAAGGAGGGTCTTGGTTTCACACCAAACGACTATGTCATTACATATGGTGTCATAAACTTTTTTCAATAGGTCATGGAGCCGTGCTAATTTGATTTGAGTATAATTGTGACCCTCAAAGGGAATTGGCTCATTAGGTAAGAAGAGAGATGGTGAGGGCAAATCACTGGCACCTCTTGAAATTTGAACCATGTTGATATGGTTGACATCGGCTGAAGAGAGAGGTAAATTAGACATAAGCTCATCGATGGTCCTTACAATTTGTCCATTGGATGAGGAAGAGTCATCTACATTGAATGGATGGTTTATAAGATAAGCGAATGAAAATGAGAAAAAACAAAGGATTACCTTCACCGGTTGAATGCCCAGAATTGCTTAGGGCTTGATGATCGAATAATTCAAAAGGTTTTTTTGAATAGATGCAACAAACCCAAAGGAAATAGGGTAACTTTGGAAAGGACCTTATTAGCACAGCAATGGAACAGTTGGAGCTGACAGTTGTTCCACCACTCATCGAATAAGGCAGAGCTATGAGGATAACTCGAGAAGGTAACGAAATGGAAATGCCCAAGGACATTATGGGTAACCTTGTTATGATAAAGGGATAAGTGCTGTATAAGTCCTAAAACGTGTTACGAAAATGCAATTGAGTCTTACAACTTGCAAAAAGTGCAATTAAGTCCTAAAATTTGTCAAAATAGTTCAATTGAGTCCTAAAGTTAACATCGTTAGTTTTATTGACGGAAAATGCTGATGTGACATCGACATAATATTTTAAATGATTTTTATTTTATTTTCCAGTTGACTTTTTAAAATAATTTTTAATTCAATTTTTTTAGAAAATTATATTTAAAAATGAAAATTCTTTTTTTTAAAAACTGTTAAAAAAAGAAAAAAACTAAAATTCAATTTTATTTTCCATCGCTGGCCGCCGCCCGACCAAAGGCTAGGAGGGTCGGCAACCCTTTCCTAGTAGGGTGAGGGCACCCAGATCTGGGTACACCTGGCCGTCATAGGGGGCTGGCAACCATCGCCCGCCCTGGGCGAGGCTTTCGCCAGCCCTCAATTAGGGGCCGGAGACCACTGTCGGATCTAGGGGAGCCCTATCGGCTCCAGGCGAGGGTTGTTGAGGCCTCGCCTAGGGCTGGCGACTCGCTAGCCCCTAGGCGAGGGTCGGCAAAGCCTCACCTAGGGCGGGCGACAATTGCCGGCCCCTCGTGAGGGTCGACGTGCCTAGATCTGGGTGGCCTCGCTCACGCCAAGCGAGGGTTGCCGGCCCTCGCCTGGGGCCGACGAGGCTCGCCCTAGTCAGGCGGCAATGAGCAATCGTTGTCGGCCCCTCTAGCGATGGGTGGCGGCGGCGAAGGAATTGCCCTTTTTTTTTTCCTTTTTTAATAGGATTTTAAAAATTGAATTTTAGTTTTTAAATATATATTTTTTAAACATTGAATAAAAAATTATTTTAAAAAGTCTGATGTAAGATAAAAAATCATTTAAAATGTCACATCAGCATTTTCCGTCAATAAGACGATGTTATTAACTTTAGGACTCAATTGAATCATTTTGACAAATTTTAGGACTTGATTGCATTTTTTGCAAGTTTTAGGACTCAATTGCATTTTTGTGACAAATTTTAGGACTTCTACAACACTTATCCCTATGATAAATGATATCAGCTCTATCCTGCCTTTGGCCAAGGCACAATTTAGAGAAAGGAAAGTTCATTACTATTGGCATGGGTATGCCTAAGTTAGTCCAAATTGTCATGCACAATAGTGTGGGTTACATGTCTTGAAACTCGAGGAAAATTGCCCTCCATAAGAGAAGTTTAGCATAAAGTCAGAAGGAACTAGAATGCTTGACTAGAATAAGCATACATTGGGCTACGTAGTTGAAGGGCTACCAGCTTTATCATCAATCCTTAGCTTGTAAAAATTAAAGTCAGTTGGAGACAACAATATATTGAGCAAGCATTCAAACAAGGATAAGCCACTAGATAGTGAACGAAGTGCTCGACAGAATTTCCAAAGCCCGAATTTGCTTTCGAAAGATGATTCATGACGTTTAGACCAATGGTTTGGAGTTTGCCCCTTCTTATGAAATAGATGGGAAAAGTAAATACATAGCCAGCCATGCAAAATCCATAAAGGACTGAAGAAGGGTTCGAAATGACCTCCAAATAATGAAGTTTGTGCATCCATGAGGCCTCGACATAATGCTACAAGAACCATACGACCTAATCTAATGTCAATACCTTTCAACAATGTATAAGCCATATCAATGAATTCATGGGATATATCGACAAAGCCAGCATAACATAAAAGCAACGTGTTCATCAGCAAAGATAGGTCCACTAGTCTTGACCAATCTATACATAATCTCATCATAAGAAAAATCTAGGTGAGGGATCTTATCGAAGAATGGACAAGCACTTATCTAGCAAAGTGACGGTCACTAGACTAGTTGGAAGGAAAAAACAATTAATCGAAGGTGACCAGAAATAGCGGAGGCTACCAATTAGCCCATACTCTAGCGAGTCAATAGACATATAACAAAACTTAAAACATTCTTCGATCTTGGCATCATTCCACATGCTTGAGACTTCTTTCTTCAGCATTTTATACCAGTTGACAAATCAATTGTCAAAAGAAGGATATGAGTAGAAGCGACAATTGGGGGTTGATTGAGCAAAAACACATATCAAAGGTCGATGTATTGGTAGAATTTCTTCATAATGGCAAGGAAAACATTCCGCAAGGAAAGACAGAGGATACAAGAGCTTAAGAGGAGGACCCAAGGTAATATAACCAATCTCAATACTTTGGTCCATAAATATTAAGGAGAGCTTTCCCCTTTCCTCATGGACACAGAGTGCATTTAAGCATAATAAATGTGAGATCACCTCAACACCTATGGAATTTTGAGGACAGTCTGCCATTATGTGTAAACAAAAGTGTTGGTAAAAGAACAGGACCACTAAGTATAAATAGGCTTTGAGAGTAACTAACTTAGCCCATTATCCTATGTTTGGGGGACATGGATGGGTTCGTGACCTTTGAAGGTCCTGCCATAATTCTGTTTGGCGCACAATGGAGGAAGTTAAGAATGAAGGCATTTCAAAGTAAAATTTTAAAGGAAGTGTCGATTAAATAATTTCATTTTGAAGACTTTGGGTGCAAGAAAGATTTTACATCTTATTGAAGATTATACATAAGTTGATAGAAACCAAGGTTTTGGTTTAGATATTCATTTATAACATGACAGCATTTTGAATTTAACTGCTTTTGATGAGCATAATCTTCTACCTTCATCCCCTTATGGACAGTTACAGATTTGTGCAGTCGATCTTTACTTTGGGATCTTCCATTGAACTTGGTTTCCAGCTTTTGGCGAACTTCCCCCAATCTCCTTTCAATCACCGCCTTTTGTTTCTTGAGATTGTACTCCTTCCTTTCATGGTCAGCAATATCATTCATGGTAGCTTGTAGAAATTGGTGATCTTCTTTTACTTATTCTTCTTCTCTTTCACTTGATTACTTGGCTAAAAAAAAGTCGCTTGGAGGATAGATAGTTAATTTTGCCAATCAAGTCTAGTTCTGACAATACGTATCAAAAATAGATGAAGACTTATTGTAGAAATCCTTGAACCTTAACTTAAGATTTGGAGGCAGAAGATCACTAATATCATCCTCATTCAATTCACCCATCAACGACTTGAGCTGAGAAAGGGTAGGCTTGTTGTTCATTATCATAGATATACCACCATTTAAGAGAAATATAAATTGTGCCAACCTGTCCATCAGATTATCAAGTTTGACCATTTCTAAGGAAACTCCTAAGGTCAAATCATTAGCGGTTAGGACATGAATGCCTTCATCTAGAGCGCTAATAGAATTAGCTTAAATAACTGGACGAGTCTTGTTCTTCTTATGGATATATGACTCAACGGGAATAGAAGAAAGAGCTTGTGGCGAGGTGACATATAGTTGTTAAAAATGCAATGATTGGTGAGGACTGAGAGGTAGACACTATCATATTCAAAAAAGTTAACATTAGAGTTAGACCATTTACTAAATAGAATAAGGAGGCCTTGTACATACCAGGATGCATAACAATGTCTTTGATCAAAGGCCGAGCAAAAATATGCTGGAGTAAGTCCTTGCCACTAGTGGGTGCATCAACAATTGTCGTTTCGAAATAATGTCAATGCCTAAAGGTAGAGTAAACAAACAAGGACATGACAGAAAAAAGAAAAACACTTGCCATGAATTGCTAGAAGAATGGGAGTAAGCACAACTCCAGCATTCTCAAGAGTCAAAAGGTGGGCTTCTATACCTTAGAATTCTTCTATTGTAACCTTCAGTGGACTATTAAAGTTATCCGGTTCATTTGGAGAGACAAGATAATCCTCAATTGAAACTAAGGTCAGATCTTCAATAGCTAGACGAGGTTGTTTCCCCATCAAAAGGGGAAAAGCATCATTCTTTCGCTTGAGATGAGACATTATAATGCCAAGCCTGTCTTCATCTTCAATGTATAGTGAAAAATCAGGTGTATCTAGACAATAAAGGAAGAAGAGTTAGCACTAGTGCAGCAAAGCTAAAGGAGATCAATTGAATATACCATTAACAACTCTAGGTCAGTTCCCGATTAACTTTTCTCCAAAGTCTTCTTCCTCCTATTCTTCTTCTTCTTCTTCTAGAACTTCTTGCTCTAGTTTTGGATTCTCTCCTAGATTTTCCTATTTTGGACCCTCTTGTTCTAACAGAATTTATAAGCGTTAATCCCTTCTAAAGCCCTAATCCTGAGTGTTGCTGATACAATTGAAGAGTCAAGCTCAAGAGGATATTCCAGCATTGCTTTGCCTTTCTTAGTTGCTTTAGTCGACTGGGGATGACATTGCTTTATGTGATTGAAAACAGTCTTCGTGGCTTCCTCATATGGGCTCTCAAATGTGAAAGAGACCCATTAGCTAATATATTTCGCTATAACTCCTAGAGAAATTGGGAAAACTTTAAAATTTAGAGAAAATTGACTTTGCGTTGTCTTAGTTATTTGAGAGAAACAGACAAAGGACTCATTCTTCTAAAAGTTATACTTCTTTCTATTCATTAGAGGATACTCCATGGAATAGGCAATTGGCATTGGTATACCCTCATAGAGACCAAATTGTATGGCACAATACTGTGAGGAATAAGCTTCAAACCCATGATAGAATTTCCCTTTTCTACAGAGCTGTATTGAAAGATCAACTAGAGTAAGTACACATAACTAGAATGTATTGAAGTTATCTAGGTGCTGAGTCTCCGTATAGAAAAGGTAACAGAATTTGAGAGTATTATAAGGGAAGAGTTTAATACAAGCATGGTCAAAATTTAACATCTCTTGGAGGAAGTAAACAAATGAGGAAATGTCATCAGAAACCTTCATAGGAGACAAGGCAAGTAGTTGACAACTCAAAGTTTGAGATTTTGGCTATTTGGATTTCGATGATGGATTGAATGGAAGAGCACAAGGGATTTTGCTTAACAAGAAAGGAAAATAAAGAGCCATCCATGCTTGTAAAATCCAGAAGGGACCAGATAGAACTCCGGTTTCTTTTGGTGTCATTGAAAGGGCGGCATGGGTAAGACTCATGTACAAAATAGCTAAGACAAGCGAACCAAAAGCTACTTTCTTTCCTTTCGCAAGATTAGTAACGAGTCTAAAGAAATCCTTTGAAACTTTAAGGGCCGGATTATAGAATACATATTTCGACAATCAATAAAGCAAAAAAGCAGTCTATTCTTTGAAGTGAACACGACCCGAGGTTTTACGGTATTTATCAAGAAAAGTCCGATAAGTGAGGACATCATTGGTAGGATTGATCGGTTACCAGTCCGGTCCGGTTTCGAGGTGGAATTGGGAACCGGATTGGGAGGATCGGTTACCAAATTTTAGGATTGGGAACTAGTCCGACCGATCCTGGAACCAAGAATCGAAGCAACTAACCGGTCCGGTCCAATTGGTGGAATCGGTAAATCAACTGTTTTGAGCCAAAAATAAAATGAAAAATAAGAGAAATTTGGAGGAATTATGGTTTTTTCTTAAGAAATTTAAAAATATATTATATATATATATATATAATTAACCAGTCTAGTTAATCTGGTTCCCAACTTGGCACCGGGAAGGAACTTGACCGAATGGCCACCGGTTCCAAAAGCAGGAATCGGAAACCGGACAACTGTTCATCAGCCGGTTGAAATGGTGATTCCCGGAGATCTAGCCATCGGAATGAGCTGATTTTTGGAGGGAGGATCCCTCTCACTCTCCTCTACATCTCCACCGAAGGGATTTCTATGAGCTAGTCTAGATCGAAAGATATTCGCAACCCTAGCCATGGTTCGTTTTCCTGTTTCTACACTGGTTTGGTTCGGTTTTATGGATCCCCGAGAGTTCTACCGGTCGGAATGGGATGATTTTTGGAGGATAGCTTCCTCTCATCCTCATCTTCCATCCCACCGAAGGATTTTTGATGGGATGATCTCTATCAAAAGATATTTGCAACAATAGCATTGGGAGGTCGTATAGGGTCCCTTATCCGGCCCTTTGAATGGTGTCTCATTTCGTGCCCTACAGCGATTGGATTTCGTTGTTTTCGTGGCCTCCCGCGAACTGCTTCTGTAGCAAGCCTCTGGAATCGAATTCTTCTCGTGTTCTACTGGTTCTGGTTGGTTGTTTGGCCTCATTTTTGGACAGAGAGGTCGTATAGGATCCCTTATCCGGCCCTCCGAACGGCGTCTCATTTCTTGGTCTACAGCTTCGGATTTCCTTGTTTCCGCGAACTCCTACGAACTGCTTCTGCGAACTGCTGCAGCAAGCTTCTGGATTCGTGGTCTTCTGGTTTTCTGCTGGTTCTGTTGTCCAAGATTGATCTTTCACCAGGCCTAGGGGTGTCGCTCAACTTAGTCCAGGTCAATTGATCCTTCATCCCTTATCTGTTCGTAGTTGTTGCACTGGTTTTACTCAATTCTGTACTGGTGCGGGCTTCCTGTGCTGGTGTTTTGCTGCTGCGTTTGTGGTGTTGGCTGGCTTCTCTTGATTGGGTAAGGGTGACTGGAACTTGGCAGATTCGATCCCTGGTGCACGATGGTCAGATTCTTTGGTTGAGAGTGGAATGCAGGCCAGGTGTTTGTAGAAATGTCTACAGAATCTGTTTTGCCCAGAAACGCTCCTTCTAGCTGGCCTTTGGCTGGTGGCCCATTGGGGCACCCATTCCCCTCTCTTGGGAATGCACAGCATTCGGTTAAGCCAGGAGTGGATATGGCCACCTCTTCCGGATATCCTCATCCGAACAGCAAGCTGAAAGGCCCTCAAGGACAGTCCTTAAGGCCGCACCAATCCAGGGGAAGAAGCCGCAGGAGATCGGTCTCCAAGCGTCCGGCGCAACCCCCGACTGGTCACCATGATGCCTCGGCGCCTTCCTGGGCAAATGTTTCTTGGTTGGCGGTGAAAGGCTCTGACTTGTCATTTGTTCCGCCCACTTTTGTGGATGGAGAAGCTGTTGTGAACCTCCCGGATGAAGCTCTCGATGCCATGGATCCGAAGTGGCATGATTGCTTGGTTGGATATCTGGTTGGGAGAAGGAGGCTACCTTTTGGTTTGTTAGAGCAAGCAGTGAGGAAGACGTGGGGCTCCAAGATTGGTGAAATCTTCGCCGACGATCGAGGATTCCTCTTCCTCCAAAGGAGAAAGATCCTTGAAGAGGGGCCGGTAACGATTGCTAGAGTGCCGCTAATACTTCGGCAATGGAAGCCTCTCATGGACCTTAAGAGAGAAGACCAATCCGCCATTCCCATTTGGATTCGCCTGCGCAACTTGCCGCTTGAGTGTTGGATGGTGTCGGCGATGAGCGCGATAGCGAGTGTGGCGGGGAAGCCGCTATATGTTGATCAAAGGACTGATCAAATGAAGATGCTCTCCTTCGCGAGAATTTGTGTTGAGGTCACGGCTAATCAGCCAAGAGTCGAGACGGCCAAAGTTACCTTGAAGGGTGTTTCTCGGTCCATTAACATTGAATATGAATGATTCCCGATTGCGTGTCCGGATTGCAACATGTTTGGCCATAACTGCCGAGCTCCTCCCCGGGAAAACCCCACTAGGCGCACCCCGAATACTAGATAGGTTGATCGTCGTCCGGCTAGGCAGACTTCGATCGCTCCTGCTTAGCCGGTCATTTCCCCCTCGCCGATTGTGGATGCTCCGGTTCCGCTGAGAACGACCACTCCTCCTCCGGCTAGCACGTTGGAACAGGTAGTGAGCAAGCCAGAAGCTGTCCTTGTTCCGCCTTAGGCTGCAAATGTCCCCGTCCCACCTTAGCCTGAGTTAGACCCAATTCGGCTTCAGCCCTCCCCGGATTCTGTTTAGACACCTCCAAATAGTGACTCTCCTCAATCGACTCCAACTCCTTTGCCCGAGCAGGATCAACCTTGGAGAAAGGTGAAGAACAGGAGGAAGAGGAATAAGGGCCCCAAGACATGTGAACCCTCTCTCTCTCTATGGTCGCTAACCAGGCCCCTCCTTTCTCCTCTACTCGCAAGGAGTCTAGGGGCGCCAGTGCCCCCCTAAAGTCGTGCTCTCCCTCACGGCTAGGTCCAGGCCTGCCCGTGCCCCATCTCTAAAGGACCGTAGAAAGGGTTCGAAAGTGGCTATCTCCTCCTCGGATCATGATGATATCTCATCCCCTGGATTGCCGTTTCAGCCTCCTCCCTCGGTAGCTACCTCAATAAAGACAATCCAAGACAAGTTGCTTTCCTTAGCCCCTAACCCGGAGCCGGTGGAGACAGTTGAGGCATTAGAGCTTCACACCGCAGGCCTCCGAAACAGAGGTAGGCCTTGCTGCCCTTCGCTCTTTGTTGTTTTGAGTAGTTTGCACATAGTTTAGATGTATTTCGGACATTGGAATGTTAGAGGACTCTTGGATCCTTTAAGAAGAGTCGAGGTCCGTAAGTGGGCGCTCTCTAGTGGCCTGTGCTTGGTTGGGTTATTGGAAACTAAGGTCCCGAAATATCTTTTTGGCTCTCTGTCGTTGGTGCTATTATCGGGGTGGACGTGGATTGCCAACTATGATTCTTCTCCGGGGGGCAGCATGTGGATCGGCTGGGACCTTTTGCTGGTCTGCTTTGAGGTGATATCCTCCAATGATTAGGTTATTTATGGAAGAGTCAGACTGATTTCCATAGGTTCTTGTTGTTGTATTTCGGTAGTCTATGCTCGGAATTCTTTTGTTTCTCAGAGACCTCTTTGGGTGGACTTGATTAGGATGAGTTCTTGTATTTTCGACTTACCTTGGATGGTGGCGGGTGACTTCAATGCCTTAAGAGACCCATCTAATAGGCTAGGGGGTTCTAACGCCTGGCCGCCCTCTTTTAATGAGTTTAATCAGTGTCTGCGTTAGGCAGGGCTTGAGGACTTGAGATATGTTGGACTTAGGTTTACTTGGTCGACGTCTTCGAGGGCTAATCGGAAAGCGAGGAAGATCGATCGGGTTCTAGTTAACGCTCTCTGGAGCTTGCATTTCTCTTACTCAGAAGCTTCCTTTTTACCGTCCGGTATTTCAGACCACTCTCTTATGGTGGTCAGGGTGATCCAACCAATTCTTCGAAGAAAGCCCTTCAAATTCTTTGATTTCTGGATGGAGCACCCATCTTTTCAGGATATTCTTACCCATGTGTGGGAGGCCCCGGGTGATGGTGTACCTATCTTCAAGCTAGTTACCAAATTGAAAGCGCTCAAGGGGCGTCTTAAGCAACTTAATAGAGACTCTTTCTCTAACTTGTCTGAGAGGGTGGCTCAATCTAGAAATGCTCTTAGACTAGCTCAAGTGGATCTTCAACATGACCAGACCAATGTCCTCTTAGCAGAGCTAGAAAAAAGTCACCGTAGGACTTTCATTGAGTTGAGGAGTCAGGAGGAGGCTTTCTTCAAATAGAAATCCAGAATCCGTTGGCTTGAGATAGCTGATAAAAACACTAAGTACTTTCATCACTCTATGACTTCAAGGCAGCTCGAGGAATAGGATTATATCGGTTCTTGATAGGAATGGCGACCTTGTCTTCGAGCCGAGCCTTGTTTAGGATACGTTTGTCGCTCACTTTAAGGAGTTGTTTGCATCACGATCTCCTCCTATGGGACCGGCTTTCGAAGACCTTCAGCAAGCTATTCGACGTCCGCTTTCAAAGGATCAAATCACTTCTATTACCCGTCCCTTTTCGGAGACGGAAATTAAGGACACTATCTTTTCTCTAGCGCGTGGAAAGGCCCTAGGGCCAGATGGGTTTGGTGTCGAATTCTTCAAGAGTAACTGGGATCTTGTTGGGCCTTTGACAGTTGAAACAGTTAAAGATTTCTTTGTTACGGGGAGACTGTTAAGGGAGATTAATTCCACCATCCTGGTGTTGATTCCTAAGATTCCTAATGCTACCTCGGTAAATGATTATAGGCCCATTGCTTGTTGCAATATGATCTACAAATGTATTACCAAGGTATTGGCCAACCGCATTGCCTCAGTGCTTCAGGACACCATAAGCCCTTCTCAGAATGCATTCGTTAAGGGTCGGCGGATTAGGGATAATATTCTCCTGGCCCAGGAGTTATTCGCCGGTTTTCACCTGCAGCCTTATCTCCCCAAATGTGCGGTGAAGGTAGACTTTCAGAAAGTGTATGATACGGTGGATTGGGATTTCCTTGAATTGGTTCTTCATGCCTTTCGGTTCCCAGACCATTTCATTTGTACTCCTATGTTTTCTATCTCCTTGAATGGGGATCTCCATGGATTCTTCCCTAGTAGCCACGGCCTTCAACAGGGTGACCCCATATCTCCCTATCTTTTCACCTTGGTTATGGAAGTTTTCTCAAGGATCCTGACTTCTCGTGCGGAGCAGTCGGGCTTTAAGTTCTCTTGGAGGTGCAAGGCCACTCGGTTATCTCATCTTTTCTTTGCGGATGATGTCTTCCTCTTTTGCTGTGCGGATATGGCCTCCATCCTGTTGTTGAAGGATGGGCTGGATACCTTCTCGGAATGGAGTGGACTCAAGCCGAACAACAGCAAAAGTGAGGTATTTCTTGCAGGGGGATTAGATGACTTGAGAAGTCAGATAAAGGATATCCTCAGTTTTGTGGAAGGAAAATTGCCGGTACGTTATCTAGGAGCGTCTATTATATCCTTGAGACTCGGCAAGGCGGATTGTGTAGCTCTAGTTGATCGCATAATGGCTAGGGTGTAATCTTAGACCCATCGATTTCTCTCATTTGCAGGGAGAGTTCAGCTCATAAGGTCAGTGCTCCATGCAATCCAAGCCTATTGGGCTAGTGTATTCATTATCCCCGTAGCAGTTTTGGATCGTATTGAGCAGATTCTTAGACAGTTCTTATGGAAGGGGCCTAGCCTTGGCAAGGGAGGAGCTAAGGTTTCCTGGGAGGATGTTTGTCTCCTAAGGGAAGAAGGAGGTCTTGGGATTCGGAGCTTGCGAGAATGTAATAAGGCGGTGATGCTCAAGCACATCTGGATCCTCTTCATGGATAAGGAGTCTCTTTGGTGCAAATGGATTCACTCTACCTTTCTAGGAAAGAGGAACTTCTTGGTGGCTAAGACACCGAGCTGCTGCTCGTGGGCTTGGAAGAGAATCCTTCACCTGAGATCCGAATTCCGCCTTCAACTTCCACCGGAAGATTGGTGATGGCCGGGGACATCCCTTTGGTTTGACCATTGGCATCAAAGAGGTCCGCCGGATCTTATTTGCTCGAGAGTGAGACTATCTCCCCGATTCGGGGCTGCCTTGGTATGTAGTTGTTGCAGACCTTTTTTCTTCAGCGGGTTAGGAATTCAAGTCATTGATGGATTCCTGGAACCAGCCCCCTCTGGTTCTCACAGGGGTTCCAGATAGATTTGTTTGGAGGGATAATCCTTCCGGTGTCTTCTCGGTCGCCTCAGCTTGGCATATACTCAGAAGAAGGAAAGACAGGGTTGGATGGTCATCCTTTATTTGGAATAAGGCCATCACTCCGAGATACCAATTCAACCTCTGGCTGATCACTAAGAACCGGCTTCCTACCCAAGCTTTTCTTATGTCTCATGGGAGAATTGGGAGTGAAGTATGTGCCTTTTGCAAGTTGACACCGGATTCAATTGACCGCCTCTTCTTTGGTTGCTGCATCATGGCTAGTATGGCGTTCTTTTGGGCAGCCAGGTGCAACCTCCCATGGAGAAATAGGACTTGGACAGAAAATCTTCAGTGGGCAATGAGATTCCTCTCAGGTAAGGATTTCTATCACGCCATTGGTCGTTTCTCTTTTGGAGCTCTATGCCATCTCATTTGGAAGTATAGAAACAACATCCTCTTT